>CM034708.1:194355736-194368557 GCA_020142125.1 Phrynosoma platyrhinos
GGCAGTGGAAGATAGGGATTCTTGGCGATGTCTCATCCACAGGGTTGCTATCAGTCAGAACTGACTTGAGGGCAACTAACAACAATATCAACAGGCTGCATGGCTTCAAGCTATACACAAAATTTTAAGATGACTGAAACTGAATGGGACAGATAAGAATTCTGCACTCTCCTTTTATGATCACTTGTGTTACTCAGTACTTCTGTTAAAGGAGGGGTGGAGAACTGCCAGAACATAATTCAAATGCCAGCCACAATACCATTTCCTCTGTTGCTGAGATAGTTCAGGGAGATTACAGGATTTTTCTCTCTCCCATAATTCTAGAACTTGGGTCTCTTCCAGTGAAACCTTTTGGCAGTAGATTTGGGACAGACAGAAAGAGGTGGTGATTCACAAAAAAAAATTTTTTTCCATAGCCATGAATTTTACAAGTCTGAAGTGATGGCAACAAGTTTATTGACTTTCTAAAACAGGAGTTTAGGAGAACAGGCCTATTAATTCCTGTTAACTGAGAGATCCCCCTCCCATGGTTTGGGTATGGCTGAGGGCTCTAAGGAGACAGTAGATCCTGTAGTGCTGGATCTTCTCCCCCTATACCCTACTGCCCCATGTGTTTTTAATGGGGAGGAGGAGCCACCATGGAAACCTCTGTGGTGGTTGGTTCAGGCCAAGAGAGGTCTCTCCCCCTACAAAGTTGGAGCTTTTTCTGTCACTGGATTACAGGACTGTTTTCCTAGTGTGGCTATGAAAAATGAATCTAGGCATCAGAAATGGGAATAAGGATACACCATAATGTCATTTTATAAATCTACAATGATGCATGGGCATGTACTGTGTACAGTCCTACTTACCTACATCACAAAGAGAAGCAAGATAGTGGGAAACAGAAATGACTTAAAGCAGTTGGAATATCTGTTTGAGAGGAGACATGAGAAGGTCAGAACCTTTTAATTTAGAGAAAAAAACAATGGAAAGATATGGTTTCCCTAAGCAAAATAATACAGGGCAAGGGGGAGGGAAATTTGTTGCTGTTAGTCTTAAACAACTGAAAGACAGAAACTGCTGCCAATCTATTGCAAATCACACACAGATGTCCCAATAGATCTAGATCTATTTTCTCATTGCCCTGGCCTAGAGCCACTTGGAAATTTCCAAAAACTAACTGAGAGGACTCCATGCTATTAAGAAACAGAAGGAAAAATAATTCTTGGTTTTACTCTTTGTTGATATTATTCACTTATTAATAATGACAAAAACGTACTCTCAGTTCTCAGTGGGCATACATTTAGAAGCCTTAAGACTAGTCCAAGGCTTAAAGAAGATATTAGTGTTAAGGCACTGAGAAATGCTTGAAGAAAAATATGTGACCCTTCAGACATCAGTTGGACTGCAATTCCCATCTTCCTTCACCACTGCTTATGCTACTCAGGGCTAGTAGGAATTACAAGCCAACAACATCTGGAGAGCTTTCCTCATCATTGACTTAAAGATGAACAGATTTCATCATCATTTGAGATTTCTTACAGAGTTCCCTACCACTAGTGGATCCCTCCCAGTTTTTGCTAACTTCAAGGTTAGCAAACTATATAACATACAAAGAGTGAAATATGATACCACAATAAGCACATCTGTACTGGATGGATCTCCAGAAGACAAATGCTAACAGGAAAAACAGAAGTAGGTCTGGAGCTCTATCTGGGAAAATCTAACCTCCTTCCATCCTGTCTTTTTCTGTTTACAGCATTTCCTGTAGCAGGGAAGCAAAGACACACTATGGCCTGCGTGCAGAAATACCATCATCTACTGATGTAGGAACACACACAGGTCAGAAGACCCATTTCCTCCATGATCTCAACAAAGACAGACTTGACCTATATTGTGTAGCGGAAGTTCCCAAATAAGCAAAACATTGTCTCCCAGTGCTCTTTTTGAAATGTGTCAAACTTTAGAAGTAAAGGGAAGGAAGAAAAGAAAAATCCCAAAATTGCTTCTACAAAAGGTGGTGCTCAGGACGGTAAAGTGTGAGTAATCCAAAAACACAGAATATCCCAAGAGGCCCATTATTAAAAAGATACATAACTGACCCCAGCTTGGTATGATGTATCAATCTTCTGTATCATCTTCAGTTTCATCTATTAGTTTGCCTCCTCATCCTACCTCCTTTCTCCCCTTGTAACCTCCTTCTTATCTGTTGAAACTTAGATTGTGAGCTATTCACTATGAAGATTTGTCTGTTTGTTAATCTTTAAAAAGTATCCCTACCTGGTCACAGCGAAACTCACAGCTCAGCCTAGAGCACTTCACAAGGAGCTTAGAGTGGGAAAGATCTGTGCTTGAGCGCAGAAGTGTGGAGGAAATATATAAGTGTGGAGGAAACCTTCTCCGATTAACTCCTTCCAGTTGTATTCCTGTTTGTCTACAACTCCCATAATCCCCAGAAAAATAATCAAATCTAGTATAAGTGAAGAGTCTCTCTGGCTTTTCTTCGCAAACGAAGATTAAAGAAGGACTCATCCCACGCTTTTTACAAGCGCGCTGATGACTAAAAAGGCCAATCCAAGATAAACAAGTCTGGTTGCAGAAAGCACAGCAGAAGATCTCCTTGGGTGATGTTTCAGGGTTGTGATTCTTTCTGCGTTGTCGTTTCTCTTCGAGACTTGTTCAGCATGACTTCTCAAATAAGGCTGCAGCATTGTGGATAGTGCGTCTCCATGCCTCCCGATGTGAGGCCAGGGTGGACCATTGTTGGTGATCAATTTGGTCGAGCCTGAGATGTTGTTTCAGGGAGTCCTTGTATCGCTTTTTTGGAGCGCCCCTCTTACGCTGACCCATGGCAAGTTTACCATAGAGTACTATTTTTGCGTGATTATATACACTCATTATATACAACAGCACAGTAAAATGGTGTATTATATATAAAATGGCAAAATCAAGGCTTGCTTTTTGGAATTTATATATTTTTTGAATATTTTTGAACCGTGGATGGTTGAACCCATGGATATGGAAGGCAAACTGTTCTGATGGAGACAGGTCTGTAAATTGTACCAGATCCCATGGTTTAATCTAAAGAGCACACAATACAGCTACCTTGATGAAAATAAACAGACCTGGGTCTGACTGGTGCCTGGATAGGAAACTGTTTGGGAATGCCTATAAACAATGTCTTGAGTTCATTGGGAGATAAATGGGATTACATATGTAGTGTCTTAGTCAAATCAATGTGCAAAGGATGAAAACAGACAGGTTTGAGGATATGTTACTAAAAACAGACCCTTGGGAATGTGCTCCCAAGTGCAAGCTAATTAATGCACACTGCTTGGAAATGTGGCCTGGCAGGATGAGAGGTGATAAGTAAATGTTATAAAGAAGAAAAGAAATAACCCCAAGATTCAGATTGGCTCAGCTTTTCCACTGTGGATAACTACCATCAGTTCAAGAGAATCCTAGACTGTACCATCAAGACTGTTGCTGGCCTGACTACAAGTTGAAAATGTCTGTTACTTTCCAACACACTTCTCTCATTGCCAGAAAATCATTAAAAACCTTGTCAGCCCATTCAATAATTTAGATGATTAAACACTTTTTCACAGCCAGTGCCTCAATTAAAAATGGAAGATTTGTCAGGAAAAACAGAGATCTTTTTGAGATAGTAAAGTGAGAGGTATTTTTGATTCAAACAAAAAGTTTAATGCATTTGTTATTAGAAAGAATGGGCCCTTCAACATATCTGCCTTTTCATTCCCTATCCAAGGGACACAGCTGAGGCCTGGTAGCCTTTTAAAAGGAGGAACAACAACACTGCTTATAAATGTGAAAGGACAAGAAATGTATTAGCACTGTGCTATGACTGCCCAGAGGCAGCAGCCATCTATCTGTGATTGCCAAAGGGAGAGCATTCGTCCTTTTGCTTTTCTAAGGAATGTAGCATGGAGAACCACCATTTACCCAGCATTAGGGAAGGAAATATGAGAATACAAGTCATGCCAGGAAAAAGGAAGCATGGGGGAGGGAACATGCTGAGATGCTGCAGTGATCTGGGTCAATTGTGCCGCTGGCCATAAGGCAAAAGGAAAATACACAACAACTCAGTGAAGTGTATTGCAGAAGTATGTGTGGGGAGTTTCCCCTTATTCTCCTATCTCTCCCTTTCAGTTTTCTCCACACAGTGATATAAAATGCAGTTTGTAATTGCTTACCCACTGCTGAAGTGGAAACTCATCATCCCCTCCAGAAAAAGAAAGAAGAGGGCATGAATGTCCATAGAATTTGCACCTGCCAATTAATATATATAGATAAAAACTTAGAAAATCTACAGAATAGTGAAGACTGCAATCTGATTACCTGCATGCCTGCTCAGTGTGCTATCCAGCTGTTAACTGTATCTTGCCAACTTCAAGGCCCCTGTTAGTCCTTCTGACAATGCTTTATCTTTAAAACCATACCTGAACTGGACATGGACAGCCCCTTTGAAAAGTTTATGCTTTCAAATGGAGGAATGTCCTTGGTAAGGCTGGGTCCTAATTTCATGTTAATTGGAATATGAAAACCTAATTTGGTTACCCTAATGAATAACTTTGGTTACCCTAATGAATGAATGGAAAATGGAGGTAAAATGTGAAACCCAATTTATTCTCTTGGATCTTTCAGCTGCTTTCAATCTTGTTTACCATGATATCCTTCTGGACCTTCCCTCTTGGATGACATCTGGAAGTGCTATGTTGACTATACGTTTTCTTTGGGGTATGGACCCGAGTGATGGTGGTCACTGGCACCTGGACAACTGGAATGTTCTGTTTTGTCCCCATGCTTTTCAAAATTTACATTAAACCACTAGGATAAGTTATCCAGGGATCTGGACTGAGATGTAATCACAGTATACAGACAACTCTTAAGCCTCTCTTTTCTACTATTCCAAACAGGCAGCTGAAATGCTGGCCAGGTGTCAGAGAGTATTGCTAGAAGTGTGAGGACTATCAAACTGAAGCTTAATCTGGGTGGAATACTGTGGTTTGGGAATCTGCTAATATGGGTGGAGGTTTAGACCTGACTGCATGGGGCCTTACTTTCCCTCAAAGGAGAGTACACAGTCTAAGAGTATTCCTAGACTTGGCACCATTTATGGAGGTGCAGATTACACTGGTTGTTAGAAATTCTTTTGCCAAAGATTTATCTAGTTTAACAGTTCAGTCTTACCTAGATAAATCTGGCCTAGCCACAATGACACAAGCTTTGGTTAGATTCAGGCTAATTTGGTGTAATGCAGTCTACATTGGTCTATCTTTGACAGTTTGGAAATGGCAACTTGGAAAGAATGTGGCAGTAAGAACATATGTAGGAACTAGGCACTCAGATAATTACCCATGATATACCCATTAGAATGGCTGCTGGTTCATTTACAGATCCAATTCAAGGTGCAGGTGTTAGCCTTTAAAGGCCTAAATGGTTTGGAACCACATACTTGGACAATCTGCAGGCATGTCTAGGAACCTGTCCATGGATTAAGATTAGCTCCCTCAACAACTTCTATAACATTTCATTTCCTGTTTAACAGATAATTGGTGTACAGCTTGGGGAAAACAGGGATTTGCAAGAAGAAATACAGCAAACTGATAAAATGAAATGCCGATCTATAACAGGACTGGAGAGTGTGGAGTGGTGGTAGGCACCGTATGCTCTTAGCCATCTACAAAGCAGTGTCTCTGCCAAGGAATATAAAGGATGTGGAATGCTACAAAATATTTTGGCTACTCCAAGATATCCATGCATACAAACCACACCACCCAAAAAGAAACCCAAACCTATATATTCTTAACCAGTGGGTGGAAGCTCCTTTGGTATTGCTACAATATTCTTCCTATGGAAGAGAGGAAAATCATCTTTGACCAAAAGATAAATGTTTGGAAGCAATATAAAAGTTAAGAGGGTGGGAGAGAATGAAAGTGCAAAGCACTTTTCTATCACATACATCATATAAACATCTATTTAAGATCAAACAAACACCAAAGTGCTGCATTTTAAAATTCAAACAGATAAAAACCAAGAAATTATTTAAACACAGAGACAGCCTGTGTACAGTATGTTATGAGCAAACAGCCAGTGGTTTTCTGCTTGAGCACAGACTGAACAGTTCTCTTCCTTAGTGGCCATCCTGTTCTAAGTGCTGCTAGCTTAGACAAAAGCTCAGGTATTTCTAATATGCGTTTGTTTTACAGGTTATATACACCACTTTCTTCCAAAAGGAACTCAAGGCAGTGTACATGGGCTTCTCTTCATGCATTTTATCCTTACAATAACCCTCTGAGGTAGATAAAGTTGTGTAGCATGAAATTTAAACTTGCTGACCTTTTTTACTCACAAAATTAGCATGAGGAAACTCAATGAGGCCACCAAGCATAGGTAGTAAGAGCTTCCTCCAGCCTATTCTTGCCTGTTTATGCATCCTCTCTTACAGAGATTTAAGGGGGAAAAAGAGGGGGTTCATTTTGACAGGGTTCAGAGTTTGGAGGGGGTACATGGGGAAAACTCTATATGCTGATGGTGGTCCTGATTTTGTTTAGCTCCTCACATAAGCTTGAAACAGATGGGCTAAATGACATGGTTTCCAGCTGCATTGAGGGCATAAAATTTAGTTGATGCACACCCCAAACGGGGCTAGAAAACATGTCAATGGCACTTCTTCCAAAAAGAACCAGGCCAAAAAGGAATAGAAAAATCCACTATTTTTCGGCGGCCTGGTTCAGGACCACAGTGGTGGCCCAGATCAGGCCTGGGCACATGTGGTTGAGCAGCCCTGGCGTCATTAGCTCTGGAGTGGCCATGCTCTGCTTTTTTGGGCCTTTCTGTTTCGGGTCATACTTACTTACGAACAAAAGAGTCACAAGTACTCCAGGAAGGAGGATTCTCCTTTAAAACAAGACACACAGGGAAACTGTGGCATACTCCTCTTCCCCTCCCCCCCCACTTTAAAAAGGGGAGCCAATTTATATCTTTTTACCACAAAAATTGTGCCATCAAAATTCAGTGGTATAGTGGAGGATGTAGCTCCACAGAAAATTCTGAGGAAGGGGTTTCACCTCCAGAACTGTAGAAGATACCCACCCCTGGAGTTTAAATGTTGGTTACCTTTTAGGACTTTTCTTTTCTTTAAACAAAGGAAAGTTCCAAATTATGTGCAGAAATTCTTTTCCTGTGGCTATGCACTGAGCATTTCTACCACCTTATAAAGTAATGTTTCATTGAAGCTGGCAGTTAAAGAATGTGCTTTGAAATCCCCAATATCACCCCATGAAGCTTGCACTACTCTGTTTCATGACAAATAAATAAACAAGCTTTTATAGCCATTAAAAAAACAACAACAACCAACCACCTACCATAATAACCCAGAGGACTTCCATTCTTCCTGCCTTGTTATACTGTGTATATACAGATGTGTGTGTGCCACATACTCTTCTCTCTGCTGCTACAAAACTATTGCCTGGCAAGAAGCCTTCTGAACATCTGCAAAGGAGTGGGGAATAGTTACCCCCCCCCAGTTCTTTTCCAGATCAATTTCAGTTCTAATACCTTTGTCCAGGCTTGTATTCCTTCTCCTGACATAGAAGCAAGACACCTTTGACTTATGTACCTGTCTTCTTAAAGTGCCCCACCTTGAATCACCTCCCACACTGGGAGCATAAGCCAATAAAGCCCAGTCAAGTTAGCAAAGCCCTGCATCCATTTTTCCAGTTAAAGCTGCACTCCACCATACTGAACATATACAAAACATTGGCTTCCACCCTTAATTCTGTCTACCTTCTCTGCCTGAGTGGACAGAGTAAGTCTCAAACAGTTTTAAAATGATAGAAACCTGCAAAATCAAGGACACAGCAAGCAATAAAAGTCCAAAGCAATATCAGTGCTCCAAGACTGGGTTGCAGCTTTCACCAACAAGAAACCGCTAATGGCCTAACTGGAACTCAAGAGACTTACTAGGAGATCCATCTGTCTCAGGTAGGTGAGAAGCCAATAAACCCCGTCCTTCTCCTTTTCTCATCCAAGGTGTTCCTGCCATGAATTTACTCTTGCATAGTGTAGTTGTTATTGTGTGTGTTCTAGTTGTTTCTGACTTATGGCAGCCCTACTAAGGAAAGGAAGTTTACCTTCCTCTGAGACTCAGAGAATATGACTTGCCCAAGGTTACCCAGTGGATTTCCATGGCTGAGTGGAGATTTGAACCCTGGTCTCCAGTGTTGCAGTCCAACTCTGAAACCACTATACCAACCTGACTCTTGCACATATGAATATAGAAACTCATGGGAAGGAAAAAGGAGCAGTTTGAGGGGAAACAACATTTTTGTTTCTTAAAATTTTATAGTTGGAGACAGCCCTTTGGGCCATCAGGCTCAATTCCCTGCTCAATGCAAGCTCTCCAGCTAGAATATCCCCAGCTGGTAGACTACAAACTCTTTCTGGAGACTTCAAGAGAAGAAACATTTTTTTCTGCTCCAAATTAACAGCCCTCCTGAAGCAGAATGTAAGGTGCATTTGCATGTTAAAATGCTCAGTTATGTCCTTAGAAGGCTGTGTATGGGTTTTTTAAAGTCATCCAGTCAAGCTCACCATAACCTGTCCCCCTTTCCAACTCTCTTGGCACACATTCTTTTATTTTAAGCCAAATTGCAAATCAGCTTGGGTGTAACTACAAATAATTGCAGCAGCTTAATGTCTCATTTGTTCCATCAGAGTGACACAGCAAGCTGGGAAGAAATGGAGTACAGAAGTATGAACAGCAATAATATAACATCTTTCTCCAAAAAACACATCACTACCAGAGATCCATTTTATCATGGTACTTTAATGATGGACAGCATATTAAGGCTGCATCTGCGCTACAGAAATAATTCAATTTGACACTGCTTTAATTGTCATGGCTCAATGCTATGGAATCTAGGGATTTGTAGTTTGTTGTGGCACCAGAGCTTTCTGATGGAGAAGGTTAAATATCTCACAAAACTACAATTCCCAGAATTCCATAGCATTGAGCCATGGCTGCTAAAGTGATGTCAAACTGCATTTTTCTGTAGGGCGGATACAGCCTATGCCTCTTCCCCCCCCCCTCCTCTAGGTGCACCTTTCTTGTTTTACATTCTCATCTGAGTTGAGAGTCAATCAACTTTCTGCATAACTTAAAGGTTAGTCTGAACATTTATTGCAACTAGTTCCTGAGCTCTTGCAAGATATTTGTGCTTCAGCCTTGGTTGTGCAGTTCTAGTACCTCAGTTTTTGCAAAGTTTATAAAACTCTGTCCCTTTCCTTAAAAAAAAAAAAGACTACTGTCAGTCTAGGACAGAAGAGCAAGGAACTGGCTCCTAGAAAGTGAAATCCAACAAAGTCAAATGTATGTGTGAGCACTGCCACAAATAATAACAGCCCTAATTTTATTTAATTTTATTTTTTCAGATTATAATGCCCAGAATCCTTGTGGCTGGGAAGCTGAGAATTTATAAGGTCAACGAGCAACGTTTTCAAACTCTGCAACAGTCTGTCCAAACAGAGGCACATAATATGTTCTAGGCTGCTCTGTGGAATACCAGCACTTGAAGATGGTGAACGTTAAGAGAATAATATCAAACAGAATGCAGAAACCTACAGAAGGAAGATGCCACTCCAATGCACAGAAGAGAAGTGGGTCAGTGCTAACAGTAACACTCTGTCTTCCTCCCCAAAGGAGGTGGTACAAAACTGCCAGGACTCTTGTTATCATTCACTAACTGACGTCATTGTTGCGACAGGCAAGCCTGTTCAGACAGAAGAACAACACAGTCATCACTCATGCTGTAGCAGTGTGCAGCAGCATAAATTGTCAACAAAGAATTTAGCAATGAAAGGGATGCATAGTCATGATGAATTAATAGGCTTGTACAGAGCTGGAAAAACTTACTCTTGAGCTACAATGCCCAGAATCCTGCTAGCTGGGGGAGGTTCTGAGAGAAGAAGCAATCAAAAATAATTTTTCCAAGCTCTGTGTTTTATTGCCATGGAGGCCTTCCAAAATGGTGCCTGTGCACAAGCGTGGGCACCATTTTGGATGCCAAAATGGCGGTGGCGTGGGCGGGGTGGGGCGGCGGCGGCAGGACTGGCCATGGGCCGGTCCCAAGGCCTCCGCAGGCTGCACCCAGCCCACAGGCTGTAGGTTGCCGACCCCTGCTCTACACAAATCATTAAAAGGCACACAGTTTGTTAAGCAACATATGCCTAGTCAGGCCAGTGCCTCATCTAGCCCAATGCTATCATTTCTCATAAACTCTAGGTGACAAACTCAGCCTTCCACTTTCATTAAAGGTGTCCCTTGAAGAATATGTCCCTGAACAAAGGGCATGTGTAAGCATGTCAGACATCTGTAAGGTGTTAGAATTTGCATTACGCAACAGAATCATAGAGCTGGAAGAGACCACAAGGGACTTCCACTCCAACTCCTTGACATGCAGGAATACAGAATCAAAGCAAATAGTTACTCAGTTTTATGTTAAATAGGCACAAGCAAGAGTCTCCTGCAGGATGAGTAATTAAAGTCATTTAATATTTAAGTTCTCTATGGAAGCTTCAGATAAAGGCTTCTTTGACTGTGAAATCTTGCATTCTCTTTGAGCAACTGGCAAAGAGTCAAAGCTGGAGTGTAACACATGGCAAGTTACCAGTGCAACGTACTAATTGCAAATAACCTTGGCAAGTTATTCTTCACTCTTGTTTTCCTGATTAATTAGGAGCCTGGCAGTGTGGGAGGGATATAAGGCTATTTTGCACGTGCTTGTGACCACACTTGCCACCAACAGTCTCCAGAGCTTGGAAAATTACTTTTTGGGCTACAGCTCACAAAATCAACATGCCAGTGTGACTAGTGGCCACGTAAGCTGAGTAATAACAACATATGAATACTGTGCTTCTTCCCAGCCCTGGGACTCAAGTCAGCTTGCAAAAGTTAATAAAGCTGAAAGAACACATTATGGAAGAAATTAAAATATAATTAAACTATCAACAGAATTTTTTAAAAAAAATTAATATATGTCTATTAATAAAGAAAAATATAGACAACACCGCACATTATTAAAGGCCCTTTCTCCACAAGCACTTAAGTCCTCAAAGGTGTGTCAAAACAAAATTCTTCAACTGCCTATGGAAGTGAAGCCAGGAAGGCACTGGTCCAAGAAGGGATTTACAGAGAAGTGGGAACAACCACAGAGAAAGACTTCACTTTTGTTTTCCACCAGATGTACCTATAGAGGGGGTGAGACAGAGAGAAGAGTCTCCCCAGAACAGGCCAGAACCCAGGCAGATTCATATAGGACAATATTGTTATGCCAAGGTCAGGTCCCCAATCACCCCTCAGTTTTGATACCAATTTAATAGTAAAAGGGATGCTGGGGTGGGTGACCTGGAAAGGCAACCCCATGACAGAAATCTGGCCATATCATATTTGGAAATCTGATTGGCTCTAGCAAGGGAGAAAGCAAGGGCACAGTGAGATCACCCAGACATCAACATAATCCCTTGTCTATGGAGGGCGATGATGGGATTCCAGCTGAAGAAGATAGCTGTGCATAGACAAAGGCTGCTTCTCTAGTAGTAGTAGTTTTCCTTTGTCTGAGGTATTCACACCAATTGTCTGAACATTTCCCCAATCTCCGGACCATTCTTCTCCCTTGGAAAACCATTTAACAGTGAGGTAATCCATTCATTCAGAGATTACTGCTCCAGGATATGAGTGAGTAGATATACCACCATCTAGACAATAGCAATTTGGTCTAGTTTGGGACTGGGCAAACACTCGGTCCTCAATAAGCCAGCTACCCCACTTGTCGAGGCGCCTATTGAGCTATCTCTGTTCTGGATGCCCATCGATTGAAACCACGCTTCAGGATCAGTACAGTATCACTATTAGCAAGGTCCCCACTATTCCCTTTCTCCCACCTTTGTTTCATTAGTTCTTGTTTGTGGATGTGAGAGTGTGAGTGTGTTGATTCTTTTATTAATAAAACTACAAAACCTATTTGGAATTGCCTCTGGAGTTCGGTGTGATTTGGAACCAGTATAAAAAGGGTTAAGATCCCAGGCTGAATGTTGCCATAGCCAAAGGTATATTTAATTGATCTAAATTAATTCCCCAGTTAAATAATATTTGTGGATGTCTTCTCAGTACCCACAGCATTTTGGGTAATAAGATAGTCCCTAAAATAGGCTGGGCCTAAGCCATATAGAGCTTTACTGATCATGACCAGTACTTTGAATTGTGCCTGGAAACAGACTAGTAGCCATTGAAGCTTTTATAACAAGGGATGTTATAAATGTTCCCTATAGCCAGCCATTTGGCCACATCATTTTGGGCCCACTGAAATTTCCTAACTGTTTCCAAAGGTAGTCCCTCACAGAATGTAATAATAATAATAATAATAATAATAATAATAATAATAATAATAATAATAATAATAATAATAATAATAATAATAATAATAATAATAATAATAATAATAATAATAATATTTATGTATACCCCGCCCCTCTGAGAACAATCGGGGCGGCTAACAATATTAAAACACATAATACAATCAATCCCCCATACCCTCCCCCCCTTAAAAAGATATTACATCAAATAGAAGATTAAAATCATACAAATTAAGACCGACATTAAACAACAATAAAACACACATACAAACAACACAACATACATTAACAGCACGTTAATGAAGAGCAGTGGTGTCTTATTGAGGGAGTCAAAAAAGAGTTCTTAGAGGACTCTCCTAAAAAGAGGGGTTACCCGAGGCCGGGTATCTATCCTGGAAAAGCCT
>CM034708.1:194379164-194390577 GCA_020142125.1 Phrynosoma platyrhinos
GGGCAGAGCAGTAGAGGACGGGGGGGCCTGGAGATGTCTCATCCATAGAATCGCCACGGGTTGAGACCGACACGAAGGCAGTTAACAACAACAACAACAACAACAACAACAACAACGGTTTGTGTTAGGATTACCATCAATCAGGAACAACTTGAAGGCACACAACAACAACAACAACAACAACAGCAACAGAAATAAATTATCTCTGGAATCATTATGGATATGTATGTTCTGTGTTCTTTTGGCCTTCAACAACCAAAGATTTTGAAACAAAAGGTTACCACAGTTACGGAATCCAAAAAAGTCCAGTAAGAAGCAAGCGAGCAAACAAACACAAGTAATAAGAGTCAATGAGGCATTATAAAAAGTATCTGGTTGTTTCTAGGCCAACCTGCACTAGTTTAACTGACTCTGAATCAGCTGCTGAATTCCAGGTGGCTCAAGGAACTACAACCACAAAGTTTTATTTTAATAATAAAAACAAAACCCATCTGAAGCACATTCTGCAACTATAAAAGATCCACAGGGGCTTACCACAGGAGCATAAATAAACATTTGTTAACCTGTCATTGGCCAAAACCAAAATGCAGCACTTTTCTGTGGTTTTAACACAAGAATCTTTCAAGGTGTCTTCTAAAGCACCCCTCAGACTTACACTGGTATAATAATAATAATAATAATAATAATAATAATAATAATAAAATTTTATTTATATCCCGCCCCTAAATTTTCCAAAGGAGCTGCAGTTCTGTTGATCAGAGGTAGGGAACACTATAATTAAATTTTAGGATACCCATCAAGTAAATTCTAGGATTATTTTGGGATGGGATGCATTTTGGAAACAAATGAGACAGTACAAGACAGACTGAAGCTTGTGTGGTATAACAATATCAGTTTTTGTATATGTGGCTGGTGAGGTGGTGCATATCTAGTATAGATCTTTCTCTCACACTCACACACCTCTTAGTGAATGTAACTTTCAAATGTTTTATCTTAAGTATACTACATCTATTTAAATTCTGGGATGATGTCAGTCAGGGGGTTAATAGCATCCCCCCACCACTGTCATAAAACATCAATAATAGAAAAAGCACACAGACTAGTCTGAGAGCTTCTGATGTTTTTACATGTTTAGAGCTAAACAGATTTCAAATGGTCAGTGAATGGCAAGGAGACTGCCTACCTCTAATATTAATATAACCGAGATTTTCAGAGTAGTTATCTATAATAATTTAACACCATGTGGAGGATTTCAGAGGGCAACCTCATAATAAATTAGCCAACTATTGCATCTCCAACAAATTAGTCAACCAAAAGAGGTTGTTTAAAACCAACACAGATGCTCTGAAACCTGGATCTTGCATAATAATGACCAGGTGTGAAGTTGTGACTTTAAAAAAAATGTGGTTCTAGTTTAAAACTAATATGGAATTTGATGTATGCCAGACAGATATATATATAAAGAATTGCATAAGCTTTAAATAAGGAGAAGGTATCTTCCATTAACTAAAAACTGTAGTTCTTTTGTATATCTGAAAAATTATGCCTTGCACTCAACATGCCCCAAAATGCACCTACATTGAGTTTTTGATAATATATAAACTAAAATAAAACTCTTCAGTGAGTTCTCAGTCATAAAACCACCCCAAAATTTCATCCACCAATCTAATAAGTGCACTTCATGCAGGATCATAATTATGTTTATTCAGAAGTAAAAGTATCATTAATCTCTGCTTTGCGTCATATCCCTAGTATGCTCCTTCCCACAATCTCTAGAGGCATCAGCACAAACTAGGAATGCTACATGAAAGAATGTTTCTGACAAGACATTTTATCACATCCAATTAATAAATCAAAGAGAATCAAAGATGTCTAGAAGGTTTTCCAGTTTCACCCAGATGCCTGCTTTTATTGTTGATACATTACTATGAGATAGGTAATTATCACTTGGCTAGCAACTAGAAGCTGATGAATATACATGGACCAATACAAGTTGGTAGATTCATGGTCAGACGCATGACAGTAGTTCTAACATGAGGGGAAAGAGTTTTTTTATATTAACCCCCCCCCCAACCAACTCTACATAATTAATAGGCATTATCTTAAAAAGATAATTAACAGCAGAGAAGGCTCTTGAATTGATCACCAGCAGACAGATTCCAAATACCAAGTTTTATCAGGTAAAGGAGGTATTTGTTGGTGCAAACACCATTATAATGACTGTGTGGGAACTGTTCAGTCAATACAACAACAAAATATTTCCAAAGAAGAACTTTGTACTAAACATCAATCAGCCCTTCGTACCCATGGATTTATTATCCATGGATTCAAACTTCTATGGCTTGAAAATATTTCAAAAGCATACACATTCCAAAAAGCAAACCTTGATTTTGCCATAAGGGACACCATTTCACTGTGCCATTGTATTGAATGGGACTTGAGCATCCACCGATTTTGGTATCCATGGAAGGTCCTGGAACCAAACTCCAGTGGACACCAAGGGCCCACTCTAGTTATAAAACAAAAGAGAAGCTGAAGTGCTTAATAGTTTGAGTATCTCTTATCCATAATACTTGGGACCAGAAGCAGTTCAGAGTTGGGATTTTTTTTCCTGGATTTTGGAAAACACAAGTAGTGTAATACATGCCTGTATTGTATTTACAAGGCTGAAGAGAAACATGGGGATGTGAAATGATGGGAGGCTTGAATTTGTGCTGAGCACTACCCTTGGATTCCAATCATTTCACAGATCTTCAGTCTCCCTCCAGCCTCATGTCTTTTTGCCGCCAGCTGCGCGCTTATGTGGCTGCAGTGCTCCTGCTCATTTGTCTCTCTCCAGCCTCACATCTCTCTTTCTAACCTCAGGTCTCATTTGTTTCCTTCTTGTGTTATGTATAAGAAACACGGCTAGAGAGAGACTGAGGATTTGAAAGCCCAACAAGCAGGAGTTCTGCAGCCGCCACCACAAAGGCAGAAGCAGGCAACTGGCAACAAAAGATTTTTGGAGGTTTTTAGATTTCTGAATTGGGTGTGCTCAACCAATACTTAATTTAGCAGTGCATAAAGCAGGGATAGGCAACTTTTTCCTACCTGGGGCTGGTCTGCTGGTCCTGAGGTCCTCTGCGGGCTGGGGGGGAGAATGGCACACGCGCGCATGTGCAGTACACCGAAAGCACTGCACATGCACGTGTATGCTCGCTTGTGCATGCACAGTACTTCCGGCAATGGCAGTACTCCAGTGCATGCGCAAATAGGTCGCGGCGCCATTTTGGAAAACAAAATGGCAGCCGCAACTCACACGGCGGTGGTGGGCGGCGTGCAGTGGCAGGACCGGGCTGGGGCTGGTCCAAAGGCCTTGGGGGGCCGGATCCAGCACCCAGGCCATAGGTTACCGACCCCTGGCATAAAGTCAAGACTCTTAGCAACCCATACAACAAAATTAGTCCATTTAAACCAGGGGTAGGCAACCTAAGGCCCGGGGGGTCAGATGCGGCCCCCCCGAGGCCTTTGGACCGGCCCCAGGCTGGTCCTGCCACCATCGCTGCCCCCCGCCATGATGATATTGATTATTGTTGTTATTACCTGTTCTTGGGGTTTTCTTGGCAAAATCTCCACAGGGGGAGTGCCATGGCTTTTCTGGGGCTGAGAGAGTGTGCGTGCATATTTTAAAAATTTTTTAAAAGTTATTTATTTATTTATTTATTTATTTATCTTTGGTGCTTCGGCCCCCCAATTGTCTGAGGGACAGCAACTCAGCCCCAGGCTCAAAAAGGTTGCCTACCCCTGATTTAAACAATTAGCTCAGTACCATTCTCCACTCTCCTCCACCCACAACACACCATAGGTCAAAACAGGTTTCATACCCTGAACCCATGGAAACTGGTTAATGAATTATGAACTTTCAGGGAGTCAGGGAAATAAAGACTTATTTTTATTTGTGTGTTTATATGCTACCTGATAACAAACAAACAAAAATCCACAGAAAAGTGAACAAGGTAAAATGGACAAAACAAGGTAAAATGGAATTCTGTTTACCTCATTTCAAAAAGAGCATTTTTAGATGGAAAAAGAATGGATGAAGGCAATCATAATGAATGAAAGCAATCATAATCTAGGGAACTGGAGCAATTTTATTAGGAGAGACTAACAATACAATTTAATAAATATTGACTCTCACACAAGTTCTTTTAGATTCAATATGGCTTGTTCTTGAGTAAATGCGTTTTGAGTTTCGGTGTATTTAGGAAAAATAAAGACCATTAAGAAGGATGTATGATAGACACTTGTCTATTTAGCCCTGCTAGACTTAACCAAAAGAAATCCACAAGCAGAGCAGGAAAGGGAACAGGCTTCCCTGGCATACTGCCTCTGATGCTGGAGTCTCTTTTTAGCCATCCTGAATAATAGGTTCTCCATAGGTCTGCCCTTCATAAATGATTCTAATTCAGAGGTAGATCATTCCCTCCAGATTTTTGTACTACTGTACAGTTCCCACAGTGCACTGGTCCAGCTGGATGAGACTAACTGGAATTGTAAATCAAAACATCTAGAAGACCAAGACATTCCCTTGCATTGATTTAATCTCTCATTTCTAAAGCTGTATATGTTAGATGACATTACCACATCTTGTAATAATGAACTCCACACATGAATAATGCATCAATCTGTCTGGAATTTACTGCCAACTGGTTTCATTGGTAAGCTGGAGTTCTGCTACTATAGAAGAGAGGGACAAAAATTCTTGGTCGTTTTCTCCATTTGGTGCATGGCCTAAAAAGGTCTCCTCTTACTAACTTTTTTTTAAAAACCAACCCAAAATGGGACCACAAAGCCCTTGTTCTGGCAGTTTCCCCCTACTCATGGCTAAATTAATTTCTACCACTATAGTGCTACATGGTTACAGGCATCTCAGTTAACAAAGCCTCTAACAAAGAAGCAATGTGTCTACAATAAAGTGTATTAAAGCTTGACCTGGGAAAGAATGGGATTCTACTTTAGGTGATCCTAGTGTAGATCTGTGTGCTTACATACAACAGTCAAGGTAAACAGGTGCCTCCAGAATCACTTACTGAGCATGTTTGAAGAGCAAAACAGAAAGAAAAGAAGACATCAGATCAGCTTGCCACACCAGACACCCTGACATAATGAAAAAGTACAGATCTATCAATTTTACCACATTATAAGAAAAGTGAAGGCTGCTGAAAGGAAAAAAAACAACAATCTTGGGATCCATTTTGGAAGGGGCTTTCAAGTAGTCTCTAGGAGATTCAAAATGTCTTTTACTTATGCAAGGCTTACTTGATCACATTTCAATTCACATATTCATAATTTTTAGTTATGAATAAAAAGTGTGCTGAAATAGGAGCTGCTCTTCCTTTTTGTATGGTGTAGGAACCTATCCCTATTCTTTTGATGTTATTCCTATCTCTGGTACCAAAGTTTCTGTCCAAGACATAAAGCCCAGGAACACAACTACTTCGTTAATTGAGGTATACCTATACTTCTGGAAGATGGTTACTCAGTAGTCCACAACTGCTCTCCAGAGCAACAGCAAATCTTTATCCTCAAGGCATAACATCTTAGATAAGGAATAGGAAGACAGCATGGTTTATGTTTTCTCAACAAGATAACAAAAGAACAGAAGAAGAAGCTATCCTGAAGTGGTTTTTCATACAAAAATATTGGCTTATAATAGATGGCCATTTTGATTTGGACTATGTAGAACTGGGTTCAGATTCCTGCTCACATGGTGGCTTTGGAACAAATTCATATGAGTATTTATTGTGAGAACAGAATGAAGTCACCTTATTTTAACATATAGGCTGCTCTGATCTCTTGGGAGAAAGGACAGTACAGAAATGTCATGAATATGTGACATATTTTTAGTTAAAGTTAATATGAGCGGGTGGATGTAAACTTGTGTTGCTTGAGATGCTAAATACGAAAACACCCAGTCTCTCCACTGCTTAAGATGAATCTAGTAAACCAAATATTCTGTGCAATGGTTATCAAATGTTGAACCTCCTTGGACTTGAGTTCCCAGGAGTCCTAGACAGCTTGGCTAATTCTCAGAGATTCTGGAAGCTGAAGTGTAAAACATCTGGAGGACCAAAGAATAAGATCCACTGTTCTGAAGCAGGAGAGGGAACACCTTCTGGCCTCAAAGAGGACTCTAGGTCACTCTGACACAACCTCAAGCACTATACTCTGTAGGCTATGGGGAGGGAAGAGGGGGCCTGGGGGAAGAATCTCAGTTGTTACCTCCAATGAAGGAGGAGAAGCAGCAATGTTGGCCATTCTCTCTACCAGTATTTGCAACAAAAAGGATTTGGGCTTGGATAGCACCCTGAAAACTTTGTTTCTTTTTTCCTGTACCAGTTCTAAGGAACTGGAGAAAACCTTTAGAACAGGGGTAGGCAACCTTTCCCCTTTAAGGGCCGAGGGACTTCAGCTCCCAGAATTCCAGGAGCTATTGGCCAGCATGGGACTATTGGCCAACATGGCTGAGGCTTCTGGGAGCTGAAGTCCCTCAGCCCTTAAAGGGGAAAGGTTGCCTACCCCTGTTTTAGAAAGACACCAAGGTATATTAATACCAATTTCAAATAAAACAGAGCAATACTATGTTTTTTCCTCTGAAGTTTTGTAAATTGATCTTACTCCATAGTGAGTATGTTTTGGACTGCAGACTTGAAGTCACATATTCACTGGAGAACAATTTTCTAACTGCAATACACTGTTAAATTACTTAAGAAGGAAGTGGCAATGGGCAGGAGAGAAGGAAATAGTTCTCACAACAATTTCTGGTGTAGTAGCTACAAGAGTATAGTAGTTTGAATGATGGACAATGACTCTGGAGATCAGGGTTTGAATCTCTGATTAGCCATGGAAACATACTGGGTGACCTCTCAGACTTCAAGCAAAGTAAAGGCAAACTATCTCTTTCTTGGCAAAAAAAACCCCCTGTGATAGGGTCACCATAAATCTGAAATGACTTGAAACATACAACAACAAAGATTCTGTATACATCAAATTCCAGTTCTAACTGCTGATATCACTAAGAGTAGACAGGTTAGTAAAGGTTGATGGCAGATGACGAACTGTGTTGGATTTTAGCACACTACTTTGAGGTCACATCCCTGCTGACTGAGGCTTTCTTAATATAAAGATGCTCGGGACTGAACCCGCACACATAACCATACAAGAACCAACATTAATAATGTTACCCCAACAATATCATGCTAAGAATCAATGCAAGTAGAACAGTCATGAGATTTTCTGTGGTGGCCTACGCAGCACTGGCACCAAGCTAGAGGACAGCAGGATATATACGTCATCTATTCCCATACAGCCATATATTACAGAATACAGTAAGCTGAACAGTTCTGTTTAAAGCATTTAAAGCATTTCTCTTGATCAGAAGCCAATATGTAGAATATTTAAAACAGCCTTATTCAACTTGTTGCCCTTAAAATGTTTTGGATTATAACACACATCACCCCCAACCAGCACAGTAGATGTTTAAGAGTGGTGGAAGTTACCATTGACTACCAAGGACACCCTAGACAATGAAGAAATAGAAATAGTAAAAGGATTCTCATACCTGGGATCAAACATTGATAGAAATGGGAACTGCAGTCAGGAAATCAGAAGATTAAGAATGGGTAGGGCAGCCATGAAAGAACTAGAAAAGATTCTAAAACGTAAAGGTATACAACTCAGTACAAAAGTTAGAATCATACAAACCATTGTATTCCCTGTTGCCATGTATGGTGTGAGAGCTGGACAGTTAAGAAAGAAGATAGGGAGAAAATAAATGGATTTGAATGTGTTGCTGGAGAAGAGTGGATAGCCAAAAAGACAAACAAATGGGTCCTAGAGCAGATCACACTGGAAACTTCCCTGGAAGCCAAGATGATCAAATTGAGTCCGTTGTACTTTGGACACATCATGAGAAGAGAGGACTCATTGGAAAATATAATAATTCTGGGAAAGGCTGAGAGAAATAGGAAGAGAGGAAGACCACATGCCAGATGGATGACTCTATTAAGGAGGTCACAGGTATGCAGGAATTAAGCAGAGCAATGGAGGACAGAGGGTTTTGGAGATGTTTCATCCATAAGGCCACCATGAGTCAAGATTCACTCCGAGAGCAGCTAACAAACCATTTCAGGAAGACTGATTTAAAATGGGGGGAAAAGACACTCCTTTAAGAGTTTCTGCTTCACTTCAATATACACTTTGAACGGACTTAACATCCTCAATGTACTGATAAATAACTTTGAAAGAGTAACTTCCTTAAGTTCAGTTACACCCCTATTATTACTTAATGAGGAGCAAGGTTATTTTACAGTATGCCAAAAAAAGTACCAAGCATATGTTAAAATTGAAACAGAACATGTTGACTTTAGACTGATGTTAATAGTAGCAATGGGATGGAATAGCATTACTACAGCCCTCTGCTCTGAGTGAGCCTATCCCCCTCCTTACTTTTAAAATTTATTACTACTTTCCCTCCCTATAATTTAGGAGGGAAAAATGTGCCTCTCTCAGTTGTTCCACTTGAGAATCTGGTGCTGGAAATTTAAAGCTTTTCAAAAAGTTATGGAACACTTTGTAGCTATTATGTCCAAGAAACCCTGTTGTGATGCATGAAATTTTCTAGACAATGGAAATTTATAATCTGTGACCATATAGGTGGGCAATATTGAGGTGGGTGGGTAAAATGTTTTAATTTGTTTACAGTTATAAAGCCTCTTCCTCCACTCTTCCATTGTAATCAATTTCTCACAAATTACTAATGAAATATTGAGGCCAAAGATGACTTAAAACCCTGTAATGTACCTGGCATAGAAATTTTAAATCGCAATTCTCCCTTATGGAGGTAACAATATATAAAAGCAATATATAAAAATACATTAAAAATTGAACGAGATGCCCATTTGGCACCCTTTTAAAAATATCTTCCCCAAACCTGCTGCCTGAAGTACTGTAGGTTATCTCGCCTCTATATCCATGGGATGGATATACCATGGACAGGGTGACCAGGTATCCTCCTTTTCCTGGACATGTCCTGCATTTCAACCTTCTGTCCAGGAGGAGTTTCAAAATGTCCTCCATTTTGAGCATGACTAAGAAGCATTAATTTATATTTCTAGGAGAGTTTTGAGCTCTGTATTTGGTCATGTCCTCCCTTTTTCTTGAATGTCCTCCATTTTGTGGTGTCTTATCTGCCTTTCAGTTAGGACATCTAGTCACTCTGACCATGGATGAAGGACAAGTGATTCATTTGTGCAATATTGAAACACTTTTAGAACCACATTAGAAGCAAGGTCCCTGTTCAATGAACTACAAGGGCTTCAGGTTATGTTGCTATGGATGCTTCCATCTGTGTATGTGTATGTACATGCAAGCATGCACACAGAAAGAGATTAATGCAAAGAGGAAGTAAAGCAACATTACAACAATCTCCATCACTCCTCCCACAGTTTATAACTTTTGTTTTTCTTTCAAATGTGAAGTGAGAAGTTGGTGGCTTATTAGGCAAGAGACCTCATTAAAAGAAAAGCCAAAAAACTTTACTTTTACTGTAGCATTTTCCTCTCATTTGCTTACAGTTTTAAAAGTTTTCAGTCAAGGGAATTAGCACCAGTTTGGGCTTTGATTTAGCCCTGATTTTACACCCAACTCAAGTTCTCTGCAAAGCCTTCTCCTTTCCTTTTAACAAGATAATCTTGCCTCTACTATCTCCTTGCAAGCTCCATCAAGGACAAAACAATCTAATCATTCATGCTTCATGGCAGGATGGGTGAAGAACATTAAGAAAAAGCATGATTGGAAATCTAAGTTGGCTTTATTCCTTTAACTAGGTTAAAGTTCATAAAAGGTAAAGCACACATGTCTGTCATCACTAGACTTTCTCTACTGTTGTTTTTTAAATGAAAACAGACAAAGAATTTTATTCACAATTCTAGAAGTACAGAAACTGAGGCAAAAAAGGAGGAGCTGACCCATACAATTCCTCTCATGAGAAGGGAGGACTCATTGGAAAATATAATAATTCTGGGAAAGGTTGAGGGAATGTATATAAATAAAAAATGTATTTATTTTTGGCACCCAGCAAAGAAGGGAGTGTGGAGTATCACTGATATATATACACAGGTGTGTGTGCCTTAATTGTGAGGACTTGTATGGGTCAGCAATGGGTCTCCTCACTTTTTGCCTCCGTTTCTGTACTTCTAGAAATGTGAATAAAATTATCCAGCTGTTTTCATTTTTTTAAAAAAGCAAAGAAAGTGTTTCAATCTAATGATAACAGAATATATATATATAGGTTTTAACATGAGGAGGGAAACAATGCCACAAAATGTATTCATTTTTGGCACCCAGCAAAGATGGGAGTGTTGAATTACTGGTGTATATGTATATATATATATATATTATCCAGAATAGGGCTCCAAAAGGATTCACAGCTACAATCTTCAAATCCTGGCTCAGTCATGGAACCCCACTGGGTGACCTTTGACAAGTCATAGTCTCTCAGCCTCAGAGCTTAGCAAGGGTAAAAAACCCCTCTGAGGAAATCTTGCCAAGAAAACCCCATGATAGGTTTGCCTTAGGGTTGCCATAAGTCGAAAGACTTGAAAGCACACAATGAATTTGCACTGTTTTTTTAAAAAAATTAATACAACGACCAGCCTCCCCCTCTCCCAATTTAAGTATTCTTCATTTCAAGTCTCTCCTGCCATTATGCACTGACCAAAAAGCAACACTAGGAATACTACCTGGGCAGTTTGGTTGTTGTTTGTGCCTTCAAGTCGTTTCTGAATTAATGGCGAAACTAAGCTGACCCTATCATGGGGTTTTCTCCCCAAGATTTGGTCAGAGGAGGTTCACCATTGCCTTCCCCTGAGGCTGAGAGAGTGTGACTTGCCCAAGATCACCCAGTGGGCTTCATGGTCAAGCTGGGAATTGAACCCGGGTCTTCAGAAGAGTTGTTGTCCAGCACTACAACTACTATGCCACACTGCCATTTAACTTTTTTAGGCTGAGAATATGTGACTTGGGCTAGGCAGTCGAAAAATTGAGATGAACCCCAGTAGTTACAACTCCGACAGAAACAGTAACTCCTAAACTACAGAAATGCCTACAGGAGTTATAACTGCTATAGAAACAGTAACTCGTTCAGAAACAGTAACTTTTACCAAAACAGTAACTCCTACACTAGTTATAACTCCTACAGAAACAGTAACTCCTCTAGTAACAGAAACTCCTACAGAAATACCTACAGTAGTTATTTACAGAAACAGTAACTCCTACAGTAGCAATAACTCCACAGAAATTCCTACAGTAGTTATAAGTCCTACAGTAACTCCTACAGAAACCCCTACAGTTGTTATCTACAGAAACAGTAACT
>CM034708.1:194414510-194431004 GCA_020142125.1 Phrynosoma platyrhinos
CAGCGGACTGGCCCCAGGTAAGAAAAACTTGGCCGACCCCTGATCTAATCAGTTCAGCTTACTACTAGTCTCACAGAAACATTTTAAATTAAAATGGTGTGCATCTGGTTCCTGCCTTGGCTAGTTCATGCTAGCCTCTCTTTACTGCAGCATTATATGGTTTGTTGGCATTCTCTTTTCCCACCTCCACCTCCCACTTGCAGAGCCTCTGGCAGTAGGTGCTCCTCAGGTTAACTTCTTTAGACCTAAATGTTATCTGAACCTGAGAACATATGACCTGGCTGAGGACCTGCTTACTTATTTCCTGAGGGGACAGTGGTCAAGTGCTAAAATGTTTCCACTTGGATCCTGTAATAGATCTTTAATCCTTTAGGGTAGGGGAGAGGACCCTTCAGACTGTGGGGTTGTTAATCTAGCCCACAGAGGGGTCTGAGGGACACTTCTGCCCAAGGCCTTCCCTGAGGATGCGTCTCACCTTGCTCTCTCTTCTAAGCAGCAATATTGTTGGCATGTTATCTCTAATCAGAGACTGGAGATGACCGTAGGGACTGCCCCATCTACAGCAACACCTGCCAGTATACTGGGAAGGCCAATAGAGCACATTCCCAACTGCTATTTCCAGTTAGAGACTGAAGATAACAATGGCAAGTTTTGCTTGACCCACACTGTTGAATGATTGGGGGAAATCACAGGGAGGGAAAAGCTTCCTGCAGCCCATGCTGGAGTGTGCTTGTGCGGCAAAGCACTGCAACTCTGGAGCTGGTTCTATTGGGGTGTTGTCATGCTTCCTGATGTGGCTTCAGAGGGGATTCTATCTAGCACCTCAAACTAATTCCCCACCCCTGACTACGGAATACTATTCTTCTGCAAAGGAATACTTTCTGCACTAGGAACTATACAGGCAGCCTCCTTTGATACAACTGAGAATTAGGAGACATTGGCCAAGATCCTACAAGATCATGACTGCAGGTAGAGTCAAAGGTTCTGCATGTGTTGCCAGTCTCAGGGCTTAACATATTATTGTGATAGCCCCCCTCCCATTGCTGATGGGGAATCAGAGAAGCATTTGGCTCTGTTCCCATAGCCAGACAATAACTCAGACATCTTCCACAGACATCCACCAGGTTCCTTGGAGGGCCTAGCCTATGATGTCATCAGTCTACCTCTGGCTAAGGGGACATAGCCAGATGCTTCTCTGATTGCCTCTGCTGTCTACCAACAACAGAATGACTGTTGGGGGCAGCTACTGCAGTGACACAGTGAGTCTTGAGGGAGGGTTGGTCACTGGAAGGAGGAAGTTAATACTAACCCTTGCCTCAGCCAATAAGTACATACAAAAGTGTATCTTATATTTGCATAGGATGCTGTCCTGAATGGGATTCCTAAGAAATCCGTTTTAGAAAGGTGATTCTTCCAAACAGCTGGAATAAATGAAGACCTTGCCTGCTGCAATCATTGTCAAGGAAATCATGCTATATTCAGCACTTTCCTTGTTTCCTTATAAGGGCAAGGCAGATTCCTTATCAAACTATCGGTTTTCATACTGAAAAGCAATAAGCAAACAATATTAATTTCCTTTTTGTGTAATGCAAGAAAATCAACTGAAATTAATAATCCATGGTTTTTTTAAAGCTCTCAGCCATTTTCTGTGTAGCTTGTTGGTCTAAAAAGGAGCCCTGCCATGCTGAATGACGACTTCTAGGATTTAAAGGGGGAAAAGAAAATATGTTTCCAACCTCTAATCTAAAGAGCATTTTCAATATGGCTTATTTAATCTTCTATGCTGTGCACTGTGTCCTTAATAGCTAAGCAGGTGCTTCTGTGTAAAAAGTTTTGGTGATGACCAAAGTCTTTGGGTTGTTTTTTTTTTTTTAAATAATGGATGAACTTCTAAATGTAACCATTGCTAGTGGAAAAACTGGAAGTAATAATAAATTGTTCAAAATAAGAGGTCTTGAGTCTGGTTTAGCATGAATAAGAATGACAAGGAATGCCTTTCTTCCACCTTTTTTTAAATGGGATACTCCATATTATGGTTGTGTGCCACAGTCTTGCATAGACCAGTGAGCCACAGATAGTTGTCTGAAACTCTTTAGTGGATTTTGGTTTTGTGGGGTTGGCAATCTTCTTTGAAATCCCAGCTGTTTAGCTTAATATAGGGGGAAGAGATGGAAATAATTAAAAGAACATTACCATGTAATTTATTTGTTTGCTACATTTATTTCCTATCTTTCTTCCAGAGCGCTCAAAGCAGCGCTCAAGGCAACAATAATGTCCTCCCCTTCATTGCATCCTTACATTAATCCTGTGAAGTAGATCAGGCTGAGAAAAAGTGACTAGCCCAAGCAGTGAATTTTATGGCTTAGGTCTAATCTACATTGCAGATATAATGCAGTTTGACACCGTTGCCATGGTTCAGTGCTATGGAATCCTGGGATTTGTAGTTTTACAAGGTTGTTAACCTTCTCTGGCAGAGTACTGGTGCCTCACAAAACTACAAATCCCAGGATTCTGTAGGATGGAGCCATGGCAGTTAACACAATGTTAAAATACATTAATTCTACAGTGAAGATGCAGGCTTAATGGGCATTAGAACCTGGCTTTCCCAAATCCAAGCCGAAAAGCCACTGCACCACTCTTGATTCCTTCACTTGTCAGCAGGATGTAGGAGTAGGAAAAGCAAAGCAAACTGCTCCATCAAGGCCTTTTTTCTTGTTCCAAGAAGAGAAAATATGAGGGTTTGCAAGGAGTTTCTGAGAGCTGTAGCAGTTTGCATGGATGGCAGGGGATCTAACTGCATGAGCTGGGGTATGACTAAAAACAAGGAAGGCAGTATTAAAAAGCATTCACTGACATTGGAATCTCCCACAAAAAGGTTAGAAAAACAGGACAGACTTTACATAGCACCTAAAATATATAAACAAAAGGGCCAGATGAACATTTCGATGGAGGAAGTTCCCCACCTGGGAGGAAATTTGTGATGGCATATGCATGCAAAATAATCAGAGTAGGTGGCACTGAGAGAGAATGATGACTTAACTAAATATGAGTTTCTTAGTTCATCAAATACCATTTACACATGACTTACACTGTACCAATATGCCTATGACCAGTTTTGATCTAATATATGCTGTGGAGGCTTGGATGTTTTTCCTGGGGATAGGCACTATAACTCCAAGAAACCTCCAGCTAACATGGGTTTCTGAAAATTCAAAAAAGTAACTTTTCCAAGCTCTGTTTGCATCTATCCCAGTATAGCCAGTCTTAATTTGGTAGAAGCTCTGCCAAGTTCCATGGAAGTCATGCCAAGCTCAGCTTCTAGACATCCTTGAACTCTATATACCAAGGACATTCTACATTAGAGATTGGGAACTCGTAGCCTTACTAATGTGCTCAGACTGCAACTTTCACCATCTCTCAGTATTAACTATGCTACCTAAGGCTAATGGAAGTTGCAACAATATAGGGATTTTGATACCAAATGAGTTGAAATCGGAAGTAACAGAAAAAGGAGAATTCCACTACTGGCACAGTATAATATTAGCCCTTCATTGTGTCCTGCCCAATTTTGGGTATACTGTATAGCTTTTCCTTTCCCTGTTATCTCTTTTTGTCAGGCAATAGCTCTCTTCTAAGGTTTGAATACCTTAGTTCTCTTGACATCCACCTCTTTCAGAACATCTTGACATGCCTCTTTCCTCCCTAAAATCACAAGAGGGAAGAGCCCTTCAAACTGAGAAAGGTTTCTTCAAAATAATCTCATGAGCTTTTACTTCTCACCAACAGTGGTAGTTTTGGTTAGGTTAAGCTTGGTAATTCACCATAGAAAGGCTCACTCATTAAATACCAAGTAACACAAGAATTATTTTTTTGGCAATCTACAGATGGGAGGAAGGATGTCCATACCTGTATGGATGGTGAACTGGAGCTTCTCCTGAGGCACAAAACTGATTCAATAGCTGAGCAGTTTTTCTTTAGTGACTGGTTCACCCAGTCAAGCTTAGCTTGGAGTTGGGAAGCACTGCTGACGTATGTTTTCTGAGAAGAATTTCTTTGGGAAAGATGGGCCCAAGATTTCTTTGTGCTGGGCTGAGAAAAGTCTGCCATGCAAAAGAAGTCTGACTCATTATTAGGGTGATGGATCATAAAGAAATAACAGCACAGATGTGATGATGTTGACCAGAAAATGCATGGATCTCCAGAAGCAGAAAGATTGTGGAGATCAGTGTCATCCACTTAGATGGCACTTTCAAAGTCAGCAGGGCCATTTATAATTCCTTAAGGCCTCTTTATAGCAAGGGTAGGGAACATTTAGCCCTTCTCACATTTAGAACTACAACCCCTTCCCATTGACCATGCTGGATGCAGTTCATGAGAGTTGTAGGCTGGAATATTGAGAACTAAAAATGTCCCCACCCTTCCCTTAGAACAGCTGACTGTTTTGATCAGGGGTAGGCAACCTAAGGACTGGGGGCCAGATGCAGCCCCCCAATGCCTTTGGACCAGCCCCAGGCCGGTCCTGCCGACGCCCCCCGCTGGCAGCACCACCCGCCATGATCATATTGATTATTGTTGTTATTACTTGTTCTTGGGGTTTTCTTGGCAAAATCTCCACAGGGGTTTTGCCATGGCTTTTCTGTGGCTGAG
Source organism: Phrynosoma platyrhinos (assembly GCA_020142125.1). Taxonomy (NCBI): domain Eukaryota; kingdom Metazoa; phylum Chordata; class Lepidosauria; order Squamata; family Phrynosomatidae; genus Phrynosoma; species Phrynosoma platyrhinos. The sequence goes on from CM034708.1 coordinate 194,419,158, forward strand.
AGAGTGTGCATGCATATTTTTAAATTTATTTCTTTGTTTGTTTGTTTGTTTGTTTGTTTATTATTTTTGGTGCTTCAGCCCCCCAATTGTTTGAGGGACAGCAACCCGGCCCCCAGCTCAAAAAGGTTGCCTACCCCTGGTTTTGATAGATTACTTCTTTGCTTACAATCCCTTTTCTGTGATGGCAATTCATTATCCTCCCAAAGAAAGACCTCTTTGCCATGAGGAATTGTTTAATAGTGACTCTTCTTCAGAGGTAGTAATAATCCTTCCTATATAGTTTGTGTAGGGCAGTGACATCAAGAAGCACATCAGTACCACTAATTAATAATAATAATAATTTTATTTATATCCCTCCTCTCTGCAGAGCAATCAGACATTAGGACATAGGCTGTCATCCTTTTGATGTTTTACACATATAAGTTCCCTTAATTTTTGTAATTAAGTTGTAATTTTTTGGCCAGTGGGTAGCATCTGTGTTCAGTAGAAACTACAAAAGCAGAGTTAGGCATGTGGCACCATTGTGCATCATTGCACATCACTTTTATAGTTGCACCTCTGTGTGTGCAATTAATTCTGTAACAAGGTGGCATAGCACAACTGAAGTGTAACAGTGAGTGTAAAGTTCCGTTATGTCTTTTTCATGTAAGATTTCACCTGTAGGGTTGGATCCAGATTTAGGTATGTATTACGGAAGCTGGCTGAAGAGAACTTTCTGTCTGCTCTCCCTCTTCACAGCAGCCTCTACATCCCTCTAAAAATGCTACAGAAAGGGCTGGGGAATGTGGTTGGATGGAATGGTCTGTGATGTGGTGCTCTCTGAAAATCAGACAGGCATCTTTGCTGAGGAGACTTATGCTTGTGAAAGGTTGCTTCCATCTGCTTTTTGGGGATCCCACTTTTCTGCAAACATCAGTTCAGCTCAATCAAAAGGGTCCCTGACCCTCTCTGTAGCATTTGGGGAAAGGGAGAGTCCTTTTCAGTTGCATATGTCTAAATCTAGATCCAACCTGTTCCTTTATTTATTTGTTAAAATTACAATATAAACCGACTTTCTTCCAAAGGGGTGAGATGGGTATGTATGATCCTGCCCTTTCTCCCTCCCACTGCCACCCCATTTTTATCCTCACAACAAGCCTGTGAAGCAGGTTAGACTGAAAGGCAGTGATTGGCTGAAGACTACCCCATAAGCCTCATGGCTGAGCAAGGGATTTGAAACCAGGCTTTCTCGGTCCTAGTTTAACACTCTAGCTGTTAATCACACTGGTTCTGTTCTATGTGGCAATGTAACATGCTGACATAGGAGAAACTAGGCCTACCAATTCAGGCACCAGGGAATATTTATAGCTGGTTACTGGTTGCACACTTGGAGAGATCCACCAACAGGTATCAGATGAAGTCTAGGTAAGAGAAAATGCTGCTCCTTAGAACACAGCAATGTTTGTGCTACAAACCAGTGGCCTCACCAGTAGTCCCTCTTTATGCGGAAGAAGCCAGATGTGCAGCTCACTAGGAAATGGTTTGGCAAGGCAGTGGGTGGAGAAGATGAAGGGCTAATGGCAAATGTATTTCATGAATCAATCAACTTCCTAATCACCTTATTCCTAAGAATGGAGTATATCCAAGAAGATCCCCGAAGCCCTCTAATCTTGTTCACATTAAACATACCTTTCTGTCTTTGCGGAATCCTATGTTTGCCTGTGTCAGTAGCTACATCAGCTGGAGTGCCAGAAACTTCCCTTACATTTTCTCTTAGATGGTCCTGTTGAAATTGATAAAGTGTGAAAACCTATAATGATGGAAACATTTATCTCATGCTACTGAGCTACATTTGACAGAAATCTTAAGAAGATAAGTTTGCTATATTACATCATCATCAGTACACCATCCATCCATGTACATTAAAACTGTGTAAAACAATATTAATGGAAACAACAACAATGAATAAACACACAGATCCTATTCACTATGTATTATAGTTTATGAAGGTACACCAGATGAAGGGTAAACAGTAAAAGAAGCTTGCGTGAATCTCAAAGGTACTACAAGATCACTTTGCATACTGATTTTCCAGACTAACCTGACTATGTCTTTGAATTCTACCACTGTATTTAATGGGACTTGAGCATCCACAATTTTTGGTTTCCATAGGGAGCCCTGGAACCATACCTCAATGGATACCAACGGCCACTATAATTGTTTTCTATTCACATTTATGATCATAGTATCATTGCCATGATTGTAAATGTCCCTGAAATCAACTTTAAAATCCAGCCAGCCACACTGAGCGAAGGAATTCTGCAGCACTGGTGAGCAGAGTGCTGTAGGATGCTGCTGCCAGTATGATGAAGAACTGTAACATGACTACACAGGGACCACTTGTGATGTTGCATTGCTGGTCACTGGCAGGAGGGGGATGGATGTGCCATCCTTCAGCACTCTGCTTGCCAAAACCACAGAACTCTCTCTTGGTGCAGCTGGCTGGATTTTAAAGCAGTTTTTGGGATCAGATCATAGCCATAATATCATGGTTACATGTCTGATACAGGACCTTGGCCAATAAATTTAAGTAGTAAATTCCACTTATTTTCTTTGTCTAAATAAATTGTACTTTAGGTATCCCAAACATGATAATTTTATGCCAACCAAATTAGACATTAGACATTTTTGCTCCTATGGTAAAAAATTGACTTTGTTAATCAATAAAGAATATTAATGTCACATGTTCTTAGTTCTTTAAAAAAATCCTTTTCCCCAGGGCTTAAAAATTCTCTCTCTACTCTAGCCAGGCCAGCTAATGGGGAGACTGCTTGGAGGTGCAGTTTCTTAACATTGGTAGGTCTGTATGATTCCCACTTCTGGCTAATGACTAATCCAAATCAGAGTAAATCCACTGAAGCAATGAGATTTACATATGTTGATTTATCATTCTTATTAATCTACTTTAGTTGGGACTAGCAATTGGATTTAGCCCAGCAGGATTATGAATCATAATGCAAACTATTACCATTTTAATTGACCCACTTAATTAACATGCTGCCATACCTTGTTGGATTTTGTAACTTTGCTCTCCATCTCTTCACCAGATTTCAATTCAAAGTTTTTTTCTTTCTTTAGTTTGCTGCTCTCTTCCATTTCATACCCTTGTAAAATGGGAAATCTCCCCTTTGAAAGCTGCTCATCTATTTTCCTGTTTAGTTCTTCCTTTGTCAGGTTGATTCTTTGGGCCAAGGTGCCACCTGGTTGTCTTGTACATGCTGGACAGCTAGCAGGTTTCCAAGATGGGAAGCGAAAATAGCAATGGGGGAGATGGGCAGGGATGCAGCTAGTGCCAGCACACTTGACACCGGGGGCATCATGCCAATACATCCAATCTGAATGATTCTGCCTACAAGGCCCTGAAGCTCTGTAACCAGGTGGCACAACATAGGGATAATCTGGGCTTTGCTCCACTAACATTTCCCTGGCTGTTAAAGGCATCTGAAGCTCAAGGACAATGCGTTCTCTCAGAGGAGGTGGGATCTTCACAGTGATATCTGCAGACACTTTCTTAGTCTGACCATTCCAGAAATTAACTAGTACTTTGCTGTTTTTAAAGACTGTAAACAAAAAATACATGGGGAAACCACACTTTAGAAGCAAATCAAGCAAGATTGATGCTATTGCTTGTCTATATCTGTGCCTCACCTGCATGTGACAGAGCAAGCCACCCTCCACAGACCTTGGACAAGTTATTTTGGATTATTACTCCTAGTGTTTACCAGCAAACATGGAACTGTAGTCCAAAAACATTAACTATTTCATACTGTGGTCCATGTGGAAATCTCAGCTGACTAAGGCTGAAGTTTGGTTGGTCACTTATATCCACCTAAGTCAGTGTTGACTGGGGGCAGTGGCAGCAAGAGGACAGCAGTGAGGCCATCAGTACCAGGAGAAATGTTTGGTAACTAGCAAGGCAGCTTTACCTCCTGATGGGAACAGCTTTTGCTTTGACCGATGCCATCATTACAGTACCTATAGCTGCTTCTCCTCTTTCCCATCCTGCCATCTCCATAGCCTCTAATCTTCTTCAGGGGTAGTTACATCAACAAATAGACTCTTGACCAGGAGTGGGCAACTGCGCAAAGGGGTGGGAGCTATTTTTGCCATCCAGAACCCCCTAGTAAGCTGCAATAGCGTATTTTGTGTGCACCTGAAATGACTCAATGTCACTTCTAGCTGCCATTTTGGCCAGTTTTCTAAATGCGTGTTTTGGGGATGTTTGACAGGTCAAGGGAAGTAAACTGCAGTGGTTTGGGCACATTTGGGTGGTTCTGGGGCAAAGAATCACCCAAACATCAATCTAATTTTTTAAACTTGAATGGTGGGGTTGGGGGGGATTTCTGGAGGCTTCAGGAGCCAAATTTAAGGGTCCCAAGGGTTACATGCAGCCCAAGGGCTGCACTTTGCAAATGCCGGATCTTGATCCAGGTTTGTTTCCAAAGGTCTTTCATGTTACTAGAACATGTCAGGAGTTTTCAATAGGAAGTGGCAGTTCTAAGCCAGTAAACTGAAAATGGACTGTGGAATGGTGCTGGTCTGTGAGTGATCAGCTTCCAGTTGAGTTTCCAAGAAACTATGCCAATATGATAGTAATACTTCCTCCTGTGGAAATTGCTTCTTTGTTACAAGACAGGGCATTGATCTAAACACACTGTATCTGACCAGGTAAAACAGTGTATCACTAACATTCTTTTGCCTTTCTAGTATGGATTTAAAACAAGCGGTTTGGATCCTAGGGATGTATGCATAGGGGAAAAATAACCAGTACCTGAATTAGATGATTCAGTCTCTACAACCTGGAGGATAATGCCTGGGCCGTACCGTTGGCCTTTCTTCTCCCACGGAGCTAGGACCCCATCTCCTGGAGCTAATGGCTGCCACCTGGCATCCTCATAATCAATAATGTCATAGAGAGGTGTTTCTTGCATTTGAGATTGAGCTCTGCCCTTCCGTGGTCGTTGGGATCCTTCAAACTTAATCAGAACTTGTTCTCTAGAGCCCTGGAAGATTGAACTAGTAATCTTGTTAGGCAAATGTGATGGTAGCCATCTAAAAATCAACCATCCATCATTTCCTGCTTTTGAAGCACAATAATCCAATATTCAGAATATTAAAAAGGAAATACATTCTCAGTGAAATGTAAAACAATATATATATATATTGGTTTTCCACAGTAGGTTGCCAATCAGTTTACATGCTAAAAAAAATAAACCAGGAGAAGTCAACTTCAGCAGGGAAAGGGGCCAGTTTTCTGACTCTGGGGCCTTCCAAGGGCTCCATGGATCTCTTAAAAAGTGGAAGTCCACTTATGTTTTTGTAAAATAAATGCCAACTAATGTTAACTAATACAAGCCCCAGTATAAATCAGGTAAATAAACTGACCTTTATCATTTGGACAATGTGGCCTGGATAGTAATATCCATCAATCTGTTTTCTAGCTAGGACTCTGATTCCCCTTGGCAAGTTGTGAATCTTTGAGGCCCAGTTCTCTGAATCATCCTGCATGGAACCACTCAGAAATACATAAGGAGAATCTGGACTCCATGTGTCCAAAGGAAATCTGTGGACATAGGAAAGGATATGTGCTATTTTTTTAAAAAAATAATTTCTCCCATTATTTCAAGACTAGCAAAATAAAATATTCACCTAAAACTCATGAAAAGTGCAGTGGCAGGGAGTCCACTCTGACTGCAAGTGTGAAGAGGGTGCATTTGTCCATGAAGCCAAGAGAAGTGGGAAGGAGAGAAGTTGGGCTCAGCTGGTGATGTGGCATTCAGCCTGCCTCAAAGGAAGATTCATACCCAGGGGTGGGCAAAGTGCAACCCCCTCCCAGGCCATGGAACTTCCCCTGCAAAGTTGAGAGACCCTCTTTACTTGAAATAGCCAGCATTCTTTGCCACACCTTGGCATGAAGCAACCAAGATGATCCCACATCTTCCACTCCCTTGCTGTAGTTCCTGCTTAACTTCCATGCTGCTCCTCAGTCTCTGGAAGCAATCTTATTGGTCCTGCCAAATGCTTCCAGCATTAAATCCTCTTTGCTCAACCCCAATGAACAGAGTGGTGTTAATGCGGGGAAATGTGCCACTTTTTGATACTTGCTTTGAACTTGTGCGTATTCTTAAACAAAGGAAAATAGAGTTTTCAAGGACTAAGTCTTTTGCAGAGAAAAAAAAAAAGAGTCTTCTGGCACCTTAAAGACTGACAAAGTTTATTTGGCATTAACTCTTATTGATGACACTGCCCCCAGCTGCTCTACTGATTGATGTGCAGGTAGAAGTACTATGCCCAGTAGATTCATCAGCCTCACAAAACTAGGGGGGAGAAATGTCACAAGCCACAGAACTATCTTTCAGTACCCATTCCAGGCAACACATTCAGAAAATGGCCAATTTCAGCTGATATATAAGACTAGTGGAAGTGATGCCAAAGGCAAAAGTCACAGAAATTGCTTAGAAACCACTTTCTACTACTCATCCCAGGCAAAACATCTGTGTTCTGTAAAACAGCCCACAATATAAATATTTCAGATAGCCATGCTTACCAAATTCACCAGTTGTAGAAGAATAAATAAGTAAGGCAACAAGCCAGAAAAAACCCATAGGAATCAGGTCCAAATGTCTGTATTCTAGAATAATAGTTCTTAACCTGTGGTCCACAGACCCCTGAGGGACCATGGTGGCCTCACATGGGGTCCCAGGTGGGGGTCCTTGCTCACCCTCCCTGATTCTCTGACTAACCAATTTCCCTGCCTCCTTTTCCTATAAAAGGGCACGTGGAAACACTGTGCACCGGCCAGCTAGGGTAAGCAATGGAGAACAGAGCCCCTTCCCTCCCTCCTCTACTGTGCACTGCCACAGCCATTGTGCTCCCCAGGGGGATCGCTCACCCTCCCTCCCTCTTTCTCTGCCCACCTTCCCTTCCTGACTTGTTATCTTGTAGTTGAAGGACACATGGAGCAAAAAGCAACCCCATCGGTTCCAAGTTAAGGTATTTGATGCACTTTAGAGATTTAAATGTTGAGTTAAGTCTAGGGGGGGAAGGTCTGTGGCAATAAAAGATATTTCAAGGGGGGGGGCTGTTAAAGAAAACATAAAGAACCACTGTCTTCATGCATTACTTTAAAAATGTACTGTAATATATTTATTTATTAATTTATCATTTTATTTATTTGACTGACATGACTGTTCAATAAAAGATAATTTTCACTGCCTGCATTTATTTTTCTGGCCATTGCTATTATTATTTATTTCATTTCTTGATTATTACTGAAAATAATATTGTTGGGTGTTAAAATGATCCATATGGGGTATCAAATATGCTAGGTATGACACTGGTGCAGTGTATGGCCCTTGAAAAGTTGTTTGACTGCAAACCACAGTGATCCTTATCAACTTCAGTCATGGGGGATTATGGGATTTGCAGTCCAACATCTGTAGGGCCTATCCCTGATCTAAAAGATCTATGGTCTTTAAACTTACTGTGTTCTGCAGTGGCCCATCAGCCAAGGGGAGGAGTGCTGCTTGCTAATACAAACAGAACATTGAATGCCTCCTGCAGTACAATCAGAGTTATCCTAGAAAGAGATTTGGAGAAATAAAAGTTTTACAGAGGATTTCAAAGGTCATGTCTTCCAAAACTTAGTACTAGTACTAGTAGAACTTCCACCCAGTTTGGTCCTTTCCAGCAATTTCATTCATTGGTTTGGTTCATAAATGCATATGCATCTCTTTAGTGAAGTAACACACTTGTATATGTAAATGGGCCTTCATTGTTCTCTGGAGAAAGAAGCTGAATGTGACAAAGGCACATTTTTCAAGTGCAGTAGCTCTGGCTAATCAATAGTGACTCACTCAATGATGAAAAAATCAAGTGATGTACATGTATATATGTGACCCACCCCTCAGATTGTCTTGACCCCATTTACTGTTACTTACGTAGAGCTTGGAAAAGTTCCTTTTATGAACTACTACTTTCAGATTCCCCAGCCAGCAGAGCCAAGCTACATTCCAAAAGAAGTAATTTTCTAGGCTCTGTACCTACCTCATCTGAAGCCCCACCGGGGCTGACGCTGAGGGATTGAAAGGAACCACCAGACTCCTTGGCTACTTTCTCCAGTATTTTTTCTGAACTGTCTTTCCTCTCTTCTCCACCTCCTAACAAGTAGACAACATGAACAGGATGGGCTTGCTTTGTGTCCTTTAGGTGCCTACAGAGGTCCTCCACTGTGACCTCAGGCAGCCCAATAGTGAAAAGGTACACTGCTTGGCAGGTACGATCCTCCAGGGCTGCTGCCACAGCATTCAAGATGTTGGCTGTGCTGCTGATCTGAAGGGCTCTGACCCAGGCAGCTGCTTCAGTCACAGTGGTGAGGGAACAAACCACCAAGCTATTCTGCCATTTTAACACCTGCAGAGGAAATGACAGGATTACCTACAATAAACAAATAAATACAGAGTACAAATTTTTGAAAGAATGCAGATTTAAATTACTTTATTATTATATTCCCCCCTTTATTGTCAGCAATTTGGCAAAGTTTAGAAGGAACAGGAAAGCAGAAAGATAATGGCAGAAAATGATGCTGTTTCTGCTAACTAAAAGTCCTAGCAGTCTGAACTTGAGAGCCCTGCTCTACTGCAACAATGGTAATGAACATCTCTTGCGGGTGACTGTTACTCTAACTTGAAACAGTCATCACCACAAGCCTATTTGGGTGACAGCTCCCCACCCCAGGACAGTCTTCCCTAGTTCAGAGGTAAAGTAAAGGTAAAGGACAAAGTGCAACCAATGGGCAATATCTGGCCCTTGAGACACCTAGACTGTAGCTCTGGAAGCCTCCAGAAGTCCTTCAAAACCTCCAGGCCCTCAAATAAAATGGGGGGCAGGGATTTTTCAACTGAAAACCAGCCAAAAGCCCACCAAACTGCTTTCCACTTTGCTTCCTACAATTACCGGAGGCCTCCTAAACCTCCAAAACCCCTGAAAAAAATAAAACAATTGCCCTAAAGTCAGCCAAAATGGTGTCTGGAAGTGGCATCTGATTTGTAGAAATGCACTCGTGTGACTGGGCAGGTATGAGCAGGAGTGGCCCTCTTCCCTCTGCAGTTGCCCACTTGAGATATACTGACTGTGGTCCAAAATACACTGCAGAAATAATCCAGTTTGAGACCAGTTTAACTGCCCTTGAGCAAAACTAGGGAACTCTGGGAACTGTAGTGTTATGAGACATTTGGCCTTCTCTGTCAGAGAGCTCTGGAGCCACAATAAACTACAATTCCCAGGATTTCCCTAGCTCTGAGCCAGGACAGTTAAAGCGCTCTCAAATTGGATTATTTCTGCAGTGTATTTTGGACCTAGGACTTCGACCATCCCAGATTGATGTGAGTTGTATTGCTGCATACCTGCAGGACAAACAGTTGGAAAAGGCTCCCCTAAAATGACATTAGAGCTTGGATTGTTACTTTTTAAAAAGAACTGGATACTTTAGTCATCACTCTGATCACAACTACTGCTGCTGTCCATAAAAGTAACTCACAGAGTTACTCATAAATAAGAAGTTATGGTTGCTATTACACCTTTGAAAAATACAAGCTGAATAGCCCTTATTCAGAAATCTGGAATTGGAAATACTCCAAAATTGCCCACGTGAGTAGCTGAGATTTGCTTTCTGATAGTTCAAGGTACACAAACTTTGTTTCATGCACAAAATTATTAAAAACATTGTGTTTAAAATTACCTTCAAGCTATGTGTGTAAGCTGTATATGAAACATACATGAATTTCAAAAAGTAATGAGTTACTAAATTAACTTATTAAAATGTATTATTTCATAACTCTGATAGTTCTGTACTAGTTTTTTATTACCTTTCCAGAGCAGCTGATGACATTGAACATGGAGTCCAGCAGTTTGTTGGGCAATGAAAAAAGAGTCTTTATGAGAACCTCTTTCAGGATACGTAGTTTGGAAGGGTTAGTTTCAGAGGCACAGATCACAAAAGCCACATTTTGTTCATGAATGTCAGCCACAGGTATGCCACCATGGCAGAGATAAGACATTTTAGATACTTGTTCCCTGTTCTAGAAATAACAATAAAAACAATAATAAAAATTTCAATGACAAACTACCAAAGCACACAAACAATGGTGAGTCCATGAATTTCAAAGGGTTTTCTTAAGTAAGGAATCTTCATAAGTGATTTGCTATTGCTTTCCTCTGAAATATACCCCATGTTGTTGTTGTATGTCTTCAAGTTATTTCTTGAATAACCCTAAGGCAACCCTATCATGGGGTTTTCTTGGCAAGATTTGTTCAGAGGAGGTTTGCCATTGCCTTCCCCTGAGGCTGAGAGCATGTGACTTGCTCAAGATAATCCAAAAGTTTCATGGCCCAGCAGAAGATCGAACTCTGGTCTCCAGAGTTGTTGTCACACACAAAAACCACTATGCTACAGCACCTGAAATTTCCTAATGGTCTTCCTTTCAGTTACTTGCTATATGTACACACACACACAAACACACACACACACACACATCAGGGTGGATAAAAATCAATTATTTAAAAAAATGAGAATTTAAAAATTTGAAATCAGATTTTAAAAAAAATTAAATTGGAGTTTAGAAAGTTCCAATTTTATTGATTTATTGATTTCATTTGTATGCTGCCTTTCTCCCTAGAGAGACCCAAAGGCGGCTCACAGACAAAACATTTAAAGTTTTGGTAAAATTCAACCAATTAAAAACATCTAGATAAAAACATAAAATCACATAAAAATATACAAAAAGTTAAAAACATAACTAAAACCCACTTGCCCCATAAAAACCACCCTGCTAAGTCACATACATGGCAGGGATATATCCCAAAAAGTCATCATGAACTTTGCAAAGGGGAATGAAGAGAGGCAGGGCACTGGAACATGGGTCGGATTGAGGGGCGTCTTTCCAAGATTGCAGTTGCAAAGATGTGGAGGCAACAGGAATTTCTTCTATCTCAGGCTGCATCTGCACTGCAGAAATCATCCAATTTGAGACCACTTTAATTGCCATGGCTCAGTGCTATGGAATTCTGGGAACTGTAGTTCTGTGAGCTATTTAGCCTTTTCTGTCAGAGAGCTCTGGTTCTATAACACCAATTCCCAGAATTCCATAGCAGTGAGCCAGGGCAGTTAAAGTGGTGTCAAACTGGATTGTTTCTGCAGTGCAGATACAGCCACATATAATACTGAAAAATATAGAGGAACAATTGAATGAAGTTTAGGGCTGTTGTTTGACTATCTTATTTCTATGCTAATCTTTGGAGTAAATTTCCAGGCATTGTAATAAAACACACAGATATTTAGACTTCTCTGTCAGAGAGCTCTGGTGCCACAACAAACTACAGTTCCATGAATCCCATAGTATGGCACCATGGTGGTTAAAGTGGTGTCAAATTGGATTATTTCTGCAGTGTGGATGGAGCCTCAGTCTATCTTCTGTCTCAGTCTACACTGTAGAAACAATGCAGTGCTGTAGCCCTATCCTATAGAATCCAGGGATTTGTAGTTTCACAAAATCTTTCAGCCTTCTCTGCCAAAGAGTGCTGTTGCCTCATCAAACTACAAATCCCAGGATTCTGTAGGATGGAGCCATGGCTATTTAAGTGGTGTCAAACTGCATTGTTTCTACTATGTAGATGCCCTCCCTCAGGGTGCATCTGCACTGTAGAAATAATACAGTTTGACACCACGTTAAGTGCTGTAGCTCCGTTCTATGGAATCCTGGGATCTGTAGCTTTACAGGGTCTTTCAGCCTTTTCTGCCAAAGAGTGCTG
>CM034708.1:194436814-194452999 GCA_020142125.1 Phrynosoma platyrhinos
GTACATACATTACAGAAGAATTTCTAAACCTTATTTATACTAATTACAGAAGTTTTGCAGACAGTTCTCTTTAGAAGAAAGCCCTTCTTATGCAGTGTCCAGTTCTGGGTATCATAGGAGGACAAAGACAAGTGGGAGTGTGTTCAAGAAATGACATGGAAAATGAATTCTGAGGAAAGGGGTTTTTTTTTTTTGCAGCTTCATTTATATACCGCTTCATATCGCGCTATGTGATGTCTAAGCGGTTTACAACTGTAAGCTCATTGCCCCCCAACAGCTGGGTATTCATTTTAGCGACCTCGGAAGGATGCAAGCCTGAGTCTAGCCTGAGCCCTGGCTAGTACTGAACTCGCAACCTTGTGGTCTTGAGTGAGTGGCTGCAGTACAGGCATTTAACCACTGTGCCACCAGGGCTCCTAGTATAGTATATTTGATAGTATATATAGTATAGTATATTTAGGCAGAATGCTGCGAAAGATGTGACATTCTTCAGGTATTTGTAGTATGTTACCACACAGAAAGGAAACACTTGCATTCTCCTCCCCGTAAGGAACACAATACTTACCTAAGAGCCTTTCCCTCACTGGAGCTCCTAAAGCAAAGCCTGGACTAATACCTGGTTGCTATAGTTCAACTTCGTATACCATTGAAGATTTAATCTAATCCTTGCTTTCATTCTGTTCTTTGACATCTGTAATTCAGCAATGATTTCACTAATGCACACAGACTGTTCTTCATGCAGTCAGTCTTTATTATAGCAGTATTCACATCAAATACATAGAACTTTTAAACCTTTTATATAATACAGAGTTCTTTAAATAACTTTACACAAATAATTCTTCAATCTCAATTTTTAGCTATCAAACTTTTTATTTTATGTCTCCATGCTCTCTAAACCAAACTGGACAATATTTCCCACTGTACAAATTTACATGAGAGAAAATGCTCCAAAATACAAATGAAGGGAATCCAGGCTAAAGGAGATAAAGGGGGAAAAAGAAAACAACTGAAACGGTTGTGACTAAACATTTATGGTGAAGAGTTATGGAGAAGGAAAGATTTGGAGGTAGGGAGAAAAAGTTACAGGGCTTAATAAAGCTGAAAATAAATTTCCCTGTGAATTAGAAATAAAGTTCAGGTCTTGAAACGTTTAGCTTATATTTGTCATTCTTTTTTAAAAAAATTAGGTACCAATATCAATTGTCATCTGAAAGAAAAATAGACTTGTGAAATTCTAGACTTACAGGGACTGATCGTAAATACAGCTTGAAGGAATGTTATCTTAGTATATATATCTCAACCCAGTAATTAAAAAAAATTATACACATTTCTCCTTTTCAGCAATTTTCTGGAATAATTTCAACCTTTTTGTTGGCTGGCTTTTGCCATTATTTCCACAGGATTTGACTGTTTAGGGTTGTCAAATTCTACCCAAAGACTCTGAAATGTGTTCATTTCAAAGAATACTGGGGAGTAGGAAACAACAATGAGTTTGCATTAGTAGCATCCTCCCTCCTCAGTGCTCCAACAATCTCATCTATCTGTTCACCTGGTATGCATGCAAGGCAAAACTACAGGGTTCCAGCTTCGATATAGCAGAGAAGAGCAGAGCAGAGAGGATCACTGTGAGCAACTGTATACTTTCTTATTGAAGTCAAACAGCTTGTAGGCTGTAACTCATGTTAAATTAAAACAAGCCACTGCAATGGAGAGACTGACAGCTAGTGCAATTACTCCTAGCTAATCAAAGAGATATAGCATGGTTGAGAGGGGGGAAATCCCATGTAACTAACATACACTTGAAGTTACAAACTTTTAAAAGAAAGTGAAGTAAAGGGCAAGCTGCTGTGTATTTCAATCATAACAGAAAATGAAGAAGTTGACTTTTCTGTTGTTTGCTTAGAAGCAACCTTTTTGTCCTTCACTGGTCCCTAGTAGCCAGGAGAGGTGCTGGTTACACAAACAAAACTTCCCACTCAGGCTAGAAGGGCTATTGCAGTCCAGTGGTAGGGCAAGTAGTGCTCAGTTTGAATTAGCACTCATTCTTCTATCACAATCTATTCTTGTATCCTTGTGATACATCACCAGCTGGGAGGAGAAATAGTTCCATTTTCTTCCCTTCCAACTGGCTATCTCTGACAATAATTCCCATCAGTCACATGGTATGGGAGATATTGGGGGAGTGTGAAGTAGATAAAGATGTTCTCATATAATAATAAGATTTTTTGTCTAGTTTGGAATCCACATTATAAACAAAGATATAGCTTAGGGCTAAAGTAAGCTTATAGTGCATTTGGTTATGTCCGCTGAAGATGCAAAGTTGCCACAGGGGCAGGATTACATAGTACGCAGGTTAGTCATTGCAAGGTTTTATTGACAGGAATTAAAAAGGAAGGAGGAGGATCTAGATGGAATGAGGTGTATTTCTTTTAACCATTCACAGCTTTGAATATCAAAGTACATGTATTGCACTTAAGATGTATCATTTAAGTCAAACGTTATTTAAACTTGGCCCTACACTAAAGCCAAACAACTGTTCCCACACTTCTCCCCCTGCCCCATTGGTCCTCTTTGCACCCGCGCACCCATTCTGATGCCTGCCTGGACAAATGTTTCCAGCATTTAAATGCAGCCTTCCTCAAACTAGTGGCCTAGATGTGATGGACTCCAACTCTGATAACCCCCTGGGAATTGCAGTTCAACACATCTGGTGGGAAGTCTGTTCTAATGAAATTCCCAAACAGATGGAAGAATAAAAACACAGAGAAAAAGACAAACAAGTGGAAGAATAAAACTAAGCTGAGCACAGACTAATGTAATATTTCTGAAATGAAAGTATCCATAACAGCACCTAAAGTCACCTTCTTGACATTTAACTAGTACAGAAAGAGAAAAGCTGAGTAATTCTAACAGAGTATAGTTCCAAGAGTAATATGAAATGTTAGGTGTAGGATTAGTAATCAGAAACTGAAGGAGATAAACTGACATGATTGTGTTAGCAACTGCAAACAAAATCCCAGGCAGGATCAGACTGCTTAAACTCCTTCCAGCTGCTAGAACAGGGATGAAATGCACACAGTCAAAGCGGAGATCCTATGCACACATCTCTGGAAGAAGACCCAACTAAACACAATGGTACTGAACAACCTCTGAACAATCATATATATTATTATACTACACAAAGTTCATTTAGCTATCTCAAGACATTTTCTGGGCTGCTGACACTTGAACAATTGTAAACTATGAAATCCTAAATCATAAATTTAATCCCACATAGGTCTTATTCCAAATGAAGACCAAGACCCTCATACCAACAGGTAGAAAGGAGCAATGGCACAGACCAGTTACAAACCTGATTAGCCCATTGTCATCAAAACTTCCAAACAAGGTACTGCGCAGGCAAAGCTCATATGTGTGAGTTACAGAAACCACAAAGAATGGTGTATCTATGCAAGATGCAACTTCAGCATGTTAGTCCATCTACTGGTTCTTAGCTATTTTGACCGTTTCAGCCTGCAGATTACGTTTTCAGCCTGCAGATCACTTAAAGTATGTTAACACACACAAGCTGATTTGACAGGCTACCATATTAACAAGAAGCCCAAAGATTTCAAGCAAATATGATAACTCTCTAAATAAAAGTGTCATCAACCCTACTGCTATATGCCCTTTTATGGATACAAATATAACTGCTCTCTCCTATTCCAGTGATCACAAACTACTTAGAATTAAGCCACTCCTCCTCTTCATGATACAATCTCTTACAAAATGAGAGGCATATCAGTTCTGGATATACTTCTACAAAGATAAGCCTACTTTAACTGGAACATTTACTTTTTTCCAATTTAATTATGTAAATTTGGGACATGTATGCATGCATGCACATTTGCTTGGCACACCTGCAGAAAAGCCTTAACAAGATTAATGGCAGTTATATTGGCAACTCAGTATCATTCACCTTTTTTGTTTGTTTGAGATTAAGTCCCTACTTTCTTGCTGACTTCTTTTTTTGCCATCCATTTGAAAATGTAGTGCACTGGAGTCAAGGCAAAGCCACTGTTCCAGTTACCTAAGCATCTAGATATGTTTAGGATTTCTCTTCTTACTTTGTTTAAAGGCACAGACGATTTGGCAAATTACGAGGGAGATACTTTAGAGAACATACACTTTCATTTTAAGTGTGAGGGATCCTTTTTTATTTATTCTTTTATTTATACCATGCTTTTCTCCCAAGATGGGATCCAAGGCAGCTCTCATTATAAAGCAAAAGGTATGCACTGGAACTTTTGAACACTCAGTATCTTCCCTCTCTGTGCAAACACTGCCTAGCTTACAATCGTGGTGCCAAAACAAGTGTAAAGGCAAGCAAAGTGCTGTGCTACCTCTCGTTCAGATTTATTTTGCAAATGAAGTCCAACAAATGGATCTAAATTATATGAGAAGAATATGCACTGAACAGGCTTAGCTAAAACCACATTTGCAAAGCCGAATCACCCTCAAAACAAGTTTATCATCATTCCTTTGGAAAACCATTTGCTGGTTTTGCGTAGGGAGGATTTTAAGCAACATAGTTTTGTGTAGTGCTGTTCTACTGTGTTCTATGGCATGTATCTATTTAGAAACACACTGGTGGGGCAAGGATATCCCAAAGCATCACAGGAAGGACTACTGTGCGGCTGACTGTATCTCAGCCTGCATCCTTCAAATGTGTTGGGCAACTCCCATAAGGTGGCAATGGGATGATGATAGGAGTTATATTCCAGGAAGGCCAGGATGATGATGGGAGTTATATTCCAGGAAGGCTGGTGCTGCTTGACTGAAAAACTTTGTTGCCTTTCTCCTCCATTTTAAAACAGTGCATTACATCCAAAGTTTGTTGCTGTGTGCCTTCAAGTCGTTTTCAACTTATGGCAACCCTAAGGCGACACTACCATGGGATTTTCTTGGCAAGATTTGTTCAGAGGTGGTTTGCCTTTGCCTTCCTCTGAGGCAGCAGGTCAACAAGTGGGTTTCCATTACTGAATGGGGATTTGAACCCTGGCCGCCAGAGTTGTATTCCAACAAAATGTATTTCTAGCCAACTCTAGCAGTAGGCTATTGAAGAAATATGAATGGAAGCAATGGAATAACTCACAGTAACATGATTTTGGACCCAAGATAACATAGCTAAATTGGAATCAGACTGAATCCAAAGTATATTGTCACTGAAGGCTCAATGGTGTTATTCTCTTTAAGTGACATTTTTCCTTTTTCTTTTTCAATGGACGGAAAGTACTTACCTTCAGTACTATGAACTCTTTGCACTACTTATGCTTTTCAGAATCCAAAAGGAAATACAATCAAATACATTTGGAAAATATCCCCCACCAGAATTCTTCCACTAAGCCTTCTGCTAAAGCAAAACAACCAGAAAAAAACAAAACAAACCAGAAATTCCATACCCCCCCCCCAAAAAAAACCCAGCAAAAAATTAACACGTTTCACAGTGAAAATTCAACCCAAGGCCTAAATCTAGTAGTTATTCTCCAAGTAGACTGACAGAATAGTTAAGTCAATCTCCACTGATTTAATGGGTCCAGTCTAGTTGGAACTAGCAATTGAATTTAGGCCTAAGAATGTATTAAGAAGTATATTCCAAAGCAATACACTTCCTGCAGGATCTCGCTGCAGCAGATTGTGGCTGGTTTTTGGTATACTGCTGCCTGTAGTGATCTTGCTGCAGTGGAAAAGCATTTAAACGAGGATCATAATGAGGCAACACTTAGCACTGGAAACATCTCTACGTTTCCTCAACATTCACCTTACACTCACTGAAATAATGGAATTTCTGTGTGAACCTGCCACTGATTCAATGAATCTACTTAAAGTTGGAACTAGCAATTTGATATAGGCTGCTGCACACATATCATGCTGACATAAAGATGGCTTTGAGGCCCATTGTGTTTTTCTGCTGCCTTTCTTGAGAAGTTCTCAACAGGACAAATCCCTGAAGGTGGCACCGTGGGGTAATGAACCAATTCTTGACACAAAACAATAATTTCTGGCAATATCTAGCCACCAAGATTTCTGTTGAGTGACATAAATGTTTGCAAAATGACACTAGTTCTCTAAAATTCTTAAATGAGTGTCTCAGCTCCTTAGGTTTTTTAAAAATGAAAGCCACATTTCCTCCCAAATATATATAACATCTCTCCTCTCAGAAGCCCCCAAAATGGATTCTCTGTTTTAATTTAATTACCCTCCAGCACAATCCTATCCATGTCTACTCAGATGTCTGCCATATTTTTTGTCAATGGAGGTTTTTGCCAGAAGAGAGTATAGGATTGTAGGCTTAAATTTAAGCAGGTAAGAACACATGATTAAAGTGACCTGCAAAATGTTTTATGAATCAGGACAAATTATGGTGAGTTCCTTGAATAAAACGCATGCATGCAAAGGAAGCAATGAAGATCAGCAAGGGCGTCCTAAAGGAATGGCAGACGAATTAGCTGCATTATGTTTGGATGAAAATAATATTACTAAAAAAAAAGCTATTTATTTTAAAGTGCTTTGAGTGGACAAGATGCAGTTCTATAATTTTCTTTAAAGCTTGTTTGCAGACTACTGAATAACAAAGCCTGTATCAATCAAGCCTGGATATAACTTCCTTATTCCTGTTAGATCTAACAGAAGTATTTGTTACTTGGGGTGGGGGCACAGAGATACACTCATGGATCTTCAACTAAAATGAGCCAGATACTTAGCACAGGATGGGTCAGAATTTGCTCTCAAGGGTAAATTATGAAAAATATGGCCGAGAAACAGGGCTGAAGCATAGATACACCCTCAAAGGGCAGCATCTTCTCTATACTGCTCCAGGCACCTCCTTATGCAAAGATCAAGAAAGAATGGAATATCTGATACTACAAGGTGTGCCAGGGACATGCCAAGATCGCAGACAGAACATCCAAGTAGTACTGGTGATGATAGTTAGAGGAGGACCAGCTGGGAGGTACTACTGAGTAACCAGTAGGAGTAAGTATGCAAGAGCTAAGGGACAAAGGGGACAAATCTAGGGTATCAAAGGAGTGGTTGTTGCTGCAATGAATTGGAAAAGCTCAACAAAAATCAACACTAGTTAAGACGGAAAGTAGCAGCTTCTATGATTGTGGAGTGAGCTGCAGGACGATTTTAAGATTTTTGCTAGGCAAGGGCTGGAATACTGCCACTCCCTAAGCAGTAGGATCAAGAAACTTAATATTAAGCAGCCTACACAAGAAGATAAAGGGATGCGGTGGCTCAAGTGGTTAAGACACTGACTCTGTTGATTGCAAGATCGGCAGGTTAGAGGCCCAGGTGCTGAATGATGGAGTGAGCTCCTGACACAAGTCCCTGCTTCTGCCAACCTAGCAGTTCGAAAGCATGCAAATGCAAGTAGATAAATAGGTACCACTTTGGTGGGAAGGTAAACAGAAATGTGCAATCATGCTGGCACTATGATTACAGAGTAGTCTCTGATAATGCTGACTCTTCAGCTTAGTAATGGAGATGAACACTGCCCTCTATATTTGGACACGACTTGACAACCATGTCAACAGGGAATACCTTTAACTTTTACACAAAAAGACTGGAAATTTTGTAATCTGGAAGATTTGATTTAGGGAAATCCTGTGGATATGGTGCACCTTGAATTGAGCACAGCTTTCAAGAGGTTCCCCCATGATATTCTTGCGGACAAGCTCATAAAATGTGGCTAGACAATTCTATACTTAGGTGGATGTGAAAAATAACAATGGAGTGCCAGAGGGTTTGATCTTGGGCTCTGTGCTGTTCAGCCATCTCATAAATGTCTAGGATGCAAAGTACAAAGGGCATGATCATTACATTTGCCAATGATAGCAAACTGGAGGGTAACTAATTCCTCTGAAAACAACATTGGGATTCAAGTTGACCATAACAGAGTGGAGAGCCAGGCAAAAATGAACAAAATGCCATTCAACAGGGATGAACATAATGTTCTACATTTAGATAGGAAAAATCAGATGTGCAAAGCTGTGGGGTGGATGGACCCCAAGAGGGAGAAACAGCTGAATCCTGAAATTGGTATTGCTTTCCTCCCCATAGGTAAGCATGCTGCCTAGCAAGGATCCACACTGATCCTTGTTGAACTCATGAGGGTGACTAAATCTTTGCTGCTCCATCAATCCCATGCGATTTGGGAAGAATGCCTTAGAGAAGTTCTAGTCTGTTCTCACATTTCCCTTACATGGATTTAAGAGGCTGTCAGAGAATTCTCACATTCTTCCTGTTTGTATGCCACTGCTGTCCTTTTGTAGCCTATTCTGCAAACCTTGGCACATCCCCACATGTGGTATATACAGAAACAAATGCAAGGATTCACATAAGTGGGTAACAAATTCTTCGTTGGGTTTGAAGGTGGTAGTATTAAGAAGATAGTGCAAGTTTGAAAGGAAGCCTGTGTTCAGAAATAATATACTGTTCTAACTAAATCTGCTAAAAACAGCAAAGCTGCATTGTTCCATTATGATTTAGAATGAATCTGGGTATACTTTTCAAGCAGCAACTCAAATTGCATTTTTCTTGTTCTTCCATACTAATCCTCAGGAAGTTCTCCCAAGCAACTGGTCACTGAAATGAGGAATGATACAAGAGCCTCCTGATAACACCCCCTTCAGTGACACTTACGTACAGAGGTCTGCCACCCCACCCATGAATTATGCACAGCATCATCATTACTGCAACTACCACATTTACATTTGAACTTACAATCTTTCAATTATCCCTCTTGCTCCAATATTTACAAGCACCTTAGTTTGCTGGAGCTTTCAGCTACATTTAACAATCCCAATGAAATGAAGCAGGTGTGATTTAAAAAAAGAACTTCAATGACAAGTTATGCTTCCTTTTCACAATTAAACCTTTTTTTTCCTAGAAAGACCATCTCCTTTCCTTTACCTCTGCTTATAGTGAAGCCAAATTATTTATTAACCACTGTGCAGACTGAATTTGAATAAGAAGCCATCCAAGATCATGGGATTTTAATGATTTTACTAATGATGGAGTGTTTTTTCCAGCCTCAGAATATGGAACAGGAATGGGGTTGAAAAGCACTGAACACCAAGGTTTCTGGAGGACACCAAACTTCCTTCCACTGGCATCCAACTTGCTTCTTTACAAACTGAAAACAAATGTTATATTAATCACTACAGCCAAAAAATCTACTAACTGTTAAGAATTATGATTCCACTAGAGAAAAACTACATTTGTAAATTAGTGTTGTTGAGTTTTGTTAGCTTTGATTGGAGAATAAGTAGCAATGGAAATTATTTGCAAATTAGGATGAAAGGCAAGGCAAAAAGAGAAAGGAAAGTACCATCACCATAATCTTTAAGCCAAAAATATAAAACACAGGGCAAGAAGAGGAATTTGTGGAAAATCTAAGGATAGGAAAGGGAAAGAGAAGAAACCAGTGTTGATCCAGCAAGTACCATTCAATAACCAAAAAAAAAAAAAAAAAAAAAAAAAAAAAACACACAAAAAAAAAAAAACAAAAAAAAAACTCAAATCAGCAAATTGCCACTTAGGGCAAGTTACTGCATATTAACATATGCACACACATACAAAGTCTGCTGAGTTAACATGATTAAAAGCTCTTTTAAAAAAGTATCCAAGCATGCTTTTTTGGAATGTCTAATTCTCGGGAGGGGCGGTGATTGCAGCTGGGTTTTCTTTTTAAAACAAATTCAATTCAACCTGAGAACTTCTGTTTATGAAATATTATGTACCTGACATTATCCTGCACCTTTTAAAATAGGTACACTTGTTATTCATAGTCTGCATTAAACTTTCTGGGTATTCCCAAAAAGTTCACACATAAAATACACAGAATCAAAATGATATCAACACAAAATGAAAAGAAGCACACATTTGGAATTCTGCTACAATTCTGTAAAAAAAAAAAAAGTTTGTTGCTGGACCGACAAAAAAGAACCTCCCAACCCTTTTGGCAAAAGAGTACAAAAAAATTAAAGATAGGGGAAGAGTGACTCTGAATAGGTAAAAGCAATTCTAGGAAGAGAAGGTGCAGCATCTCCTTTTCTGGCATATTAGTCTTTTTCCAAACTTCCCTTTTCCATTTATCCTCCAATTTGGTAGGATTTTTTTTTAAAAAAATGAAACAGCCACCATTCAAATTCTGTTGAAAAGGAGATACTGCAATTATCCCATGTTTCAGAAAGTCCATCAGGGAAAACAACACACACACACACGCACACGCACACGCACACACACACACACAGTCAAATCAGACCAGAGGATGATTGTTTTGATTAGCTCTGTCTCATCAGATGTTCAGCCTCTGATGATTCGTTGTTAGAGGGAGAAAGCCGACCAGCAGACCATCCCAAGCCCATGATGCAGGAGTTCCAATCTCATGCCAGAACACCCGAAAGTAGCGCAGGCCCTCCGCTCTCCTGGGAATGATGCCAACAGTACAGGCAGCCACTGGGGGAGGGGGGTGTCTCCGAATGCACGTGGTGTATAGGGTGGAGGTAAACACAGAGGCAGCAAGAGAGACTTCAGGTTCCCAACAAAAGACTTTTCCCTCCCACCAAAAGATGGACTGGTTGCTCCATTCTGCGCTGCTCTTAAGTATATGGATTTCTTTTGTCTAAATTGCTTTGTTTGGAAGGGGCAGAACAGAGTCTGGATGTTATTGAAACACAAGACTTTAAAAATAAGAGAGTGGATTCGCTGCCAATGTTGCTGTGGCTACTTGAACGCTGCAAATTCGCCTGTAGAGGGAGGACAAGAGCCGAATTTTAAAAGTTGGGTTTTATTCATCAGCAAGATAGAAATGTTATCCAGTATAAATCTGGTGCTATATACTGGGTGCAAGAGATGTTAGGAGAAAATGCATCTGTTAATAATTAAATGTACAGAAGGAACTTGTTGGCAGAGAGAGGACACAAAGTTATTCACACAAAATCTCTTGCTGAAATAAAGAGTCTCAAAGAAAGAAAACTCACTCAATCTAGCAGCTTATGAGTTTGCAGGAAGAAAAGGTTCTTGTGAAGAGTGTGCAAATACAAAAAAATTATCATCATTAATTTACATTTCTAAGATTGCTACTCACATGGTTTTGTCTAATAAAGATCTAAAGTTGCCGGAAGGATCCAGTTTTAGACATTTACAAAGGAGTGGGCAATAGGGGCTTCTTCTTATGTTTATCCCCAGTATTTCTGCTGTGGTTTTAAGAGGCAAGAAATGGACAGATCTTTCATTTACTCTCATGCAGTGAAGGCAGAAAAGGAAGAAGCTACATTCATGAAGACTTAGGTACACTTTCTAATAATCTGACTCCAAAAGGAGAGACTGCACAAAACAATCAACCTATGCAAGTGTAAATTATGTACTATGTTAATATCCTGTTAAGAGCTTTTATCCTATTACCGTAGTTACCCATTAAATTCTGCATGACAGCAAGAATTTTAACCTGGCTTCTGCTTTCTCCAGCTTATTATACAGATCTCTGCACTATTTTATCTTAGAGGCTGCATCCACACTGCAGAAATAGTCCAGTTTGACACAACTTTTAACTGTCATGGCTCAATACTGTGGAATTCTGGGAACTGTAGTTTTGTGAGCTATTTAGCATTCTCTGTCAGAGCACTCTAGTGCCATAACAAACTATTATTCCCAGAATTCCATAGCATCCAGCATGGAAGTTAAAGTTTCTGCAGTGTGGAGGCAGCCTTAGAAAGCTCTTGGGTACATTTAACAGCTTTACAATTTGCTTCAGAAAAAAAAAAAAAGGTAACATTGTGTTTGGGGACTAAATCTAAAGCATTAAATTTCCCCTACAACTTTCAAAACATGTCCTCTGGTTGACTAACCTTCAGTCTTATTTATACAGACTCCTTGTTAAAGACTGATTCATAAACAAGAAATTATTCCCCCATTGCTCATCTAATTTGCCTGTTGCAGTTAATCATTCAGACTGTTAGTTGGTGTTGAGGGACCGCCAAGATAGGACTACCTTCCCAAGGACACATTCAGGGCAAGAGTTTCACTAAATATTTCATCTAGTCATATGAAAACAATATGTTGTCTATGGTCTGTTGACTACAATAAAGGCTTTGATTGATTGGTTGAATTATTGCTGAAAAATTATATGAAGGAAGAGCACTGTGCTCAGTCTCATTAACCCATAAGGAGGCAAGACCTCTTAAGGAATTGATCACATGAGGAAAATTGGACGTATAAACGGTGATTAACCTGTGATTAACCCACAATTATGCAAATGGTTTTCACATGCAAAGCGCTGTTATCCCATGCAAAATCCATGATTAACTGGTACTTGAGCGCAAATGCACGAATGGTTTTTACATGACGTTGAAACGAAACGTGATTAAAGTACCATTATCCTGTGAAGAACCAGGCAAGAAACAACAGTAACTCATTCATGGAATTTTCTCGTAAATGACTTTTTGCTGTTTCTTGCCTGGTTATTTCCTGGTTCTTCACAGGATAACAGCACTTGCATTAGTGTTGTTTTAAGCATGTTTTAATGTCAACTGTGTGATTTTCATGGGTTAATCACTGTTTAAACTCCCAATTTCCCCCATGTGATAAACCTCATAAATCTGGTTTAATGTTCAGAGCCATCCTGTTCTCAAATCTGAAAGACTGAACAAAAAATTAATTTAAAGAGTTAAATGTACTGAAAGCCACTGTATTTTGAAAGTTTCACAGCTACCTGAAAGGTAATTATTTGAAAGTACCTCCAATTCTCTGAACAGAACACAGCCATGTTACCAGAGTGCTGTGACTGAGGCCTTTTGAACAGTAAGCACTAAGTACATAGAGGAAATTGTCCTGGATCCAAAAATCTGTAACAGCACATGGGGTGGTTTTCTGGAGTCAGCCATCACTTAGTGGTAATCAAGGAAAATGACATCTAGTGCTCAAAGTAGAAGGTGTCTTAAGGAGGTGGCACAGAGAATACAATGCAGGTTTTTGACTACTGAATGACTCCCACTGCCTGATGACATTGCATCAATCGCCATGCTTCACACTGCTAGCTAGTTGTAAACCATATGTATGCTTAGCAATAGCATGTGCATTTCTATACTGCTTATCAGTGCACTTAAGCACTCCCTAAGCGGTTTACAATATGTAAGCTAATTGCCCCCAACAAGCTGGGTACTCATTTTAGTGACCTCGGACGGATGCAAGGCTGAGTCAACCCTGAGACTCTGGCTGGTATTGAACTTACAACCTTGTGGTTTGTGAAGGAGTGGCTGCAGTACAGACATTTAACCACTGTGTCACCAGGGCTTAGTGTTGAGATACCAACCCTCATGTCTGTTGCCTCTTTGTAAAATCTTCTGGTAGAGTGTCAGGCCTGGCCCTCCTTTGTCATGCACAGCTGCTTTTAACACATGAAGGACTGCTACTGGAGACTTACCAAATATAGAGATGGATATCTTCACCCAGGTGCAGTTGGTAGGGAAATGTGAGCTTTACCTTCAGTTCTATCAACTACCTTTAATGAACTAAACTGCTCCAAGATGCATCCTCAGCTTTTTCAGGAAGGCAGTGATATATTCCATCTCTCTTCCCAAGCCAAGCTTACACAAAAGGTAGCACACAATCAGAGAAAGGAATTTACAACTTCCATCAGTGCCAGATGGTCTCTGTGCCAAAACAATATGCATTAGCTTCACACTTAAGGGAAGTATGTTGCAATGCCCTCTGGTGTCAGGCAACTATCACCTAAACTTCCCACAGTGCCTCAGAGTTACATCATATAAGGAGCTCTGGGGAAAATTTAAATGGTGACCTGCAGAACATGACAGGATATGAGATTCAGTAGCAGCCTGAGGATGTGGGCCTTTCTTCTTTTTCAATTTAGAACTGTCACCTCAGGTCGATCAGCTGCTCCAAGAACTAGATGATTTAACTGGTTTTAAGGGATTGGTGCCCCTTAAAAAGTACTAAAAGCTTCCTTCCATCCCTCTGGAAAATGTTAATGAATTGGCTGTATTAGAAGTTTTATATTAAATAGAATGTAAAAAAACAAAAACAAAACTAAATGCTTTATTTTTCCATTTGGGGACTACCTACTAGAGGAACTCTGTTATTTTCATGTGTTTGACAATAAATCATGGAAAGTACAGTTCTATCAACTTGTTTGTGCATGAAGAGAACAGCTATGGCATATCTCCCATCCCAGATATGGGGAAAAGCTTACAATTTATCAAGAATCCCAAAAGAAGCAAAATCACACTTCAGTTTAACTGTGCAAAATAGATACCTCAATAATAAAATAAAATAAAATTGCATGTGTGTGACAGAGAATGCAAAATGTATATTCCTTTAGGACCCTTGATTTCCAGATTGCTTTTCTGGAGATTTGCACCTAAACTGGATAAATTCCATACACAAGCATGAAACATTTTCTCCACAGAAAGGAGACTTCAGAAGAAACACTAACCCACATAAAACTGAGCAATAGCAGCAAGCCATTGACTTTTGTAAAATAATTGGTGGTGAAACTTTCACTTCCCACCTTTAAACAACTTTTAAAGTTTACCACTCTGCTTTTACAAGACAATTTCCCCCCATTATGGGCTTCATTCTTTTAAGGCATGGCAGCTATGGCCACACATATAAAAGCAAGACTCACTTGTTGCGTGTGTATGCTTTTTTTGAAGGACCTTACTAGTCTGTTTGGGTCTAACAAAGTCCAGTTAAACATTTTAAGCAGTCTAGTACAAAGGCATGAATCCAGCAATAATTTCAAACAGATGCATGATATGTTAAACTATGGGCAGACTAAACAGAGACAATAAAAAGAAATGACCAATCCACCCACTAAAGAATAACAAAAAAGAAAAAGAATAAGTAAAAAGAGACTTAGCTCCAAGTAATCAGAAATTTCCAATGAGCAAGAAGTTTAAAAAGGAAGCTACTTCCTGGCAAAGTCTTTATATTAGCTGAAGCTTGCTCTGCTCATTTAAGAAAACCTGATGTACTCAGCCTTAATCTTTTGCCTTATCCTTTACGCAGTGTCAGCAATGCTGAATTGTGCATCTAAAATTGTTACTACCATATAAGAAAGACTGTGGGAACAAAAGGAAACAGTTTTAGATGTGGATGTAAAACTCTACTACTAGCCACTTATAACCCAAAGTAACCTATAAAGCAAAGATGATACCAGAAAAAAGCTTGACCTATGACCCAAAAATAAATGGGTGTGTATTAATATTTGATGATCTTTCCCTTTTCCTACTGAGCTATTACTAGGCAGTCCATTGCCAGCAACAGATGCCATTCTAGGAACATGGGAGGCTCAGTGTCAGATAAAGTCCTTTTTCAGTCAATGCATCTTTCCCAAAATGAAGATTAACATGTAATTTGAAATAGGTGTCAACAAAAGGACACAAACCAAACACACAGGCACATGCTTTCAAGTTCTGTTCAGCTTACGGAAAACCCACCGTATCCCCCTGCCTGGATGGGTGTTTTTGGAGAAGCGCAAGCATACAGGCTAAAATCCTCTGTCTGGAAACCAGCCCGGTTCAAGGAGGGCTCAGATGCACTGCGGTGAATTTTTGGCAACGACCGGGCCAGAAGCTCAATAGAGGCAAGGATCTGAAATAGAAAACAACAGAAAGCCTAGTGTTCCAGGATTGGTACAGTGAAAGAATCAAACTGATCTTATTCTCAGTAAGATGCAATTCTGACATCAACCTGTTTGTAATATTCCTTAAGAAAGCAAATACATTGAGGAGAAGCAACCATTAGGATTTAAAGCCACACTTCTAGAAAGATTGTGAAAAAGACAATGTGGCTGCTTGTTTTATCTCTCTGTTTATGATACAGAATCAGAATTAAAGGGCTCAGGAATGGTTGCTTGCTTAAAACACCACTAGAGCACTATGAAGGAAAATTACAATTCAAGAACTGAACAAGGATGTAATAGTAAATTCAGAAGAGTCCTAAAACTAATTGCTCATTGAGTTTTGTATTCTGTTTGCCTGTCCCATCTTCTTATCTTAAAAACTTTTGATACATAAGAGATTTGACATGGTAGATACACCTAGCTTATATGTGTAGATACACCTAGCTTATATGTGTGGGCTAGACAAAGTAACTGTTACATGGATTTGTAATTGGTTG
>CM034708.1:194460651-194489868 GCA_020142125.1 Phrynosoma platyrhinos
CCTTCTCATTGGAACAGTTTGAGATTGTGCTTTCAGTATCTCCCTTTTAAGAAGGTCTGTCTCTGGATTCTCCACTCCAAAACATGCATCTGAGGAAGTAGGCACAAGTCTACAAAAGTTCATGCTACCATCTTCTTTCTTTCAACTAGTCTCAAAGATGCTACCAGATCCCTTTGCATACAACTGCATATTATCTGTATAACTCCAACTATGATGTGTGATTTCTGAGATCACATGAGAGATAACAGAGAGGAGATAATTCCTGAGATCTATGATATCTTTGCAAATACACCAGGAGAAAACATTTATATATACCAGTTTTCTTAAACACAGCAACAAATGACAACTGACTTAGAAACGGAACTGGGTATTTGGTTTTATAAAAGCTCAAAGTTGAGCAGACATCTTCTCCACAGGCTGAAGCTTCCTGTGAAGCTGCTGAGGTAACCCCGTGTGTCCTGGAGAGATCAGCATGTGGAGACCCACCATCATTTCTCTGTGCCATCTTAGCTAGCAATAGATGTACTTACTCCATTCCTTGTGCTGTCTGCCGTGCAATGTCAATCAGCTTGATCATCTCAAATTTGGTCTCTATGATGTGTAGATGGTGGTAAAGGCTGGAACCCTCACACCACTGCGTAACTATAGCTAGCTGCGGTTTTGTTGAATAACCCATGAAAAGTAATATATTCACATGTCGTGTTTTCCTGAAGAAGCAAAGAAAAGCTTATAATTTAAAGGACTGGAAATCTCATACAAACTAAGAGCTGAAAGTTCTCATATGCTTTTATCTATCTAAGAAGTGCCCTGACGTTTCCTGCCAGATGTCTTTAAGACAAGGAGAAGAATACTACTCAGCCAAAGGCCAAATCCAATTTTAGAGAAAGTCTACACATTCTATTGGTGGACTAAGCAAAACATGTCACTCTAATCAACAGAAACCTCTTACTGACAGTAAGCCTGCCAGGAGAGGCATTTCAGCTTTTTAAAAAGGTGTATAGAATCATAGAATCATAGAGTTGGAAGAGACCCCAAGGGCCATTCAGTCCAACCCCCTGCCATGCAGGAACGCCCAATCAAAGCATCCCTGACAGTATGTGTATTCAAAAGTTGGGAAACCATCAAATGATGGTGTTAAAGGGAAGACGATAGCAGAATAGGACCCTGATTTAGAAAGCTGACAATCAGGGCATGAATGCAACAACCCTCTTGCGGTTGTGTTCAAACAACTGACGTTCAAGACCAGGATGACTCTGAACATACACATTTCATATGCCATCAGAGCTGCCAGCTAAGGATAACTCTGTCTTCTTGAATTTGCTTGCTCAAGACTTTGTAAATGGCTGCTTTGATCTGTTTTTATTGTTTTGTTGAGGTTTCTCTCTTGGTACACCACACTGGTATCAGTAAGAATGACAGGTATTCCAAATGTTTTTGAAGATGAATGTTCAAAATGGTTTAAGACCAGTTTTAAGACCAGAAGTGGAATCTACATTGTTGCAGTATATCCTTAGTTCTAGGATACTCCATTCTAACTTTCTGATACCATCCCTGCTTGGTTTGTTTCTTCTCCAAGGGATATAATTTTTTGGCAACAAAAGCAAGTTCAGTTTTCATTAGGCTGCTGCTTTTCTTAGAAGAGAGTACTTTCCTTAGAATAGGGGTGAAAATCATGTGGTCCTCTAACATTCTTGGACTATAACTCCCAGCAGTCCTAATCAGCATAACTGATGGTGAGGAATGCTGGCAACAACAGCCCAACATTTAGAGGGCAGTAAATTTCCACCCATCTTAGATTCTTCTTTTGAAAGACTGACTGCACTTTTCTAAATCTAAAAGTTTTCATAATGTCACATTCTTGTTGCTCACTGACTGCTTTGGTTACCTAGACATTGGTACTCACTTCTTGAGTTCAAAGTTACAGAAAGTGATGGAGATAATAGGCAATCTCAACAAATAATGAGAGCCAGATAGGAGAAAAGGAAGAACAGGAAAAGAACAACAAAAATTAAGAGTGATCAAAAAAGGCTTCAGTTTCCTGTCAAAATACATGATTTGAAAATGTAGAGTTGTCTAAGTATGAGCATGTTAAACAGAGCAAACTTATAAGCAGATAGAAATTCTAACAGAAATCAAAACGTCCTAGAGAATAAATAGGAAAAATACCCAGAATCTTTGACAAATGGTATGAGATTAGAGGCTTCTCTGGTGAAGTTGTGGGCAGAACAGGCCACCCCCTTGAACGCTGGGTTGGGGCCACGGCAACTGCACACTGCGACACCAACCCAGATTTTTGCCAGCACAAAAAGAAGCAGTAAATTGCCACTCCTTTCTGAGCCGGCAAAGAGCCAGCTTTTCTGGTGCCGCGGCAACTTTGTGGTGCTCCTGTGACGTGCAAATGCTGTGCCACCGGAGCAACGCAAAGCTGCCCCCTGTGTGGGCATGTGTGCGGCTTGATGTTGGCTTTGGGGAGGCATCAGAGCGTGCGGTGTCTAAACACCGTGCTCTGAAGCTGCCCCGAAGCTGGTGCAAAGGGGCAGTCTGTTTTGCCCCTTATATTGGTTCTGTTATCAAAATAATTCACACAATCTTACCTGAGCACTCCTACTTCATTTTTAAAGGCCTGCAGCTGCTGAGGGGTGGGGGCTGTAACATTCAACATCTTCACCGCAACATCACCTTCAAAAGCAATTTTTTAAAAAACAGCTGTATACAGACTGCTGAATAATAAAAAGAAACACAAAGCTCAACTATTGACATGTGCCACCCAATAAATGGTTATGCTATTCTATATATTCCCATTATGTAAAATGCATTGTTCAAGATCCAAAGAACTATTATAGGTCTACCCGATGTCAGTGGGATGATGACCAACTTTTAATTTTTGTCTTTTTTGTGTCTTTCCTTATGACCTAATTTTGTATCATCATGCATGATGAAGAGTTCTGCAGAACCTAAAACCTCATAGCACTTATGTACCACTTACTGTAACGCTTACAATCATAGAATTGGAAATGACCACAAGGATCATTTAGTCCAACTCCCTGCCATACAAGAAATCAAAAGTACTCCTAAAAGGCGCCCTGTCTGCATACACTCATCTGTGAGTTGCCTTTCAACTTATGTACCTCATGAATTTCATATATTTTTCTTAGGTAAGGAATACTCAGAGGTGGCTTTGACAGTTCCTTCCTTTGAAATATAGCCTACAGCACCTGGTATTCATTGGTGGTCTCCCATTCAAGTACTAACCAGGGATGGCCCTACATAGCTTCCATGATCAGGCAGGATCTGATTCCTTTATCAGATTTAGGCATAGAGAGTATTAGCTATCCTTCCTAATTTGCTGTCATCTGCAAAGTTAATAAGCCTGCTTTCTATTCCACCATCAAAATAATTTATATCAATGTTTTACAACACTGGGCCCAGGATAGAACCCTGAGGCACCCCATTTGTCACTTCTGTAATCATAAGTAAAGGTACTATTTTTCTCTGATTTCTGTTTATGATTTTCTTTTATTGGCATTCCAGTGCCATAATAAAAACAGATTTTTGCCATGACTGGAACAATATCCCCCTCTCCAAGGCAAAAGAGGCTCGTGAAATGTTCATTGGAGGGTGTTATCTTCTCCTTACAAGAGACACACTTTTAAATAAATCCCTAGAGGCTATGCACTCTTCAGGGCAAGGCCTTCTTCAGAGTGGAAAGAATCTGAAAAAAATAAATACAGCTATCCATGAAGACCAACAATAACTAGCAAGGGTGAGGGAAAGATGAAACTACGCAGCACTCTAAACAAAAGCACAGCTGAAAGAAAACAATCTTCATGATGCTGCACTGGCAATGGTCAAAAAGAAACTGAGGGGGAGATGCTGAGGTGTACTCAGGCTCACATGCTGAGAGCGTGGGGGCTGAGTTTCCACCAAAAGTGACTCAGCTCTGGAATCCTCTGATCATGGCCTGCTCTATGAGTCCCAGAGACCATAAAAAAGAATAAAATATTGAACAATCCTCCTCCTGCTTAGGCAAAAACCATAAAGTTCAGTAATTACATACCATGCCATTTTCCCTTAAAGACTGTCCCAAATGATCCAGATCCTATCCTTTGTCCAACTGTGATCTGGCCATCTGGTATCTCCCAGTCATCACTTGAGTCTCGCCGACCAAGCGTTTTCTGCAAGAAAGGGAATTTGCAATCTTAGCAAATGTTCCATGTGTTTTCCTAAAGTGGAGAGTCTTCTAAATACTGCTGACATTTTTGCTACTTATGATTAATCTACTCATGATTAATTCCAAACATAGTGCATAATGCCATGCCATGTTTATCTCTGAAAATGAAAGTGTGTGGGTTGCATATAATGCGTGTAAAATGATGCACTGGGTACGGTACTTACTGTGAAGGCTCATTCTAGATGACAGTAAAGGGGACGTCAACCTTTGGACCATAGCCCATTATTGCCTAGATCAGAAGGCAATGTGATTCACAGCTATCTGGCTTTTCCCCTTCACTCCCCCAAACATAAGACCCCTGAGATCAGAGAAAACTGCAAAACAGGCCCAAGCATCCGGCAGTAAATAAGGTGTCTAGAACTGATGCGTTTGAAACAAGAGATCTGAAGAAAAATAGTGGCAGCTTCTTGTTCTTGGGGTAGGTGAAAAGGTCTACTTATGTAGGGCCAAAAACAGTCTGTTTCAGACTCTACTTCCCCAGGTTTAGCAGGATTTGTCTGAATAAGTCTGTCTCTGCATTTAGGACAATTCTGATGTGTTGAACTGAGAAGGAAAGAACATGACTCCATAGCCACCCGAGGAGGTGTGCTGTCTCCTAGTCTGTCTGGATCTTGAGCCCTCCTATACGTTGATATGTGTTTTGATAACCACACAGTCTTGTCAGATCAGAATATAATAGTTCCCAACTAGCAAATGAAAATTCTGAAGAGCTACTCTGGAGACCACTTAGATGGGGTACAGTGGAGACAGAAATCCTGGCTGATCTAGTGGGGATGACCTTCACAGTTCTATCAGTACCAGCATTTTTTTTTTTTTTTTACCAAATAGGGGTTAAGATTGCACTGTCTGAAAATGCAGCATTTGTACAATAGCTACTGGTTGTAAAGAAAAGGTCAGAGCAAAGGCAACCAGCATAAACAGGAGCTATATTCCACTTGACCCTTAGGGGCTGCTGCGATGGAGCCAAAGAGATTTGCCTGCTATGCACAAAAACTGCTTCAAAAGAAGAAATTCTATGGCCTCTGAGGCTCATTGCTGACTGTATCAAAGGCTAGCTGGATAGGTGCATTTATCAGCCTGTTTGCAGACGATGGAAAAAGTGTAGAGTGACAATTCATCTCTATTTTCTCCAGAATGGCCATAGCTATAACATATTCCTCAGACTGCTGTTGTGTCTCAGTAGTCTCTACAGTGTCATCTACAGGATCAAATGCAGGGTTCGCCTCTTCTTCAAAGAACATGACTGATGCACTGTAAGATTGCAGGTATGGAGTGCCTTGGGGAGGAATAGGTTGATATCACAGGTGTGTGTGTGTGTGTGTGTGTGTGTGTGTGAGAGAGAGAGAGAGAGAGAGAGAGAGAAATTGAACTGCTCTAACAAGTAAAGGAGACTGCTCTTATGTCTCAAAGCACTTCCATTTGGACAGCTGAGGTTGTTGATCCATTTGATCCTTGATGAACCTAGCAGCTGTGGCGGAAGCTTCTGGACTGTAAACAAGATGGAAAAAATGCTAATAAGAGGGCTAGTCAATTAAAGTGGAGAGGACAAAGTAGAGGGGAAGAGGACAAAGTAGACCAGGGAAGAAAGAATTCCCTCCTAGAAACAAAAACACCGTAAAAATAAATTTTAAAAAACCAACAGATTCCCCCTCCTCGCTGTCAAGATATCATACCGAGGGAGAAAGAAACAATAATCTCACTTTGGGAAGGAACAAAAGGAAGTAGAGAGAGGATACTACAAGTAGAACAGAATGTATAATAAGCTTAATAAAATACTCATTCTGAGGAGGAGCCAAAGCCTATGACCAAAAGAAGAATAGGGGAAGATCCTGACATAGGATTAATTTAATATCTTGTGAACCAAGTGACTTCTGCCTTGCCTGGGAGGCAATGGAATATATTCCATAGGTGAATGAGTCCTTCCTGTAATTTGTGTTCAAAAGAATGTTGAGACCTGTGTGGCTCTTCTGATTTTTAAGTCATGGATATGAGATAAAGCAGCCCTATATCTACACTGGACTTCTAATGTGGTAAAGACAGGATAGCAGTTCAATAAATTAAGTATAACCTTACCATCCTGGTCCGATCTTCTGAAGATGAGGAGGACTTCCTCTCTCGCTGAGGCCCAGGGGATTTCTGTAATGCTTTCACATTGGCGAGGGAGCCAGGTAAGGATGCAGGTGGTGTAGCAGACAAACCAGTGGTTGAGCCTATATTTGAGATTAAAAGTCAAAAAATACTTCTGGGTTTTTGAAGATTTAAACATATCCAGGTGGATTTACTTCATGTAACAGTATGTGCAAAAACTGTGCTACAGATGCAATCTCTCCAAACATCAAAAGGTATTTAAATGTAAGTGAAAAGACTTACAAAGAAAGTGCATAATCCTGCATTTCATAATGTAATCCTTGTTCACTTGATTATAAAATGTCTACTGACCTCTGTGAGATTAGGATTGGGACTTTAAATCACGAGAGGAAAGAACAAGCTTGATCAACAGCAATAATTGCAACCTACATTCCAGCTAGTTGTGAAATGTCTAAAATGATGTTGGAACACAGTGGAAAAGATATTAGTGGCGATTCAGGCCCCAATGAAATGAATGAGCCTGAAGCATAGGTAAGATTTGTTTGAATATAATCCATTGCCACTTTAAACAGGGGAAAACATGCTAATCAAAACAGATGTATTGCATTCAGGTTTGCCTAATTTTTAAAAGAAACTTCACACTACTTAATTCAATTTAGTGGATTTTCCAGGCTTGCTGCCACTAACTCTTTAGGAATTTGACAATAGCTGGGCATGCGACCAACTTGGACTCCAATGGAAAGATTAGAACTGAAGGCAGGATCCAAAGAATTGTAAAGCTCTATTTTGTAAGCCCAGGAGACCTTTTGATTAGATTTTCTTTCTTTCCTTCTATTCTGGACTAGTTTTCCTGAAAAGAGTTTCCCATGGCAAACAACTTTGGAAGTTAAGGGGAACTGAGCACAAGCACCTAAATCAACACAGCTCTACAATGGCACTGAAGCTGATGATTTCTTCTTAAAAGCCTGTCCTATAACTGGGCAAATAATGTTTTCCAGAACATTTAAACAGAAAGGTATGAAACAAAGAAACTAGGAACTGCTGTATTTTGTGTTGAAGTCTCTAAACCTTTTCAGAGATTCTGTATACTATGATGGCAACACAGAGACATGATATATTTTGCTCCTTTGGAGCAAGAGTTCTGCCTTTGGAAAGAGTTCTGCCAAAGTACCAGCAGCCAAGCAAAAAGTGCCTAGGCAGCAGTATCAGAAGTCTAGGATTAGAGGATCAGGTAGTTGTGAAGGAAATCAATAAAAATTGACTATAGTATAATTCAAGCTTGCAACTATTTAGTGTTTAAGATTAGTATGTTTAGGATTGCCATTTTAACAGACTAGCACTTTTATTTTTTCCTACACCCTGTAGTGAATGGGTAAGAGTTTCCTCTTACAATTCCTATAGAACAAGAAAAGCCCTTTGCACAAAAAGTATTTTTCCAGCTCTAAAATGAGCATTCTCCTTTAAAATCTACCATGGGGTCCCTGCATCTTGTTTTGTCCCCAACCTTCCCACCCCTCTCTAAAAAACTAGATGTGACTATGGGGGACTCATGCAGGTTGCATTGACTCCAGGGACTAAAACATGACTCTTGGACTATAGAGCATACCCACCATTTTTTCTGTAGCACAAGAGGTAGCCCCTGTTCACCTCTACTTTAGTCCATTTACTTTTTTATTCAATGGTCCCATTTCCTATAATATATAATTGGGTTTCTTAAGCTTTGTATGCATGCATCAATCCATCCATCTCAGACTATTTGTAAACTACTTTTCAGTGCCAAAGTTTCACAAAGCAAAGAATAATATAAGATCTGATAGGTGACTGGCACATGCCTTCAGAAAAAATAAGTAAAAATAAAAAAAATCAAGGCTTTCCTAAAAGGCTTGCATTGAAGGAGCTAGCAGATCCCCATGCAAACAAAGTTCTACAAATGTGGAGCCATGCTTGAGCTCTTGTGCTTGCCAGTCTAAGCCAATCTCTCATCCTGCCTTTGATGCTTCCTTACAGAGGTCCCAATACTGCCTTCAGAAAAGTCAACTCCTTATTTCTGCACTTGATGCATTTGCCTTCCCTCCTATTTGTGATTTTCAAGTCTGCCCTTTCAATCTGCCCTTCCCTCCAATCTCTAACACAGAACCTGCTATATTCTTTTGAGTATTTCTAGATCACACACTTTATTGAAATTTCCCAATGTGAAGAAAGAGTTCTATACTGGGGGGCAAGGGACAGTGTGTAAAACCACCACTGGAAAGATACAATTAACACAGGCTAAAGGTGGACCGTTTATCTAATGAATACTAGTTTTTAAAGCCGCCCCCCCCCCCCAATTTCTAAATCACATAAGTGACATTTAGAGGCTATATACTGTTTTGTCCAAGATGCCCTCCTGATGCTTCAGAGGAAATGATACATTAAATTTTGGAAGAGGACAATGGATAATCAATAAAATGTTAATCCTACATCAGAATGAAGACTATGGTATTGGGCTAGGGAAAGGGGGCACTGCTGCTTTATTCAGTTATAGACTTCTCTATTCTTCATTATAAACCAAATTCTTCTTAGTTTTTACCACAGACCATGAAACTACATTTAAAGAGGTTTTATACTGGTTTAGTTTGTTATCTTATTTTTATTGTGCTAATGAGGTAACCTGTCCTTTGCTACAGAAGAGGGGGAAAAGCCTGTGGCCAAAATCGAAGCTTTTACATTCACAATTTTCTCTTTGTACAAACTGTGCACTGTTGTGCACTGTTGTGTATCAGAGAGAAGTCTCTCTAAACATGGTATTCTGTAGTGGACCATGGTCCTGGTGTTGCCTATGAAAATTTGAGTTGTTTCCAACTTAGTTACATTTATGAGTGAGACCCACAGAAATCAACAGACCACTAGTTGTGACTACAAGAAGCTCTAGTGATTCTAATGATCTGTTCTAAATAGCCAGACTAAATCTGACTATAACCCTATGTGTAGCAGCATTCACTGATCTAATGGAAGTTTCTTAGGTTTTAGTGCACAAACTATTCTACACACGAATCAATGTCTGTACTATACTGTAATACATTCCATTAGTCTCCAGATTAGTCACAGTCCCAACATATCATCAGGATAAATCATATACCAGATAATTAATTAAATTGCCAGCAGAACTGTTAGTACCTTATAATGGTACTTTGAAAGACAGTGTTAACAGAGGAATCATTCTCAAGTCAGAAGTTAAAACTGATGGTCAGAAAATTTATGAATATTTATCAAACTCCTAAAATCCACAAAATACTTAAGATCAAGCACAGCAGAATGGTTCTTCTGGAATCCAGGGTAAGACTGCCAATGTTTGTATTGAAATTCACTCATGTAACTAATAGCAAATTGATCTGTAAACCCTGAAGCAATATAAATTGCTTATTTCCATGCCAGAAAAAAACTTCACCTGTTGATTCTGGAAAGATCAGCCTACTGTTATATATACAGGAGCAGGCCACAATATTTTCCTTGTATCAGTTGGCAGCCCTAATCAGTGGAATTTCTTGGAGTACATTAAATATGTACAGAATCTGTCCTATTCATTACAAATGAATCTTAAAACACGCAACATTTTTTAATGGAAGCACGGAAATTTCATATCTACAATGTATTGCTCTAGAAGATTTATGTCAGATGTCCAGCACAGAATAATCTGAGTTTAATAAGGGTAAGTGAAAATGGGTGAGTGAAAAAAGCACATTCAAAGCATTCCAGCCAGGCCAAGCCAAAACAACAACAACAATAACAACAAAACCCCCGACAGTGTTTTGATAAACTCACACACTTACATACACACGCTGTGAGGGTGAAGCACAAACAGCATCTGTGGTTTTATTTAATTTGATTTGGGTGAAAACGAGAAAGAAGAGCCCAACTACCTCTGAACACTGGGCCAGGCTCAAAATCAAACACTATCTCACTGGGGACAGAATGGAGGAGGGGACTGGGAGTCCGGGATTGGTATTTCCGAAGGCAGCGCATCAGCTGGTTCATAGGGGCTGTTAGAGAGAAAGAGACGGGCAGGCAGAGACAGGAAGACAGACACACAGAAGAAATGAAAGTCATGGGACATAACTAAGGTGCTTTGACTCCTAGGCATAGATTGTTTATGACTTTGCAGGGGCGAACCCCCATTTGCCCTTTTAACTCCCCCCTTCCCAAAAAAGAACAGCGTATCCTCAAAAAATTGGGAATTGCCACATATTATCAGATGCCCAGCAGAGAGCTAATTGACTATGTTTTAAACTGACATAATCGTACACAACAGTTAAATGTTGGACAGAATGGGCAAAACTGTTCAAAAGCCACAGCTACCCACATATACACAATACTCAAAATGGGCAATTTATTAATTGGCAAGGTTCATGGTTTCAGATCACACTTTGGATCAAATTTGCAAAGTAGTAGCCAGCTCACTAAATGTAACATGGGGGGGGGGGCAGGGAGAGGACACAGGGGAAGCAAAATCCTGACTCAGACAAGATCACTCTTAAGTAAAGTGAAGTGATACGCAAATGGGTTAAAAAGGAGGGGGAAAATCATAAAGGAAGCCATGGAAAGCAAAAAGGCCAGCTGATTAAGGACACATGCTTTCCTTTGTTACATGGTAAAGCTCCTATTGCACGCTCAAATGATGAAGAGCCAAGTCAAAAGCTTTAATGAACACTGGAAGCCTGTTAGCATTTGAAGTTTCACCCCAAACAGGTTTTGCAGCAGTAGCAGCGGCATCCACCAAAGGCATGTATGTCACAGGGTAGAAAAAAAATACACATATATACAGTGACAACTTTTGCTACTGAACTTTATCTCTGCAAAGAACTGGACCCACTCATGAGACAGTGATTCAGATTTGCTGCACTCTAGATGTGATACTCATTTCTGAAACAGCAAGTAGATGGGACCGGTAAATCTTGTGACTATTGCTTAATTAAAGGTATCTTAGTCAATTAACCAATTAAGTAGTCAATTAAATTTACAAGCAAAAATAAAAACAATCTTTCTAGAGACAAAAGCGTACTTTGCTTTTAGGCAATGTACATTTGCAGCAGGCCCTATCTCAGAAGAGGCTTTTACCATTGTTTCTCTCAGATGTAAGCAGAAGGCAATGTATTTTTTGAATTGTTGCGTACTACCTGCAACTTTTGTAGAGACTCACATAAAAATGCAATGGGGTGATGGACTGAAATCTGCTGCCTATTCAGTAGGAGGCATCCTTTAGAAATTGTTCAAAATCTTGTAAACTGATTTATCTCATCAACTAGTTGAATGCATGCATCTACTACCACCAGGAAAATTACAGATGTGGTGAAGATGAGTAGCCTAGCAGTACCCATTTCTTTCTCAACCTTAATGGATATCAAACTTCCATGTGTTTTGCTTTGGATACCAGAAGGATTTCCTCAGGTTACTCTAAGGGAGCTTGTTGACAAATGGCATTAGCTTACAGGCCTTTAACAATAGCCCTTTGTTGGGTATCAAGATAGAAGGATGACAGATTGGGGAGGGGGTTAGGACAAAAGGAAGGCCAAGCAGGATAAAACTGAAGGCCTCTTATCTCCTATTTTTATCTTTGGTTACCTATTAAGAAAAAACACTGGCTACCACTTTGCATGCTATCATCCCCTCCCATTAGCCCACAATGAAATGTAACTCACTGGAACGTCTATCATACAAATGCTAAATGTCATGGACAGGCAAGTGCTGCTAAATTTCACTGCTTATGTTTACATTTCTCTTTGTGTCTGTATTTTATAAAAAGAGGTAGTATAAAGGGGAGGAGGCAAAGCAATGCATTTTGTATGCAAGAGAACAAAATTACTTACCTCCCTCTCCTCGCAACCCTTGATCTCTAATCAAGTCCTACAAACCAAAAACAAAACTGTATGCACCTTATTCATGCATTACTGACATTGCTTGTCACTATTAGGGCAAGGGACATAGTAGAAATATGATGTTGTTTAGAAATGCATACTAACAGCAGCTGTGTAAATACAGCATGCATTACTATTAACTCACAAAATGACCACTTGCCTGCCAATACATGTGCACGCAAATAAGATTGCTTCAGATTTTGCAGGGTCTGTCAATCTAATTGTCAAGAAGCAGCTTGGAGAATGATGCCAAATATATGCTCTGCTCTAACAGATACTCTTAAAACATGTTCTAAAGAGTAAGGAGGAAAAGTGAAGACTATTGATTGGAGGTACAGGGAAAACAGTGATAATCAATTAGCAGTGTTAAGTAAGAGATGTTAGCTTATGGACCAACTTCCATTAATGGACAAGTAGCAAGCTTCTCAGTAATACGAAACTATCAGGCAAAGCAGAAATGACAACATTAGTTAATGCTATCTTGGAGGATGCTGTAGGAGTAGCATCTCACAATACCTAATCAACTGCTATCCCTGTAGTCTCCCTTAAAAATAAAAAGACAATATTTAGCTCTTGGGGACTATATAGAAGGACTCCCACCAGATATCTTGGACTTTGTGTTACAGAAATTGCTATACTTAGGGATGGAATGTTCCAATTGAAAATTGTTCTTAGGTGTGTATACAGCAGGTCTAATACAGTAAAACATATAATTAAAACATGTGAAATAGCTGGAATCACTGTCTTAAGAAGAATTTACTCAACAATGGCAGCTAAACTGAGAGAAGATTAGTTTTGTATTTATACTTCCATTCTGAATGCTCTGGGTTGGTAGCAACCAACAGCAACTCAGCCATTTGCTTAGTCATGATCACCATCTGCCAGCCTAGCACAAGGCTGATGAAAAGTTAAGAACAAAATATGCTAACTTGCCTTTAACATGATTTCTGATTTTATACATGGGTGGTAAAGATGCAGCATGGTTATTAAGAGGAATACCACACAGGTGAATTTGCCAATTTGAGACTGGGAATGGATGTTCCAGAAATTGCATCACTCCATTTAACAAATATCCCGTTCATCCTCCAAGGCATTCAGAATGGCTATATATGGTTTCAAGACAGTCTCACAGGGCCTTCACTCTCAAGTCCAACAGCAGACAACTATGTGCTGTCAGAACACTCCCTAGACAAGTCTCTCACACCAACCTATTCTTCCAACCTTGAAAGAATCAGAAAAGCCAAGTGGTCTCTGCTGAATGAGTAAGGAGAAAAGACTCAAGAGGCTGGATGAAATCTGTGGACCATTTCTTGTCCTCCCCTGCCTGAAGTAGTACAAGAAAAAGAAAGAGACACTCTGATTGTAAAGGTAAGCTTAAATTACAACTTACATCAATGTTGACTGGTTCTATTGTATTGATGTGCACATTGGGTGCAGATGAAGAGCGGTCTCGTTGACCAAACTGATTCCGATGGTCTTCATCTCCTTGTCGGAAAGACTGGGGTATTGGAATGGATTTTGAAGGAGAAGGACTAGGAAGAACTGGTGGCCTGAGAATGACAAAGCATAAAAATGCAATTAAGGTCTGTAGGTTCTCCAATTATTTTACAGAGAAAGTAAAAACATTGTCTCCACCCATATGACTACCTAGCTGCTATGATCAGCTGTTGAGGCTCTTCTACACAGCCTGTTGCCTTCTGAGGCAGGATGGCCATCAAGCAGCTGCCATGTTTCCATGAGAGTTGATTCTAGTGTAAGATTCAGCCTATCCATCTTATTTAGCCTTATCTTTAACTGGTGTCCTCCCTTTTTTTTTTTTAATCTTACTTGGCAAGAGGCTAAAGTAATATGCCATATTAAACCTGTTAGAAAGGAGTCCCAGGGGTAAAATGTACAATGTGGGGAATAGCAATGTGGGGAATGATGACACAGCATTTGATTGCAGCTGAGTCATGCTGAGTCATGCTGTGTCATGGGAAGTGACATCATGGAGATGGTCACCTGGTGCTGGAAAGCACAGAGAACTGCTGCAAAACTGCAGAGTCGCTCATGTGACTGACAGATGTCCAGCAGGAAGAGGCAGGGCCAGAAGGCCATGTGGAGCCTTGGCTATATAAGCCAGAAGCCTCTGGACACACGTGGATGTGTAGTGGGTTGCTGTGGACTGTGTTGGATGATTGCTGTAAATAGCCTTGTACATAGAGGAACTAAGATTAAACCCTCATCTGAGAGACGTCTATCTGTGGAGTCTCTTTACTCTGTCTGCAAGGGGAGAGGTGCTTCTCCAGCTGACACGCTACTGGCTACATCTGAGAAGGTCATGTTCCTGGTGCTGCATGCTAACGTGGATCTTCACACGCTGCATAACCACACTAATAAAACCTTCCGTAATCATATATAGTGACAATTAATAAATCTAAATGATAAATACATGATAAATCTAAATTGTGGGAAAT
This sequence comes from Phrynosoma platyrhinos, assembly GCA_020142125.1. NCBI lineage: Eukaryota > Metazoa > Chordata > Lepidosauria > Squamata > Phrynosomatidae > Phrynosoma > Phrynosoma platyrhinos. Next base: position 194,475,318 of record CM034708.1, read on the forward strand.
CAAAAATAGCATGGTATTCCTGATGCAGCTAAACTCAATGTATTACACCTCAGATATCAAAAGGAGCAGATGGCACTCCCAAATATCCCTCAAAACCTAAGAGCATGGAAAGATGTTTTACTCAGATCATCAGCCAATCTGATTTAGTACTGTTAACTCTGCCTGTAAGAGACTCCTCTAGGTTTCATAGAAAAATCTTTCCCAGCCCTGTCTGGAAAGATAGAACTTTGGCAGGAAAGACATCTGCTCTACTACTGGTATGGGAGGAGACAGTCTCTAAGGTGTCACATGCTTTGAATGGTATCCAGAAAAAAAGTACCCAGTGCAGCTACTGTAAAATGAAAGTAGTATGATCCCATAATTCATGGAATAACTCACCAGCACTATTGTTGCTACTGTAGTAGTAATGATGTTGATAAGTGAACCTATCATTTATCAAAAGGCAGTTTCTTACTTGAATGTGTTGCAATAATTCAATCCAGATATAACTAAAATATGTACAATTATGGGCTGATCTGACATTTCCAGGAATGGTAATTTTATCAGGAACAGACGTTTTTTGGTACATCAGCCTAAGCTAGGCACATGTACTTCTTATTACAGCTACCACCTAAGTAGGTAAAAGTAAAGGTATTCCCTGTTGACAAGGTTGGTGGTGTTCATCTCCGTTACTAAGCCAAAGAGCCAGTGTTGTCAGAGACCACTCTGTGATCATGATTGCTGTTTACCACCTAAGTACTAAACTACAAAGTTAAGCTCAATGGTAGCCTCAAACCACTGTAAAACTGTTCTATCAAGTCTATTTTTGCTTGGAAGTTCAGAAAGATAACATGTGTGATTTTACTGTATGTTATTAAAATATCCAGGAGAATCAACAGTAACATACCCACAGATGCAGATCATCAACCTATCTATTCCTTAATTTTTCATTAGATTTCCTTTAAGGCAAGATGTCAATGCCTGTATGGCAAAGCATAATGTGCATCCCCTTCCCCCGGTTAAAACTTTTTCCTTCAGAAAGAAAAGGAAAATAATACAAATTGAACAAATTCAGTTTGCCACTATCTCTTTTGATTAATATTTATGTTTGCATACTGGGAAGATTTTTAAGGATGGCAGAATCAATACAAACCAATGGGAGCATTACATATTAGTGGCTGCAACTGGTTCCTTATAAAGCACATGTAAGTTAAGCTGAGCTGCTAGGCTATATTCTGAATAGCCAAAGCAAACATTTAAACAGACACAGTGTTATTAGAACAGCAGGATTTAATAGCATACCCAGCCAAATCTGAGGGGACCACAGAAGGGTATGATCCAGATGCTGTGGTGGAATCTCCTAAGGAGGCCTCCTCCTGTGATATTGGATGGTGTTCAAAGAACTTGGAGACAAACAGCAAACTGTGAGGTAAGGACAAAAACAAATCTTACTTGGGCAAAATTGCATATTTTAATACTTAGAGGAAGACAATGGAAAAGTTGTGAAAGACACTGCAATCTGATTAGAAGTAAATGGGAAATTTGGTGGTTTGGAACACTAATCCCAAGAAATGATTTTTGAGGTGTAGTCAACATGTGAGAAACCTGGGAGATTACTGCACTATACTCTTACAGTGCTGCTATTCCACTTTTACTGCTCTGGCTGCCTCCTGTTGCATTCTGGAGTCTGTAGTTCAGGGAAGCCTAAGAACTCTCTGGCTGAGAATTCTAAATGCCTCTCCCTAAACTGCAAATCCCAGAATGCCACAGGAGGCAGTCAGAGCAGTAAAAGTGGTATAGCAGCACTATAAGAGTGTGGTCAGTGCATTAATCTTGCTCGTCTCTACTGGGCCTAAGAAGTTTTCTGCTTATCAGTGCAACAGATGCACAACCAAATCATTATACTTGCAATGGGCTGCCAAAAAAGGCACCTCATATCATATTATTCCTCTTCTTCCAATAGCATTTGACCCCTTTTATCCATATAATGGTGCTTTACATTTTGGATTTCCACACCCAGTTTTTCCAACAAGGAAATGAAGGAATATATCAGGGGTAGGCAACCTAAGGCCTTGGAGGGCCAGATGCGGCTCCCTGAGGCCTTTGGACCGGCCCCAGGCCGGTCCTGCCACCACCATCACCCGCCATGATGATATTGATTATTGTTGTTATTACTTGTTCTTGGGGTTTTCTTGGCAAAATCTCCACAGGGCTTTTCTGGGGCTGAGAGAGTGTACATGCATATTTTTATTTTTATAAAAAATTATATTTATTTATTTATTTATGGTGCTTCAGGCCCCCCAATTGTCTGAGGAACCGCAACCTGGCCCCTGGCTCAAAAAGGTTGCCTACCCCGGAATATATGGTCTTGGACCATTTTAAGTATTCTATCATGCTGATGATGATGAAGGCACAGATAAGTTACCAGTAAAGGTTTTGTTTTTTAACCCCCCGTTTTTAGCTAAAAATATCCACCCGACAAAAGGATGGTTACTCTATACAATTAATTTGCTTTCACTATTCCACTGCCAAGGATAAGACGCCTACTGCTAACCTTCTGCTAATAAGGAACTGCTGGGACCAAACTGTGGCAGCTGAGCTGATTTTACAGTTAGCATTTCATATAAATTTTAAATCCTGCAGCATCTCCTACAATAGCATAACTACTATTAGTTCTTTTGAATCCTATCCTGAATTTACAATCATACTTTAGACAATGAGATTCAAAAGACAACTGATAGCACAATCCTATTGTGCAGGCAAACAAATATATACTAAATAAGGTGCAAGGACGTGGAAGTTTGTCATACCACAATGCAACTGCATGTCATTACATATAAAGTACAGGCACAACCATACTGACCAAAGTGGCTGATAACAATCATAATAAGATGCAGCAGAATGGGCCGCATGTAAAGCTTTTCCAGAATACGAAAAGATGGAGATGGGCTTTCTTGTCCACCACTTCATACCAGTGTACTCAATATACTGCTGGCAGTTATCCTTATGGACAAGCTTCTTTATTTGCAACTATGAACATCTGAAGCTCCAGGGTCTTTTACTTACTCAAGCTGATCATAATTCACACACATCAATGGGACTTCTGTACTACAACGCTGGTGAAATTTGTATCCACAAGTCTGACAACGGAATCCCTGGAAAAGCAGCTTTCGACAGAAGTCGCAGAATGCTAAAGTGAAGAAAGTCTTCCTCACCTATGTCATGAAAAGAAGAGTTATGAGAAGCCATGCCCTCTTGGACCCACCAATATTGCAGCATCACCTCACCAGAGGAGGGCAATTTTCAGTTCCTTTTAGTTAGATTTAACTAGGAAACAATTACTCTAAAAATACAGGGATGGTCAAGGTTACAACTCTGCTTTTAAATGTTTAAAGGAACAGAAAAACACCTCAGTGTACTATTAATAGAATTTAGAGCATATTAAGTACAAGTGCCTTAAGAAAGATTCTTAAGTAAATATTTGTGGGTTTTAGTCCAATTTTCCTCCATGCCAGGAGAATTAAGATTTCTCTCCCCTTTACTTGGTTGTCTGCAATATACTTTTTAGGTTGTAACTAAACGCAGTAGAAAACATTTTTCAAGTATTAGCAGAATCTGTGATTTAAAATTTGTAGAATGTGAATGCCAAATGTCTGGTATCTGTTTGCTTCACTAAAGGTATATTCAAAAAATGGAAAATGATCATCTGATACTACAGAGCATCATCACAGTTACTTCAGGTAGGAGGCCAGAAGATATGAAAGCTGGTCTATGGGGAATGAAATACTCAAATATTTACAGAAATGCTATCCTATATAAGACCATTTTCCTCATGTTCCAGTGAATGCAGCAAACATTAAGGCATTAAGCTGATCATAAAGATATTTTAGAAGCCCTAAGTCACAGAATTTCATATGACTCCCAAAATAACTGGCTTCAGATAGATTTCATTTATACTGTGCTTCCCTGGGTCTGGTTGTATCTGAGCACAGACAAAGAAGACAGAGAGGTTACTGAGTTTGATGTAACCAGCAAAATTTTTGGGAATGGGCTTATTAGCTACCTGCTATGGCACAATCAGCAGGAGATAACCAATCACATTCTTTTATAACACAGAAACAATAACTAGGGAATTATCCTTGATGTAGTTAAAAATCACATACCACGCTGGCATTTTATTAAATCCCCCATGAGAATGATACAATTTCTAGAAAGTCATTCTTTATAAACAAGTAAACTGCTCTCAATCATTGACAATGTTCATAATTCTTTGTGCAAATACAACTTCAACTTTCAGATTACCATGATGTGGAAACAGATAATATAACAGATAACAAGCCACAAAAGAAAGAGAATGGTATCTATTCCAGCTTTTACCTTAAAGCAGGGTACTTAAGGTATCTACTAAATATACAGGTATATATTTTCCCCCAACAATCACTTTATATAAAATTAAATATTAGCTCTTCAGTTGTTGGGAGGGGGACATGATAGTCAACTTTTGGGGGGATCACTGCATGTCTGTCTTCCCCTCAAGAACAAATTTGTTTTTTGAAACAGTCCCCCTTGGATATCAGATAGTTTTGTCAAACCTTATTCCAGTAATAATGGTTCATCTATTTAAAAACCAGACTTTAATCCTATGAAATCTTATTCCTTTTGCATCTTTCATAATTGTATATATTATCTCTTTTTGTTAAAACCAGAGTGCAGTACAGAGTGCAGAGGGCACAACATGTTAAAATAAGTCTTCCTTATCTTCAGAATTTCCAAATGAAAAGAGTTCACAATGCTATTTAGGTTACTTTTACAAAAGAGCAGAAATATCAGTGAAAATATAAAGGAGAATCTTCACTCTCCATTTGAATCCATACTATATATCTATTGCCGCCACCACCCAGAAGTGAGATATTTGTTTTAACTGACATGACATGTTAATAACTGACTTGACAAGTTATGTTTAACACACACCTGTTGACTTGTAGAACATAGAAATGAAATAGGACTACCACTCCATACTTGTGGGTGTAGTGAGGGACAGGTGCTATTCATAACGTAAACTTTCCCCAAAAGCCAACAGGTGTTTGCACTTAAAGCAGATAGCATTTCTTCAGTGAATTTTTTTAAAAAACAGATCTTAGTTTCATTCCATTTATAACAGCAACATACATGGCTTGCCCCAATCCCATTTTATTCTTACATAACTCTGTGAGGTAGGTCAGACTGAGAGAAACTAATGGCTTGAAGTCAACCAGTGAGTTTCACAAAATAGTGGGGCCAAGGAAAAAATTCTAATCCATTCCACTAACCATTACACCACACTGACAATCACATATTAGTTTTATGATCTATAAAGATAAATAAAACAAAAAGTTATAACTTACAAAGTTGTGTGTTGTAAGAGGCACATTCTCCAAGACTTCTACATGCAGTTCTTCTCCTGTCAACCAGGAAATGTCTGTGTCCCAACCAATTGGTTTCTTCTCCCTGCAGTACAAATAAGCTCTTTTTGGTTAGATTGCATTTTTCAAACCCAGTCTGATTTAAACAACAAAGATATTAAAGCAACTATGGGGTTAAATGAGGATTGCTTTCTAGTCTTTTGTTCTTAGGGCTTGTAATGACAAGACAATTGCACAGATACAGTTCTTTTCTGTAAGCTTTACCAGAGATCCACAGCATCAAAAAATGAATGGTCCAAAAACCTCAGGAACATTATTTTCATTGAAAGACTATGTAGTTTGTTTTCATATAATTGCAGTCTCTAGACTGAAGCCACAACTTCACAAGTAATTGTGTAAATTGTCTATGTTGTTGTATACCTTCAAGTCATTCTTCTGGCTTACAGCAACCTTAAGGCAAACCTATCAGGGGGTTACTTGGCAAGATTTATTCAGAGAGGGTTTCCATAGCCAAATGGGGTTTCCATGGTCAAATGGGGATTTGAACCCTAGTCTCCAGAATCGAAGTTCAATGCTCAAACTACTGTACTATGCTGGCTCTCCCAAGCCGTCTATGACAGCATATTTATGAAGTAAACCTTATTCATTTTGCTTCAGAGTAAGAGCACAGAAAACCTCAAAACATGCAAACAATATAGAAGTTGTCACTGTACAGCACCCACTCTGAGTTTCCCTTCAGAAAAATCTAAGAACAGAGGTAATGGAAAGGATTCTCCCTTAACCTCCCACAATGTCATAGCCATTAGTATATGGTATCTAGTGAGGTTTTGGCCAGGTGTGCTCTGAAAAATCAAGTATTTATAATATGAAGAGATTCATTTCTGTGTTCGCCAAACTCAAACCAGGAAACAACCTCTTTAGCAATCTTTCTCCCATCTATCCCATCCAACCCTTGCAACCATACAAGTCATACCCATCCTGTATTCGGTAAACAGCACAACACTCTGGAATTAGGCCTCGCATCATCAGTGCTTTCTTTAAACTCTCCCGGACTGTTACCCCACATCTTGCTGGAACCTGAAAATTTCAAAAGAAAACCATCAGCTTCAGTCTCAGCATGTTATGGGAGGCATAACCCTTTGAAAAGCATTATCCTATATCTCAGAAGATGAAGGATTTTTATTTGTCAGGAACTCAAAGGAATCTTGCTGAATACAAAAGGGTCTTAGCAGCCTAACTATGCAGAGACCGTCAAACTATGTCTAATGACTGAAATGCTCTATGAATATGTCTAACAAATGTTGATATTCTCTGCAAACTCTTCAAAACCATCCAAGGCCACAGACATCAGTATGATTTCTTCCATATATTAATTATGCTGTTTGTGAAGAAGTATGGATAGAAGAAGACTATGCAGAATTCACAGCTTGAAAGTTTTTCTCTTTTTCAATTACAATGGTCCAAAAAATGTTATCTTTCCAAGTTGTGGCTAAATCTATCTGCTGCTTGGAAACTGCTAGCACAAGAAGAATCTTCGAACTTCTAGCTGCTTTAGCTTTATTCTCTGGTCCCCTATTGTCTCAGAGGAACATGATGGGAGCTGCTGCCTAGTAACTGCCAGATACTGGCAAGGGATGAACTCTTCAATCATGGGTGAGTGAGCACCTGCTGTTCATGCCTCATGAGGTTATTAGTGGAAGCTGCTTACACATATGACACCAGGAAGGACCAACAATAAAGGCAGAGTGCGCTATTTAAATTAGCATGAATCCATATGGTCACCACATGCATTATGTTCCTATACTATTGCAATTTTATTTTTGAAAAACTCTAAGCTGCTTTTAAGCGGCGAGTAAATAAAAACTGCCACTCAGTTTTAGGGGTTGTAAATACACATTTTCCAAAGTTCACTGTATCTTATTACCATGCTTAAAGATTTTCCGTCTATTGCTTAGTATGAATCTACATTCAGAATTCTTAAAGTGTCCCTTTGTTTCCTTTTTACTAAGATGTGAGAAAAATTAAGAAAAGTATACAGATAGCCCACACTTTTACTTAAGTTATGGTGGAACATCCAGTTTTTCATCCAACATTGGTAATAACTTAGGGCTGCTGTTAAAAAAACATCCAGACAGATCTTGAGGAAATGTGAGCTTAGCTTTTTAGCACATTTCTCAGAGGTAACAAGTTTAACCCTTACAAAAAGCAACTTGCACACAGTAGGTTCAGCTATGGCTGAAATATTCCCCGATTAATCATCTGCATGAATATTGAGTGCAAGGCTTTCTGCAAAAAAAGCACTGCTTTTTCAAGCCCAATAAAGAGGCAATACATTTAGAGAAAGACATAGTCAGTAGATTGTGCTGTACATGTAACTTTGAATGGCACCCTCATTTTTTTCTGTTTATATTTTTCTTGCCCTGAAGTTAAGTAAGAGGACGTGAATTCTAATTGAGTGGTTGCATTTACTGAATCTGGAACATAACTTAGTATGAGAAAACCATATGAAAACTGCTTCTGTATGGCACATGCAGATATGCAAAACTGCTTAAAGTTAGTGTATTAAAAAGGAGGAACTTTACTAATGCTCAGGGCTGCTACGCCACACAATCTTGGGCCTTTAGCCTCAAAGGAAAAGGAGGGAGGAAGTATGCTTGTTTGCAATGTTTTGCACAGCTTTGTTGCAAAAATATGTGGCTGCCATAGAATCACAGAGTTGGAGGAGACCTTAAGGGCCATCCAGTCCAACACCCTGCCATGCAGAAATGCACACAAGCAAAATATCCCCAACAGATGATCATCCAGCCTCTGTTTAAAAACCTCCACAGAGGAAGAATCCACCACACTCTGGGGGAGTGTGTTCCACTGTTGAACAGCTCTTACTGACAGGAAGTTCCTCCTAATGTTGGGGTGAAATCTCTTTTCCTGTAGTTTGAATCCATTGCTCCATATCCTATTCTCTGGAACAGAAGAAAACAAGCTTGCTCCATCCTCAATATGACACCCCTTCAAATACTTAAAAATGGCTATCATATCATCTCTTAACCTTCTCTTCTCCAGGCTAAACATACCCAGGTCCCTAAATCACTCCTCATAAGGCATTGTTTCTAGACCTTCACCATTTTAGGGCCTTTGCAGACTGCCAGAAATAGTGAAAATTGAGTCCACTTTAACTGCCCTGACTCAGTGCTAGGGAATCATGGGTACTGTAGTTTATTGTGGCACCAGAGATATCTGACAGAGAAGGCTCAATATCTCAGAAAAAACTACAGTTCCCATGATTCCCTAGCACTGAGCCAGGGCAGTTAATGTGGACTCAATTTGCACTATTTCTAGCAGTCTGCAAAGGCTCTTAGTCACCCTTCTCTGGATATGTTCAGCTTGTCAATATCCTTTTGGAATTGTGGTTCCCAGAACTGGACACAGTGTTCCAGATGAGGCCTGACCAAAGTAGAATAGAGTGGGATTATTACTTCAATTGATCTAGACACTTTACTTCTATTAATGCAGCCCAGAGTCGCATTGGCTTTTTTAACTGCCATATCACATTGTTGACTCATGTTCAACTTGTGGCCAGATATAGCAAAACAAACAAACAAACCTTTTGCTTTTTCTCTGATAATTTAGAATCTGTGAAGGGGATGTGGGCAAAGACAAGCTCCAACTTAATTATGGCTAATTTTTTCCTAAATACTCCTTTGTGACCAATGTTTTTTGTACCTTCACCATATTTATATCCATTGCATTTTTATTGTGGTTTTGCAACCTCAGAACAGACATTTTCTTGGGTCATTCTTTTTATTTAAAAAAAAAACCCTCACAGAGAGCTCTGCTTTCTAATGACAGAGACAAAAAAAATCTTTGGTAAAGTATTTTTTTTTTAAATAAACATGGGAGAACAGTAATATCACATGCTATGCATGATTAAACATAGGTATGTGCAGATGAGCCAGGTCTAAGAAGAACTGATCAACTACTGTATAACCATAGGTTTAATACAATCTACTTATACCAATGGCAGCTTTTGCTGCCATAACCTCCTTTGGAGAAAAACTGGGGACAAAAATCTATAAGCAAAAGTATCTGCTTTTTGAATCACCACTGATAAAAATTTCTTCTTTATCCCCCTCACTCCTTGCCTCAACAATCCCAAAACACTAACAAACTGCCTTGTGGAAACTCATTCCTGAGTATTAAATTCATTAAATACAGAAGACTCCCAGTTTAAAATGATGCCCCATAAGAATCCATGGGATTAAGCACCAATGAAATTAGCAGGACCTTATTTTAAGTAAACACAAACAAATCAAGCTGTGAGAAGACTACTGAACATACCGTAGGGTGGAACAGGATGCATTCAAAATCATATAAAATCTATCAAAATACTTCCTCTTGCCTATGGAATTGAAAATTCTAGGATGACTCAAGTAAGAATTTACTCACAAATCCTATATATATATATATATATATATATATATATATATATAGTATTTAATTCCAAAACAAGGGCTTAAAAAGCCCTTCCTTCTAATAAAGAGATGGTTACAACATCTAGTTATAATTGTTCCATGTAATAAAAGTTTCACTTTTAGAGATGAGCCTTTCGGAAGTGATTTTACCCATATAGAATAGAACAACTGACATGTGTCACATTCATATCAGACATCATTTCCACCTGACGTTTAAACGCACCTACACAGGGTACTTAACAGAAAAATGATGTAAAGGGATGGAATTTCAGCACTTGAATCAGACAAAATATTTGTTGGGGGGGGGGCTCTGTCATGGCTACTTAAATCCGACTCTGTTTATGCAAGCCTAAACCATTCCTTAAGGACCTGACAGTCACTTTTTCTTTTACAAAATATTCTTATATCAAAACAGAACAGACTTGCAGACTCATAAATATTCTCAGAGGCTGATAGCCTTTGTGGAATCATCTGGAAGTCTGCCCCCACCCCAGGCAAATGTTCACTCCCTGAACCCAAACACACTGCAGAAATAATTCAGTTTGAGACTGCTTTACCTGTCCTGGCTCAATGCTAGGGAATTCTGGAAACTGTAGTTTTGTGAGACATTTAGCCTTCTCTGTCAGAAAGCTCTGGTGCCACAATAAACTGCAATTCCCAGGATTCCCTAGCACTGAACCAGGGTAGTTAAAGCGGTCTCAAACTGGATTATTTCTGCAGTGTGTTTTGGACCCCTGTTGCACTTGCTATGTATCTACCAATTCCACTGCCAGCAAGCACTCATGTTGCTGCGCGCTATTAAGTCATTTCTGACTTATGGTGACTCTAAGGCAGCATTTCTTCAGAGATGATTTGCCACTGTCAACTTCTGAGGCCGAGAGGGTGTGACTTGCCCAAGGTCACCCAGTGGGTTTCCATGCATGGATTCAACCCCTGGTCTCTACAGTTGTAGTACAACACTCAAACCAATGTATTACACTGATTCTCAGTAAGCCCCCTACACTCAGGGAAAAGCCTTCTTTGCAACTAACAGTATAAGTAGAACCACATACACAATGCTAAAGAAGGGAGCATTACAGAGGATGCTTCACGTGCATTTTTCCTGTTCTCAGAATGCTACTGTCTATTTGCAAAAACAATTTCAATCCCTGTGTAGTTCTAGCCTTCTTATGAAATACCCTGTTTATCATGTGCATCTAGCTGTAATTCCTTTAGGATATATGTGGTTAAAAAATAAGAAAAAGAGGACATCTTCTCTCCTTGGCCTAAATTATTTTCTCTTGCAGTTCTAACAGGGTGTCTCCCAGAACCATAGGGAAAATGTGTCAAATTGATTCTATGCGAGTAAAGGAGAAATAATCACTAAGTTACAAAGAATAAATAAGCAACAGTGGGAAATGCCATCAGATTCACTGCATTCAGATTTCAAATTAGAAGTCAGAGTTCAGAAAACTTATTGTTCTGATTACAAGACCCAAATCACACAAGCACTGATTCCAAGCTTCTAAGTTCTTGCAGTAACACCGTATTCTTTGGAGGTGCAATGAAATTGTGATCAAGGGTTCTAAAGCTGCAAAGAACCACCTTATCTTCCATTTACAAGAAACAAGATGTTAGTTTAAGGCCTCCAAAGACAAACCTCTACTCATGTCCCAATGAATGCATTTAGAAGATTTAGCATTTTCCAACAATCCGTTAACACACACACACACACACACACACAAGGTGGGATTACTAAGGCAGGCCAAAAACAGGCTTCCCATACATTATCATTTCCAAAAACAGTACCTGACAAGAGAAAACTCAACATACTTTTAACAAGGACATCTTGCTAGCATTCATGCTCTGTGCCTTCAAGTCATTTCTGACTTATGGCGACCCTATCATGGGGTTTTCGTGGCAAGATTTGTTCAGAGGAATTTTGCCATTGCCTTCCCCTGAGGCTGAGAGCATGTGATTTGCCAAAGGTCACCCAGTGGGTTTCATGGCTGAGTGGAAATTAAACCCTGGACTTCAGAGTCATAGCCCTACACTCAAGCCAATATGCTATGCTGGCTCTCCATCTTGCAATTACTTAATAGTAAATAACTGTATTTATAAAAATCAAGTATTTAGGATTAAACATTTAATATGAAACTCAACATGTTCAAATCCCGTCCAAATAAGTTGTTGTCAGCTTTGCTAAATTATACTTCTCTCACTGAGTTAAGCACATTCTTAAGTCTCTCCTGCCTGAAATCAACCAGACCTAAACATCCTTCACTTTCATAGGATTTCGCCCTAAACATGAAATTTGCACTATCTACTGCTGCACCATTTACATTTTCCTTTGCCATCTCCTTTCTACTTTGTTCCCTCATGCTTAATCTGTTTTCTCTCTAAAATGGCACAGTTCCCGTCACTCCCATAATATCTGTGCCACTGGTAATTCTGGTTTCATCTTCTGTTATCTCATGCCTTCTACATAGCCCCCCTCAATACACAACCAAAGAAAGCACACTCTCTCACTCCTTTCCCCTGTTACTAGCCTTCATGGTCTCCCTGGCAACAATAAGCCTTAAATGTCTGGTAGAAATTGCTAGAAAGGGGGACGGATTAGCAACGTGCATTCTGCTATCTCTGTGTACCAAAAGTGAGTCCCAGTTCATGCACTAGAAGCATTTTTAGAGTTTTTGGTGTTGTTGGGTTTTTTTAAGTATGCAAAACAATTTACTTTCCCTCCTCTTACCAAAGATATCATCCTGGCCAGTTTACTTGGCTACAATCTTCTTATTTGCTCTGTTCAAGTTTGTTTGTAGCAGGATTCTGTCTTCCTCTTACCTACTCCCTTGTTATCATACTGTGCTTCATGCCCCTACCTCCAGCACCTGTGGTCTATATATATGACATGGAGAAACCTCTGGCCCAAAACACAATATGGTTAGCCAGATAAGCCACCTAGTCTGTGAACCGCCCCCTCCATAAAGCTTTTCCTCCTCAGATGGGTTAATTCCTACCTCTTCTCCAACAGGGAAATGGGGAGAAAGCCCACTTTGGACACCATAATTGAGTGTGCTTCAATTATTTTGCACTTTCCCACATCAGCAGTCATAGTTGAAGATCAAAGCCAACTGACTCAACCAATCTATCACTTGCTATTTCTTACTGAGAAGAAGAGCAGTGGGCAAGGCTGGCACATAACGCAGCTGGCACCTGGAAAGCTGCATCTTTAAATACCAACAAATACATTTCTTTATCTAGAAATAGAGAGCTATAGACTTCTCTTTCCAAGAAGAAAGGCAAATACTGTAGAGCTGAATGGTATCAGGGTGCTGGACTTCAGCAGAGGGACCTAAATTCTAGTATAATTCAATGTTCCAGATCGGTTTGGAAGTCAGAGAAGAACCAGCCCCACTCTAGGATCTATCCTGAACCTGTTATACATAAATTCATCTCCACGTGAACCCATCCTAGAGTTCTCCAATACTAGTGAGCTCTTCCCCATTAATTTTTTACTGCTCTTTTATCAAGGCTCTTCTCCACTGGCTCTCTTGGATTAACTCAAGAAAAGCAGAAAGTGCAAAGCTGCTACTCCTGTAAGAGTAGCAGGTGAACTCACTTTGTTCTGCTGCAGTGTATTGCTAGGCATTCCACAGATAGAACCTAGATACCTAGTTCTTTCTACAGCAAATCAGTATCACCATATAAGTCATTTATACAATCTGTACAAGAATTAAACTATATCTTGTCCTTTGACTTTCTAATGTTTTAATCACCATCATGTTTTTGCCAAGGTAACAAAAACTATAATTTTTGACAGATGTGCAGGCCTTACCACTGTCCTCTGTTTGTTGGGTAGGAAGACTCTAACAGTGGGCTTCTGCGGAGATTTAGGGTTATTCCTTGACAAATCTGTAGGGCTCTGATAAACTGAGAGAGATGAAGGTGCTACAGAGAGACTAGAAGATGATGATGATGCAACAGTGTCTGTTGAAGCAGAACTGGAGACAGAGAAATCATTTCCATTCCCCATGGATTCCAACAACTGCTGCTCCCTCTGCTGCAGTGAATCTAATTTGCTGGTGTATTCTTCATAGGCCTGTAGAAAGGGGAGAAGTTATTTTAAAACATTGTTTAATACTGGACACACACTTCTGAGACATGTATTTTGAACACAACTGTTAGGGCAGTTCCCTCTTCTTCTTTTTCTTATTATTGTTGTGTGCTTTCAAGTAATTTGTGACTCATGGCAACCCTAAGGCAAATGTATTATGTGGTTTTCTGGGGCTTAGAGTGTGCGACTTGCCCAGTAGGGTTCCATAGCTGAGCAGGAAATTGAATCCTGATCTCCAGAGTCATAGTCCAACACTCAGACAATTATATCACACAGGCTCTTTAGTTCCCTCTCACTTCAGAATTGTTAAATCAATGGCCCTCTTTACTATTCCAGCACTAAATGTGAAAGAGCGAATTGGAAGCTGATGTATTTAATTTTTCCCCACATGCCAAATCTTTCTGCTGTTTTCATACCCATGTGAAGATGAACACCAAATTCTAAAAAGTGAGATGGAAACTGCAATAAGAGAAATAGCAAAAAACAAATTAGCAGAAACAGATGATATTCCAATTTAACTGCTGCAATCCACATTGACAGTCAACTTTAGTGCTAACCATCATATGTCAACAGATATGGAAAACAAAACGATGGGCAACAGATTGGAA
>CM034708.1:194516272-194531884 GCA_020142125.1 Phrynosoma platyrhinos
CCAAGCTGGTAATTTTATCAAAAAAAGAGATTAGATTTGTCTGGCATGTTTGATACCAGGTATGGGGATTCTTTAACTATTTTGATTTCTTGACTAGGTTGAATGTATATAGGTCTGACATCATTTTGTATTTCTTTATGTCCAGCATTAAGCCTTCCTCTGCACTTTCATCTTTGACCTTCCTTTTTAATTTTTCTAAATCTGTGGTGTTTTCCGCTAGTTTTACAGAGACTGCTAGAATATAAAAATGAAAGTGGGTACTTTTAATCACATTACACTTTACTAGGGTCAGGGGGTTTCCCAACAGACAATTGATCACTAATTAAATAGACACAAATCTTCCTTACATATCCTCCTACCCTGAGGCCTTACAATTCAACAACAGAACAACACACAGATTAACATGTAAATCATTTCCTCTCAGCCAAGGGTTACACTGTATATATACCCCACACACCTCCATGCCAGCATTCTCTGAAGATGCCAGCCACAGATGCAGACGAAACATCAGGAATAAATTCTTCTAGAACATGGCCTCACAAGCCGGAAAAACCCACAAAAACCTATGGATGCTGGTTGTGAAAGCCTTCGACTTCACATCGATCTCTACAGTGCTGCCCCATGCCCTGGGGAAAGAAAACTGGAGAGACCTCTCAGGGGTCTCACCATAGCTGCTTGTCTCAGTCCAGTAAATCCATCAATCCATGACCAGAAAAGTGCTGCAATTGTCATTTCCCAGCACCCCAATCTGCAGTATCTCAGAAGCCCTTTGACTGGGGTTCTGTTTGGCTTAAAAGACAGGTTTTTGAGGTCACATTCAGTCATTAACATCTATAAAGAGGAATCCCAGAGCTTATGAGATTGTGCATCCAGTTTACAATCTGGTACATATTAAACTAGATGCCAGGTATCTTCTCAAACAGAGCAAACCTCTTCCTTCAAAGTGAAGTGGAGCAGGTAACAAGAGTTTTCATAATGATCCCCCAGTTATGGACAAACCTTCTCAAAGTTTGTCTAGCATTGTACCAGTGTCCTTTTTCATCATGAGATGAAGACCATTCAGTTCACCCAAGCTGAGCTTCTTAATGTAAACTCTGTATGTTTAATTCTGAGATTCTGTGGGTTTTGTGCAAATGTGTATTATGTTCCTTTTGGTAGGATGGTATATTCTATTTTGTATTTAAATTTTTGTTCGCTTGTTTTTCTAACTCACCCTGAGAAGTTTGCTATATATAAATTGTTGTTAAACAAAGAACTGCATATATACATGTGCATACACACAATCAATCACATGCCTCCAACATACATACCCTGATAATATATATTAAAGCATAACAATCTTTTGAAGAGACACAAACTCTTTTTAAAAAATCTGATAATAGATGGGGGCATTCCACGGCTGTGTGTCACTTGTGAAAAGGTGAGGAAATGCTGACTTTGTCATACTTTCAGTCAGCCTGAAATGATTGCCCAAGATGAGCATATAGATATAGTTCAAAAGTTTTCTTCAGTCACTGCTGGAGGAGATAGCTGTGTTAGTCTGCTTTGTCATAAAAAGCTGAGTGTTGGACTAGGACTCTGAATAACCAGGATTCAAATTGTTGTGCAACTATAGAAACCCACTGGGTGACCTGGTGAGTTATTCTCTCAGTTTAAGGCAGTGGTTCCCAACATGGGGTGCGAGATCGAATTTCAGAGGTACGACAGAGTTGGCTTGTGCCCCTGAGTGATAACTGATAACTAATTTTTTTTCTGAATACAGTCTCCTCTCCATTCTTGCAGACTTGAGATCCGCAGACTTAAATATTTACAGAAGGGCTATCTCCTTTAACTTCAATGGGGTGTGCGCCATCGGGCACACACCCCATTCAAACCTATGGGGCTTGAATATTGGCGAGTCTCCATTTTCGTGGGGGTGGTGGTCCTGAGAAAATGGAGGGCCGACCGTAAATTAGAATTTGATTGCGCTAAAAGTTCAATTTGTTCACCTGCAGTATTGTATGCATTCAAAGATATAGCTGTGTTAGTCTGTAGAATCAATATGTAGAGAGATCTTGTAGTACCTTTGAGACTAACTGAAATAAAGAAGTTGGCAGCATGAGCTTTTGTAGACTTCGGGCCTCGGCAGACGACTAATTGAGTCGTCTTTGAGGCAAGGAAGAGGAGGGGCAGCCGCACGTGCGGCGCCCCTTCCTCTTCCTGAGGTCGTCCTCGGAGCCGCCGGCCCTCTGCACGGCCGGCGCTCCGGGGACAATCTCCCGCCGCAGCGACCGCACGCGCTGCGGTGGATAAGTCAGGGAAAGTGCGCCCTACGCTTTTAGGGCGCACTTTCCCTGTCTTGTGGAAGGAGCGCTGATTTAGCGCTCCTTCCAGGGACGCCGCCGGAGCGCAGCGGTGCGGAGGCTGCGCTCCGGCGGCGCTCCGTCCAGCGGCGTCTCCAGCACCTCCATCTGCTTCCCCCCTTCAGTCTGCTTCCTTAGATGCATTGTATGCAGTTCAGTTTGTGTTTCAAAAATTCAAAATTGGGCCTCTTCAGATGTGATATTACTTTTTGTAGGGGGTGCGAACATTAAACATTTCATAGGGTTGTAGGGCATAGAACAAGTTGGGAACCACGGTCTAAGGAGAAAGGGATGGTAAGAAGCCCCCCTCTGAATAAAATTTGCTTAAGAAAACCCTAAGAAAGGGTTGCCATATGTCAGAGTTGACTTGAAGGCACATAAGAACAGGAATTGGGAAGCAACCACGACAAGGAATGTGGTGATAGGATTCTACATTGTTAGTATCTTCTGGCTAGCCAGATGAGTACTTTTTCCCATGTTGATGGTGGCTAATGTTTTGGAGAATACCTATTTGGCAAGTCTAGTGCCCCATAGAAGCTTGGATATATTACACTATAACAGACAACAAGCAGATTCAAACACAGAGGAACCCCTGTAGCATAATTTAACCTACTGGGCACAGAAATAAATGTGAGAAGTATGGAAGCAATAACCAAAATGACAATTGCAATTAGAATTAGATGTGTCTCGTGAGAGTGGCTCTGAGTGGGATGGTAAACTGACTAATAAATGGTAACAATAGCCTGGGGTTGGGATTTTGCTGCAGCTTTTCTGGGCTCCAACATATTGCCTCTCAAGATCTAATATGGGAAATTCTCTTTGGACTTCTATTGTTTTCTGCGGCAATTTCTCTAGCTAGCCCCTAGGCTGCATCCACACTGCAGAAATAATCCATGTTGACACCACTTTAACTGTCATGGCTCAATGCTAGGGAATTTGGGAACTGTAGTTTTGTGGAACATTTGGCTTTCTCTGTCAGAAAGCTCTGGTGCCACAACAAACTGCAATTCCCAGAATTCCATAGCATTGAGCCAAGGCAGTTAAAGCATTGTCAACCTGGATTATTTCTGCAGTGAGGATGCAGCCCTAGTTTCCAAACAAGGGATGAGAATCCTAAAATCCCTTGTCCTTCCGAAGCTAAATTGCATCCACTGAAGAAGAAGAAAATGTGCTGGGGGAAAAATAGTGTTTCCATTCCCCAAAACCTTCAGGGATGGCAATTATCTCTTTTTAAAAAGATGTGGAAGCCACCTGCACTTTGTTCTGCTCAATATTCCCCAAAGGGGTTCTTTTTTTAATCCAAAAGTAGATTTCTAGTCCCTTTCAGTTTTGTTCTTTTGGGTGGTATTGAGACCCAATAATTGAACTGTGTATCCTGGAATTTGCACACTCCTACTTTAAACAGTTGCATTACAGGTAAACATTCTACTGAATAAGCCTTTCCAATAACGTTTATCTTCTTTCCTGGAAATAAAGCAAACCCTCTCAAATTCTGATTTAGTAAAACATAGGACCCTAGTTAACAGCGAGGGTGGTTTGAGGGATTAGCACTCCTTGCCTGTGTAACCAGCCCACAGTTAGGATGCATCTAGTTACAAATAAGCAATCATTTCTAATGAATGCCTTTCCCCCAAAAAATGAGGCTATAACAACATTGCATTTATAGCCTCAACTATAATTTTTCAGCCATAGCTATGGAGATGTCTGACTTCACAGAATGCTGGAGAAGGAATATCACATAGTTCAAATGATGGCTCATAATCTGTGACTGAAAACAACAACAACCCAATTTTGTTACTGTTAAGAAATGGGAAAGTAAAGAGCTATTTTTCAAACTGTAACTACAAGCAGTACTTGAGTAATTTGGGGGCCTTAGAATTTTGGACGTCTCTAATTATTTCTTAAAGTAACTTTCTAAGTTTTGCCTTTCTCAACCTGGCATCTTTCAGATATCGTCGACTACATTTCTCATTATCTTCGACCACCTTGGTCATCATGATGCCAGCTGTGGTATGTGTGATGGCATTTGTCACTGAACACATTTGAAGAATGCCAGGATGAGGAAACCTCATTCTATGATTATGTATGCTGTTACCGTATGTTGCTCCTGCAGAATCTATTACTTGAAAAGCGGAATAAAAACAAAAATAACCAGCAGCGGTAACATTAAAATGAACCCCATCAAATATTTATAGCTGGTTTTAATTATAGAGAGATTGGATAAAGTATATAGAGGAAGAATCCTAATGGCTATAAATCCCCGTTCTTAGTCTACTGAGTAGTTTGGGAAGCCATTCAAAGAAGGGAAGGGGAATAAAAAGGCAGCTATGAAACTATGCTATTAGTTCACCTACTTTATCTTCCCCCTCCAGTATCATGCTCTTTACACTTTATGGTCTTCTGCTTTCTCAAGTACAGTTTTTAGTATTTTTAGCAATAAGGGAATAGCTTCTGACTCTCAGGAGACTATTTGCTATACAATCTGTTAAATCTAGTCATAATGCAAGATGCTTTTCTTCAAATTCAGCCAAGTCCATCTCTTGTTTAGTTTTATAATTCACTAGTGAGTGCTAAGAAATCTAAGACTTTTAAGAACCAGAAATACAAAGTTTTATGAAGCACAGTTGCCTTTTATGTGTATTTTATATGGCAAACTTGATATGATCCTTCAATAAGAAGGATCAGGGTCAGGGCTTTTTTGTGGTGACCCCAATTCCTCCTTTGGGAGCTACACGAGTCCTTCTTTGGTCTCCTTCTAGTGAACCTTCGAAGCCCTTTCACATCACTCTGATTTTACTGAGTATTTCACTAACATATGTTGGCTCCTGCTGTTTTGCATTGTTTTCAGAGTTGATGTCTTGTTTTTAAATTGTGTTTATTTGCTCCCCCTGCACCTCATCTACTTCATAAGCCACCCTATGAGAGTTCTTTCTGAAAAGCAGAATATAGATTTGCTGAATCAATCAATCAATCAATCTGACAAGCCATAAGTTATGATGCTCTTGTCCTCAGCCCTTTTAGACAAGGACCGAAAAAGAAAGCCATTTGGCCCAACTGAATGCAATTCCACGTTTGAATCCTGTTTACTGGAATTGGTTTAGCTTTGCTTTCTGATCTTATCAAGAGTAGGATGCGTCCAAACATAATAATTATGAAAGGGATGGGAAACTTCAAGCCTTGGAGTTGAATTTGGCATTCCCTGGGTCATACATGCCTTCATCCATAGGACACTACTGTGCGGTGATTTCCCAGTTTTTGTATGCATTTTCTCCCATTCTAAAAAGAGTGAAGATGCCTCTCCTAGGCTTAGTTACTGCCAGAAAGAAATTCAAGCTGAAATATTTCTTGTCTTGTCTCCCCATCAATGGAATGTGAGCTAGCATGCTGTAGTAGTGGCTTGAGCATTGGACTGTGATTCTGGAGACCAGGGTTCGAATCTGTGCTTGGCCATGGAAGCCCACCTTGGGCAAGTCACATGCTCTCAGCCTCAGAGGAAGGCAATGGCAAACCTCCTCTAAACAAACCTTGTCAAGAAAACCTTGTGATAGGTTCGCCTTAGGGTTGCCATAAATCAGAAATGGTTTGAAACCACACAACAACAGCAACATTGGAGTGAAGCCTTTCTTCTCTGGAACTGAATTCATCCCTCAGAATTAAGGCAGTTCCCCATTCTTGCCTCAAAAGAAGGCAGAATTTTGTTCTGAAGAGGACTGAGAAGTAAAATGGAGCAAATGGTATACCTGAATTCAATGTAGCTTACTCAGATGCTATCTACTTTATCCCTTTGGCAATGTAGGAAATCCAATGCAGAGTTGCCAGGTGTAAGCGCCTGGCTTCTCTTTTCTAGTCCTCAGGGCAAGGGGGAGGAATCCCAGGGTGAGAGAACAGCTTTCAAATGTATATTTTCTTCATTTGTTTAGCTTTGTTTTTTAAATTTCATTGGCATATTTTGTGCAATTGAGGTTGGTGCTTGATGTATCATGATTAATGGCACCACCAGGGCCTGCCCCTTGTAATAACACAAGGGTTTACATCTTGTGACAAGAGGTTGTCCCTAGGTCTCAGGTTTTGGCCCTCAAATCATAGGGCCTGGCATAGTCCTCACCTGGCAACTTTAACAAGTATAGCTGTTCTTGACTTTGGGTCAAATGGTATTTTGCAACATAGCCAATTTCACAGGGTTGTTGTAAAGATAAAATAAAATTAACCTCATATATGATTTCCTTGGAGAAATGCACATGAGTAGCTGTGTTGGCCATTTAGCAAATTCAAACAAAAATCCACCAAACATTAGTGATACCTTTATTGGCCAACCAAAATGCACAATCTACTTGTTGCAAGCTTTCGAAGCTCCACTGGCTTCTTCATCAGGCAAGATGTTACAAACCAAACAGGAGAAAAAATTGGAGATGTTCGTCAGATGCCTGCATTTTGATGTTTCTGTCCTTAGTTAAGTTGACAAGCTTTCCTTGGAGAAAGAGTGGGATGCAAACATAAATGGATAGAGATAGAGCCGGTGAGAGGAGACATTGGATCAGCAATAATCTGTTGGATGCAGACTGAGCTTTGCTTACAGCAGAGCAGATCCCTTCAGATCAATGATACTTAATTTAGTCGTGACTAACATGAGCCATTTATTTTCATGGATGTGAGCAAAGTACATGTGAATCTGAATCCAACCATCACCTTACATCCTCTTTCATACATCATTGTTTTAGGCATAAACCTAAAACTGTAAGGGATGAATTTAGCAAATAGATGACTCAAAACAAATGTTATCATGCAGTTTTCCTTGGACAACAAAGATTTGCTACAACTTGCTATCACGTTTACATCCACAGGGGAAAAGTTGGCTTAATTGGAACTCTTATGTGCCATTTTTTTAAACGTAGGAAGGTTAAAAAAAAGCAGTTACAGTAAGGGTGGAATACCATGTAGCCTGTGAATATCATGCAGCCTCTACTGTTTTTGTCCTTACTAAAAGCAGAGGAGGGAGAAACTCCTTTTTCTGTAAAACAAGGATGTATATAAATGAAGCTGCTTTGCTTCCCTGAGCCTTGTTTACAGTAGACTCAAAACCTCCCTTTATACAGATAATTCATTCTGATTAAATGCTGCATTTAAACACTTTTTTTTTTGGAAACAGCACGTAGGCACTGAAGCAACTTCCCAAATAAATGAAAAAGATAAAAGACAAATAAAACCCTACAGCCTTGGGCTTTGCAATCAGTATTTAGATGTGCTTTTCAAGATTACAACTCTAAACAAAAACAAAAATTCCTAAGGACTTAGGCAAACCCTTCTTTGTTGATCATCTTAGGTCATTTACCAGAGCTATGAACTTTTTCACTCAAGAGATATTCTGCTGATGTTAGATATCATCATACTCCCCAAGGTCAAAATGGAAGTGAAACAAGAGCTCTTGTTTTATTATGTATTCATTATTTATCAAATGCCTTGTATGTGCTAGGTGCTACTGAAAGATTTTTTTCTTCTTCTTCTTTTTAAAGACAGTCTCTCCACATAGGAATACAAGCTAATGCAGGGGTCAGAAAGCTTGGAATCTAGTGGTTGTTCTTTGGGTGATTTGCAACCAATCTTCAGGAATTTCTGACTCTCAATAGCTGAACAGCCGTGCATATAGCTGTCACTGCTATTTCATTTACAGAGTTATTTTCCGTGTGGAAAATACTGTATTTTAAATTGATTTCCTTTTTTTTTGGAGGCTTCGCAACACTACTTTCTACAATGTATGAACTGGGGCTTATTTTTGTCATTACCTTTTAACCCTCCCCCACCCCCCCCACCCCCCAAAACCCTTTTATAGTGACTGATGCCTGGGCCCTTCTGCCCTCTCTCAATTTTTATCTCCCCACCCCACCTCATGAAAATTGTCTCACTACATCCCTGCCTCAAAACTTCTGCTTTCAATCTGTGCACTAAATCTAAAAAGAGAATCTAGGTATGTTACATTTAGAAAATTCACTACGATCTGGAATCTTGGTAACAAAGTACATACAGTTACTGCATAATAGTTTCTCTTGGCTCCATTTTACAGAACCTGGAATTTGTAGTTTGGTGATGGATTTAGAAGTGTGTGCTAGAGAGTTCTAGTGCTATAATTCAGAATAGGCTAGTGCTCTCTAGCAGAGAATTCTAAGTAAACTATACAAAACTTTCAGTCACAAGATTTCAGAGCATAGAGCCATAATAGTTAATGTGATATCAAATTACTATAATTGTAACACATCAGTGAATGTGGACTCCTCCAAAACCTGAACCGTCCTCCTTAAAACGAAAGGAAAGCATCCTGGAAGTATGCAGCGAAATCCAGACCACTGCTTCAAGACGAATGATATCGTTGTATTTATTGTTTTGTATTTGTTAAGTGCTTTTCTTTACTGTTTGCATGGTGCTAACTAGACAGAAAGAAAGAATAAAGGAGTGGAAGGAAAGCCATGGAAGGCACCAAGAGATCGACAGGAAGGAGGGAAGGATAGGAAAACAGGAGGGAAGGGAAGAAAAAGATTGTCTTCCTCTACATGTGAAAACAAAAGTCGCTATGTAACTGAGAACCCGAGAAACCAGAGAAGCCCAGACTCTTTTGATTTCTTCTGGTATACTAGGGATATGAGACCACCTTACCACTGCAGAATTTCACTGCAGAATTTCACATTGTACAATTGTGTTACGATCCCATTTTTACTGCCATGGTTGCATCCTATGGAATCCTGGCAGTTGCAGTTTAGTGAAGCACTAGAGCTCTTTGGATGGGAATGTTTAACAGTGAAGAAAGTACTGAAAAGCATGTTAAAAACAGAAAACAATTAGACAAGCTCTAAGATGGTCAACTGTTTATTCCTTTTAAAATAGCCCAATGCGTTTGGGCCTAAGATGTGTTGGGCTGTTTTAAAAGGAATAAACAGTTTTCCATCTTAGAGCAGGTGGAGCTTGCCTCATTGTTTTCTGGGAATTTTTAATGCCTCTCCCTACACAACAAACCCCAGCATTTCTTAGGATGGAGCCATGGCAGTTAAAATGGAATCACAGCGTAGGACAACAGTCTCTTTCACACTATACAGTGATAGAACTCTGATATGATTTTATGTGCCATGGAACCCTGGGATTTGTAGTTTTGCAAAGTATTTTAAATTGTCAGTCAGAGAACTCTGCCCTCAGCAACTTGGGGCAGATTATACTTTCTCCCTTTCTCCCTGTTCTCTTCCTTGGACCAGTATCGTATTGTATTGTATGTATTGTATTATTGTATGATATTGGCCTTTTTAATTTTTGTAAACCGCTTTGATCCTTTTTGGAAAGGCGGGGTATAAATAAATATTATTATTATTATTATTATTATTATTATTATTATTATTATTATTATTATGTCTGGGACACCCATCCATATGCTTTCAAAGTGTGTTCTTCAGGGCATTTAGTGTGGTGGCATCTAGTATGTTCAAAGTTATTCCACTAGGAACTTTGACATTCTCCATCTATTTGTAGTTTGACATGTTGAAAACAAATCTTTCATGTTTAGTCCCACCTGACAACTGTTTCTTAGATCTCAAGAAGAGTCTATGTGTGTATCTGTTTACTTATGTCTAATAGTATACAAATATTTTTAAATAAAAGAAATAATGCAATGGAGGCCTGAGCTTGATATCAAGTTCTTTGTCAAATTGAAAGGTTAATAAAAAGTTATCATTCAGTCCAAAACATTTTATTAAATAAAGCATTGGCTATACAGTGATGCTATTTCCTTTTCAAAGCTCTCTTTCCTTCACCTTTCTTGGGAGGTCCTTTTCCGCGAAGCTTTTTCAGGCGTTTCATCTCGTCTTTGAAATCTTCGTGCTCATCTCTAAAACAAAAAGGACAGAGACTGAGCCTGTTAGTACACTGAAAAGGCGCACTTTTCAAATTTGAATGCCATTTGCCAGTTTGGATCACTGCACAAATCTGCTTAAAGGAAATGATGGCAACATGGTGTCCCTACATAATTCAGGAAACCTAGTGTTCACTGTCTGAAGTTGTTTGGCACAGCTGTGCTCCTAGCCATGGTTCAGGAGATCCTTTAACTTCAGGGCTGTCAGCCTTAGTCTTTAAGAACACAAACCATTTCTTCTACCTCTGAAACTATTTATGCCTTCATATTGGAGACTTTGCAGAAAAGGGAAGTAATTTAGTGAATGTAAGGCTACATATATGCTGCAGAATGAATGCAGTTTGACACTGATTTAACTTTACAACGGCAGTGGAGGGCCACAAAAACAGCCTTGCAGTGAGAGTACCCATCCAGGGAAAAAAAACTTCACTGATTTTTCTCCTTTGGATATTTTGCAAAGTCCTTCTCGCTTCACGCCTTTATGCTTTGCCCCACCATGTATTTTTTTAAAAAAACTTATAGCCTTCTCACAATGGTATATTATTAAGCCTACTGGAGATCATGAGAACATTTCTAAGGGGCTTTAATGAGACTTTAGGGAGAAGCCCCTTCACACATTTTGTCTGGCTACAGCAAGCATTTCACTTACACTAACAAGATCAAAGTATGCCTTTTAATAAAGCCAAGTCTGATTAAAGAGCCGGTACAGTATTAGAGCCTCAATGTTGATTTACCTTTCCCAGTTGCTCCACTTGTCCATTAGCGAGATAATATCATTTGCCTAAGGCTGCTGAGCTGCTAATATTGTTAAAATGTTCATGAAGTACTTTTCAGGCCTTGACTTTGTTCCACCCCCACAAACTGCCTTCAGCCAAATACATTTCTGAAAAGCCAGTGTGATCCCTTGCAGGATTTTCTGAGTGAGAAGCCTGCTAAAAAGAGAAGCTCAGAGCAGCCAAACATGTAATTTATATCTGTTGGTGCCAAAGGGAAGCCCCTCTGTGAAATGGATAGCTTTGCCACATTTTCTTTAAGGAGCACAGAGAACACCTGAATGGCCATTATGCAGGATTTAAAAATAGCAAGGACTAGTTACTATTAACAGAAAGTGTTCTGAAGTCAGTTTCCATCTTAGAACAGTTAGTACATACCTTAAAATTTGTAATATACTGGTGCAGTGTGGTATAACTCTTATATGAAATCCTGGTTTCCTGCTCTATGGGGCTATGCAGACGAGCAGCTCTGGGCCACCCCTGCTAGTGGTGGATCAGGGCCACAGCAACCCCACATCGCGGCCCCAATCCTTCCTTTTACTGCTCTAAGAGCTGGCGTTGCGGCTCTTCTGCAGCCTTTCGGCACAGCGTGTCTGCATGTGGTGCCGGGAGGGCATCCTAACGCTGCGCGCCATACAAACAGGCGCGCGGTGTCAGGACTGCGTCAGGGTGGGATTGGGGTGGCTAGCGTGTGGCTGCTCTGCCCCAACTCCATCCCCAGGCCGGCCCTTTGGGCTGGTCTGCAACGCCCCTAAGTTTGGGAAACTTTGGGGGGTTGCAGACTGCCAGAAATAGTGCAAATTGAGTCCATTTTTAGGGTTAGGGAATCATGGGAACTGTATTTTATTGTGGCACCAGAGCTCTCTGACAGAGAAGGCTCAATGTCTCCGAAAAAAACAATTCCCATGATTCCCTAGCACTAACCCTAACCCTAAAAGTGGACTCAATTTGCACTATTTCTGGCAGTCTGCAACCCCCCTTTGAATCCAGTCCACACTGCAGAAATAATTTAGTTTGAGACAGCTTTAACTGCCCTGGCTCAGTGCTTGCGAGTCCTGGGAACTATAGTTTGTTGTGACACCAGAGCTCTCTGAAAGAGAAGGCTAAATGTCTCACAAAACTAAGTTCTCAGAATTCCCTAACATTGAACCAGGGCAGTTAAAGCAGTGTCAAACTGGATTATTTTTGCAGTGTGGGTTGGACTATGGTTGATTTAAATCAGGGTGGGGGTAAAACAAGAGCCATTTTCCGCCTGCAGAAGGCTAGAATCTACACCCCAAAGACTTGAGACTTACTCTCTTCCCACTGCCATAAACCTTCTCCATTCCCCATACCTCACTCACACACACTTACAGAGAAAAGGGGGCTGGAAATCCCCAGGTAAGGAGTCAACACTGGTCGTCCCATTTTAAAAGCATAGCACGGTTCCTTTCCCAAGCAAAAGGGAGTAAAATAGGTTCCTGGCTGAAGTGTCAGATAGAGAAGCTCCACCTGATGTTTCAACTTCAGACTGTGTGTATGTGTGTGATTGTGTGTGAGAAAGAGACACCCTTCTCTTCCTCAATATGCTTCCCCTGTTGTTGTATGCCTTCAAGTCATTTCCAAATTATGGCAATAATAAGGCAAAACTACCACAAGGTTTTCTGGGGCTGAGTGTGTGTGACTTGCCTACAGTCCTACACCATGCTGGCTCTCACCTACTCAATCTTTAAGTTCTATTTATTTATTTATTGCATTTATATGCCACCTTTCTTCCGGAAAGTACCCCACTAGCTTTAATCAAAAAGTTAGTGAAGAAAGCAGGACCTGAAATTACTGAGCATCCTTTGTCTGCCTCTGGGAAAAAATAGATGAGAAAACTCCTAAATGAACTCTTCTGTTATGTAACCTATAGGACATGGGTAGGCAAAGTGCAGCCCTCCAGAGGCTGCACTGCAGCTTCACAAATCTCAGCCAGCACAGCCAATAGTGAATGCTGGAAGTTGGCATTCCAACAATACCCAGAGGGCTGTGCATTGCTCTGAAAGAATAGGGATAAGGAGCCCTTTGCCCATCTCTAAGCTTCTGAAGGAGCAAATGAGCTAGCAAAACATCAGAGCTTAGTGTCTTCAAAATATGGGCCAATAAGCATTTACTTAGACTTCTGGCAATTTTCCTGGATCAGGCAGTGGACTCAGATCTTTTAACTCCAGATCAAGAACCCCCCCCCCCACCATCTATCAAGAGGTACATTCTTTCAGGAATAGTCTATCAAGGCCTGACACTGGCAGGAGCTTCTTGCAGCAGTGGGTGAGGTCAGAGCCAAAAGGATCTGAGGCTACCCATTTTCTCTCTCTTTTTCAGCCAGAGCCTTCTACCCGCCACACACAGTGCCAGGGAAAGGGCACATCACTCTTGCCAAAAGTCGGAGCTGATCACTAGCACAGAACCTCAGATATTAGGCCAAAGGCTGCATGCAGCTGTAGGGCCACAGGTTGCCTACCCTGGTTTTAATAATATAAAAAAGGCCTGACTGTAGAACCACCTGCATTCAAATATGGTTCTTTTCCATCTGCCCAAAGCAAAGCAGGCCAATTCTACCAGCCCTAACTGAAAAACACGAGGATTCATCCTCTTTCAGCCCACAACTTCATTACACCTCTAGTATGTGCCCTGCTTACCTGTAGAGCCCATAGAAACGGAGTTTCTTCATGAGACCATGGTAAGTGTTGTGGGGAGGGTACCAATCGTAAACTTCCTTCCGTTTTGCATAGGGTTGTTCACTCATCAGTTTAACTACTTTCATTGACGATGAATCAGTTGGGCGAGCAACTTCTCCAAATATCCGGGCACTCAGACGGGCCATCCGCAAGGCATAGTTGGAAAGAGAAGATGACATCTCCAAGCACAAACTGAGTATGTGGACATATGCACACCTCCTTACTAAAAAAATGGGAGACGATACCATATTATTTCTTTGTTTTATATCCAAACATTGTTATTGTTATGTTGTAGTGTGACAAAAGCAGCTTTAAGCAAACAGCTAACCCAGTATAGTACTAGTATCCAGTCTTTTTAAATATTCAAAATTAAATATTCAATGCATCTTAATTCTCACAGACATGTTGCCTCCATGAAGACTTCCTTCATCCAAATCCTTCAAAAGCTACCTATAAGTAACCCAGGTTGCAGTCCAGCAATTTGAGATCCTCCAGGTGTTGCTGGACTGCAATTTCAACAAAGCCAACTTGAAGGTTTTTGTTCAAATCTATAAAAAACATAGGTCAAGTACATGAGCCACTGAGGTCTACTGTAAAGTACTCCTAGTATTTCCACATGAGTCCAGAAAAAAATATACAGAGTACATCAGAAGTAGGGCATTGACTATACTGGCTCCCATCCTATGCAATGCCCTTCCAATTGAGGCCATGTGCAGGTTGACCAGGCATCCTCCTTTTCCAGGACATGTCCTACATTTCAGCCTTCTGTCCAGGAGGAATTCCAAAATGTTCCCTATTTTGAGCATGATTAAGAAGCATTTATTTATATTTAGATTAGTGTTTTTAGCTTTTGTTTTGTAGTGTTCTACATTTTTCTTGAATATCCTACATTTTGTAGTGCCTTGTCCTCTTTTGTGGTTAGGGCACTTGGTCACCTGGATGTGTGTGAACCTACAAATGCCTACTTTCAGTCTTTGCTGAAAACTTCAGGCAAGTATTTCCTAACAGACCAATTCCAAAAACGATTTTATTAATGTACGTTCTTGATTTTTTCCCCGTTTGCATTTGTTGGTTTCCATCTATTGTACACTGCTCTAAAATCTTGTAAGTGGAACAGTTTATAGGTTTTATAAATAAATAAACTTAACTCTCAACCCCAGATTACAACCCCACTTGTCCTGGGCAACTATAGATAGATAAATATTTGTTATGGTCACAGACCAGCATAGGCAGCTATGGTCCAAAACACACTGCAGAAATAATCCAGTTTAGGACCACTTTAACTGCCCTGGCTAGTGTTCAGTTCAGCTAGTATTGCAGAATGTCATGCCACAAGTCCATTTCAAAGAGGGTCATGACATGCAGCTGTTAATAAATTGCTGTAGTAGATAATGATAATATAATTTCATTTATAGCCCGCCTCTCCCTGCGGATCGAGGCGGGTTACAACAAGTAAGAATAACAATAAAATACATTATACAAATTCAGTCTTTCCAGATATAAAAAGCCACAGGTTAAATTCATAAAATATATAGTGGTTTATTTGAATGATTTTAAAGTGATTTCACTGTGGGATTTATCTCATCTGAGACAAACTGTCAGACAGTCTTCATATATGAAAGGGAATCCTGGGAATTGTAGTTTATTGTGGCACCAGAACTTTTGACAGAGAAGGCTAAATGTCTCACAAAACTACAGGATTCCCTAGTACTGCCCTAGTACTCAGCCAAGGCAGTTAAAGCAGTCTCAAACTGAATTATTTCTGCAGTGTGTTTTGGACCTAACTGCAATTCCCATCATCTTTCATCACTGACGAGGCTGCAGCCAAACATCATCTAGTGCAGGGGTCGGCAACCTACGGGCCACGGGCCGGTTCCGGCCCAGAACGCCGGATTTACTGGCCCAGGCGGACC
>CM034708.1:194546183-194558324 GCA_020142125.1 Phrynosoma platyrhinos
ATTGCACAGAATGCTGTTTACCTTCCCACTAAAGTGGTATCTATTTATTTATTTGTATTTGCATGCTGTCGAACTGCTAGGTTGGCAGAAGCTGGGACTAGTGACAGGAGCTCACCCCATCATGCAGCACCTGGACCTCAAACTGCCAACCTGCTGATCTTGCAATCATCAGAGCCAGCATCTTAACCACTTGAGCCACTGCATCCCTATATGTGTGGGTAAAGTCTAATAAAAGGCCAGAACACCCTGCAGAAATAATTCAGTTTGAGACTGCTTGAACTGCCCTGGTTCAGTGTTAGGGAATTCTGGGAATTTTAGTTTTTGTGTGGCACCAGAGCTCTCTGACAGAGAAGGCTAAATGTCTCACAAAACTACAGTTCCTGCAATTCTCTATCACTGAGCTAGAGCATTTAAAGCAGTCCCAAACTGGATTATTTCTGCAATGTGCTTTGGCCCAAAGAGAGCCAGCATGGTGTAGCAGTTTTTGTGTTGGACTATGACTTTGGAGGCCAGGGTTTGCTTCCTGGCTCAGCTATGGAAACCCACTAGGTGAACTTGGGTCACACATTCTCAGCCTTGGAAAACCCTGTGATGGGTTTGCCTTAAGGTTACCATAAGTCAGAAACAACCTGAAGCCACATAACAACCACCACCACCTCTAGTAAAGCACCCAGTGATTCCCAAACTCTGGTCCTCCAGGTGTTTTGGACTTCAGCTTCCAGAAGCCTCAGCGAGCTTGGCCAGAGGTCTGGGATTCTGGGAACCAAAGACAAAAACACCTGGATGGCCAGAGTTTGGGAATCACTGAGCTAAACAATCAGGAGAACAGGCATGGCAAGGTAAGAAATTTTCAGGACCTTGGACAGCACATTGCAGAGGAAACTGACTAGACTAGCATTGCTGCAGAAAGGAAAGCTCTTGTCTCTAGAAGACTGCAACCAATCAAGGCTGGCAGACCCAGCACTTTCAGAGGCTTTATCATCCACTAGATATGGATTACAAAGACATTGGAGATCAGGCTTTGATTCTCCACTGGAGCATAAAAACCCGCTGGATGACCTTGGGCATGTCACACTCTCTCAGCTCCATTCTGGAGAAACTTTATGATAAGTTCACCTTAGGGTCACCATAAGTCAAAAATTACTTGAAGGTACACAACAATAACAAGATGCTAACTATAGCCCTTAAAAGGCCTAAAGGGATGTGTCTGAGGGACACGTATAGTGATAGTGGCAGTGAGATTCTGGGAGTTTTAGTCCAAAGTGGTAAATTTTGAAAGCTCCAAATAGTAAATAGAATTGAGCCACGTGGACAAATTGTCTGCCCTCATAGAAAACAGTTCCCTGTGTTCTTGGATAGGTTCATTATTATCACCCTACAGATGGCTGAAGTGGAGAGATTTGATGTCTGTTGTTACCAAAAGAGTTCCTGGCTTGTGAAAATTCAGCCAGGAACTTTCTGACTCCCATTCTTAATCACTACAGGATAGCAGTTCATATGTTTATATAATTTTATTTTCTTGTGTTCATAAATTTACTTTATGAACTCAAGAGCAACAAGGAAATTATATAGACAGCAATTTAGTGGTACTATTAAAGAGATGTAGTGCATTTAAATAGTTGAGTCTGCCTTACATACGAGTGGTGGAGGTACTGCATCTACATATTTATGGTAAGTAAGTTCTAGGAGATGCCACTGGGAAGACTGTATATCCAAATATCAACAGACACAGTCATCCATCCTTATCCACATAAAGTGCCAGATTGGTGCATACGCTCAGAGTATTATGTGGAACCTCTAAATACCAAACCTCTAAATAACAAACAAGTACTAAAGTTCAAGTTTTGCTTAATTGTTGGAATAAATAATACACAACCTTTTAAAATGTGGCATTGACATATGCAGAGGTTTGGAATTTCTAGAAGAATTGTTGAGGAATGATAGATAGGTCTCACATTCATGCTATACACATTTTATATGCTTAAGGAATGTATAACACAGTAACTGGGCATTTGTTAGTTAATCATGTAGGCCTATAGTAAATAACAATAACTGACAGTGCCTTTACACTGTAGAAATAATGCAGTTTGAAACCACTTTAACTGCCATGGCCCCATCCTATGGAATCTTGCAATTTGTAGTTTAGTGAGGCACCAGCACTCTTTGGCAGAGAAAGCCAAAGACCTTGTAAAACTACAAATCCCAGGAGTCCATAGCATGGCGTGACAGCATTTAAAAGTGGCATCAAACTGCATTATTTCTACAGTGTAGATGCATCCCAGGATTAATAGGAGTCAAAAGGTGGAGCTGCAGCACTTAAAGTCAAAATGCATTATTTCTAGAGTGTAAATGTACTCTCTAATTCATGATTGTAGTTAAAAGTGAGTTATGTTTCCATAACTTTTGTCCTTTTGATTCCTATGTATTCACAGTTGTGGCAATACTGTAGGGAAAGCATAGGGATTGTAAAAGTTGCCCAATCCTGCCTCATCCAGCATCAGATGGAGTCTGTTCTCCTGTCAGAAGTCAGATCAGTTCTCCTGCCAATTGGGATGCAGCAGACATGATTCCACATCCCTCCTGCCTGTAATCTCCAGTGTGAGGCCAAATTGTAACAGGGATCCTGATTGTGATTATTGCACCAGAGATCACTGGTGGGAAGGAATGGAAACATCAGTCTACTGTATCCTGACTGACAGGAGAACAGACCTTCATCACTTGCAGCGGCTGACGCCTAGTAAAGTGGGATGGAGGGGTCTGGGCCATGCAATGCTGCTTAGTTAAATATACTTAACTGTGTAGCTGATCTAGAACTCAGTCAATAATAATAATAGTGCAGTTACATCCTCTTTAGCAGGCTAAGCAAAGTCAGTTCATGATGAAGAGATAGATCAGAATGTTTTAATAACAGAATGCCTGGGAAACTGTACACTCATTAGGATAGGTTGATATCCTGCATATACACCTGGGAAAGTGATAGCACCTTCTAGAAGAAGAGAGGAAGGGTATTTAAAGTTTATATGAAATAGAAAATTGGTCTTGTCTTTGGTGGGGGCTGTGTACGAGCCATACTCTGGACCAGGAAACTGGTCCATTGGGAGCAATGTTCTGTTCATTGTGAGGACCCCAATAGACAGTGTAATGTCTGCCATATGAACTAACTTTGCCTCTGCCTTGGGTTTTATTGCTATATCCCATCAGATTTCTGCATGTAATCAATAAGCCATTATTTCAATGCTGCTGTGACTACGTTTCATTTTGATAGACTCTTGTGCATGAGCTGGCCTGGGAACTGAGTGGATCATGACCCTGGAATCATTACAGCATGTATTAATCTAGCTCTGCTCACATACATGATGTTACCTTCGCATAATAGCATTCACACACATCTATTCACTTATCCATTTATTTATATTCATCACCTGCATATATATATGCATTAATGTACATCCACCCAATAAACGTAGATCCATGCAAAACCGTTCACATCATCCATATTCACACCCACATCTACTCCACATATCAGTTGGGTTGGGAGCCTGTGTGCTTGGGCCAGGATACTCTGGGGGGGCAATCTGCAGTATCCTGCCCCCACAGCTGCCTTGATTTCCCCCCATTATTTGGACCTCTATTCCCTCAGCATGGCAGCAGTCTGCATGGGTGTCCACTGAGCTACTTAGCACATCTGCCACCACTGCCGGTCACTTGCTTCTGAGTTCAGAACGAAGCACCCAGTGATGATCACATGCTGGGTGCCTTATTCTGACCTCAGAGAACAACCCACAGTATGTGTACTGGGTGGCTCAGTGGGACACCTGTGCAGACAACCACCACAGCAGATGAACAGAGGGCTCCAGATCATCCTGGAAGATCCAGAGCAATAGCTATGTAGTTTAAAAAAATTTAAGGCTGTTCTGGTGCAGAACATGATAGACACTATCTAGATTGCTCATACTGGAAAAGGGGTTTGGGACATGCATCATCCAAGCAGGATGATGCCAGAACTGGTGTGTGTGGGAGGAAGATGATGGGCCTTTTGAACTGTGCAGACAGGTCCTGGGGACTACTTGCTTGGTTGGTCCCCATAATACAGGAAGTTGATTTATTCTGTTTAAAGGTGTAAGACACCATACCAACCAAAACACACCCAATCTCATCTCATGTTGATAGCTAATCAGGGTGAGACCTCATTACTATTTGAATGGTGCCACCAGAAAAACCAAGGGATTTCCAGGTAGGGCTATAACAAAGAATCCATCCAGAAACCCTGGAGAACCACTGCCAGCCAGAGATGGCAATACTTGGCTAACTTTGGATGGTAGACCACCAGAGAATCCCAGAGATCTCCAGACAGTTAGAAAAGAATCCTGATTGAAATCCTGACTTGCACAGATGCTGCCAATCAGACCTGCCAGTACTCAACATGAGGCAGTTTCCTAAGCCTTCTCTATAAAATCCTCCACCCCAATTCCTCAGTTCTTACACTTTTAAAAAAACCCTCCATTGGTGCTGGCAGAAAGACTTTTAAGAATCCAAACTCCTGGAAGATGGCTGAAAGAGTACAGAAGGGGATTCCACAAGCCAGTTGAGTTTTTTATCAGCTGCCTCCTACTGCAAGGTGACTCATGTGCAATAGTTTGAGCATACTTTCTTCAGCTATGGATAAGTTAGGCAGCATGCTTTTGAAGTATGAAAGTAGGAAGAATGGCTCACTGTTAGCAGAGCCTAGCTCCTTGCTTTAGAATAAGTCACTTTTCTGAGCATGGCTTTCCTGAAGAGTATGAATGCCCTGTGCCTTGCAATGGAGATAGTGGTTTTTGGAATATGCCTGTAAACTTTGCCAAGCCCAGTGAATAGAGGCCGGAGTTGCACACAAGTGACTTCTTTGTTTGAACAGAGGCAGTATAATTCTGGGCACAGTTCAGAATTATAGTTATGAGTTTTAACTTGCAAAGAGCTTAAGACTAGGGTATTTGAATGGCTGGAATATTGATTCTTTCATAGTTTTGTTGTCATTTTTAACCTATTAGTTACAGTTCTATCCTACCTTTCCTTCCATGAGCTCAGGGCAGTATAACAAGCCCTTTCTCTTCTTCATTTTACCCTTACAGCAGTCCTATGAGATAGGTCAGCCTGACACAAATTGACTGTCCCAGTCAATTTAATGGCTCAGTGACAACTTTCACCAAGTCGCTGTCCACTATTCTCAGCACCACACTGCACTGATTCTCCTGCACAGAAACCTCAGATATC
Organism: Phrynosoma platyrhinos; assembly: GCA_020142125.1. Lineage (NCBI taxonomy): Eukaryota > Metazoa > Chordata > Lepidosauria > Squamata > Phrynosomatidae > Phrynosoma > Phrynosoma platyrhinos. The sequence goes on from CM034708.1 coordinate 194,551,437, forward strand.
ACTCTGGATACAATCATTGGACCTACAGCCTCAGCTGTGCCCACTAAAGTACTGGTGTTGTGTGTGTGTTGTGCAGGTTATGATGTTTCCTGTGGCAATACAGAAAATTGCCCCCCCCACCCACTGAAGATCCCTGCTGAGGGTTAATAAATATGTGCTTTTATTACTTGGGCAGGCAACTATGATTCCCCCAGAAGCTGTTGGCCCGTGACTCCCATCCACCCTAACCAGCACAGCCTATAGTGTGGCATGCTGGGAGTTGCAATCCAACAGCATTTAGAGAGTCACAAGTTACTCACTGCTCATATAGAAACCAGCATTGCAGACATCACATTGCCTTCCCCATAAGGCAGAAAGCACTTGGTAAGCCAGGAAAGGGGTGAGGGGGTTCACACCCCAGTGCTAAGCCAAGATATGTCAGCTGGAGTAATTACTCCCATTTGTCATCCAGGCCCCTAATGGCCTGGAAGTACAATAAATCATTAGGAGGAGACAGCGACTGATCTATAGTGTGTTTATATATTAACAATATAATGTATGTGAAGCACTTTGAGCATTTGAAATGTGCTATATCAAGGCTAAGTATTATTTTGGGACTATTAGGATAGCAGAAGTAACTTTAACTCTCATTCTAATTTGAAGTATCCATCATAACTAGGGTGCTTATGATACAATGATTCATAGCTATTTTCCAAGAATCCCTCTCCCTAGCCCATAACACTGAACTTTCTAATATGTAAACCCAAGGGGTTTACACCAATAAGCTCAAGACATATATCTTTTTGCATGAATATGCATGTCCTTTAAACCTTAGGGAAAAATCTTATTCAGCATCCCCCTATGTTATGGATGTTATTTCAGAGTCAATGGTAACTTGAATCAATAGTAACTTGAGTGGTAGAATTGAAAGATATAGCCGTGTTAGTCTGTAGAATCAGTATGTAGAGAGACCTTATAGCATCTTTGAGACTAATTGAAAGAAATAAGTCCTGCCAACTTCTTTACTTCAGTGACTAAATGAAATATGTTGTAGCATAGGCTTTTATAGACTTGGTCTGCTTCCTCAGCTGCATGGAGTGAACTGGTGCCCAGGAAGGACCTTTATAATCAGACTGTATAAATAGCCATAGAAATTTCAAAGTTGCAGGTAAAATATGTTGCCTAAGGCCAGGGTGGGTAGATGACCATATGAATGGTGGAGGAAGTTTTGAAATCTTGTGTGGGCAGGCTGGGAATCAGAAAGGAGATAAGATAAACTGGCCAAGAGCATCCTCTTGAGGCTGGAGTGTATGTGTAGTGTGCCATGAAACCTTTGTCTCTGTTCAAACATTGCTGATGGATTTGAATGTGTGGATATATTCTAATTTAGCTGCTTCTCTTTCCAATTTTCCTCTTTTCTTTTGTTCAAGGACCTCTGTCGACATGTATGTTAATTCCATTGATTCAGTGGGTCTGCTCCAGCTGGGACCAAGAATCAAATTCAGGCTATATAGCCCATGTTTCCACCCAAAGGCTTAAGGCTGCATGCATGGCTCCTCTGCTGTCTACTTAATCCTTCTAACAATCCCAAAAGACAGGTCTCAGACTGGCCCATGGGCATTTCATGGCTCAGTAACAATCTCTCAGTCCAACCCTTTAACCAAAGGGCAGGCAGCTGCTGGAGACTAAAGGTCCCACTTGCCCTTGGAGGGCCACATTGCCCACTGCAACCTACAAAGAAACCTTTTTCCCCCAAATACCCTCAAAATTCTCTAAGGGACACTGGGGGTTTTTTGACAAGTTTTTGTTCCCTGGGAAGGACTTTTTAGCATCAGAAAATTATTAGAAGACATATCCTGTTTACTTCTTGCCTCCTCTGGGCTGAAAATGGTCTGGGCAGTTGAAAAAGTGATAGAAATCCTCCCAAAAGGGGATTAGGAGTATTTATTTGGAGGCAAACAATTGTTGGTGGTTTGTTGTTGTTGTTTACATTTTTGAGCCTTGAGGCCACAAAATGGCTCTTTTGGTCTGCATGTGGCCAACGGGCCACACTTTGCACATCCTTCTTATTACTACACCAAATGCTTCCTCTCAATGTATCATGCTGTAGTAGTTGCTGCATTGATTGTTGCTACTAATTCATTTATACCCCCCTTTTCCAGTACAAATGTAGCTTATCAAAACTGAAACAAACATAGTTAAAAACATTTACAGTACATGTTTTGAAAACTCAACACATGAGATAGCTGAATAATGAGCTAAATTTTCCTGGCATCTCCCAACATAGTTCTTCCATCCCTCCTAGGCTCTTTGCTCTTCCCAACTTTTTGGAACCCCCCCCCCCACACCTTTGATTCCGTTCAGTACCTTAATTTCCCCATGCAATCTCTTACACTGTGATCAAGAATGTGGAACTCATATTGTCCCCTAGACAGACAGTGGAGATAGAATGTAGGTACAACCAATTTCCAAGTGACTTGTTCACTCTCAGTTTTATAGAAATAGTTCATTGGGAACTGGTGTACAACCACAGCCAGAGTTGTTTATACAGAGTTGTTTATACAGAGATCTTTGATTTATATTCATTTATTGTCATAAAATGCTGTTGAGATAGATGGGAGATATAAAAGTAAAACTATAAAGAGTTTATTTCATTGTAAAAAAACATGACTTACCTCCTCCGAATTGAATTCTCTTCCGGGATGCAGTTCTATCACACACATTTTGCCACTGTTGCCACCTCCTGGCTGCATTCCACCTAAAACTCAGCTAAAATATGCTCTCAGAAGGCTGATTTGCAAAGTCAGGAGCTTTGCAACTTTGCAAATCGGCCAGCTGAAAGCGGATTCTAGCTAGGTTTTAGGCTGGATGCAGCTGGGAGGTGGCAAAGGTGGAAAAATGCATATGATAGCACCCGGCTGCATCTTGGAAGAGACTTTAATTTGGAGGAGCTAAGTCATGTTTTTTACAATGTGATAAACTCCTAAGTGTGTGTATATATGTATAAATTGGGATGGGCAACTTTGTTGAGCCATGCAGGACAAATTTCAACCACTGAGACTCTTGAAGTGGGGAACACACACACAAATAGCCAACAACAACAAAAAAAAAGCTAAAGAAACCAATTATGTAAACATTTTACATAATTGTAAAAGCACAAAACCAGTATCCATAACTGACATAATGATATAAATCACTGCAAGCATATTGAAATAAATATCCAAAATATGCCAAGTTAGTTGTGGCAAAGTCTCATTGATTACAACGGGATGGTGGTGGACAGCATCTGTAGTCTTGTGGACATGGTAGGATTCCAGTTCTTATCAACTCCCACCAAGCTAGCCAATAGCTGGGGATGATGGGAGGTAGAACACCACATCTGGAAGGCTACTGAATGTCCATCTCTGCAAAAAAACCAAAACAAGCAAAAAAACCCACACAAAAAGCACACGTTGTTCCATGAGTTTCAATTTGACAATGATGACTATATTTTCCTGGAACAGGAGCACAATCTTCTTCATGTGTAAAAAGAGACAATGTGCTATAGTTGTTAGACCAGGGGTAAGCAATTTGTTACTTGGTATTGTTGAGCCACAAGTCCCCTCTCCATGGGCTATGTCAGTAGGGGTGATGGAAGCTGAAGTTCAACAAGCTCTGGAGCGTTACATGTCCAACAGCCCTGAGTTAGAATCTGGACTAGGATCAGAAAGGTTCAGGTTGCAATCCCTACTCAGCCATGAAGCTTACAGGATGATCTTGGCCATCCACATTCCCACTCCCCCACAACCTACTCAGCACTGTAGGGGTAGTTGCCAGGTTAAAATAGGATGACTATGCATGTTACTTTAAGTGCTCTGAAGGAAAGGCAGGATCTAAGTGTAATAGAGAGATTAAAAATCTACATTTTCCAGACATCAGTCAACCTCCTTGGGGAAGGAGGTGAGTGTCCACTCAGTTGCTAATGCTGTGGCTTCTGAGGGAGAGAAGAGCAACCAGGCACAGGTCTGTTGTGCTTGGACACCAAAGCTGGTGAGAACCTCCCCACCATTCCAGCTGCCAGTGCTATGGCCTCTGATGGAGAATGAGAATAGCCAGGCATAGCTCTAAAGTGCCTGGGCTGCAGTGGCTGGTGAAATCCATCCCTCCAGTTCCCACTACTATGGCCTCTAAGAGGAAAGGAGAATAACTAGGAACTGCAGAACTTAATTTCCACCCTATCACCCCCTTCTCCTTGTACCTTATGTCTTATTTAGATTGTAAGCCTGAGAGTAGAGAACTATTAAACCAGCCAATTGTGAGCCACTCTGGGAAACTTTGTGGTTAACAGGTGGGGTATAAATATGCATAAATGAGATCTGGAGGGTAAGGGGCATAACAAAGAATACTCTGTTTCAGTCTATAAAAATTGATCACATATTATGCAGTTATGAAGTCTGCAGCAGTGATTAGGGACATGAAGTTACTTGTGGTGAGAAGCAATCCCATCATCCCATCAGTTTTGTTGCTGAAATCATGATGCCAAGGGTACTCTTCACAACGGCAATTCATTTGACCTATATGAAATATTGCTAAAACCTCAATCCATTATTGAGGAATTATTTTTCAACAACTGATTTCAGTTCTACTTAAAATTCTAAATACTTTCCTTCCTCTGTCCCTTTCTTCTTATGTCTTCTTCAACCTAGCAAACTCCTGATGGGTGGGATTATCGCTCCTATCATCCAAAGCCAGCAGCTGAGGTGTTGTGAGGTGTAGTCCAACATAGCTGGAGCATGCAAAATTGGGTAATTAATTCATTTTAAGATGATAATTGTGGAGCAGTAGAACCAGATGTTCTTCTATTGAGAATTCCTCTTTCATTCTTGTATATTTTTGCCACTCCAATTCATAATCTGCTTTTTGTGATCCATCATTTCTACAGCAACCCATTATAGTAAAAACAAAAAGTCTTTAGGATTTCAGGTGGGAAAATACAAGCTTCAGGCAAAAGTGAACTCTGAAGACTCCAAGAGAGTACATTTTCACACAAATGATCTGGTAATAAAGAATAGAAGGAGAAAAACACAAAAGTTGTTGGAGAGTGCATCACACTTGTTTCTAAACATATTTTTTCATCCTTGGTGTCAGCTGTTCTTACAGATATTTTTGTGCTATTGAGTGAGGCTACTCAGCTGGGACTATCTGCCAGAAAAAGATACAAAAGAATAAGAGTTTCCTTTTCTGTCCTTCTGCAGATGCAAAGAACTTTTTACATTCTTTCTTGGTTCCTTCCCCACTTGCCTTGACTCTGACCCTCCTGTAGCAATTTTATAACATTCACAAGTGATGACTAAAAATAAGCCTTGGCTTGTATTTCATTGGATGCCAACATGTAGCAGCAAAGCAAGTTGCCAGCTGGGGTTGGCATTGTAGATTCATTCTTGAGAGGAAGCATTAAGCTCCAGGCCTATTTCTCAATCAGTCCATTGGCACAATTGCCATTACTCAGTTCGTTGGCATCCAGAGAAATACAGCTTTCATTTGATGAACCCAGGTTCTAAAATTCAGGGAACAGACCTTAACAGGGTTATCTCAGTGTCATTCTAGTCATTGGACAAACTGGAAAAATGTTTATATCTACAAGGTTTGCTACTGAGCAATGTCAATTGTGCCAATGGACTGATTGAGAAATAGGCCTGGAGCTTAATGCTGCCTCTCAGGAATGAATCTACAATGCCAGCCCCAGCTGGCAACTTACTTTGCTGCTACATATTGGCATCCAATTTGTCTCCAGTTTGTCCAATGACTAGAATGACACCGAGATGGCCCTGTTAAGGCCCATTCTCTGAATATTAGAACCTGGGCTCATCTATTGAAACTGAGTGGCAGGAGATTCAGGACAGAGAAAAAGAAATAGGGCAGAGGTAGTTGACCACTTCAGGCAGCAGTTTCGGAATGTTTTGAAAGAGCAGCCATTTTTTGTTTTAAAAAAGCTTTTATTAAACATTAACTTTAAACACACATAAACATGAACACTTATCCAATGATCCATGAGCAAATCTCTCTCTCTCTCTCTCTGTCATTTTAAAAGCCACTTTTCGGTGTATGCTTAATGTATTTCTTCAAAAGTACATCAAACCAATCTAACAGACTATTCAGAACATGCAGGATAAATGGTTAACATATTGCAAAGAAAGAATATGACCCTCTGAACTTGCTGATATGCTTAAGGTTCTGGGCCAAAGAGAACATCTCCTCCCCCCCATTCCCACAGCAATCAGTTCGCACAATGCAGGGTCCAATCCTTAGTTCTGGTACAAATTGTCTGGACAATGCCTAACCAGTTCATCACTGAACTCAAGACATATCACCCTTAAAATAGTTTTAAATAAATCACCTTTTGCTCTGGATCTTGTAAGAATATTCAGAGCCCTCCATAGCATCACGGACTGGCTGTTCACAAGATTTCTCACTGTGCTGCCTGGTGGCACCAGCACTGGCACAAGTTGCACACTCTGAGATCAGAATGATGCACCCACCCATGTGATGCTGGGCACCTTGTTCTGACATCAGAGTGAGTGACATGGCACCAGAGATGGCAGCACTGTGTGGCACAGCTGGACTCATGTGTGAACAGCTGCTCTCCATCATAACAGAGTGCCCAGGGTAACAGAGGGATGTCAGGGCAGCTTTGGGGCCAGAATACTCTGAATTGCTCCTGGAGCATTCTGACCCATGTGGACATGGCGTAAGCTTTTCTGATAGAGCAGTTGACCAGTCTTTCCACTCAGCACTCTTTGGAGAGAACTTGAAGATGTTTCCAAAGGTTGAACTATCTCAAGAAAAGCTGTGGTCAATAATAAAGAAGTTAAGTCTTTAGACTGTAATATGTAGTTATCTCCTTGAAACAAGGGCAGTAATAAAAGATCC
>CM034708.1:194562902-194573502 GCA_020142125.1 Phrynosoma platyrhinos
TAATATGTATTAGCTACGGATACCCTTTGGATTAGGTATGCTTTAGACTCCGTGTGATAAGGTCCTAAGTGTCATGGCTCCATTCTACAGAGCCTCGAGATTTGTAGTTTTGTGAGCCACCAGTACCCTTTGACAGAGAAGGCTGAAGACCTTGTAAAACTACAAATCCCAAGAGTCCATAGGATAGAGTGACAGCACTTAAAAGTGGCATCAAACTGCATTATTTCTACAGTGTAGATGCATTCCATGATTAATGCGAGGTGAAGGCAGGAGCCTTTGGGGTAACGAGAAAACATCCAGCCAGGGATGAGGGGTGTATGACAGACAGCAAGTCCTTCCCCTTTAAGGGCCCAAACCCCAAACCCCACAGAATCCTTTGGCCACCAACTTCAGCATTGCATCACCAAAATAAAAGTAATTATTTTCATAGCTCCATGTAGCTTGGAGGCAGGTCAGAACAAAAATCCAGATCTGAGAAAAGAGACTAGAGTTAGCCAACTTTGCTGGCTAGAGACTGGGGCTGCATAAACACTGCAGAATTAGTCTGGTTGGACACCATTTTAACTGCCATGGATCAATGCTATGGAATTCTGGGAATTGTAGTTTGTTGTGGCACCAGAGTTTGATTTGAATTCTCAGAATTCCATAGCATTAAGCCATGGCAGTTAAAGTGGTGTTAAACTGGATTATTTCTATAGTGCGGATGCAGCTGAGGCATCTTTCTCTGGCAAATGCAGTTTCCCTGCTTTGCAGTGACAGAATTGTCAAGCTACTCTTTGGGAAAGTGTAATAATAAGCAAGGATTCTGAGTGTTAACAAAGAAAGATTGGAAATCACAGGCATCTTTCTTTTTACACACTCCTTTTCCTCTAGCTGTGGTGTGTAGAAATGAAGCAAGGAGGAAGAACATGATAAGACTTCCTGCGCAAAAGAGAAGTTGATAATATTTGAAAGCTTATCGAAGGAGGCTTTCTTTGCCCCTCTCCTTTTAGAACCTTCTGTTATTTTAACAGAAATGTGAGCTGCACAAATTCATCAGCTGTTGCTTCCTCACCCTGCAAAGGAGATAGAGACAGGGAATGTTTCACCTGTTGAATTTTTGTAGCTAACAGATATTTTAAAAAACACAGCTGAATTTGCCCTTGTGCAGAGGCTTGTTCACACACAACATTACCCACTGTTTCAAATTGTTCCCCGCTATTCTATACTAATACTAAAATTGCCATCTGTGACAATGAGGAAAGAACATGAAGTTTACACCACTTTCCAAGGCTGGGCTATGAGTAGCAGTTTGAGAATCTGAGTAGTAGGTTGCCAGGCACTGGTAACTTTGGAGGATGAAGAAGGGCTAGCCTTACCACTAAGCAGATTGAGGTGGTTGCTAATGTGAGGTGTCATGGAAAAAAAACAAAGCAAATTGCTAGTTATCTGTTATCATAGTACCCTTGCTGTCAAGGACAGAGAGAAATGCTTTTCTGTTTCCTGTGACAAAATAATTTGCCTGACTTGAATGCAACTTGTATGAGTTGGGAGATGCCCTTTTCTCCTCTACCTTAGGCAGCAAAATGTCTTGGGGACAATGTGGTGATAAAGACAGTATTCATCAATTCAATCTAGACAATGAGGAAATTGAAACAGTTAAAGATTTCCCTTAACCTGGATCAAACATTTATCAGAAAGGAGACTGTGGTCAAGAAATAAGAAGACTAGGAATGGGAAGGGCAGCCAAGAAATAACTAAACAAGATCCTAAAGAGTACAGACATACAACTGAGCACTAAAGTTAGACTCATCCAAGCCATTGTATTCCCTGTCATCATGTACAGATGTGAGAGCTGGACAGTGAAAAAATCCAACAGAAAGAAAAGCAACTCATTCAAGATGTAGTGCTGGAGAAGAGTGCTGAGGATATTGTGGACAGCCAAAAAGATCGACAAATTAGTCCTTGAACAGATCAAGCTTAAACTCTTCCTAGAAACCATTAAATTGAGGCTGTTGTAGTTTGACCACATCATGAGAAGGCACAATTCATTAGAAAAGAGAATAGTACTAGGAAACATAGAGGGCAGTAGAAAGAGGGGAAGATTGCACACCAGATGGCTAGACTCAATTAGGAAGGTCATAAGCCTGAATATGTAAGACCTAAGTAAAGCAGTGAAGGATAGGCAGGGTTGGAGATGTCTCATCCATAAGGTCACCATGAGCCAAGGTTGACTTGAGGGTGGTTAACAATAGACAGTGAGAAGTGGACAAATTAGAAAGAAGGGCTGAGGAGCAAATCACTTCAAGGTCAAAGGACATTCAAAAGGAGATCATGGGAAGATTTCCACTTTGAAGGAACTATCCAGGGTGCTGAAACTTAACCACAAACTAGAGTCAGCACCTCCAAAAGCTCCTTTAAAGTTCAGTTACAACTCATCACCCCAGTGATATGGCAGCCACCAGCCACCACTGGAAGGGGAGTCTGATGTCTGAGGATACTGACCTTGGCAAGTTATGCTGTGTGACGCCTGGACACATCTTACTTGGGAGAGATACTTGGGAGAGGTGTAGGAGAAACTGCAAACCATCAGTGGAAGGGCCCACAGTCCTTCCTGCTCTACATCCTCAATTTATGAACCCCAAACACAAACCATTCATAGAACATGTATAGCATCCCCCCATATGCTCACATCCCTTCTTTCATTGGCACACACCTATAAACCAGTTAACACAAACACATTAACAAAGGAAGCTGGTTCCAATTGTCTTCCCTGATGGGAAAGTGAAAGGCACAGATTTTTCAGGACCAGTTATGAGGCTTCTGGAGTGCATGGAAATGGAGAAACCAGCTCCTTGTACCCTTTATCTTTCCTTGAAATGCTTCTGTGTTGCATCAGAAATCTCTGAGGTGGCAATTAAAATTAATGCAACAGCTGTGCTGGCTGGGATGATGGGAGTTGTAACTGAGAAGATCTGGAGGCCACGAGGTTGGGGAAGGCTGCTGTAGCTATAAAGATATAGGTGGGGTATGAAAGACTTCCCAGATTTTTAAAAGAATGTAAATAAATAAGTTCCTGATTTTCAGTATGCATAGTGCAAAGCCCATTGACTGGAGAACAATTTTCACATTTAGAGTATCCTAGCCCATTATTGCCTCCTCCCATCCCATATGTGATGGGTGGTAAGGCTTTGGCACTTGGGGCGTTTTAGACTTGTGCTACTCAGAGTGGTGGTCTCTGGACTTTTGTATGAGAAACCAGTCCAGAAAAGAAAGAAACTGTTGTAGTAAATTGTCACAAATATAGTGCTGATCCCAGATACATTGGGAACCTTCTTGCCAGTTCTTTGCATCAGTTATTTATGAAGCACTGTTTTAGACTACAGCTCTCACAATCTGGAAACCAAGCCCTATGAGGAATAATAAAGGGAGTTAGGTATCTTTCACATGGAGAAGACAAAACTGAGAGGTCATATGACAGCCATCTTTAAATATTTGAAGAGCTGTCATGCAGAAGATGGAGAAAGTGTGTTTTCTGCTGCTCCAGAGGATCCAAACCAATGGCTTTAAATTATAAGAAAGGAGATTTCAATTAAACATTAGGAAGACTTCCTGAAGGTTTAATCAAAGGTAAGAATCATGAGGCATTCCAAAGGCTGTTGGATTGCATCTCCTATAAGCTCTAGACAGTATAAACAATAATGTGAAATACTGGGCATTGTGATCCAACACACAATTGCAACCCATGTGACAAGAGCTGTTCAACAGTGAACTGTCTTGGAGGGTCATGGACTCTTCTTTGTGTGAGGATTTTAAGTAAGGGTTCAGAGGCAACCTCTCAGAGTGCTTTAGCCATCAATTTTTACATTGGCGAGGGATGAACTAGGTGGATCTTAGGGTCCCTTCCAGCTCTATGAATCTCAATCCCTTATAACTGGCCATGCTCTGCGAAGCTGTTGACAGCCATAGACAAAAAACATCTGGGTGTCTAAAGATTCCCCTCTTTTTCTATACACTGTAATAGCAGTGGTTTACCACTGTTAAAGACAGTCATTTTATTGGAGGTGTCTAAAATGGGGAAAAATTCATGCAGTTGCTAAGCATCCATAAACCCTGAAGTGGCTGCAGAGAGCATTTGGTGGCCTAGCAACCACAAGTCAAGCTGTCCTGCATTCTCTGGGCATGCTACTTGCTAAAGCCACACTTCTAGAATTTGGGCTCTGCTGGAGCAGAGTAAGGAAAGGTTGTTTATCACAGGAATAGACAATACGTGTCCCCCCCCCCCAGCTATTATTGGACTGCCAATTCCCCATTCCCTTAATATTGGCTACTGTTTTATTAGGGATAGTTTCCTAGGGTGTGAGTTCCTCTTTCAGAAGGATGGATGCTGGCTCAGTTAAGAGGCAATCTCATTTAGCAGAGTTTGCGGAGAAATGTGCTGAATCTCTTGCCTATATACCTCTGAGATTAACCTCAGCATATGCAAAGCAAGCAGGCATTATTCAAGTTATATAGCTGAAAGGTTTACTCTGTTGCTGTTGTTGTTGTGTGCCTTCAAGTTGTTTCCAACTTAATGGTGACCCTATCATGGGGATTTCTTGACAGGATTTGTTTAGAGAGGTTTACTAGTTTAATCTAAACATACTTTCCGGATGTATATTCAGATTACTGAAGTCTTAACTAGCTAAAGCTGCTGCCACACTGCAGAATTAATGCAGTCTGGCACAGCTTTAACTGTCATGACTCCATAATTCCTGGGATTTGTAGTTTGTTGTTGCACTAGAATTCTCTGACAGAGAAGGCTATATATGTCACAAAACTACTAATCCCAGAATTCCATAGATTTGAGCCATGGAAGTTAAAATGGTGTCAGAGTGTATTATGTCTGCACTGTAGATGCATCCTAAGAGGAAATTTTAGGTAGAGAAATAGCTCAGCGGAACTGGGACTCACCCATATTGAAAGAGAAGGGAGGAAGGGAGGGAGGGAAATAGGAAGAAAGGGAGGAATATCTATGTGATCACAGACACCTGGGAGTTTCTGAAGTCACAGTCAGGATTACAGAAAACATATCTAGGGGTAGCTGTGTTAACCGTATAGGAAAGTACAGTATCATCCAAAATCCACAAAAGGGTGATACTTTTATTGGGCCAACCAAAATGCAAAATATACATGTTGCAAGCTTTCAAAACTCAACTGGCTTCTTCATCAGGCAAAGGTGTTATGAATCATACAGGGGAAAGAAAGGTTGTTGTTTTTTTAACAATGTCAGTTATAGCCCTGCATTTGGTCAAGCTGTTGTGGTTGTTGACCTCAGTTCAGATGGTATGGAGGGTATTTATGTGAGTGGCCCCCTTCTTCTTCTAGCCCTGTGGTTACTAGGAGATAAGTCCTGGAAATAAACTTTAAATTCTGTTAGCAAGACAAGATTACTGAAGACCATGTATTAGAATCAATCTATAGTTGAGCAAATCTGGAAATCTTGAGAGAGTATGAAATAGTACAGAGGCATGGAGAAAAGCCCTATACTACCTAATACCCTTCACTCTAATAGCAAATGGGCCAGGGGAGTGTGAAGAGAAAGCTTTAGTGAAGCAGTGGTTTCTAACAGCCACGTTGGCTGGTGCTGGTGAAATTTATAGTTCAACAATGTCTGGAAGACTACAAGTTGTTCACTCTTGCTTATCACATTGGAGTTTTGAAGTCCTTTCCAATGAACATCTCCATCTTTCTCTATAATTCCCTTGTTTTATTTTATTATAGAGGTTTTTAAACCGACTTTTGTCTGCAACCTGCCTTAGGTTGCACTCTGAAATAAATACATAATGAATAAATAATAAAATCATCAGTGCTGAACATGAGGGAATGATAATCAGTGTTAGGTTTTAAGATAATGAAACATACTTTTTTCATCATCCTAATAAAGTGATGATCATATTGCAGATTTGGGATTTTTATAATGAACCAACACAATTACACAACTTTCCAAATTTCACTGCAAACATTACAGCTAAGAGACAGAAACTTTATTGTTCTCTAGCCAAATCAATCAATTGACATTTCCCTCCCAAATCTGACCAAGCTTTTGTTTTGCCAAGTCTCAGCTAAAGCTACATTTGGTTTATCATCAAGAGTGACACAGAGAGTTTTCACATGACACTTTAGATTGCAAATTCCCCCTTGCCTGCTCCTGACAACAGGAGTATCTCTTACTCCCTCTTACTTTTTCTCTGGACCAGAATCAGGAACTGTTGTTGCTTAAATTGTTTTAAAATTGAATATCGGAAATGTAGTGGCAGTTCATGGCTCCCATGTTAGTGAGATGGTGAATTCATTTTGGGTTTTAACTCAAACTTTAAAGGAATTATCTTCAGATGGTGAATCTGTTTTGAGTTTAGGGTTCAGTACCTTGGATTTGTTGTTGTTAACCACCGCAGGAAAATTATTATTGCTCAGGTGCTCCCTATGCATCTAGCAGGGAGGACCTAATAACCAGTCTGAACCTGGCTCAGTCTCCAGCCTGAAAATACTTCCCCAGAAAATGCTTCAGACTCTAAAGTTAATGCCAAAATTCTGCTGAAATTGCCTCTTCCATACAACTGTTAAAAGCCCTGGAGTCCTGTCCCCTTTTTCATCAAGGCATTCTCAATAAAGAAAACCTACTATATCAGATATGTATCTCAGCTACTCCCTCCATCAGCAGTTAGTGGGTTATAAAATTTATCTCCATGTTGCAATACCCTTTGTCTACTACACTGGTCTCTTAGTATCCACTGAGGATTGGGTCCAGGATCCCCTGTGGATACCAAAATCCATGGATGCTCAAGTCCCATTAAATACAGTGGAGGAGTAAAATGGTGTCCCTTATATAAAATGGCAAAATCAAGGTTTGAATTTTGGAATTTATATTTGTTCTGAACATTTTCTAGTGGTGGATGGTTGAATCCATGGCTAAAGAATTTGTGGATACAGAGGGTTATCTGAAATTCAGGTAAAGCAAATTACTTTAAGTTGCATACTGGCAGAAGTCAGTTGAAAAGTTGGTATTTTTTATTGGATGATTGTATGAGGATTGGTTCATTTTTTGTTCAATTTTCTATATATTCTAATGCATGACTACTTGATCAGGAACCTGTTCTCCCCCAGATATCAAATAAGTACATTGTGCCATTCTGGCAGTCTTATGTCTGCACCTCTTGGTCATGAATATCTTTTTCTTGTGTCCATTTTCTTTTCTAGATTTCTTTCAAAGCACTCCCTCTGGTTTTTTCCCTTGTAAAAAACCTGTTTTTTTCTTGGATGGCTGCCTTCTGTGGTATCTCTTACTCCCTCTTACTTTTCCTCTGGACCAGAATCAGGAACTGTTGTTGCATCTCCAGTCCTAGCAGCCAAGACAGCATAGCATATTATGAGGGATATTGGGAGTTATTTTTCAATGAGCAAAGTTTGAGAGTTAGATATGACTCTAGAGATCAGAGTTCAAACCCCTGCTTGGTCATGGGTGACTGTGGGCATGTCACATTCTCTCAGCCTCAGAGGAAGGCAAAAACAACCCCCCTGTGAGCCAGTCTGGCTAAGAAAACTTTGTGATAGGTTTGCCTTAGGGATGCTGTAAAATCAAAACAACTTGAAGGCACACGACAAGGGCTACTACAGTCCATACTAGGTCCATTTCACTGCAGCTCTCAGATTTTGGCCAGCAAAATATGGAGAGTCAAATGATTCCTAGACTGGTTAGAGTATTTCGATTGCTCTATTCTTTCTGTACCTTAGCATTCCAGCCAATGCTATCCAGAGACTGAACTCCTGGTCCCTTCTTGGATAGAATAGTAATCATTGCCAAGGATTCTGGATCCTTTTGTTCCGACACAAGTTAGACAAGTCTTTTAAGAACCAGAATGTGGTGCTGGTGAAGAGTGCTGAGGATACTATGGACAGCCAAAAAAACCACAAACTGAGAGGGTGGTGGGACAGAGAAGAGGGCCTCTCCGGATGATCTCAGTGGGTTTGCAAAGGGAAATATGGCCCGTCAAATAGCTTGGACCCAAGCAGCACTAAGCAGAGCCAGTGGATGATAGAGAGTCTTGGAGCTGTCTGATCCACAGGGTCACCATGAGTCGGGATTGACTCGAAGGTGGTTAACGGCAGCAACAACAACAGATCTGCAGTATGACAGACCTAGTATGTAGTACTCTACTAAAAGGGAAGTAGATGCAATAGAAATAATTGTCCTGAGCTGGAGTTACCAGTCCAAAATTTAAAGCAGGGTTAACCAGATGGTGTTATGAAAGAAGCTCTCAGAATTCCTCCCCATTTGTGTATGTTAGCTAGAGCTCATGGGACTGGCAACCTAACATCTGGAGGGCCATATGATGCTCAGTTATTGTTGGTGTTCAGTGGTATTCAGTGAAGGATATTTGGGGTTCTGGGAAATAGACCAGAAGCTTGTTTTGTGTGGGTCCTGACCCTAAAACCTGTGAGCCCTGTAGTGTTCAGGGTAATCTTGGATGAAAACAGCAACCTGCAGTGATAACCCTTACTGTGTTCAAGTGACATTCATATTTTCAAGTAGGCCTGACAATAGCTTAGCCCTGATATAGGGGCAAACTCCCATAACAATCTCCTGCTTTCCCATTTAAAGGAAGCTCTGCATCCTGCTGAGGCATAGTGCCCATTTCTTCCTAAGCAGCTGTTGTGAAAAACAGTGTTTACATATAAAGGCCTTCTATGAAACTGTAGGATGCTCAACAACCATATTTGTCTACATATGTTTGTGGGGAATGTTTAGGAACTTGGAAACTTAATGGTGCCTATAGCAATGTCCCTGTCCACAGTCATTTCAAATGCTTGTTGATTTGCATGAGAGGACTGTAAAGAGTAAGCAGCTAATTGTCTCCTCTGCTCCTAAACTGGAGAGTTGGGGACATGACAACTCAGTAGTAGAGTTAGGGTCACTTTATCATGCCTTTGTGTGGGTGCAGCAACAAAACATACTGCAATTTGGCAGAATTCAAAGACATCTCTGCATGTGCCTGTTTCAGCATGAGCATCAGCATCAAAAACCATAATGGAATCCAATAGCACCTTCGAGAAGTACAGTTGGCCCTCTGTATCCACAGATTCCATATCTAAGGATTCCTTATCCATGGATTCAACCATCCAGGGCTTGAATATATATATATTCTAAAAAGGAAAGCTTGATTTCACCATTTTATATAAGGGACTCCCTTTTACTATCTCACTGTATTTAATGGGACTTGAGCTTCCACAGATTTTGGTATCCACAGGGGTCCTGGGACCAAACCCCAGCAGATACCAAGGGCCCACTCACTGTATTTAAAGAAGCCGACTGTAGTCCACAAAAGCTGAACATGATAAATTTATTTTCCCTGGTTAGTCTCAAAAAGTGCCAGTAGATTCCTTTACATATTTTAGCAATGTGTTAAAAAAGAGGGGTTTTGAGGAGTTGGGTGATTTGCGGACTTCAGAAGCACGTTGGCATCTTGGTCAGTGTATGCGCGACAAATCTATGTGCAATAATATTGAAATGTTTAGCCAGATTTTCTACCATTTTGCGCACCCAGTGGTCCCAAATGAGGAAGCCACCCTTTCTGTTTGTAGGTCTTTCCTTTTCTTCTCAAAGGAGGAATAGAGGCATGGATTTTGTTCTTTCTCTCTCTGGCTCCATCCATACTGCAGAAATAATCCAGCTGGTGCCACAACAAACTGCAATTCCCAGAATTCCATAGCCTTGAGCCATGGCAGTTAAAAGTGGGGCCAAACCGGATTATTTCTGCAGCGTGGATGCAGCCTTTTTCCTCCTCTGTCTCCGGAAAGGAGTGCAGTTTATCTTTAAGGAGGCAAGAGAGAAAATAAGGCATGAGGCTCACGTTGCATGGGTGACATCACTGCCTTTTGGGCTGTATTATTCCCTGGCTGGCTCGGTTTCAGCCAAGGCTGCAGGGTGGGTTTGAAGAAGCCCCGATCCGGAGTCACTCCGAATCGGGGAGCTTGTCCCCGACACCTTGGTCCTTTCTTGGAAAGGCCTTGGGAACTCCAAGGGCCAGGCACCTTGCCGAGAAGGCAAGGCAATGAATGGCCTTGCTAAGGCTCTCGGAGATCCCGCAGCAGCTCGCCTTGGGTCCCTTCCGTTTTCGGTGGTGATGGGGGTGAGTTATTCCCATTAGAGAAGAGGAGGAGGGAAAGGAAGAAGAGGGGTGGATCAAGAAGAGAGAAAGGTCGGAAAGGATGTCGGGAGCCCTCGGATCTTAGGAAGAGGAGGAGGAAGACGACTTGGAAATACATACTATAGCTCTCAAAGGCTAGGAGGATCTGTCATCAGCTCTGCCTTGGATGGTGGATCAGGCCCCGCGGGGAAGGGAAATGGTGCAGCCCGCCAGCTATTGACAAGAGGCGCCTGCCTCCTCCTGTTTCCTTTGGCCTCGGAATCGCTGGAGTTATAGATCTGGAGGCTCCCCTCCATCATCCATCCATCCATCCATCCATCCATCCATCGCTAGCTACCCTGGGCTTTTCAACGTAGGACCACACAGCCCCCGTCTTCCCTCCAGAGCGGCTGGAGAGCATCCTTGCCACACACACACACAAACACACACACACA
>CM034708.1:194573602-194591128 GCA_020142125.1 Phrynosoma platyrhinos
AGGCGCTGAGGAAGAGGCGGCAGGAGGAGGCCTTCCCCTTCCTCTTCCCCTTCCTCTTCCCCTTCCTCTTCCTCCCCCTTGGACCAAAGCAGGACCCAAACCCCGGCGCTCTTCTTCCCCTCGCAGCTCCTCAGCGCTTGGAAAGCAGGTGGCTTCACCATTCGAAGGTCCCCAAGAGGTGGGTTTGGGGCTGTTTGTGTTTGTTTTGGAGGCTCCCTGCCCTTCCTTTCCCTCCCTTCCCGCCTCAAGGGCTGGGAGGGATTTGGTCCAACAAGGAAGGAGGAGGTGAAGGTGGCCCAGGCTCAAGGGATGGAGGAGGAGAGGATGCTTCACTCCTCCCAAAGGCCTTGAGGACTAAAGACTTCCTCCTCTTCCTCTTCCTCTTCCTCTTCCTCTTCCTCTTCCTCTTCCTGCCTTGCCTGGCTCCTCTCTTGACTGAAGCGGGCGCCTCAGCATCCTTGCCTTCCCCTTCTTGCCCATTGGGGAGGAAGGCCTAGGTTCCTTGACCTCCAGGACAGCAGCAGTGGGCCTTCTCTCCACCAGGAGGACTTGATGGATCTCCCTTGGCTTCTGGACAGTCACTGAAGGAAGAAGCCCTTGGCCTTTTGGCTCCCTTCTTGGGGTCACCTGGAAGGGCTTTGGGGAGGGTGGCGATTGTTACTACTACTACTACTACTGTTACTGCTACAACAACTCCTACTACTACTATTACTCCTCCTCTTTTGCCTCTCCAGTGAAGAAGATGCCCATGGTGTTTATGTGAAGCTAAGGTATGGCTGCTGGAAGGTTGCTCCTCTATGCCGGCCTCTCTTTAGCGTTGTGCGCCCTGGGCATGCTAGCGGTGGCCATCTGCTCGGACCACTGGTACGAGACGGATGCCAGGAAGCACAGGGAACGGTGCAAAAGCCTCACCACCCGGAGGAATGACCCCGGTTTCATTTATAACTCCAATAACAACCTGCCCCTGAGGGCCAGCAGGTCAAGGCTGGACCGTTGGGAAGGGAAACTTCTCTTGGCCAGGAACAGGAGGCAGCTCTTCGCCATGAGTGCTGTGGACGAGTGCAACAGACAGTACAACTCCACCAACATGGGGCTGTGGAGGAAGTGCCACCGGCTGGGATTCGACCAAGATGTGGAAGAGCTCATTGCTAAAGGTAGGGACTCCCTTTTTTGCCCAAATTGAGCAGAGTACAGTAATAAACATCGTCCAATACTTATGAGTCTATTGAGCTCAATGCAGCTTACTGTCACAGGAAAATGGGGCATGTGATGATATTAAAACATCTTTAAACCCAACGTGAGCATCTACCCTACAGGTTCCCAAGGCTGCTTCTGTGGCCTTCTGTCCATCCCTTTGGTAGCAAAAAATAGAAAAGGGAGGTGGGTGTGTACTGTCCCCATTAAAAACACACTCCCTCCTCCCACTGTTTATGATAAAGAAGTACCCATATGTCAAAACCAGGACTCTTAAGGTTTTTATTTGTAGTCGATGAAGAATCCCTAAGGCTCTTAGACCCATTGAAGCTGCCCATCCTAATCTGTCAAAGTATGGTTTTATTGCTTCAGGTTGTGATGTCCACAATCTCATTCACTTGAGCAATGCCTTTGGTGTTATTCTTGTGTGGGGAAGGATGGCTGGTGACAGTACTCTGAAACACCTGATCTGGACATCAAGAATGAGGACATTCGGTTGAGCTGCAGTTCTGTAGGAAGGCATTTGTAAGGTCATTGAACCTATCTTCTAATTTGTGCCTTGTGGTTTTGATAAGGCTGCATGCATCACAGTAACATCTAGAATTGTCCCTTAATGCATGAACAGCAGAGAGAATACACAGAGCCAAGCATTTGGAATCATTCCCTGATTAGCTGAATCCAGCTAATTTTTGGTCATCCTTACACCAGAAAACTAGATTACTTCTGAATTAAACTAATAGGCTTCTATTAGCATCCAATAGAAAGGAAACAAAAGGAAATGCAAGCAAGTGAATGAGAGAGAGAGGGAATAGTTTAGTGTTTACAGATTTTTTTTATAAATGGCTTCTTGAACTGCAGTTAGCAAAAATCTTGTTAAACTGAAGCATTAAGAAAGCTCTGGAATGGAATCATTTTACCTTCCCTCCCTCCCAAGAGATGCACCCGGTGGCCCAAACACCAATATATTATTATCTCTTTTTTCCATGAAGCATTTGGCTAACAGTTATTGTCAATATACCTGTATTATTTCTTCTGTTTGTGTCACAGAACACAAAAAGGAATACAAGGAATTAGTGTTAGGGGAATATCCATCTGGGAAAAGTGTATGTATTTACAAGATGTGTAAGGAAGGCATAAGCAGAGTATTTCTGCATGACTCCTGCCCACATGATTGTATGGTTGTGAAACAAAACAATCTCCTCAGGTGGTTCTTAAGGCACATTAAAGGGATCACCTTGCTAGGTTTTATTTTCTGGACCCAGAGAAAGGTTGGTTTACCCTGTCTTTTTTGAAATGTTAAGGAGCTGCATCACTCCTTCAGCTAAATTTTCTTTGTGTTTTTTTAATGGTCTGTCTTCTGCATAAATTTCTAGTATATTTGCATAAATAAATATATAACTTGGTTCCATTTGCTTTATGCAGTGGTTGCAAAGGTCAGCATTGAGACTCAAAACACTCTGTAAAAATGAGTCCTCTGATTGGAAGCTTGTCGCTTCTTTGTTCTGAGTTCAAATGCAATCTTAGGTTTAATGGCCTGGAGGCATTTCAGTCTCTGGCTGCTTGGTGACTTCATCAAATGCACTCTTGGCTCTCTTCCATTTGGTGATGGGCAACTGTTCCTAATCAAAAGCTGTCATCATGGTTGGCACCTTGATTGGCAGGCTCAGCTGGGAAACCAAGGTTTCTTCCAGGTCAGGGTTTATTGACAGAGCACTGGAGGGAATGATGGGAGTACATCTTGCATGGACCTCTTTTCTGGTTCAAGTGTGTAATGTGAATCCCTACTGCTCCTAGGTGCAAATAGTCACTGGCGTTTTTATCCCTGTTTTAAACACGGGAAAGGGCATTGTGTTCTAATCTGCGAACCTGAATTACAGCTCAGTTTAGGAATGAAACTATTGGGAAGATTTGAGAAAACCACCAATCCTCAGTTTCACCAGACCATTTGCAAAATGAAAATAGGACAGACATGGTTATTATAAGGATGAGATTATTTGCCTGAGGGATAGGATGAGGTGCAAAACAAAACACAATTCAATATAAAATACAGTCTGATAGAACAGACAGAATATATGAAATGTTTTGCTTTTCCCTGTTACAGTCTAATTTTATCAATCTATTCTTCCCTCATGGCTGCTGCTTATCATTTACACAATACTTTCAATTTACTAAGTACATTGCTCTTTTTTATTTTATTTGCTGTCACCCTGCGTTAGACCTGATAATTAGATTTTAACAGATAGAGAACTGAGGTTTAGAGACAGCGGCATGCCCAAGGCCACATTGTGAGTTCAGGGACCAGATTGGTGAGCTTGTATATGGGAAGCCAAGATTCAAATCCCTGCCTGGAGATGGAGCTCATTGGTTGACTTTCGATAAGCCATTCTTAGCCAATTTATCACACAAGGCGAGGATAAAATGTCCAAGTCAAGCATCTTGGAGGAGGAATGGAATACAAATAAAAGGATACATCAAATTTCAGTTCCAGCTAGATTATACCCATTGAAATGAATGGTGTGTGGTAGTCACTACTTGTGTAAATCTTGTTGGTTACAATAGCATTACTCCTGTTGGGATTAACATTGGTTTTAGCTCAAATGGCAGAAGAGCACTTTGAGTTTAGGTCATTCCATACCCAAGTATGACTTAAGATATCAGACTGCAATTCCCTCATAACTGGTATTGCTGGCTAGGACTGATGGATATTACTGTCCAGCAACTTCTAGATGCAAGTTTTATTTTTATTTTGTATTTTGACTGTTGTTATGTAAAGTGCATAAATAAATATATGTTTATTTGTATAAATAAACTTCAATAATAATAATAATAATAATAATAATTTCCCTTTCTCTTGCTCTAATACATGCTATATAGGTTTTAAAAAGAATTCAGAAATTTCAGCTGGTCTAGAATGCAGGAGGTAGAAATTTGGAGCTGGTTGTAGGGTGCACATGATTCCCCTTTTCTAACAGATTAACCACCTTTGTGTTTTTATTTTCTAGGGGAAAGGACTCAGTTCAAAATGTGGACACTTACTATTAAAGGCCTAAACTTAGGACAGGGATGGGAATCATGCAACCATTCAGAGGATATTCAACTGCAATTCCCAACACTCCCCAGCATTAATTATTTTAGATATGTTGGCTGTGTCTTGCAGTCTAATAATATAGGGAAACCTGTATGATTCCCATCTCTGGTTTAAGACCAAGATATAAAGAGAAACATTTGGTCTTGTATGAGATGCTCATAAAGATAAACTGGAGATGCTATCTTTTACAACTGTTGATCTTGCAATTAAATTTAGCATGGATGTGGGAAAAGGCCTTCTGTACTGTAAGTCTTAGGGCCCCTCCCTGTTGGCCTGCAGGTGGCTAGCAAAGACATTTTGCCATTTGACCTTCTCAACTGTTGTCTTGAATGCTTTGATCTTGAGTTTTTGTCTTGTTTCTTGTCACAGTAAACTAGGCAACTAATATGGTGTTCCCTTGTTGTTTTGGATTACAGATCTTGCAATCCTTAAGTATTGGTCATGTTGTCTATGGTCCAAAACACACTGCAGAAACAATCCAGTTTGAGACCACTTTAACTACCCTGGCTCAGTGCTAAAGAATACTGGGAATTGTAGTTTGTTGTGGCACCAGAGCTCTCTGACAGAGAAGACTAAATGCCTCACAAAACTACAGTTCTCAGAATTCCCTAGTATTGAGCCAGTTTAGTTAAAGTAGACTCAAACTGGATTGTTTTTGAAGTGTGTTTTGGACCCATGTCTTACAGAGCATAATATGGAATATCTGGAGGGCACTATGTTGCTATCAATGCTAAGCAATCTTGAGTATTATAATGGAGAGAAAGGGCATACATGTTTTAAATAAATACAATTAGGGATATTAGAAAAAAATGATAATCTATAATTCTAACAGAAAACAAAACAGGGTTTTAAAAATATGTTGACACCTTTTAAGAATGGCTATTGTCATAAAAACATAACAAGATTCCTTTTGGATCTGGCCAAAGGCATATATAGTCCAGCAGTCCATTTCAATAGTGACTAGCCAGATGGTTAGGCAAAGCTCACAAACAGGACATGAGTATGACATAATTTTATGACATCTTGTAGACCAACACATTTATTAGGGAATGAAATTCATCAGATACATGGTGATTCAACTATAAAGTGCAATGCAGCTTTGCTGGCAACTGATGCCATATACTTCATTGAAAGATGAGCAAGTATCTGAACCTCTCATGTTCTGGGTGCCATCATAAGGTCTTGCAACAGAGGAGTTCTGCATAAGACAAGCAGACCAGTTTCTGTGCAAAATATTAAATAGATA
Organism: Phrynosoma platyrhinos; assembly: GCA_020142125.1. Taxonomy (NCBI): domain Eukaryota; kingdom Metazoa; phylum Chordata; class Lepidosauria; order Squamata; family Phrynosomatidae; genus Phrynosoma; species Phrynosoma platyrhinos. Next base: position 194,579,131 of record CM034708.1, read on the forward strand.
GAAATCTGACATTTAGACACAGCAATATTTGAAAGCCAATGGGAGAACACTTCAACATCCTAAGATATTTGGTCACTGATCTCAAGATGGTTGTCTTTAAACAAAGGAATTTCCATCCATCGCTTTATTTATATCCCACCTTTCTTTCAGGCTTGCAGTCAAGGTGGATTACAAAAAAAGAAAATATTATTTATTTATTTATTTATAAATAAATTCATTTAGAATATTTCTACCCTGCTCTTCAGCCTCACAGGCCTTGAAAGCTTCTTACAGATTGTTAATTTGAGAGTTCCCTGCTCTCCGGTTTGCAATCTAAAAAGACATGACACCAAAGGAGAAATAAATGGCAGTGGGGAAGGAGATCAAGTAGATATTGCTGGTTATTTTCTCCCTCCAATAGCTTTTAATTAATTAATTAATTAATTAATTAATATTAATAATTAATATTATTAATATTAATTCCACCCTCCCTCTCCTCAGAACAAAACAGCTGTGGAGGAGCCTTGCTCATCCTTCTCCTTCTGGACTTCTCCTCAGGAGAAGGCTGAGCAACAGAGGAGCCATATGGGGCAAGTGTTTGCCCCTGTTTCCTCCACTGTCCTCAGGAGAAAGTTAGGCAGAGGAGGTGCCTTGCAGGGTAAGCGTTTGCCCATCCTCCTCCTACACCCGACCTTCTCCTCAGGAGAAAGCCAAGCAGTGGAGGAGCCTTGTAGGGTGAGTGTTCACCCATCTGTCCTGGAATGCCACCAAGAGGGCTGATATCAGAGGCAAACCAAAAGTCTTTTGCTAATGCAAAGTAAGGAAGCAAGGTCCGAGTTACCAATCCAAGAGTTCAGCCAGCAAATGGTTAAGCAGTCCGAAGGTCTAGGATTCCAGAGAGGCAGAGTGGCAAAGCAGTCCGAAGGTCAAGGGTTCCAGTAGTCCAAGATAAGTCAGCAGTCCAAGGGTCAAGGTTTCAGGCCAAGGAATAAAGAGAACCAGAGGCTTTCACCAGGAAGCTCAGATAATCTCTGGCACCGAGGCAGCTGTTCCACACCTGCTTAAATCCCCAAGCTGCAGGAGCTCACTGGGGCTGATTACCTTGGCATTTTTCATAAAGCCTCCTCAAGTGCCACAGGCCTGCCCTTTCTCCTTGATGCTGGCTGAAGGTAGGCACAGTCCCTTGATCTTCCTCCATGTCCAAAGATTCTGCTGCTGGGAGGCTTGGCGGTGGAGCCTCCTGGGAGACCACAGGCTCGGCTGGAGGCTCTGCTGGAGCTGGCAAAGCATAGCTGGGGCTCCATTGCTGCAGGCTCACATCCCAGAGGAGGTTCTGGCTCATCGTCTGAGTCCTCCCCCAGGCAGAGCATGACACCATCTTCCTCCTCTGCCACCACCACCAGGCCTTTTCCTCAAGAGAAGGCCAGATGGTGGAGGAGGCTTGTAGAGCAAGTGTTTGCCTGTCCTCCTCCTCCTTTGCCTGGCCTTCTCCTTGAGATAAAGTCAGGCAGTGGAGGAACCTTGAGGGGTGAGCGTTTGCCCATCCTCCTCCTCCTTCTCTACCTGGCCTTCTCCTCAGGAGAAAGCCAAGCAGCAGAGGAGCTTTGTAGGGCAAGCATTCACCTTTCTTCCTCCTCCTTCAAGAGAAGCCTTGAAGTTGTTCCACATCTTTGTGGGCCACCCAAAATCCTCTGGTGGGCCACATTCAGCCCCCAGGCCATATGTTGTGCAGGCCTGGTCTAAGTCATGGTGGAGCTGTGCCTGCTTTTTCTCTCCCTGCTACCAGGGTAGTAGCAGTTAAGATGGAGGGAGGGCCTTTTATCTGCCTCTAATGCTAGGTATGGTGGAACTGTGCCTGCCTCTTCTTCTCTTTCTCTGAGGCCAGGGTGGTAGCAGTTCAATAAAAGACATATGGTTAAAACATACAAAATCAAGATTAAAACAGTATTAAATAATAGACTTTCAGAAACATAGTTCACAAAAAGTTCAGCTCTTTCTTCTGTATCTTGAACAGGATAAGTCTTTTATCACTCTACATGGGTTAATGATGCCTTCAGCACAAGAATGCCTGTGTTATTACCCAAAATTTGATTTGTGAATTACCGTTGTTAAGCCAATTAACACTGTCTGTACTTTATGCATTTCAACATGTATGTCTGTATCCCTACCAGCTGGGGATAACACTTATGCATCTGTTGAAGTGGGTGGGCTCCATGAAGATTTATGCTGTTTCAAAAAGTTAATTTGTAAAGGGCCATAAGATTTCTCTTGTCCTTATAACAAGTTGTCCAAGTCAAAAGATATTAGGCGACCTGATTCCTTTATATCAGCCTGCTGGAGTATAGGTATCTTCATCTCTGTTTAACTATGGGGAGTGTGATCCTAATCTGAATGCAAGTAAGTATGTGTGTGTATTATGATATTTCCTTAACATCCACAAAATGCCAAGTCTATATGCAGGACTAGACAGAAGATCAATCTCCTTCTATTGATAGATCCCTGGCTGATTTGTAGTAGACTGTCAAAGATTTTTGACCTCCAAGCAACAGTATGACCCTACTTAAGTTATGCTGCAGAAATGAAGTATACATGTTCAAGAATCAGTGAAATGATTTTGAAAAATGGGGAAGAAATAACAAACTCCACCAAATTACTGGGTCAATTTCATAAGTTTTTTTTTAAAGTTTAGTCTTGTTTCTCCCCTTAAGCCTTAATAGCTAACTAGGATAGGAAGAGTGCAGGAAGAGTAAACATTCAGAGATATCTTTGGAGCAATGAGAAGGGAATTTACAGATGGGACAAAGAAATTCAGTGGTTCTGCCTAAATCCAATTGCAAGTCTAAACAAGAGCAGCCTCACTGAGTCATTTGTTGAGTGGTAAGTCAACATTTATGTAAGTCCTATTGATTAAATGGGTCTGTTCTAGTTGGAAGCAGAAATTGGATGTAGGCCAAAGTAGTTGGTTAATTGTTGGATTATCTAAGCTATTGCAATAGAAAATAGCTTATATGGCCACTTATGGTTAGCAATCATATATTGGATAAGATCAAGTTATTAAAAACAGTATTTCTGTCTGGTTTCATTTTTCTTTTGTTTGGTTCCTTATCTCGATCTGATTAAAAGGTGAAACAGAAAGCAGAGTTCCACCTGATTTAAGAATGGCCCTCATTGGCTTTCTAGGCTGCATTGACAATATTGATTTCAGACAAAAAGCTATTTAAGTGAAAGAAACCCATAGTCACCGTTGTGAATTCCATGCCTTTAAAATGGTCCTTGACTGCCAGGTATACATTGTTCCAGGGAACTTCACTTTCACAATTAAAAACTTTCAGAGAACCTTTATAAATCTTCTTCTATAAAGAAAGGAAATGAAGTACTTATTGTAAAGGGAAAGAGTACAGTAGAAGATTCACATCATTTTCTATGTTGACTTTGATTGGAGATTGCTCTATACACTTCAGACAGTTTATTTGATCTTATCAGTTTCAGAACTGTTTCTGAATGCATCTATTTGGATTCTCTTGTGGGAAACCTAGGGGCTTCCATATGAGTTGGATCTGCTCTAGATTTTAACCTGAACTTTAAAGGAGCTATCCAAGGTGTTGAATTTTATGCCCCAATAGTTCTTTTAAATTTGCCCTAAAATCTGGAATAGATTCACTGCCTCCATTGAAGTGGAGGTCACCATTCTTTGGATTATGATGAGCTTTGATATGTGTTGTACATATCATGTTATCTCTTGTTTGAGCCAAGCTGAGTCTCTGACACAGGACCCACACTGGAAATGAGTAAAGAGGACATGGGATGAATAAAACCTACTAAGGGGAAGACCAAGGATATGGCTAGTACAATTTGTGTATATTTACTAAGAAGGAAGCTGCAATGTATTAGAGTTATTCCCAGGTTAATGTCCATAGGATTTCAGTTAAAATGAGACTTAATCTTAGATTATTACAGATAGGATTGGTTTGTTAATGTGCTTTCCTGTATTAAGGCTGCATCTGTACTGCAGAATCAGAGCAGTTTGTCACCACTTTAACTGATATGGCTCAATGCTATGGGATTCTGGGAGTTGTAGTTTTGTGAAATATTTAGCCTTGTCTGTCAGATAACTCTGGTGCAACAACAAACTACAAATCCCAGAAATCAATAGGATGGAGCCATGACAGTTAAGGTGGTGTCAAACTACATTATTTTTGTAGTGCAGATGCAGTCTAAATCCTCCTCCTTGTGTAAAGACTTATGTGCTCCAGTCTGTGAGGTGGATCTGACTCCTTCTGGTCCTTTATTTTCCTAGAATCATAGAGCTGGAAGAGGCCAGAAAGGCCATCATGCTACCCACCTGCCATGCAGGAAAACTCAATCAAAGCACCTCTGACAGACAGCCATCCAGCCTCTATTTAAAAACCTCAAAGAAGGAGACTCCACCACACTCTTAGGGACTGTGTTCCACTGTCAAACAGCTCTCACTGTCAGGATGTTCTTCCTAATGTTGAGGTGGAATCTCTTTTCCTGTAGTTTGTATCCACTGCTCCAGGTTGTATTCTCTGGAGCAGCAGAAGACAAGCTTGCTCCATCCTCAATATGACACTCCTTCAAATATTTAAACAGGGCTATCATATCACCTCTTAACCTTCTGTTCTCCAGGCTAAACATACCCAACTCCCTAAGTCTTTCCTCATTGGGCATGTTTTCCAGACCTTTCACAATTTTGGTCATCCTCCTCTGGGCATGTGCCAGTTTGTCAATATCTTTTTTTTTAATTGTGGTACTTGGAACTGGACACAGCATTCCAGATGAGGCCTGACCAAAACAGAATAGAGTGGTATTACTACCTCTCTTGATATAGAATCATTGAATCATAGAGTTGGAAGAGACCACAAGGGCCATCCAGTCCAACCCCCTGCCATGCAGGAACCATTCCCCATGTAGACACTGTATGTCTATTGATGCAACCTAGAATTGCACTGGCTTTTTTAGCTACCACATCACATTGTTGACTCATGTTCAACTAGTGGTCTACCAGGACTCCTAGATCTCTTTCACATGTACTGTTGTCAAGCCAGTTGCCCCCCATCCTGTGGCTGTGCATTTTATTTTTACGTCATTTATACATTAATACATTTTTTAAATTTCCCAAGCAAGATGTGCAACACAATGATGTAGTATGGAGTATTCCTGTTCAGAATATTCCATTACATTCCTCTTCCTCCTCCACAACATTAAATTAGAATTCTGTGACCAGTGAGCATGCTCAGTTCTCATACAGAGAGAGGCCCTTGAGTCTCCCCCCCTCATTTTTTGGTATTTCTTCAAACCTTGGCATTTCCAAGAGGATGTTATGTCCTCCCTGTTATGTGTGGATGGTGGTGTTTTAGCTAGATATGGATTGTCATTTAGAACTGAGATAGCTATTAAGATACTAGACATTAAGATACTTATCATATTCAAGTGGAGAGTTTTCAGTACACTTAATATTACTGTCCCTCAGTCAAATTCAAAATTCTATGGACTAAATATAACAGTCAGCTGCAGCTGGAGTCAAGCCATTGTATCAGTGAGAACTAGGTTAAATCAACCTTCATGTAAAGTCCATTTATTTAGTGGGTTTACTCTCTAGAGATTAACAATTGGATTTAGGTCAGATAGACCATAAAACACACAACAAAAAACCTAAGAAATCAAACATCATAACCATGGAGAAGGAGTACCTTTTATAATCCCCTGACTCTGTTATTCTTCAAACATGTTAACATTTAATTTTCTTTGTCTGGAATATACACACAAACAAATTTTAGTTGATCATGAAAGACCATTTTGAATACACAATTCTCATTTGTCACAGCATAATTCATATAGTGCTTTCAATTCTTTTATCAGTTATTTTTTCCACATTTTAAAATAGTTTTGTCCATTTTACCAGATTTTAAGCATTCTGAATGGCATATGATGCCTCATTTATTAAAAAAATAAACATACAACTGTTGTATTTCAACCATCTAGCCAGTTCAGTTACTATCTGTATTAGTGAAAAGGAATGGCAACAGCTGTCCAAAGAAGCCAGCATTAAATAATGTAGTGAAAGGTGAAATGAACCACTTGTGGATAGTTTGCAGTAACATGAGAGCTCTTTGCCTAGATCTCTGGGCCCTAGAGAAACATCACTATCTTGTTTTTTGGAAAGCTGCCACTGACATTGTTCCACCTGACCCTATTACTGGATTCTGCCATAAATGGATTATTTCTTTATAAATTGATGTATCCACATTTTCCCCCAACAGACCTGGTGCTGCCAGTTTAAATTTTGTTTTGTGGAAACTGGATTTAATTGCAGAAGCAAAAGCCAGGTGGCAGGGGACACACTACAATCTAACATCAATGTGGCCACACCTCTCTTAATCAGGTCATCCACAAGAACACTACAGACAACCTCATCTTTGTTTAGAATAACTAGAAGCAATGAGAAGCAAAAGCATAGCAACACATTTATTTTCCATAAATGTTAGGAGACAGAACTTATAACATTTTTCCCTATTGGGGCCAAACCATAAGAGCCTTTCTGAGTGAAAAAAGGTGCATTATACTTGAATTAGTGGTGCACAACATCCCAGGTTTGGGTATTTTTATTGGATTAAGTGGAGCCACTTGAGGGTATTGTTGTTGTTGTGAGTCTTCAAATTGTATCCCAGGTTTTTCTTGGCAAAACTTGGCCTTTACCTTTGGCTCCCTCTAAGACTGAAAGATTGTGGGTTGCCTAAGGTAATCCAGTGGGTTTCCACAACCGAGTGAGGAATTAAACCCTGGTCTCTCAGAGTCCTAGTCCATCACTCAAACTACTACACCACACTGGCTTTCATGGGGGGGGGGAGTATATACCTCTGCATTTCTTAGCACAATTGCCTGCAAAATTCATCAACTCTTGTAGTGACTCCATATGATGCAGCAAATGCCAGAGGATCCTCTTGCAAAACAGGGTCTTGGAAAGCCACAGAACAACCTTCTCCCTTTTATTGCTAGAGGAGGAAACAAGAAGGGAAGGCCTACAATAGTTTTGGTGGTGCAGATGTTAACAGTACTGTTGGGTGTTTTAACAAAGGGGTGCAATGGTCCCTGGGCAAATTTTACCACCCATTTCTGATCTAGTCCCAGAGAGGAATATATTAAAATATTTGGAAGCCTGCCATGACAAGATATATTGAGGGTAAAATCATATTATCTCTAATCTTCATGTCATTATTGATTCACCTCTTATGGAGGTGTCCAGAGTACCATCTGGTTTGATTATATGGAATTAATTTCAGTTAATGCAGCCAGAGGGGCTTGGAGAGGTCACATGGGCACCTCTGTTTTTGATCATTGCTCACCTTGGTTCCTTAACACTGAGCTGCAGTTAACTCTGTGGGTTCAGGGGATTATTAATGCCTCTGAGAAAAGGAGTGGTCTGGGCCAATTTGAAATAACTTGCATTGAAACCATTGAAATCCTGAAAAAAAACAAAAACTAGTTGGACCCTGAAAGTTGTAACAACTATCATCCAGCCACAAATATTCACTCTCAGGGCATCTTTTTTTGGGGAAGCTGATGGTGGTTTAACCCCAGGCAGTCATGGATTAAATGGTTCGATTATACCTATTTCAGTCTTTTCAGTACCTATTTCTGGTCTTTCTTCAGACTAGAGTTTATCATTGCAGACTCTCTGGTGGATAACCTTTGCCAAATGAAAGATGGAGAAATGTGACTTAATTCATTTTGCTTGATTTCTCTGAAATCACGACATATTAATGGACTGATTCCCTGGGTTGGAAATAGGAGACCTGGTGACTGCTCATATCTGCACTTGGTCCCATTTTATTTTCCATGCTCTTTAGTACATGAAAATATTGTATACAGTGGGGCCTTGGTATCTGTAGACTTGCCATCCACGGATTTAAGCATCTACAGATGGCAACCCTATTGTCCCTAGTAGTGGCAGACTTCACCTGAAGTCCTGTTGTCCCTAATGGTGGTGCAGCTGTGTGCACGTGCTGCCATTGGGGACAATGGGATTTGAGATCCTGCGGATTTTTTCTGTGGGGTGGTGGTGGTCCAGATTTGTGTGTGTGGAGTGTAATCAGTATAGTAATGACACTTTATTAGTTCTAGTTAATTCAAGGTTTGGAGCAAAGTGTCATTACTGTACTGATAGCACCCAGATAAATTAAATTTGTCATCATAATCAAAGGATAGTGGAAGACCATAGCACATGGTTCCAAAGGCACAGAGTGCCTTTTTCCAATTGTTGAGACACTTGTAACCAGCTACAGTGATCTGGTAACCTCCTGACTGGATTACCATACCATAATATGTTGTATGTGTAGCTCCCATTGAAGATGATTTGTAAACTTTTATTAGTTCAGAATCCAGCTGTTAGAATTCTGATTGGTTTAGATAGATGAAGCCTTACTGCAGCAGTTCTTAAAGAATTACACACCACACATCCCCGAGTCCAGTGTAGCATTTTGAGTGTTGGACTAGTATTCCAGGAGCCCAGGGTCTGAATCCTTGGTCCCAGTGGGCAAGTCACACTCTCGTGGTTTGGAGAAAGGCAGTGGCAAATGTCATCTGAACAAATCCTGCCAAGAAAACTCTTTGTTAGAGTTGCCATAAGCTGGAGTTCACTTGAAGGCACATAGCAACAACAACAAAGGCCAGTTCAAACTATTGGTGCTTACCTTAAAGTCTGAATCAGTTTGGAACATAATTACCCCAAGTGGCACCTCTCCTATAACATCCTGCCAGTTTATTGTGGTTCTCATATGAGTCTTCTCTGAGATGCCATACTTATAGATAGTAGACAGACATTTCTGTGATGGCATGCCACATTTGGTATATCTTTCCTAAGTCCAGTCTTTAGGTACCTGGTCAGGAGATTTTCATTTGGTCAAATTTTTAAATTACTTTTGTCTGCAAGTCTATGGCTCCCCCCCTTCAGTTTTATGAAGGATAATATGTTGTTTTTACTATATCATATACTGTTCTGGAACATGTAAGGAAAAAAAGCATTCTGGAATTTTAGAAACAATCAAATGTAGTTATTTTTTCATGTAGATATGTGGGGGGGGGGGATTTAATGAGTCATTGCCCTTCCACTTGGTGAAGAATTGCTTCCAGTTCTTGCCTTGCTGATGTGGAACTAAGTTGGAAGTTGTTAGCTTTGGTTTCATTGTTATAACTTCCCAGAAAGCCCTCTCCCCTCAAGGAATAAGGACAAAATGGATATTTGCATAGAGTGCCCTGCCTTGATTGTGAATGGAAGCCCAAGGGGCAAAAATAGTTCTGGAACAGCAGGGCTGACCCAGCTGTATTTGGTCTATATAGCAGGGCTGCACAACATATGGCCCGGGGCCTCATGCAGTCTGCCAAAGGATTTTGGGCAGCCCACAAAGATATGGAACAGCTTCAAGGCTCTTCTAGTGCACAGCCTTCTCCTGAGGAGAAGGCAATGTGGAGGAGGAGGAAGAAGGGCAGATGCTCATCCTACAAAACTCCTTTGCTGCTTGGCTTTCTCCTGAGGAGAAGGCTGCTTGGATGGGCAAACACTCACCCTTCAAGGCTACTCCACTGTCTGGCTTTCTTCCAAGGAGAAGGCCAGGCAGAGGAGAAAGACGAGGATGGGCAAACACTTGCCCTGCAAGCCTTCTCCACCATCTGGCCTTTCAGGAAAAGGCCTGATGGCAGTGGTGGAGGAAGATGGGAGAACACTCACCCTGCAAGGCTACTCCACTGCTTGGCTTTTTCCCAAGGTGAAGGTTGGCTGGAGGAGGAGGACAGGCAAATGCTTACCCTGCAAGGCTCCTCCTCCACCTGATATTCTCCTGAGGGCAGTGGAGGAGGAAGAGGACCCAGTGCTCACCCCACATGGCTTCTCTGTTGCTTGGCATTCTTCCGAGGAGAAGTCCAGATGGAGGAAGACAAAGACAGGCAAGGCTCCTCCACCTCTTAGCTTTCTCCTGTAGAGAGGGCCAGGCAGAGGAGAAAGAAGATGGAATTAATATTAAAAAAATTAATTTTTAATCATCAATTAATTAATATTTAATTAAAACCTATCTGCGGCCTAAAGTAGTTTAACCTATCAGGTCTGATATATAGTAAGCCAAGGAAGAATCTCAGCACTTTGGACAGCTCCAAGCAGACAACTTGCCACAATGACAGCTGAAAGAAATAGAAAGGTATTGCTATAATCTTACTACAGCCATCCCTCCACATCCATGTATTCTTTATCCACAGATTCAACTATCCATGGCTTGAAAGTATCCAAAAACCAGATACTAAGGGCCCATTGTATTGTTACTGAAGATTTAACTGTGTTAATAATCATCCAGTTTGGTAGTTCTTGCCAGGCATGTTGCCCATACTGATAAGTGGGCTTTTTGGAGTGAGATGCTGTTGTGGACAGAATACTGCCTGGCTGGAGAATCCAGATCAAGAACAACAATCTCTGACATTTCTGGGTTTGAGAAGCCTTTGGTTTGTGAGTCTTTGGCTCTGTTACAGTCATTTTAAAAACACATTTGCAGTTTGCACCTGTGGTCCTTCTAATTTAGTAGTTCCTTTGCCATCTCTGGATTTCCAGATTACTGATGGGAGTTGAGTCTGTACAATTTGTCAATGGTTTTTAACCAACTCCTACATTGTATCCTCCGTTCTTAAATAAAACTAGACTATATCTTGTACCATATTCGTCATCCATCCCCATACCATCTTTCTCATCCCCCCCCTTTTCTGAGGTTTTATTTAGCTCAGTCTAGTGCTCAGAAAAGTTACTTTTTTGGATTACAGTTCTTTGTCTTCCCCTTCCAGCATGGTCATGACCATGTTTTCTTGGGGATTTGGGGAGTTGTTGTGCAAGAAAGTAACTTTTCTAAGGTCTGATCCATGCCTTTTTAGGATTATATTTATTACATCTTTGATCTAGTAGATCAAATAGGTTAATCTTATACCTAGTTAGGTGGCATTATGATCAAACATAGAGAAAGCTTACATTAGAAAATGCACAAGAACTCCACCTAAATTTCTCTATTTCATTTGTTTCTGTCTGATCAGAAGTCTCTATAAAAAGGAGAAACTACCAGCAGGTTAGTCAATAGTTCCTGCTTAGAATTCCATGGCTGTAATTACAGCCATTTCTCCTATATTTTCCATTATACTGCTTTTATGTCATCTGAATTTTGCACTAACTGCTCTCTGCTTTTTTGCTTTCCCCTTGATTCTTCTCTACCATCCATTGCTTGTCTTGCTCCTGACACCTACAGCTGTAGCACTGGCTGAAAATGGGTCATCATACTTGTTCACCACAACTAAACCCTGCAGCCTTGCACTCTAGTGCTAATCTTTTTGGTGTGAGTGAGTGGCACACCATTTGTGAATTCTGCTTGTTGGCTACATTGTGACATTCCATTCAACATGATCAAAAACATTACAGGCACAAGCAAGAAAGCATCTTCCACAAGAAGAAACAATAACATGCCTGGCCCACAGTGTGTTATCATTGACAAATCTCAGGAATGAAAGCCAGCTTGGTATAGTGGATAGAGTATTGGATGGGAATCTGGGAGATCTAGCACACTTAGGAGGATAAAGTGAGGAAGAGAGCCAAAATGTTGTCTTGAGCTTATTGGAGGAAAGATGGGATAATTAATACATGATATAAATAGTAAAATAAATAACTGATGCCTGACTTTGAGCAGGGATATGGTGAGGAGCCAGAGGGGTAAACTAAGGAAATACTGGGCTTGAGTCCCAGTACTAATCCCAAACCCAGCACAGACAGCCCTTACACTCATGATCCCAAGCCTCTCAGAGACTACAAATATTGACCCTGGTTCCATTGAGGGGCTATTGTCCTTACCATCAGGATCTTCACATTCCAGCATGTGGGACTCAAGCCAGAGAGCTCCCTCAGTAAGACTTTGCACTTCTCAGCTATGGAACAGAACCTAGAAGCCTAAAACGGGTCAGTTGAGCCTGTGCACATGTTCTT
>CM034708.1:194591647-194601851 GCA_020142125.1 Phrynosoma platyrhinos
TAGATCACAGAAACCTAAACTATCAATAGCTTCCTCTCTGTATGAGCAGTTGATAGACTTCCTGAAAAGGATCCTTCTTTTGATGGGGACCCCAGGAAGTAGCAGAGATTATCCCAAATTCTGCACAACAATGCCATGACAGTGGCCTAGGATCACACACTTGTCAATTGTTCCTTCCTCTGTGAAATGACTTGTCTCACCAATAAAGTTACATACAATAATAAAATATGGTCCCTTTAAGAAATCTGTTATGGAGATGAGAGCTTTGAGAGTCTTTAGAACTTGCATCAATATATACATTGAACCCTTCTGTTTTAAATACTGTCAGAAACATGTTGGAATTTACTCAGAGTCCTGCAGATATTGGCCTAAATCCATTTTTTTAGTCCCAAATAACAGTTGATGTGAATTTAGTAGAATTCAATTTTAGCAAAAAAGTAGAATTTTGCTGAATTTTTGTAAAATACCATTGATTAAATGGATCTCTTCTTGCTGGCTTTAGCAGTTGGATTTCAGCCACTGCACCTGGGTGACTATTTGGCTTAACTCACTATTACATATTTTGTTTTTTGCTGTTGATCTTTGCCTCATGAGACTCAGTTGACAAAATCATAACAGCCTCAAATTTTGTAAAGTATTTCCATGTGTAGTGGGATGATCACACTGCAGGAAATGCTATAGTTCATTGTCAGAGAATACACTGTACATGAAAAATGTTCCAACTTCAATCTTTGGGAGTTCCATGTGAGGCACAGAAAAACACTGCAACTCTAGTGAGCTGCTGTCATTTAGGGTAGACTAGGTGTAGGGAACTGTGGCCTTCAGCAGGTTTTTGGACTTTAATTCCCATGATCCCCTATCATTGACTATGCTGTCAGGAGATACTGAAAATTGTAGGCAGAACGACAACCAAAACAAAGCTATGAGGTCACACCTGTCTACCCTTGATGTAGGGAATAATGCACCTCCAGATGATATCAAATTGTAACTCCCATTGTTCCTTATTGTCCACTTTGCTGATTAGGGTTGATGGCAGCTGCATCCCCATAACATTTGGAGGGCCACATGATTCTCATCCATGAGAATGATTTGGTATAGGTTCTAACTTGGTACAGAACAGGTTTCTACATCCACAACATAGTTGCATCTTTTACCTCTAAATGGTATGACTTTTGCTCCTTCCAAGTACAAGACACATTTTACTGACCTTTTCTTTGTATGATGAAAGCATTTCATACTCAAAAAAGACAAGAGGAAAAAAGTCAGAGAGATACCCTCCAAACTGACAGAACATTGCATTGTGTTCAGTCTTACCTTGGGGAGAAGATGAGAGAGTGAGGGAACAACATGTGACATATGTTAGACCCATCACTTAATGCTTGATAGGAAAATACCATGGCAATGACAATAATGTAACAACTTGTATAGGAAGAAACAGAAAACTCCCACTAGTGTCCTCATTCTTACTTCAGGGTTTATATTCAACCAAGTAAAGAATGGTCACCAGGTAAAGCTCTTTGTTGCCCAAAACAGCATCCCGAAAGAAGTCTGGAAATTTTGTTGTTCACCAGAGAACGGAAGTTCTATACATAAATATAGTGTAGGTTTGGAGAGAAGGATCCAAGAGAGATATATGGACATGGGTGAAGGTTTGTGAGAGTCAGGCTGCTGAGAGCCATGAAAAAGATTTGGAGTAAAGTTATGGGGGTGGGAAACAAGATAGAGGGCAACACAAATGTCAGGTGTTCTTCATGTTGTTCCTATTTCTTGTCCCCCGCCCCCACCATAACAATTTCCCATTCCAAATGTCGAGTTCTGTAGTTGAAATGTTAATAGAGTTATATTGTCAGAATCCACCAGGTGACTTATGCTGACATAACAAGGGATCAGGCCAATGTAAGGACTGTGAAAGGCAGTGACTAGCACTTCTTTGTGCAATAATTGTCCCTACTATGTTGTAGTAGCTGGATGGTACCAGGTCTTTTCTTGTCTCAGATGGCCATTTTTGTCACAGTGGCAGAATATATGAGCATTATCTAGCTGCCATTGCAGGAAAAAAAGAGCAGTGCACTGGTGAAGCTTTACTATCTGCCAACATCAAATAGAATCTCTGACTGTGGCTGTAGGTCTGACAAATATTGTGTCTGGTATGGCTATGTCTGGTACTTCATTCCAGACTATCCATCTGCAAAGCATATAGTAAGCACCTTCTGGTAAACAGATATAGTCCTATGCTAGAGGTGGAAAGCATATCTTATCATTGGTGATTCTGCTTGGACTGCTGCTTCATGAAGTCCAACAGCTCTTAAGTCTGTTCTATAAAATTGTGTCTAAACCACACTTCCCTCAATTTGATTGTCATGCCTTGTTCCAGCACCCAGGTTCAGACTCTGATGCAGATAGTGAAGAAGGACAGGGGGATGTGCTTGAGACAGGCAGTGACACTCCCCTGCAGGCTCAACACACAGACGTGGATTTGAGAATACCTACATTAATGGAATGTAGATGAGAAAGGGTGGGTTTGAGATTCTCAGATCATTTATATAGGAAACACTCATTAATCACAGCAGCTGTGAGAGGCTGCCAAGCTTTAAATAATCCAGGAGGTCATTGCTGACACCTGACCATTCAGGAGAAAACAACATTCTCATCTCTTGATTCCTGGCTTGTGTTTCTGAAGGACTTTGGACTCTACATTGTAAATTGACCATGCTACCGGACTGATGCTTTGGCTTTTTTTGCTGTACTCTGTTGACTTGGGCTGTCTGGATGCTAAGAAGTGTAACTGGTGTGTAAAGTTCTGTACACAATTGGGGCTGCTACTCTCTCATCTCTGATGGATTTTGCTTGGTATTTTGCTCTTGACTGGCCTCAAAGACAGGACACTAATGCCCTCTAGAACTTCCACCATCATGCCTATGGGCTGAAGCTACTTATTCCATCTTGAATGCAAGAGGGGAGCAGGAAATTGGGTGAGGATGCAGGATCTGTGAAAGGGGATGGTTTTCTCACAAGACCCTTCACAGGATGGAATGGTCCTACCAATGGACCACACTTGGGCACAAGAATGGGATGTTTTCCTCCCTTAGTCTAGAAAATGGCGCTCTCTCAGTAAAGGAATAACATAACCATTGAAATTGCTTTCTTTTACATCACAGATTCTCCCTTTCCTTGCCCCTCCTTCCCTTGTACCCGCCTTCACTATTTATTCTCCTTCTTTGAGGTGTCTATGTTCACCCTAGTCTAAAAGTTCCCTAGGAGGAATATGAGCATGTTTTTAATCATCAGAATAAACCTTCTACTTTCTCACAGTAGCTGCACTGTCACTGATCCTTGCCTCTCAGCACTTAAAACATTATATGACATCTTCACAAGAGAGATGACAATTGCAGACGTTAATGCTTGTTGAAGGTAAAAGAAGAAGAATGGCTGTCAGACAATGTCAGTGTTCTCATGTCAGACTGACTGCTGGTGTTGCCATTGGGTGTGAGTTCAGGAGAATTAGATTGTTACAAAGTGGATAAACTCAAATATTTACTGTGTGTTGGCCATTTTAAATATGATAACCTTTAGACCCATGCCAAAATCTAGTATATCTATTTCTGTTTCTATGTGTTGCAAAACAGTGAATAAGCTTCCAAATTTTCCAGGGGCCCCTTCACACTACACAGTTATAGCACTATGATTGCCATGATTCCATCCAATGGAATATTGGGATTTGCAGTTCAGGGAGTGCATTTAGAATTCTCTAGTGCTTCCCCAAACAACAAACCTCAGGATTCTACAGAATATTGATGTGGTAGTTAAAGTGGAATCTTAACACAGTAATATAATTATGTAGTATGAAAAGACCCTTGTATTCTTCATCAAGCTAGATCAGAAACAGAATCTTTGGTTCAAAAGACATTACAGCTACCACAGTTTCTTACTGTCAGCCATGGGGCATTTGGGGTACCAAATGTTCTTCATCCTTGTGGTAGATGTTAAACCAGAGAACACATGCTCTTCCAGATGTTGTCAGTCTACAAAGCAGATAATCCTATACCATTGGGCTATGCAGGGGGCAGCTGATACGAACTGTAATCCATTAGCATCTGAAGGACCACACATTCCTCACCACTATGCTAGAGAAAGCAGAGGGAGGGAGAGATAAAAGCTGGTGGATGATTAAACTGTAAAGATGGCATTTAGTCTCAGTCTTAAGGAGAGACTGTGGAAAGTAGTAGCAATTAGATTCAGCTTTACTAGGTATTAAGCATACTGTATTTCAGAATGTATCTAAGAGTACCTCCAGAACTGCTGGGACAAAGAAATACTGGTTGATCTCCCATTTTTGAGAGTATCAAATCTATCTGTTATCCAAATCTATTTCCCTCCTCCTTAAGTTAAATGCACCTTTGGAGCTACCATACTGACAAATTAAATGTCTGTATATTGTCCAGCTATTAGCTGTGATATCCATTGAAAACTGAATCATTCTAGGAAAGTTCATTTTTTAAAATCTTTGTTGAAGGACTGTTATCATTCTCCATCCATTTATTTATCTTTATTTATACAGTACTCTGCTTTTGACCCCAAACTGAGACTCTAGGTGACATGAAAGACAGAATTACAAATAAAAACCCATGTGGCTACAAGCATACAAAAAGTGATGATTAAAATAGTTCTAATATTTCAACAGTATTAAAAACAATTTTAAACATAGGTTTAAAAATCATTTTAAACAATGATTTAAATACTTATTAAAAAAAGGCTAAAAGTAATACATCACACAGGATACCCCCTTTTTAAGTAAAGCAATTACTTTCCAAAAGTCAAATGGAATAAAAAAAGTCTTAATGTGCCTACAAAGAGACAGCAAAGAGGGAAGCTGCCTAACTTCTCTAAGTAGGGTGTTCCAGAGACTGGGAGTAGTCATGAAGAAGCTCCTCATTTCCCCCAAATATTTTGCAGGTGGTGGAATCATGAGAAGTTTCTCTCCCAAAGCTCTTGGAACTCAAGAGACTTATATGGGAAGGTATGGTCCTTCAAATAGCCTGGATACAAGCTGTAGGTCATAGTCAGTACTTTGTCTGTTCCTTACTCATTGGTAAAGTCTAGTTGACTGTATTCTTCCTAAGTTTTCATCATTTATCAGAGCCCAACATCTTAAGATATACTAGAGCCCAGATTTGGAGCTACCTAGGCCAAGTAGTGATTCTTGCCTGTTGTGTCATCAGAACAGCTGCTTGTAGCTGAACAAAATGGCAAATTAAATTTGCATATGCCTTTACCTCTTATTGTCTTTTTACTTAAAAAACCCAAACAATTACAGGGTGTTCTAAGGTGGATATCATCAGGATAGAGAGGGGAAGTTATAGTTCTGATTTTGGCATCAGGCATAGAAGGCCTCCCAAAAGTCACTTGTGTTAGAATCAATGGCAACTGATGGCTTCCATATTAGTGGGGCTTTGAATCTGCTCCAGGTTCTCTCTCAACTTTAAACTTTAAAGCAAGTATCCAAGATGCTAACTTATTTTGAGGATAGGGTTCAGAACCTTGGATATCTCCTTTAAAATCAAAACTAAAATCCTACTGATGTGGTTAGAATGTGGTAATATAAGAAATGAATATATATGAAAGCAGCCTCTTTGCCCATTGAGTTTTGGCAGAGATTAACATAAACTTTTCTGTCTGGAAAAAAGTGTTGGCTTTCAAATACTGATGCCAAATGCTTTCCTCCTGCTTCTGATGGCTTTTGCTGCTGTGAGGGTGACTCTACTGACATTTCAGGATAATGATGTTAGGAACATGGATACATTTTCCTGTGGTTTTCATAGGAGACACATGGGAGCCAGCTTATACCTGCCACTATGTTTTTTTTTCTACCTTTGTTTCAGCGGGTCTTGAGAAATCATGTCCTTCAGCCAAGTGTCTATTTGATTATTGGTATTCGCTTGTATGACATTTCCCTTTCTCAATGTTGGTGTAGCTGTATGCGCTTATCTTTTTCACTAGAGAGGGTTGTTTCAAAATAGTTAACTATCTTTAGGGGAGTAATTTCTGGAATGCTTCATTTATCAATTTTTGGTTATGGCCAGAAAAGGAAAGCAAAAGTTGAAAATGGCCCCTGTAATCTATGCTTAGACTTCTTTGAGCTACCTAACACTCTGCAAAATGTTTTCGAAATATATTATTATAAGCCGTCCTTCCTCTGAAGAGTGCAGGTCAGGATGTACTTAATCCTGACCTGCACTCCATGCTATTTAATCCTCACAATGATGTTGCAAGATAGGTTAGGTTGAAAAGGTAGAGAGTGGTTCAAGGTAATCAGCAAGCTTTGTGGCTGAATGGGGATCTGAACTTGGGCCAGTTCAGCATTGTAACTGATGGATAGACATCTGTGGCCCTCCCAGTGTTGTCGTTTTTTACTACCACTCTTCAGCCTTAGCTGGGATAACCAGTGGGACAGGATGTTGGAAGCAGCAGTCCAACAAGGATGTGGAAGGCTGCAGCAGCCCACCACTGCTTCAGTGGCTAAAGACATATTGATGTTTCCCATAGCTGACTCACAGTCCTATGTATTACATTCAGCATGGTATACCATATCAATATTTATTTATTTCCTTTAAAATATTTCTAGATCAGCTTTCAATCAGTGCATTCCAGAGTGATGTAATCTATACAGACAAACCTAATTCAAAGTAGGAAAAGAAGACAGCAAATACAGGAAAACAGTTGTGGGCAATTGTGGCCCTCCATGGATTGCAGCTCCTGTGATATGCTTACAGCACCACACATTGGCTATGCTTCCTAAGGATGTTTGGAGCTGCAGTTCTACAATATCTGAAGGCCCGCTTTTGTCCATCTCTGCAGTAAAAGAGCACTATTCATAACAATTATAGATGAAAAGGCAATGTAAAAGTATAAAAACAAACAGTCTGATACAACCTAGTCTTTGAAAATGTTAGGCAAGTAGAAATCTCTCTTAACCTGGTGTGAGAAAGCCTATAATGCAGGGGTAGGCAACTTAAGGCCCGCCACCGCCCCCTGCCATGATGATATTGATTATTGTTGTTGTTATTGTTCTTGGGGTTTTCTTGGCAAAATCTCCACAGGGGGTTTGCCATGGCTTTTCTGGGGCTGAGAGAGTGTGCATGCATATTTTTTTATTTTTTATTTTAATTTTAATTAATTAATTAATTAATTTTTGGTGCTTCACCCCCCCAATTGTCTGAGGGACAGCAACCTGGCTCCTGGCTCAAAAAGGTTGCCTACCCCTGCTATAATGGTTCCAGGCATGCCTTTTTCAAGAGGCTATTTCAGAATTGGGGCAACACAACAGACTATGTCATCTCCTTAACATACATAACAGACACCTGCTAAACATTCAGGGGTAGCTGTGTTAGCCATTTAGCAAATTCAAACAAAAATCCATCAAAAATCCATTATTGGCCAACAAAAATGCACAGTATACTTGCTGCAAGCTTTCGAAGTTCCATGGACTTCTTCATCAGGCAAGATGTTACAAACCAAAAAGGAGAAAAATAATTGAAGATGCTAGTCAGATGCCTACATGTTGTTTCAGTCTTTACTTAAGATGGTCTATGGTGGGGAGGATATCTATCACAGGCAGGCTCCTCCTCCTGGCCTTGTGACTATAGGGAGATTGGCAAAGTCCTGGAAATTTAAAATCTATTTGCATCTCAACATGGATCCCTGTTTTTGCAATCCAATATGTCTCCATTCCAGCGAGGTTACAGGCCTCTTTGTGGCAAAGAACAAAGGATTTTCCAAGAAGTCTCCATGTGTCTGCATCAGGAATATTTTGGTGGATGTAGAGGTACAACATGCAAATTCAGTCCAAATTTAAGGAGAAGAAAAATTGTTTTACCTTGGTTGAAGTTCCCAGTCCACAGGCTATTCTTCCTGGTTCTCCTGTTGCAGCTACAATGCGGTATCTCACAATACAGAAAACATTCAGAGATACGCCAGCTGCACCCTTTCCTGGAAGTAAGGGACCTAAAAACTGTAGTACACGCACTGGTAACCTCACGACTCGGCTTCTGCAATGCACTCTACATGGGGCTACCCTTATACCTAACTTGGAAACTACAACTGGTACAAAATATGGCAGCCAGGCTGATCACCAGAGCACCAAGGAGTGATCATATTACACCTGTTTTAAAATTCCTCCACTGGCTGCCTATTGGTTTCCAAGCACAGTATAAGGTGTTGGTGATGACCTTTAAAGCCCTACATGGCCTGGGTCCAACCTACCTAAGGGATCGCCTGCTTCCATATAATCCGCCCCGTGCCCTCAGGTCCTCTGGGAGGAAGCTGCTTCAACTGATAAAAACTAGGTTGATGGTGACCTCCCAGAGGACATTTTCTGCCATGGCTCCCAGATTGTGGAACACCTTGCTGGAAGAGATCCGTCAGATAACCAGCTTAGATGGCTTTACAAAAGCCGTCAAGATGGATCTCTTCCGGCAGGCCTACCCGGAATAAACTACCGTATTCATTTAGCTTGGTCTCCCGCCCCCCTCATATCTCTACTCCGCCCCAGAGTGCCTATAGTTTTTAACTTCGCTTACTGTTTTAATTCTTGGTTTTAACTCATATTTGAATTTAATGTATTTTTAAAGGGGGGATACTGTGTTTATTTATATGGTTTGCTGTTTATTGTTGGGGTAGTTTATGCGTTGATTTTAGATGTAAGCCGCCTTGATTGCTACAGCAAAATGGCGGGGTATAAATAAATAAATAAATATTATTATTATTCAACTGTGTTGGCCATTTAGCAAATTCAAACAAAAATCCATCACCTCTGCTAAGTAAGGCATCTTCAGAAGAGCCTCAGCTGAGGATCTTAAACTAAGCTGGCTGATATGGGATGAAGTATTCCTTCAGGTACTTGAGTCCCAAGCCATTTTGTTTTTCAAAGTAAGCACCAGTACATTGCATTGGGACTAGAAGCAGAGAGGCAGCCAGTGGAGTTCTTTCAAACTTGAAATAATGCCTTTCCATTTGGCTGACACTGTTAAGAAGTCTGCCAACAAAGTTTTGTTCTGAGTCATCTTTGTGGGCAGCCCCCCATAGAACACATTTCAGTAATCCAGCTGAGATGTTATAAGAACCTGGGTCATTGTGACCAAATTATTTTTATCTCTATAGTCTATTCATATATTAGAACAGGGATGACAAATTCCTGATGTTGGGTGACCACATTGCCTGCCACCCACAATATAAGGGGTTGTATCACTGAAAATGTATTGCTACCACTGAGGTTCCTCCTGCCATGTTCAGCGGCAACTGCAAGAACTCTCTACAGTACAGAGCTCCACAGGCTGGCTGAGTGGAACCTTTTCATAATGATAACACCAAAATGTGTTAGTGGCATACGGGGCAAACGGGAGCTTCAAAAACAACTAGGAGGCTACATATGGTTTGGAGGCTGCATGTTGCCCACCATAGCTGTATAGAAATAGATGTAAACTGGAAAATCTGCCAAAGTTTGCAAAAGTATTCATGTCTCTGGGTGTGGGCATGCTATGAGATGGAAGAACCTTATAGGGAAAGCCAGTAATCTCCAATAGCACTGGAAAATGGTTAGTTCATTCCACATTAATGACTAACTGCTCTATGACCTGGGCCCTTACTTGCTGTCTCCTGGTTTCTCATTTGATTTGGCCAAAAAGGAATCGCCTCCATCCATCACTCAGTGACCCCCCCCCAGTGATGCTTTAAGATTGGTTGGAACAGTATGCCTAGTTGCAAAAACCTCATCAGTGAAATGCCACAAGTCTATCATGGCAGCAGCAGTGTAGTCGTAAGTTTTGAAGTGCTGGTCCTCATGATATTCCCTATACCAGCATCCACAAGGAAAGTCTAAAAATTCAGGGGCTGTATTGATCAGGGGATTGTGTTGATTAAAAAAATCCTGTATTTTTTCATACTAGGAACAGGCCTATTATAAAGCTAATTGGTCTTGTCCACTTGAAACGAAATCATCTTGAGATTTTGCTTGTATCATGTATTTTGTGCATTTTGGTTTGCTGACTAAAGGTATCACTCTTTTGTGGATTTGAATGCTATTGTATTTTGCTATATGGCTATTGTACTATGCTATATGGCTAACACACCTACCATATGTTTCCTGAGATTCTTTGGACTATATTTGAAATAACTCTCATAAAAGCCTATTCTTGCTGGGGGGGGGGGG
>CM034708.1:194621546-194631820 GCA_020142125.1 Phrynosoma platyrhinos
ACCTTGAAATGTGATCTCAAACTGATTATTTCTGCACTGTGTTTGGGATCATGGGAGTATATTATATATTTTCATATGTAATACAGAACAATATGGGCATATACATCAACATAACCTTCTAGTCTATGTGAAATTGAAATGTTAACAATAATTTTATAGACAGTCATAACAACAAATCCACTGGACAGTACTGGATGTACATTGATTGATGCATAACAGCTTCCCAGTAATATCCTATTAGCTATACAATTTTCTTCAGATAGCGAACTGTCCAGATGAAGCCAGAAACACCAGATAATATTCACAATTATGTGGATTTATGAATAAACCAAATAATACAATTATTCTTACATGAGACACACATAACATTTCAGTTTGGGAGAGAAGAATGTCTCTCCACCTCCTTTCTATTATATTTATTTATATCCTATCTTCTCTCCAGTCTGGGACTCAATGCAACATGGAACACAGATATAGTTTAAAAATGACATCAAAGAAAAGTTAAAAATACAATTAAAATATCAATAGAGTTAAAAACAGTTAAAAGCATGATCATTGAAAAGAAACAATACAGTACATTTTGAAAGGTGCTTTCTCACTGAGTAATCAGCTCTTAAAAGTCTGCTCAAACAAAAAGGTATTAACCTGCCAATGGATGCATAGCAAGGAAGTCACCAGTTTAACCTCTCTGGGAAGTGCGTTCCAAAGCCCTGGGAGCAGCGACTGAGAAGGCCCTTTTCCATGTCTCCATCAGACATACCTGTGGGGGTGCTGGGACAGAGAGACGAGCCATTCCAGAAGATCTCAGAACATTTCTAGGAGAATATTGACCTTCAGATTACTTGGTCCTGGGCTTTATGGGGCTTTATAGACCATAACCAGCACTTTATAGATCATAACCAGCACTTTCAGACTGGCAGCCAGTGGAATTGTTGCAACAAGGGAGTTGTGCGCTTTTTCTCACCATCTCTAGTTAAAACTGTAGCTGCAGTTTCTTCATATATGAAACCTGTTACCACTAAGGTGGCTCTTAGCAATTCCCAGTCATCATATGGGTTGTTGGCTGTGGCAACAAAACATATATAGATTTACCTTATAGAACTTAGGAGAATTACTTATTACACTAGAATTCCCAGAATCTTCCATGCTGGTCTTACTGGCTGGGAAATAATGAAGGTGTAGTCCAAAATTTTCTAAGCTGTGATCATGACTTGAATTGCTACCTTATACACATTAATTTCACACACACATACCCATTTTCCCAAGTTTTTGCTGAAATTTGATTGGTTCTAGTGCTGTCAGCTTCATTGTATATGCTTTCTCCTTTTGTTTCATTTTACTATGGATCGTTTTTAATCTACTTGACATGAATTGCCTTGGAGAGGCCAATCTCTTGAAGAAGGGCATGATATAAATCCTTATTCTTTTAAAAAATTATTATGCTATTTCAGCAAAGGACTCTCTAGGTGAGTAGCAGTATTGTAAAAGTAGTCATACAGATTATCATAGAAACTCAAAGGAGAATTTAATATTACCACTCTTAAAGGTAAGCGCCACTGAGTCCTGGCAGTGATTTTCTCCCCCGACCAAGCTGACTCTACATTGCTGTGCAAATCAGTCTGTGCCTTTGGAGAGTGATTGGAGTTTAGTTTTAATATAAGCTAGTGGTTGAAAGGAGAGCTAGCATGATGAGTGATTTGAGCATTGGACTGCACTCCTGGAAACCAGGGTTCAATTTTCTGCTCAGCCATGGAAACCCACTGGGTGACCTAGGGTGAGCCACACACTCTGAACCCCAGAAAACCCTGTGATAGGTTTGCCTTAGGGTAGTGATTCCCAAACTTTAGTTCTCCAGGTGTTTTGGACTTCAGATTCCAGATGCTCCAGCTAGCTTGGCCAACAGTCAGGAATTCTGGGAACTGAAGTCCAAAAACATGGAGGACCAGAGTTAGGCAATCACTGCCTTAGGATCACCATAGGATAGAGATGACCTGTAGACATACAACAACAAAGTGGCTGAAAGAAGACCATGCTTAATTTTACACATACGTGAGGGGTTATTTGTCTTTATGTGGGTTTTGATGTATGGTAACCCTAAGGTGAACTTATCACAGAGTTTTCTTGGCAAGTTTCTTCACAGGGGGTTTGTCATTGCCATCCTTTGAGGCTGAGAGACTGTGACTTGCCCAAATTCACCCAGTGGGTTTTTATAGCTGAGGTGGGATGCACACCCTGCTCTCCAGAGTCATAATCCAATGCTCAAAGCACTACACCATACTGGCTGGACTAAATCCAAAGTTCCACTGAGACAGATCTTGGAAGATAAACAGGGCAAGAACTGGTTAGTACTTAGATAGTAAACCATCAATGAATAGCAGGTGATGCAGGCTATATTTCAGAGGAAGGAATGGCAGAACCACTTGAGTATTCTTTGCTTAAGAAAATCCTATGAAATTCGTAAATTGGCAGGCAGCTTTGAAGGCACATACACAAATTGAGATAACCCATTAAATGGGTGGAAATCGTGAGGTCCCAAATTTTGTTGGTCTGCAGTTCCATATCCTCCAGCATTTCAGAGAGGAATATTGGGACACCTGTGGCCCAAGTTTCCTCTCCCTTTTTCTGTGGACTGGAGAAGTCATACCCATGGTCTTCAAGAGAAATTTTGCAAGGCGGAACCAGACTGCTCATTTTGCCTTGCAAAATTGTTCTGCTTCTCAAAACTGAGAATTTAAGTTGCACCTTAAATGGATCTTAAATCCTCAATTAAGTATTTTCAATAAAGATGATGGTATAACGTGAAATTTTAAAATTGTAGTTTTTTTCTTCTTTGTAGAAAAATAGTATGATAAAACTTGAACAAAGTAGGCAGCTTTTGGTTTATGATTATGAAAGCATAATTGAACATGATGGCTAATCTCAGGATTTCTGAATATATGCTTTATTTCCCATGCACTAGAATGACCAGATAACAGTATACTTAAGCAACAATGAACCTAATCAGCTAAAGAAATGAGTTTTTTCTGTCTTTTTATCTGCAAAATTTCTAAGAATGCTATAAAAATGAATTGCTCTGGCAATGCTTGATTCACTGCTCAGTGTTGCTAAATCAACAAGTCAGGTTTGAGAAATGGTGGACATTACAAAGTTTTTGATATCCTTGAGTTTGCTAAAAAATCTTTCTACTGATGATACTGTAGCTGAAATTGTCAACAATATTTTCAAACTAACACAAACATTTGGAAATATGTCACAAGTTTTGTAATAAGTTAATGAATTTAGCAATTCTGAAGGATCCTTAGTAGACCACAGGTTAAACATGAGTCAACTGTGTGATCAAAAGCTAAAAAAGTCAATATGATCCTAGGCTGCATCAATAGGAACATAGTGTCTAGATCAAGGAAATAATAGTCCCACTCTGTTTTGTTTTGATCAGACCTCACCTTGAATATTGTGTCCAGTTCTGGGCACCACAATTCAAAAAGGATGTGGACAAGCTGGAGCGTGTTCAGAGGAGGGTGACCAAAATGGTGAAAGGTCTAGAAACCATGACCTATGAGGAGCGGCTTAAGGAACTGGGTATGTTTAGCCTGGAGAAAGGGAGGTTAATGGGTGACATGATAGCCATGTTTAAATATCATATTTAATATGTCATATTGAGGCTGAAGCAAGCTTGTTTTCTGCTGCTCCAGAGATTAGGACATGGAGCAATGGATTCAAACTATAGGAAAAAGATTCCACCGCAACATTAGGAAGAACTTCCTGACAGTAAGAGCTGTTTGACAGTGGACAGTTTCCTTCTTTGGAGGTTTTGAAACAGAGGCTGGGTGGCCATCTGTTGGGAGTGCTTTGTGTATTCCTGCATGGTAGGGGGTTGAACTGGATGGCCCTTATGGTCTCTTTTAGTTCTATGATTCTATAATTTTAAATGTTTCAGTTTTGTTTTTCCAAAATTTGCTCTATGTGTGCTGTCATTTTTTCTGCCTTCCTTCTCTTTTTGTCCTTTCCTGTCATTTCTGCCATCCTGATTTGTGCGTATACAATCTAAATGTGTGGTTTTTAAAAAGAACGTGTCAAATTTGGACCCGAAAGACATATTGAATATATGTTATATAATGAAATGGTGGCCTTCCTGGTTACAATGTCAATATGAGCTATGATCAACAACCAGATTTCAGAAGTCTTAGTGAATACACCCCATTTCACAGGGTGAAATGAGCCGTTCACTTCATGGGGGGGGGGGAATTACAGGTCCTCCTAAAAAGCCAAGAAAATACTTGAAGAGCCACATGTTTACTACTGTTTGTAAAATATTGCAATGGGAGGGGTCTGTGAGGTTTGTTTGTTTGAGGGAAGGGCCATCAGAAATTCATAGCCCTCTCCTTGGCTGTCTGGGCCTTGGATTGATGTACAGGATGAATCCCCCTCTTACCAGCCCCTTGTCATACCCTCCAACATTTCACAGATGAAAGTTGGACCACTTGTGGCCAAGCAACATTGGAGCGTTTTCAAAATGGCAATAGTTATGAATGGGGAAGACCATACAAGCTGGAAGAAGCTGTAGCAGTTTGTTTTTACCTGTGCCTACTGGGAAGAGCAAGATTCCACTTCTTCCTCTCCTCCACCCTGTTTTTGCACTTTGAACCCAGTTTGCAGAATTGAAGAGGGTGAGGACTGTCCCTGTCAAATTAGGACAGATGGAAGGCATGCAGTTCCTAGAATTCCACACTACTATCTATACTGGCTAGCACTGCTGGGACTTGCAGTCCAGCAACATTTGGATGGTCATACTTCTGAACTAAAATGAAAGGAATTTGCTAGTTGACATTAACATTGTTTTCAGTTGACTGACTTTAGTTTTAGAATAAAATGAAAATGTTACCTTTTTTTGACTACAAATCCCAGGAGTTGAAAGTTGTATTCCAGCAATAAAAGTAGATCAAAAATCAAAAATAAAAATAAAAAAGCAGATCCCAGTAGATGTAAGAATCCCAACGGAGATGTTTGGAAAATACCATAGGAGAGGGAGGATGTTGTTTGGATAATCTCAATGGAATTTTTCATCACTTCTACCTGGCTGCCTTCATAGATAGTATATGTAGAGAAATACACTTTCCCTTAACTACTGGGCATACTTTCAAGAACAACATATGGAAATTACACACAGACAGCAACCATCAGTGCAATTAATGGACTTTTCTCTGTAGTTTAACAACAACATTTGGAAAACATATGGCTGACCTGGCAGTGAAATGGCCTCTTCCATTGCATAAAATAGAGGAAAGCTTCCTAGCTCCGTTCCCCCAGTAAATATGAGAGTGCTAGTGAACAACTACTCCAGTCTTTAGTTAGGGCTGCCAGGTCTCAAGACCTTGCTTCTTTTCTCCATATCCTGCATTTGTCCTGATTTTTCAGGGGCAGCCCTAATTAATCATCTGTTCTCCCACTTCTTCAACTGCTTTTAAATGTCCCAATTTTTCTCTCCTCTTCCCACTTTCCCTCTTCGTCCACAGTTTGCTTCAGTTTCTGCAAAGTGAGTTCAGATTGCAAAAGTAGTTTGTAGCCAATTAATTGAGCAGTGGAGATAGAAAAGAGGCAGATTTTTATCCTTCCCAATAGGCTCAGGCAAACTGCTGCAGCCTCTTCGAACTTAATAATAATAATAATAAAATTTATTTATAACCCGCCTTTTGGGGACTCAATCAAACTTTTGTGTTCTTATTCAGTAAAAACTTTTGGCATCTTGAACACACGCTAATGTTGCTTGGCTACAGGTGCCCCAGTTTTCATCTGTGAAGTGTCAGAGAGTATGACTTCCCCAGCCCTCTGGAAGAAGGGGAGGAATCTTTGGGTGAGAGCACTGCCTTTCAAAGTATGTGTTACTTTGGAAGTTTTTTTGATTGATTTTTAAAAATTTATTTTTGAATTGCATAATGTGTCTGATGGTTAATATATCATGCCTAATGATGTCACTGTTGTAATATCTCCTGGGTTTGCTACCTGTGATGTCATAAGGGATCATCACTAGGTCTCAAAGTCTGGCTCTTAAATTTCAGGACGTAGAATAGTCCTGACCTGGAAACACTAGAATGAATAGGTGTTATGAACTACACTTGGCCCTCTACATTTGTGGCTCTGACTTTTGTGGCTTTGATTAATATACTCTCTCTAGGAATCTCTAGGTCCTCCAGAGAAATTCTGCTGGAAGTTGACCATAGAGTTGCACCGGAGGACCTAAAGATTCCTAGAGAATACACTTTTCTAGGCATTTGACGGTCCTGCAACATGATTTTATGGTCAAATTCTGGCAGATGTTGACACAGAGTTCTTCTGGAGGACCTAAAAATTCCTAGAGAGGTATTCTCAGGTTAAAAAAGTACTATTTATTTATTTGCAGTTTTTATCACTTTTATGGGGGTTCTGTGTTCCTAACCCCAGCGAATGTGGAGGGACAAGTACCGGTATACTAAATACTGTCTTTGCTCCTGTGGCTTAAACAGGGACCTATGGCACAGACCTTGAGCAATAGGGTGGGGGCTTTCCTCCATTGTTCTATTTCAGGGGTGGGGAACCTGTGTGACCTTCCAGATATTATCATACTACAACTTCTATCACCCACAACACATCCAGTGGTAGGGATAATGGGGGTCAGTGACACATGGAGGGCTGTAACACTTCAGGATGTACTTGGCATTCCTCTGCATCTGAGTGGCAGTGGTCAGAAACTTTTCTTTCTGGGAGGTTTTTCTATTGCTTCTGATTGCATTGAGGAAATACCAATGAGAACCTTGAGGCAAAACCCAGAGAGACACTGGGACATAGTGGGGAGACTACAGCCTGGATAGGAAGACCACCGGGAAGGTCTTTAGGCATTGCCATCACCAACCAACTTCAGGCTATCACCCAGTACATGTGATGCCTTGCTTCTTATTTATTTAGGGAATTTATAAACTGACATTCAGCCATTGTGGTTTTGGTTTAAAGCAATAATGTACAAATCCACAATGCAATGAAGTTCAATAAGAGAACAATACAATGTCTGGCAGTGATAGAGCCAGTGAAATTGATAAAACTGCAGCAGAGGTGTCATAAAAACTTCACTAGAACTAGGTATTAAAATATGCAAATAAGCCTGATGACCTTTTTGACCTGGTGCCCTGAAAAACATCAAGGCTGGCACCAGGTAAACATCTCTGGGAAAGGCAATTCCAGAGCTCAGAAAATGTATTTCTCACTCTGTTAAAACTCTCAGTGACCCTGCTGGTTGGAGGATTCTGGGGGCTGTCGATAAACCTATTGCTTTTCTGAAGTCAGAGTATTGTAAGAGTCCCACAAATAAGTAAGTCCGGTCTCCAGTAACCTAACTTAAGATGGAAGTGATAGGGACTCAGAGCAGGACTTCTATTGATTAATAAAGGGTTCAGACAAGGTCATTTTGTGGAAGGTACAATGGATAAAATTCAGAGACCAAATCCTAAGCTGTTTATGGCATTTTAGGGGAATTATGTGGATAGACTGCATTTGCATGAACACACCCCATCTTTGAAATAAATATTTTCTACCCACTCCCTGAGTGTTCCTTAGCACATTCAGATCCCTCACAAATATGCTTGGCTCTGCATGCCTTCCTTTTCTACTCATTCGTTCCCTGTCCTTGCCTTTATTCTGACTAATTTGCCATAGCTCTGATCAAGAAAATCTCAATTTCCTTCTCTGCTGGAGCTCCCCTTTGCCCTTCTCATGGTGTTATCTAGCTTTTTGCCACTGATGGGATAACAAAACCATTTGAAAAACCAATGCATTAAATTGATTGCAGCATGCATACCTGGAACAACTATTTCATATCCTTCATGAAATGAGACTCATTATCAGGCAAAGGAATTTTAAGCTGTATTTCCTATAATTCATCAGAAACAAACTCATTTGTACACACACCCAATATATAACTTGTGAAATCTTTTCATTTGGTAGCCCAGGAGCTGGCAGGAGAGTAAGAACAGGAAAAATCTGTCAGTTTCACTTTTGCATGCATTTTGATTTTTTCAATATCATTATCTGTTCATCCTCAATGTGAAGTGGTGTGCAGAAGCAAATTATTCAATGACAAACAAAACCAAAATTCCCTGCATTTTTACTTTGTTATTGTTATTGTTGTGTGCCTGACTTATGGTGACTAAGCTGAACCTATCACAGAGTTTTCTTGGCAAGATTTGTTCAGAGGGGATTTGCCATTACCTTTTCCTGAGACTGAGAATGTGTCACTTGTCCAAGATCACCCAGTGCATTTCCATGGCCAAGTAAGGATTTTAATCCTGATCTCCTAGAACCCCAGTCCAACATTTAAACCAACACACCATGCTAACCTTTACACTGCATTTCCAGTTAATGAGTTTACATTGACCAAATTCAGTAAGCTCAGCTGTTCCTATCAGAGTTATACAGAGTTATGAGAATGCAGAGTGATATGTTGATTGATTTACACAATCCTTGTGCTGAACGGCAACGAATGTGCAGGCAAATGCACAATGGAATGTGAAGTGGAATGCACCTCTGATATACAGTGGTATCACATGTGTAACTTTGCTTCCATCACCTTAAACCAGAATGTCCAACCCCTTCTGTAAATCTATGTGTAAGACACCAACAGAATTTCTGGCTGTTGTATCTGCCTGAAAGGTGTTACGTATATGGGGGCTGTCAGAAAAAAGAAATGGCAATCTCAGTTGAGTATCACTCAATTGGATACAGGGAAAGTTGGACCAAGTGAAGCAGATAATCTAACAGCATGGCAGTTCCATATGTGCTCACTAAAAATGGAGAGATCAATCCACATATGGCCCATGTAAGCTTCATAGAATCTTATTATTGGAAGGGACCACAAGGACCATTCTAACCCCCTGCCATGTACACATGTGTAGTTAAAGCTTTCCTGAAAGATGCCCATTCAAACTTTGGTCAAAGATCTCTAAAGAAGAAGTCCTCCACTATCTGATGTGCTCAACAGCTCTTACTATAGATACATTTTTCCTAATATTTAGGTAGAATCTCCTTTCTTGTAATTTGAATTCATTGGGTTGTGTTCTAATCTCTGGAGCAGAGGAAACTGGTTTATTCCATCAGCCACATGACATCCAGATATTTATTACTATCATATGACCTCTCAGTCTCCTCTTCTCTAAACATATCTAGCTCCCTAAGTCTTTCCTCATAAGGTTTCGTTTCCAAACTTTGGATCATCTTGGTTGCCCTTCTCTAGACATGTTCCAGCTTGTTCCTATCCCTCTTGAATTTTGATGCCCAGAGGCAGACACAATATTCAAGGTGAAGTATGACCAAAGCAGAAAAGAGTGGCACTATTAATTCTCTTGATATGGAAAATATGCTCCTGTTGTAATCCATATATACTCATTCTTGCTCTGTTTCATACACATTTAGTCCTTTCTGTCCAACATCCACATGCATGTGTGATTTTTTTAAAAAAATAATTAATTTTTTTTGCACTTATATTCAGATGCAGTTTTCTCAACATATGTATATTTTTGTACATAATCTTCCATCATGAACATATTTTTGCATAACATTTCTACTAGTCTAGGAAATATTATTTTGTTTATTTAATTTATATATTGTCTTTCTACCCGCACAGGATTCACAGCAGCCCAGAACAGCTAAAAAAAATAAAGTGCAGGTAAAAACAATAAATACATAACTAAAATGATTAATTAAATAAACAACAACTCTATAATAAAAATACAAGTTAAAAATAATTTTAAAAAACAATATAAAACATATTAAGAAACAGACACAGCATACCCTATTAAAACTCTGTCTGCTACAATAAGTTAAAAACCAAAGTCTGCCTAAATAAAAAAGGTCTTTGTCTGTTGGCAGAAAGACTGCAGCGGGGTGGGGGGTGGGAAATCAACTGAACCTCTCATGGAAGAGAGTTCTGCAGCTTCAGAGCAGTTATGGTGAAGGCTGTCTCCTGTGTCCTAACCAAATGCTCCTGTGATACAAGTGGGAGCATGGTGACTGGACATCCTTCTTTTTCAGTATGTCTTACACTTCTATCTTTTGTCCATCAGGAATTCCAAAATGTCCTCCATTTTGAGGATGACTAAGAAGCCCATTGAGTAACACCACATTTGCAGTACCTGTTAAGAAATTTGTCTACTTGGCAGCCTGCAAATAAGGGAATAGGATGGATCCTTCCAAAGTTGTTCTTTCCTAGGGACATTATCACACGGGGGCAAATCTGCTGGTTAATCCACACA
>CM034708.1:194664737-194687349 GCA_020142125.1 Phrynosoma platyrhinos
ACGCTCCAGTTTCTCCACATCCTTTTTGAATTGTGGTGTCCAGAACTTCATGTTTCCAAGAAGCTTGCTTCATGATGACTACTTTCCGCATATTTTATGCTGCCTCTAAGGAAGAATAATACCATGCTGTAACACCTATTTCTACAATAAATTGTTGTAATTTTCCTCCTTCTCCTCCTCCTTTTATAGAATCTTGAAATGCCATAAGCAATCAGGTGCTTCAAAATGGTGAATTTATCTTCATATAAAGCATTATCTTCATCCCTTCCAAAGTGATCTTCAGATCTGGACAGTAAAGAGTGCTGAATCCTTTTACATCAGTGTTAGGGCTGATTTGAAAGTCATACTTAATCTATTATTATGTTTCAAAGTTTCTTTCCTGAGCATTTTCCAGAACTATGAAGAACAAGAGAATGAGTGTCACACAACTCCCTTCACAGATGTGATGAAGGGGTTTGTATTGATTAGCTCCATTCTCCCAGACATATTTCTTTCCAGCCACATGTTTGACATCTGTTTGAAGGACCGACCTATCATGGGCATGGATGCATTTACATAGGACTACTTCAAGTGAGATAGAACCCTATGTATGTCTCATGACAGGCATCTAGTGAGAGACGAACAGATCAGTTTAATTTGGGTACATTTCAAAATAAAACAATTTTACATGTGTCCATTCCTTAATCTGTAACATACTACTTCTGCATTGTTTTGCATTTTTAATAAAAATGGCTGAAGATTTGCATTAATTTAAATTAAGATTTTCCCTTTAAAATGTATTTTGATGAATATTTTACTTAAAGTACACAGTTTGCATGCATCTTGCCCTAAAGTATGTATTTGTGTATACATTTAGCTTCTAAATACACATATTGGTATATATTTCAACCTTAAAACATGCATTTTTGTACATATTTGATGTGTGCATGTGTGGCACACGTGCTAAGAAATGTATCACAAATTTTGTAGAACAAAATGTGAAGTATAACTGTCCTCATCTGTACCTATGTTATCATTTATTATCCCAATAAATGTGTATTTCAAGTTTATTTGCTCCAAAATTATACTGAACAAAATTTTCATGCATACACTGGTTTAGGACCCTTAGGCATTGGTTGTCAAACACACAGATGGCACGAAAGGCATGCATCTAGTGAGGGGGATAGCTGGCATGACTGTACTATTTCCTCACACATACTTCTCTCATATGATATGATATGTGAATCCTTTGTAGCTTTTTTTGAACTATTGGCAAGTTGTGAAGTTGAAGGCTTTCATGGCCGACATCCATAGATTTAGTGGGTTTTTCAGGGCTCACAGCCTGAAAAACCCACAAAAACCTATTGGTAAGATTTCTGTTGAGAATTAGATTTCTTCCTCCATTGGTTTGAGTTCAGTCCTGAAAGCTAAAAAATTGGTTTTAGTTCAGTCCTGAAAGCTAAAGAATTGGTTTGAGTTCAGTACTGAAAGCTAAAGAAAGAAGAAGGCTTAACTTGAATTGGCTGACAAAGGAGGATCATAATTTTCAGAAGACTGGGCCCTTTTACAAGACACAATTTTAGCACTGTGTTTTCACTTTAACTACCATGGCTGCCTCCTACAGAATTGTATATTGTGGCTTCCTGCGTGGCAGAGGGTTGAACTTGATGGCCCTTTTGGTCTCTTCCAAGTCTGAGATTCTGTGAATCTGGGGATTTGTAGCCTGGAGAGGCACTAGATTCCTCTAGCTAAGAATTTCCCTTCCTTAAACTGCAAATCCATGGGATGGAGCCATGGCAGTTAAAATGGAGGAGAGCGCTATATGTGTATAATATGAAAGGGACCCAGGAGAGTGGAGGCAGCAAATGTGCATTGATTTGGTGTTATGCCTTGGAGCTAAAAGCTGACCAAAGCAGACAATTTTAAAGCAGCAAATCTGTATAGTGTATAAAAATCTGTAAAGAGAATAAAATATTTAATGAGATTTATCTGTCTCGCATACTTAAAAAAATCACTTTTAATTCAAAATGTGGACTGCAAATATGTTCTCTCACCACCCCACAAACAGGTCTGATGAGCAAATGAAGTACTGTCTGCACTTCATTTGTTCCTATTTCTACCAATTATAGCCAGCTTGGGTATAAGATAGGGAAAGTTTACAGTGTAGCTAACACTACAAGGGGGTATCATAAAGTAATAATGATCACCCAGACGTTATTATGTTTATTGATGAATTTTTTTCCAGTGTCATCATTGGTCTATAAGTGCATGATGATGTTGAGAACATCAGCTCATTGTGTCCTTTATTTTTGTTACAGGTTGTGCCAGAAGTGACTAAAGAGTAAAATGGAGAAGTACGAGGGGGTATCGTAAAGTAATAATTATCACCTGGAGGTTATTATGGTAAATTGATGAAATTTTGTCAGTGTCATTATCACCATGACTTTTTCTTTTCTCAAAAATGAAAAATCCTTTGCTGGGTCACCGATTTGACAACACAGGTGACGCCATTCATGAAGTGGAAGAGAGGTTTAAGGCACAGTCTGTAGACTTCTACAATAACGGTATTTGGAGGGTCAAGAAACACTGGGGAAAATGTGTAAATCTGGATGGTGACTACGTAGAAATACGTTAACAACTACAAATCAAAACAAGCTTTCTGTCAAAAAAAAATTTAAAGGTGGTAATTAAAACTTTACGATATCCCCTACAGTTGATATGACTACCTTCATTTTTCAAATGGCTAGAAATGCCTCTATAAAAGCATAGGGAGCTACTTTGGGTGGTAGAATTAAGTGAGGAGTTAGGTTTGCAGAGCTTTTTGGAACACACTTGTCAGTTCCACTAGGAAGACAGATTTTGCAGAAGTCTGTAACACAGGTCAGAATGCTTGTGGTGAACTGTGATTTGAGTATTGCACTACATCTTTGGATAACCGGGTTCGATTCCCTGCTTAGCCATGAAACCCACTGGTGACCTTGGGCAAGTTACATGCTCACAGCCTCAGAGGAAGGCAATGGCAATCTCCTCTGAATAAATCTTGCCAGGAAAACCTAATGATAGGTTCATGATAGGGTTGCCATAAGTCAGAAACAACTGGAAGGCACACAACAACAACAAAGCCTTTTTAACACAGTTGAACAGGGAGGTTTTTTTTGTCTGCCAGCCCAAATGGCTATTCAGTGGCTGCAGGAAATGGTTGTGTTGGAAAGGTCCTCAGTGCTCCTGGACTTCTACCATGTCAGTATGCCAGCATGTAACTATCTTGGGAGAACACTATGTTTCACTAGCATTAAAGAGTATCTCTTTGGAAGCTGTTAGATAATTGGTACATCTAGCCAGGTCCACTGCCTTGCAGTGGCTCTTCATGATCTCAAGCAAAATTATTTCCTTATCCTACCTGAAGATGCCAGGCATTGGCTAGGAACCACCTGCATGCAAAGTATGTTTGCTACCCTGAGCTACAGCACCACTCCCTGATCTGGCCAAATCTATTGTATATTTGTGTGTGTGTGTTTTAAATCTATTGTATATTTGTAAAGGGAAGGAAGAAGAAGGGTCATAGCTTGATGACAGAGCATTTGCTTTGTGAACAACAAGTTCCCAGATCATCTCCTGCTATCTCTAATTTTAGAAGGAGACCATGTATCAGGTAATGACAAAGACCTCTCTCTGAAACCCTGGAGAGTTTCTGGCTAGATGGATGAAGAATCTGATTTGGTGTAATAGAATTACAGCGAGGAACTCCTACTGATTCAACCATGAGAAGCACAGTATTTTAGGTATGATGCATAAGAAGGGCACAAGAGAGAGAAATCTTGAATCCAAAAGAATAGTTAGATCAGATCTCACTATGATTCATTTGTGATTATATTTGCTGCTTGTTCCTCTATACGTTTCTGACTTTCTTGAGAGCTCCAGCATTTTTTTGGATGTTGTTTTCCTTCAGACAGATCTTCTTGACAGCCTTTCTTAAAATAGGAATGACAAAGGAAGATGGGTGGAGATCAGATGTCTCATAGCCTGGTGCCCTCCTGGTGTGCTGGAGGACACCTTTGATCATGATATGAAGACTCCCTGTGGCAGAAAAGAGATTCTGGTGACCTTCCAGATATTATTAGACTGCAACTACCTGGACCCCTCATGGTTGGATGTGTTGGATGGGACAGATGGGGATTGAAATCCAAAACTGTCCTATGTCTAGAGGTGATGAGTGTCAGTAACAGAAGGGTATAGTAGGGGAAAGGAGTCACAGGAGAGTGAAGTTACTGGAGAAGTCTTACAGAGGTAATCTGGAGAGTTCACCAGAGAAGAAGGGAGGTGCAGTAGCAAGATCTCAGCCATTCCAAAATCAGTCACAAGACGTCAGTGATTACAATAACTAATGCCAAAAGGGGGAAACAATGAGAGATGCTACTTATGGTAATCTGGCTGCCAAGAATCCAAATAAATCTGAAAGCATGAGTGCACTGCAACAAAGGTAGAGTGAACTATTGCCTAA
Organism: Phrynosoma platyrhinos; assembly: GCA_020142125.1. Lineage (NCBI taxonomy): Eukaryota > Metazoa > Chordata > Lepidosauria > Squamata > Phrynosomatidae > Phrynosoma > Phrynosoma platyrhinos. The sequence goes on from CM034708.1 coordinate 194,669,218, forward strand.
AACAAGAACTCCTAACACCTACTGGAAGGTTTATAGCTACTTCTCCTTGAGATAACAGGTGTTTAATTGCTCAGTGTTTCATATTTAAGCTTCTGCAAGAGGCAGTCTTTCTTCCAGTGATACTGCTTTTCTTGTTGATGTGCTGCAAATGATGAGGATGTCTCCTTGATGTCCCTCAATTCTTGCTGAGGTGAGGTCCATCTTGCTGAAGGTCCTTTTCAGCTATATCTGCCACTAGCTGTCTAGATTCTGGGAGGAAGGAGCCAGAGGCGTTTCTAAGAGCCTTTACAGACTGCCAGAAATAGTGCAGCTTGAGGCCACTTTAACTGTCCTGGCTCAGTGCTAGGGAATCATGGAAATTGTATTTTTCTGGGACATTGAGCCTTCTCTGTCAGATAGCTCTGGTGCCACAGTAAACTATAGTTTCCATGATTCCTTAGGACTGAGCCAAGACAGTTAAAGTGGCCTCAAGTTGCACTATTTCTGGCAGTCTGTAAAGGCCCTAAGTCTGGGTTCTCTGTGCTGGATTCCTTGGATTCCACAGATGTGAGGTATGACAAAAACATCTGACTGACACCAAGCTGAGGAAGGCTGCCTGGTAAAGAAGGCAGCAGAGAAAGCTGAAGAAGCACTAGGGAAGAAGGACGGAAAGACCAATGAATCAGAAAAGTCAGAGGAAGTTAGAGATGGAAGAGGACAGAGGGTAAGAAAATGAGCAATGAGGCAGAGGCAATGAAGGGCTTCCTAAACTTTGTGAAGATGGAAACAGCTACTAATAAGCAGTCAGTCAGTCAGTCAATTGAGTGTCTAACAAATGTTCTTTACTCCTCAACTCAGCCAATCAGTGTCAAAGCAATCTGGTCTCTTAGAACATCCTTTCATATAGTTCCACACAAATCACTCAGTACATCCAACAGATAAAACCCCACAACCCTGAAATAAAATACAAATACAGTACATATTACTAGTACAAGAATTTGCCCATTCAAATTGCATCACCTCACACCACACCATTACCTGCACACATAACCTGATATTCCATTACCTAAATCTAGTTGGCAGAGACCCAAATTCCTGCTCCCCAATTCCTTTTCAGTTTTCACCATCTCTTTATAAACCAGGGTCTGGGATTTTGTGGTCTATGGGCTGCATACAGCAAGCTCCTGAAGGCATGCCCTGTGGGTCCCTTCTGGACTCCCAATCTAAACAAAAGGAGGAAAAAAGATGATTAAAAAGATAGAGAATCCTTCTTCCACAGGACAGGGCTCTCTGTTTAAAAGGTGTTTGCTCCCCTGCATTTTAAAAAAGAGTTTAAAAAAAGAGTTTTTAGAAAACCAGAAATTACCTTCTAGTTCAGTGGTCCCCAAACATTTTCAGGCCGCCATCTCTTTTCTTTTAGGGGAAAACCCCTAGTGCCCTCCACACCTATTCTTGATAACTACAAATTAAAATCAATAGATCTAGTACTATAACAGTAAGAGTATATATTTCACCTTAAAAAGAGCCTTTAAAAATTTGACTCTGGCATATTCAACTCCTCCCCCCCCCCCCCCCCCCCCCCCCGTGAAATGGAAACCACCAGCCACCAGTCCTTCTGATCACTTCTGACTGTGAAAAATATGGGAAGACGTGGTACATAAGAGATTCAGAATGGCAGTAAAAAGTCAGCCAGAGATGCCCCCCAGACCATACATGGTTATCCACTGTGGCTTTAAGCTAAAAGTTTATAAGCACATAAATTCCTTGTTTTAGTATCCCCTATCTTGTTGGCTAAATCAATTAGTCCATGAGGATTATACCCCCACACTAGCATCCTTGAAATTGTAATGATAGCCAGATCCAAATGATCTCTGTAACCTTTACTGTTTAAGAAGCTGTTGCTTGCTTTGGGTAAACCTGTCAGCTCCCCCTGCTTTCAAAAAACCCTATAGCAGGGGTAGGCAACTTTTTTGAGCCAGGGGCCGGGTTGCTGTCTCTCAGACAATTGGGGGGGGGCCGAAGCACCAATAATAAATAAATAAATAATGTAAAAAAAATATGCATGCACACTCTCTCAGCCCCAGAAAAGCCATGGCAAAACCCCTGTGGAGATTATGCTAAGAAAACCCCAAGAACAAGTAATAACAACAACAATCAATATCATAATGGTGGGTAGCGGTGGCGGCGGGGGGGCAGCGGCAGCGGCAGGACCTGCCTGGGGCCGGTCCAAAGGCCTCGGGGGGCCGCATCCGGCCCCCTGGGCCTTAGGTTGCCTACCCCTGCCCTATAGCAACTCCCAACTACAGAAGTCTCCTTTGGAAGCTGTTACATCTGATTGCCTGCAGTGAGGATGAGATGAGAAAACTGAGAGAGCTGATCTTTCATTTGGGAAAAGAAAAGAGAAAGACAAGATAGGAACTAAATGTAATCTTAGAAACAAACAAATTCCTGCCATATGTTCCTGGGTAATAGGATTTTGTTCTCACTCCTTCATGAAAGCAACAGCCAAACCCCAAGTGATAGAAAGAACCACGGGCAAGCCAATATATGATGCTCAGGCTGTTTGTTATTTGAAGTACTAAAGTGTTTTACTTTGGGGCTCCTGCTCCACCATGAGCAGACCACCAAAATGGAAACACAGAAGAGAGGATACTTCATTTCCATTTCTCTTTTTGCCAAAGACTCTTTCTTTGCTTTCTTGCAAAGGTGTGGAAGTAGAAGTTTCACTTTCTTTGAAATGAAAGCACTGAGTCTTTGATCTGAAGAAAAAAAGATAGGCATCTTAGAAAATGCATAGATATTCTACCTTTTAAAATGCAGGCATTTTCATGCTTTCTTCAAGATTCAAAATTTTGCTGTCTTGCAAAGACAAAGAAGTAGAATTCTGCTTCTTTGTGTGACAAAAAAACCTCATTGTTTCATGTGAAGAAAAATGCTTAGAATTTGCAAAATGTATTGATATTTTCTATTCAAAAACATAGCTATGTTAGTCTTGAAAACCAGTATGCATAGGAATCTTGCAGCACCTTTGACTAACTAAAAGAAGTTGGGAGCATGAGCTTTTGCTAACAAATATCCATAGATATTTTCATTTCCCCCCCTTCTTTTGGGATGTCAATTTTGTGGCCTTTCTCTTGACACTATGTAACTCACAGGGCTTAGAAAAGCTGGTTTTTTTGGATCACAGCTCCCAGAATCTCATGGAGGATTCTGGGATTTGTAGCCTCCCCCCCCCAACAACTTTGCCAGGTTCCAGTTGCTCAGTGCTTCACCGTCAGAAAGTCACTAACTGCAATCCTGAGCATCTCTGATTTAAAAGATTATGTGGAAAAGATTAAGGTGGGTTGCCATTTTATTAGAAAGTGGGGAAAGAAACTTGTTAAAATAGGTATGTCTATACTGAAAATGTTCAGTACATAAAACCTATTGAGAAAAGGTAACAGTCTATACTGAAAATGTTCAGTACACAAAACCTATTGAGAAAAGGTAACAGTAATAAGTGAAGGCTTTAGGTCACAAATATATAAAACTAGGTGCAGTGTTGTTTCTCTTGACATAGAATACTAGAGTATCTTATCTCTAAAAGAGATAAAGTATTGATCTCTCATATGGTAACCACTGCAAGTACTACATGAGGAAATATTGGAGAGATATATTATAACATCTCTTCTGGTAATGAGCAGGAATACAGCTTGATGACAAACAATACATAATCAGGTTTATGTTGGCAGGGAAAGAGACAAATTGAATGGATTTCTTAATCCCTGTCATTAAGTTTTGTAATATATTAGTCAATTATATACAGTTCTGCATGTTTGTTTTAAACTATGATTGAACATGTATAATTTTGGTATATGATAAAAATGAATTCTTTAACAGAAGGGGAGTATTAGAATTACATCAAGGGAAGGGGCAGAGAATATATTTTACTGTATCAAACAAAAACATGATATGAAAACATGCTTTAAAAATGGCAATAAAAAGCTTGAATTAAAGATGAGCACTGGCAATTAAGTAAATGTAAATCTAATAACAGATTAACACATCTTCACTGGATTAACCCCATGACAGAAAGTTAGGAACACCTCTTGTTTGAGAGTGGTACTGCAGTTTATAGACAGATGTTAAATGACTAAAATCAATTAATCTTTAAATACCCATGGCTTGGGTATTGTAGCCCATCAGTACATTTAAAGAAGTGGATTGAAATCCATAAAATCTCATGCTAAAATGTATCAGTTAGTCTTAAAGGGGCTGCTAGATTCCCTCTTTTTTTTATATTATAGTGGACCCTCTACATTTGCTGGGGTAGGGGCAAAAGACCCCCGTGACAGTGAAAAATTCTCAAATAAAAAACCCTGCTTTTTAATGTGAGAAAACACCTTTCTAGGACTTTCTATGTCCTCCAGTGCAATTCTGTGCCCAAAATCCAGACCATAAATTGCATTGGAAGACCTACAAATGTCTAGAGAAATGTTTTCTCTAGGAATCTCTAGGTTCTCCAGTGGGACTCTATAGTCAACTTCTGCCAGAGTCGTACTTGAGGACCTAGAATAATAATAATAATAATAATAATAATAATATATTTAAATTCTTACATAAAACATATTAAGCAAATCCAAATAAGCAAATCCATAAAAGTCAGTCACAAATGTGGAAGGCTAACTGTAACAATAAATCATCATGAGATGCACACCCTCAGGGCAGCCTGAGCATCTATGTCAAATGTTAGGTGTTTAGGTTTTGTGATCTTGGAGCTTTGCTGGAGACAGACAGACACACATTCTTTTTTATTTTATTTAAAAATAAAATAAAATATGAACCCTTTGTTTTTCAGCTTTGCACTGCTGCATAGACCATCACGGTAAAGTTGTACAGTGATCTATTCTCCTCTAGGACTTGCTGCTGCCATCTTAGCCTCTCCTATCAACAGTGATGGATGAGCAGCTGTGTTTTATGTCCCATAACTCAAGGCATGTGTTACATCTGGGCACCGATCAGCTGTGGAATTGCTATGGAAACTGAGATCTTCCTTTTCTGTTTCATAGCTTGGGAAGAAATTGTGTCACCAGGCTACCTACAAGAGCACAAACTCGCAGTCCAGTAGTTGATGCTGCTTGGAAAGAGTTGAGGGTATTTATCCTTCTCCCTCATTTATATGGTAATATTTCTGGCTCAGTTACAGCCCTTGTTTGCATACTTCTTTCTCCCTCAATGATAGTTGTTATTGATGATGACACATTGGCAGCACGTAAGCAGCACATTTGATGATGGTTGGTTCTGTTGTCAGGGGCAAAGGAGCTGTTCTGTTTTGGCATGTTTGCTGGAACTGCTACTCCTTCTGTTTCACGTCACTTTATGATAAGCCCTCATATCTTCGAGAATGCCAGGGCTGTCTACATAAAACCCTTGCTATCATCTCAAAAGGAAAGGGACAATAAGGTCAAAATCTGGAAGTATTTCCTAGAATCCATGCTGTCTGGGGGGATTCTGGGGATTTTAGATGGTGTCATAATTTACCCTCTGCAGTCTGAGGAATCTGATGCAGAGGAATTGGATGATGAAGAGTGTTCAGCTCCAGATGATGGCTTCTCCCCAAATCAGAGCAGCTGGTGGCTGAAGCAGCTGAGGGGCTGTCTGCTCAGCAGGAATATGATGGACATTGAAGAGACCCTCTCCCTGTTCTTTGAAGTCCAATAAAGAGAGAAGGAGAAGCTTCAGTGTAATCAATGGCTGTTAAGTAGGAGACACTAACTCATTGAGCACCTGCTTTCCAGAGGCAACCACCTATAAATCTCCCAGCAGCTTCTGCAAGTCCTCTTTCATTCAACCTCTGGTAGTGCTCTGTTCATGTGATTCTTGATCTCTGGACTGGCTTCATTTAACAACTAATTGTCTCACTCCTTTTGCCTCCCTCTATCTTCTTTGATTTCCTGTGGATGATTTAGACTGGATTGACTTCCCTGTAGCTGCTTCTTTCAGAGCAATCTGACTCTTTGGACACTTGCTACCCATAGGCACAGGACAGGCCTAAACAGTAACATTGTAAAGGTCTGAGCAAAGCCAGTGAAAGAGCTGGGAAATGACACAGAAGGCTGAAGCATCAAACAAAGGTAAAGGGAGTCTAGCTAAGAATAGAACAGAACTGAGTAGGATTTGGCAGTCTCCATAAAAATAGCCTCCCAAGACCCCATGCAGGAAGAAGCATATACCTTGTAAACTCATACCTTTAGAAAAAATAAAGTATGCCCACAACAAGGCACACATTTAAAAATGTGAAAGGTTGGAAGAGCATGAAGTTATAAAAAATGCATACGAGCCAGATTCAATGAATGGGGGAAATGGTGGTGCATTAGGAAAAAAATGTGTTTAAATGCCTATGAATTCAATTGTAAGAAAACAAACAAAATCTCACAATCCAATATTGCATATAAAATAAAGAAAATGCAAATGAAATTCAGAGAAATGCCCTCCTTGTTACTTTCTCAGTGTCATTCCTTGTTTGAATTGTACAATATATTTCAGAGGTGAGACTGTTAAATTAATGTGTGTGTATGTGCTTTCAAGTTGTGTTATGGAAATTATGGTGATCCCATTAATTTCATAGGGTTTTTTAAGGCAAGAAATACTCAGAGGTGGTTTTGCCAGTTCCTTCCTCTGAAATATAGGCTGCAGCACCTGGTATTCCTTGGTGGTCTCACATCCAAGTACTAAACAGAGCTGATCCTGCTTAGCTTCCAAGATCTGATACAAGTATTTATGCAATTCTAGCAAGTATTGTGTTGAAACTTCCATTTTAGCCACATCCCTGAAAAATATACCAAGATTATTTAATGACATAAAGAGGCTTATTGTTTTGTTAGCTGCCCTCAAGTTGTCCACAACTCATGGCAACCCTGTGAATGAGATATCACCAAGACCCCCTGTCAGCCACTGCTCTACTTAGGTCCTGTAATTTCAGGCCTCTGACCTCCCTGATTGAGTCTAGCCATCTGGCATTTGGTCCTTCTTTCTACTGCCATCCACCCCTCCTAGCATTATTGTCTTTTCTAATGAGTCTGGTTTTCTCATGATGTGGCCAAAACATGACAGCCTAAATTTGATAATCTTGGCTTTCAGGGAGACTTCATACTTGATCTGATAAGGGACCCAATGGTGTGTCTTTTTGGCTGTCCACTGTATCCTCAGCACTCTTCTTCAGCACCACATCTCAAATAAGTTGATACTCTTCCTATCTGCTTCCTTCATTGTCCAGGTCTCATATCCATACATGGTGATGGGGAATACAGTGGCTTGGTCGATTCTGATTTCAGAGTTCAGTTGCATATCTTTACTCTTTAGGATCTTGTGTAATTCCTTCATAGCTGCCCTTCCCATTCCTAGTCGTCTTTTGATTTCCTGATTGCAATCTCCACTCTGGTCAATGTTTGATCCTAGTTTTGGGAACTCTTTAATTATTTCAAATTCTTCATTGTCTAGCTTGAATTTAATTATTTCATTTTTTTCTAGGTTGAATTTACTGTATATACTCAACTATAAGTCGACCTCATGTATGAGTCGAGGGCAGGTTTTGGGGCCAGAATGATGGATTTTCATTTGACTCATGGATAAGTTGATGGTAAAACTTAGGGGCATGCAACACAGGATCTAAATGATGAAGCAAACGAAAACAATGCCAAAGAACTTACAAAATTCTGGTAAGCATAACTGTTTGGGCCTACCCTAAAGATTCGATGGATGAGAGAGTAAAGGAGAGTCAGTGCTTCCAGAACACATTACACTCTTGCCTATGGAATGGTTCCCCTTTTTATAAGAGTTAAAGTACAGTATTTACATTGACCGATGGATAAGTCAATCCATCTTTTTGGGTCAATTTTTTGACTAAAATTACTAGACTTACACATGAGTATATACAGTATGTAGTTCCTTCATGGCCATTATTTTTGTTTTCTTTTGTTTTCTTCAGCATTAAGCAAATAAATGCTCTCCCTTTTCTTCCTGTACCTCTGATACTCTAGAAAGAAAGAACACAGAATCTTCCATGCTGAAGTGAGGAAATGTTGACAGGTAAAACATACCATCACTGATCACTTTAAATCACTCAGCCAGTCAAAATATAGCTTTATTAATATGCCTGTGGCAAATTCTCTGTCTCTCTTGCTTGCTCTCTTGGGACAGGCACAAAGAGAAGGATGGGCGTTCTTCTACATCTCTTGACTAATCAAGAGCGATGTGTTGCACACTTTCTGGGTGACTGTGCTGCAGTGGGTTTTTGTGTTGTTTTTAAAAAACCCAGCATGATGTGTCTTTTCCATCTATGACTCCTATAATTTTTATTTATGCAGCAATTTGAAAGCCTGGCTTATAATTATTTATCTCTCCGTTTATTTTCACACCAGCCTTTACACCACACCCCGAGCTATTCTGCAAGATAAAAATCCAGCCAGTTAACTATTTCAGGGTGATTACATATAATACTCCCATTCTATCTTTTTTTCTCATATGCTGAAACAAAATGAAACAGAGCTATAAGGGCAAAATGAAGGTTTCTTTTCTCCTGCGTAATGAGTTTTAGTCTAAAAAGAGACTTTGGTGAAGGGTTGCCTTTAAAAAGAAGAAAAGAAAAAAAGAAGAATGCCAGACAGTTTGGAGAAGATGCCCTTGATAGTCCCAAGGTGGCAGGTCCCCATAGCTGCAGGCCTGATTCCCTCAAAATGAGTATTAAATTCATTTAAAGAAAAATAGAAAAAAGAAATGCCAATGAGTCATAGATAGGTTAGATTCGCAGGCTACATTTACTATGTTGACAATTTGGAGGTGCTTATATAACCTATAAACTCAAGCCTAGCCCACAATAGTTCTATAAAAGTCAGTGGTTATTATGCTGTTGTGCTTCCCACTGATATGGCTCCTATTCTGCCCACAAGGTAGAGGTCACAGGACAGGAGAAAGATCTGAGAAAGGGATAAATAGCACAGCTATAGGCAGCCAAAAATATGCCAGGCATACACCAGTTAGATAGACTGGCAATGTGGGATCATAGATAGTTTCAGCTGACCAACTTGTTTCAGTAAAATCTGACATCAGCTGAACTGTGATATCAGGGCTGAGCAACTTTTGATTATCTAGATATTCTTAAGACTACAACTCCTGTCATACCTTGCCATTGTCTATGCTGGCTAGGATTGATGGGAGTTGTAGATCAACAACATTCAGGAGCCATGAGTGGTTCACAGTTGTCTCATACCTTCCCCAGCCTATGCCAGGTAAAGATACCCAGTTCTAATCCTCTGGAATTGATGTAGATGTTTCAAGGCCTGGTATCTGTGTTTCAAAGCTTGTACTCCATCACTGATTTATTATGTCTAGCTAGATGTGTTCTTGTCTTTGTAAAATGCATGTATGTCAAGATCACGAGATGCCTGGACCAAAGTTAGCAGCTCTGGAAGGGGTGGCATATATAGAGGTTCTTGCTGATGGGGATCTCTTTCAAAGGGACTGTATGTGACTAGTTCATGATATAATATTAGGGTCTGTGTCAGGCACCTCCACAGTCTACACTGTCAGTCTGCAAGATTAAAAAAAATGCCATGGTATTTTTCATGTATTCGAAGTACTCTCCTGGTCTCAACATATCCAATGCAACTCCACTTGACCAAATTCTGCACTATATTTCATCATACATATAGGTCTTTGGCTGCCTAATTCCTACAAAGTGCTCCATCATAAGCATGAAAACTAAATAGGATTGCCTTTTGAAAGATATCATTTGTGCAAAAGGGCTGAACTACATGTTCAGAAAAGGCATCTGGACAGGCTTATTGATTTATGACCATGGAAAAATAGGATGCAAGGGAGAAATATCTGGGCTAGCAATTCTCTAGGCTTTCACATGCAGATAGCTTTTTAGTTTGGAAAAAAATATAAAATCCCACTTCTGATAAAAAGTGGTAAAATCCTAGGAGAGTGGCAATTTGAAATACTGCTACAAATATTTATCATAAATCACAGCTTTTTAGTCATGACAGCTGGATAGAGTTAATAGGCTTGATTTGTTGTTGTTATGTGCTTTCAAGTCAACTCTGACTTATGGTAACTCTGTCATAGGAATTTCTTGACAAGATTTATTCAGTGCAGGTTTGCCATTGCATTTTTCTTAGGGTGAAAGAATGTGATTTGTGCAAGGTCATGCAGTGGGTTTCCATGGATGATTAAACCCTGGAGTCCTAGTCCAAAACTACACCATGTGGTTCTCTAGGCTTTTGTGATATAACTACAAGAAGGACCTGAAACAAAATGTTGCACAATGATGTTTGCAGCATTCCAGCCAACTAGTCATACCATCTTTCAGTGTATTCCATTCCATTTCCACTATGACTTTACCAGTCAACCCTCCAACCCTCTGTTGACATTTTGTGCCACATGATGAGTCTTTGTTGGACTTAGGAGTTTCTTTTCTTTTCTTTTACTTCTACTGGCCTTGGAATTTTCTTAAATTTGCTGATAATCTCCTGTGGATAGTGCCATTTTAACTACACAGTAATTGACTCTTGAAAAATAGCCAGATAAGAACTTGCCTTATATTGAGCCAGATGATTGTTCTAACCAAGTATTGTGAACACTGACTGGCAGCAGCTCTCTAGACTTTCAAAATGGATTTTTTCCTAGACTTACCTGGAACAGTGAGAGATGAGATTCAGAACCTTCTGCAAGCAAACCATGTGATCTGCCATTGAGTTATGTCCCCTCTGAATGCATATGCCATTAGTATATAGCATCCTTCCCCAAACTAGTGTCCTCATGATCTGCTGGGCTACAATTCTGTTCTCAGCCAGTTTGACCAACAAAACTGTAATCTAAGGGCCTTTGCAGACTGCCAGAAATAGTGCAAATTGAGTCCACCTTAAGGGTTAGTGCTAGGGAATCATGGGAATTTTTTTCTGAGACATTGAGCTTTCTGTGTCAGAGAGCTCTGGTGCCACAATAAAATACAGTTCCCATGATTCCCTAACCCTAACTCTTAAAGTGGACTCAATTTGCACTATTTCTAGCAGTCTGCAAAGGCCCTATGACATCTTAAGGACACCAGTTTAAGGAAGGCTGCTGTATAAGATGGATGCATAAAACATTCTCATCTTGTATCCATGTAAAACCTTCTGATCTTGTATCTAATGAGCAAAATGAGATCTGATCTCTGGTGGCTATATAGTTGTACCCATTCTAACTAGAGCTGAAATGAGTTTCCGTAAATAAGTTTCAGTTTCATGTTGTAGTTACCTTCAGATCTGTACTTTGACATTTGAAACAACACATTTTCAATTTATGTACAGTATTGTTTGAACTTTACTAGCCCTGGCAGAGGAGCACAGACAACTTTTATAAGCTCCTTAGGCTTTATAATGTAACTGGGTATACCTGCAAATATATGATAACAAATATACTTTACAAGTTGTTATTAACTGGCATCAGATTGACTTTTTACTTAAAATGACCCTATGACTGAGAGACCTCCAAATCACCCTATAACAACAGCCCTGCTCAGGTCTTGCAGACTCAGGTTCATGGCTTCCTTGATGATGCTGATGCTCTGAGTTAGTTCCCAGAGAACAGACATACAAATCTGCTTCTGGGGACACACTCAAAGCCTTACTACTATGGCAGAAGGTGTCAGAGTTTGCGCTTTGCGCTTGCGCTTTGCTAGCATAGTCTTTGAGAACCTTTGTTCTCAAACCTTTTGTGTACACATCACAAAAAGTCAGCAGAGTAAGATGAATTCAAAGGGGAAATTCCATTCCAAAATTCCAAAAATTCCAAAAAGTGAGAAATGACACTTTATAGAAAAAAGAAGGCTAACCCAAGGATGGGAATCATGAAGCTGTCCTGTTGTTAGATTGCAGCTCCCAGTGTTCCTCCCCATTGGTTGTTCTGAAGAGGGCTGATGAAAGTTGCAGTCCAACAACACTGCTCCCACTGCTGGGCTAAATCCATCATTCATTCTACCTGAATTAGATCCAGTGAAATGAATGGCAATTGTTAGTTGTACATTGTTGTTGCATTCTAGTTGGGATGAGCTTTTTGTTTAACTTTCCCTAGTCTTCTGCCTACCCCATTACCCAAAGTTATCTTCCTGTTCATAGTAGCATCCATGAAGGAGGGGGGGGGGGAAACCCTGTCATTTCCCATTGATTTTCAGTGGAGAGGGCATGTTGTCCCATTTGGTAAACTTAGGGCCAATGCAGACTGGCAGTTTAGGCCAACCTGGTGGTGGAGTTGGGGCAGGGGAACTGCATGCCAGCTGCCCCGACTCTGCGTGCCCATCCGCACCACACACACTGTCAGGGCATCAGCACACGCTGCACCAAAGGGATGCAAAAGAGCCACATCAGCAGCTCTAAGGGCGGCCTTTTGCTGCCCCCAAAAGGAGTGACATTTTGCCACTCTTTGGGGGGTGGCAAAAAGGAGGATCGGGGCCGTGGCATGTGGTTGCTGTGGTTCTGATCCACCACTTCCAGGGGCAGCCGAGAGCCTCTCCTTCTTGGTTGTCTGTATCGGCCCACAGTGTTAAATTAAATAGCCGTAATGGAGGCTGGGCGTGGGAAGCATGACATGTAATCTGTAGCCCCTCACGATTTGGGTAGGAGAACTAATTGCTTTTCCTCTTGTGTTGGGGTGTGCATACTCATGCAGGCACATGGCATGCATGCACAGGCATCCTTGTATGTATATAAAATCAATGTCATTTCGTTTAAGTTATCACTGCTGGCTGTACTCAAATTGCCCTTAGTGTCTCTGTTTACTATTTGAATTTTAAACTCAATTCTCACTTAGGGACTGTGAGGAGGAAAAATCAATGGAAGCCTATCACTTACTGACATGAGAGGGACTCCTCTGCCATACACAACTAAGACTATGAATTATTCAGAAGGGTCTCAGTCTCCTATTCCCTCTCTCAAGGTTAGGCTGATTAAAATTGCATAAGAGGGCTCAGCGAGGGGCAAGGTTCCATTTGGCCAGATATCTCTGGAAGAGAAAGCATGCAGCCTTCCCCTTGGCCCAGTTTATACCCATTTCAGTTTGACCACTTTGCATGATACCTTTCATATCAACACAGGCTTGATTTGCATTTGTGTGAAACAAATGGAACCTGTAACCAGAGTTTGGAAAAATAACTTTTTGGACTACAATTTCCAGAATCCCCATTGTGGCTCCATAGTCTAAAGGTCACTTGTCTCAGACGTGCCATAGTATTGTTGTGTGGCAGTGTTTCAGTATTCAGTGGTGTCTGGTGGTACCCATGTCAGTGGGGTGATGGATATGGACTAATTTGGCCTTAAACCTGGAATACACCCACTGTTCCATTCAGCAGTTTCAGCCAGCCAGCCATGTGTTGTCCATGTTTCAGCCAACCAGCCATGTCTTGCTTGCTTTCAGAAAAGTTCATCCTATTGCCCGACCCTCTAATTTTCAGTTTCCCTCTACAACAGTAGTTTTGCATTCTATGGCCAATGAGCTTGCTTAGTCCTGAGTGGCTTGTTTTAGGTGATATTGCTGTCATTGAATTTTCCCGCTAAATATTTCCCCCACCCCTGTGACCCTCAGGGCTCTACCAGCTATGCTGTATCTCAGTAGCTGCCTAGATAGCTATTATAGTTCAGCACTGAGTTTGTTCTTAGTTTTATACAGTGATTTTATAATGCTCCACTGCCCACTGAAGATTTGTTGTTGTTGTTGTTTTAAGATATAGGGCAAAATGAAGCCTCTGCCCTTTTGCAGAGGGTGGGGCATCTCTTTAAGCCTAAGGCCCAAAGGCAACTTCACATACATAATCTTGGTCAAAAGTCCAAGAAGCAATTAATCCAAAGATAATTTCACAGAATTTTCATGGGGGGTGGTGGTGGAATCTGAGTGGTGGGCAGGGCCAAAGGCAAAATACCAGCAAATTTTAGCTTAGAGCTCTTACTACAAATTGTTGTTGTGTGCCTGCAAGTTGTTCCTGACTCATGGTGACCCTAAGGGGACACTTATCAGGGGGCTTTCTTGGCAAGATTTATTCAGAGGAGGTTTGCCATTGCCTTCCCCTGAGGCTGAGAGCATGTGGCTTGCTCAAGGTCACCCAGTGGCTCCCTCCGCCCCAGCTGAGCTGGAAATTGAACCCTGGTCTCCAGAGTTGTAGTCCAGTAACTAAACCTTAAAAGAGTTTTTAACCTTTGAAATGGGAAAAAATATGCAAATGCTGGAAAACCACCAAATGAAAAGGGCATGGCCTGCCAGCCTTTCAGGATTCATGCCATCACCTATAAAAGCTAGCAACTGACTATTTCTTCGACACCAATGATGGGACAATGAATGCATCACATCAGAGAATACCAGATTAGCTGTTTGAATCCCCCCTCCTCCAGAAACATAAGTCACTTTCCTGCTCCTCTTCTTCAAGGCCCTCAGTCCCAAATGAGGCAGTTCCTAAAGGCCATGGAAAGGTTTGTTGTTATTATTATTACGACTATTATTATATTTATATTTCTATCCCTCCTTTTCCCTAGATTGGACTCAAAGCGACTTACAACAGTTTAAAAAATGGTTAAAAACTCACAAAATACAAATGTTAAAAAGCAATTAAACAATCAGAAAAAAATTAAAACTAGGTTAAAACATACATTAAAACACACACAGACACACACCAGAACAGTTATTAGCAATATCCATGCACTGTGTAAGATGGGACTTATATAATCACTCATATGAAATGCTTGTCAGAATAGAAAAGTCTTTACTTGTCTGCAAAAAGAAAGCAGGGAGGATGCCAGTCTAATGTCTCTGGGAGGGAAGTCCCAGAGCCTGGGGGTAGCCACTGAAAAGGCCTTCCCCTGTTTTCCCATCAGATGTACCTGTGGGGGTGTTGAGCTACAGAGAACCAGTTAACACAATTTTAAAAGAAATGTGCTTATGTGTGTACATGTTTGGGACAGTTGTGGCCCTCAAAAATCTGGCAGTTGGCACTCTTGTCCCTCCAAATAAATGTATGTTACCAAAGCAATCCCAATAATGTTACCATTATTGGGATTGCTTTTGGCTACTGAACCCAATTCTATTCCTTCCAAATGAATGATGTGATTTATTCCTTTAAGGTGTGTGAATTAGCACTTGAAGAAGTGTGGTGGCCCCACCTTCCTGCTTTGTCTCTAGGTGTCCTTCTCCTCATAAAAGAGCAATAAATCTGAATAAGAGAGCCTCCCTTACATATGGATGTTCTAAGATCCCTGATTATGTGAAGAGTGTCAATATCTGTTCAGACTGGTCACTCTCCATGTGCAGGGAGGAATGGTAATAGAGCTGACAGCATGGGACTAGCACACTCTCCTCATATGTTGATTCAACACACTTACATAATTTGCAAATAGATCAATAGTGCCCCTTGAAGGGTATTCTGTGTGGAAGTGAAATGTCAACCACCAGTGGCTCTTTACCAGGGTAGCACTGCCTCTGCTACTGGAACCCCATTGCCAAGTCTTCCTCATTACCTTTATTTTCATTTTTATTCCCAAGAAAGGTGCCAAAATGACTGGTTCCTTATCTGAGGTTTTCCTCTCTTGGATTCTGGCCTCCAGATTTCAAGCCAAATATTTCCCATGCAGCTGATTCTGCTAAGCCATAGTTACTGCCAGTGGTGCAGCTGGATCATTTTAGAACCTGGACTTAATGATTTTAAGGGACCCCCTTCCCCCATGGCTATCTGTATTGCCTCAGTTGTAAAGTACCACAACTAACATTTCTTTCCCCCACTATCCTATGCTTTACAGCTGCTTCTAAATTTTTAATATGCTGGGAAGGGAGTGGACAGAGAAAGCTAAATGTTAACCCTGATTTTTCAGAAGATGCTGAACATGTGTAGTTTTACATCACAAATTCACTTAAATCATAGCACAGTCATGCCTGCAGGAATAAAATGGAGTTTCCTTTCTGTTAAATAGTCAGCTAGGGAATAAACATTATTTTGTTCTATAAAGGGAAAATATATATATTTAAAGTAATAAAAATGAGCATCTGTAGTCATGTACAAGCTGAGGAAATCATATTACTTGTATGCGTTTGGTTTCAGTTTTTTTTTAAATAATGTCTTTCTGTTCTATTTTTATATTTGATTTTGTTGTATATTGAACTGGAGGCTGTGTTGCACAGAAAAACAAAGTTGGACTTCATTTAATAAGTCATAATTCAGGAAGGATGCTGCATAGAACAACATCAGCTCCAGTCTACCACAATATGGCCATTCTGGCTCATGTACTGATGGTGGGCCTGTTTGCTACTGCCCTTCCCATCTACTCCTACTCTTTGAGGGGTCCAGAATCTAGAACCTCCTACTTTTGTTCAGTTACGGATCCATTCACCATGCCATTATATCCATCCATCTTAACTAGGGTGGGCAAAGTATTGACTGTTGGCTTTCATTTATGAGCTAGGAACTTCCTTTAGTTAAATTACTGGAAGCAAATTTTCAGTTCATCTTTCGATGTGACTCAACTACTGTGAGTATTGGATTTATGACCCTTGGACTGTTTACTGATTCTGCTACCTGACTGTTTGGGCTCTGTTCTGATTTATGGCTTCCAACCATGGACTGTTTGACATTGGATACATCTTTTTGATATGGCTTCTGAACTCTGGGAACTCTGAATTCAGATTCAGTGTGAAAATGGGACAGTAGTCTGGGGTAGGTGGATTAGAAATACATTTGGAGAGCAAATCACCCCCTTGAATACTTTTGGATTTATGATTTGTCACTATTGGTGTTTACATTTGGGGGGAAGGTTAGGAAAGTTGGCATGAGTGGGTTAACTTGCTGTGGTTGCACTTTGCCCACTTTTGATTAAAAAGGATGAAATTTAACGAGGCACTGAAGCCACCTATAATTGAACATTGGTAGGATTCTGATCTGGAACTCAGAGCACCATCCTAGCACTGCTCAGTTGTGGAAGATTTCCTGATCTCATTTTCACTTCCCTTCAAACAACTTTCCAAGATCTGCTTGAAAATTTTTAATATTGAAAGGTGAGTTAGAAATGCTCAAAATAAGTGACTTGCGTTGTGTATAATCTGTTCTTGTTGGTGACACCTAATAAGGCCACCACAGCATCAATTTTGGATGGTTGGACACATCTTTTATCATTTGTCAGACTAAAAGTAAGTCATCCGCTAAGAGTACTGTAAGCAATTTATATTTACATGCATGTCTGGAAAATGAATTTGGTGAGGACAGCAGAATTGTTCTAATTTAGGGATGCAAATTTTGTGTGAAGGTAAATCAGGGAGATCAGCAGAATGTCACAAATGGGAGAGTGCTGGTGCAATTTTTGTACTGATATGATTGTCCAAATTATTTCCCAGCTTTGGAGTGGGCTTCAGTTACTGAAAGGTAGTATCTCTCAAACTACAATCCTTTGGTGGTGGTTAAATGGAATTTCTCTCTACCCCAGCACAAATGTGTGCTTATGTACACACACATACACCTGTGTACACATTCCCATACACTCCAACTGTTTTGCCAGAGGCAGTATTGATGAAATGAAATTTTATTACAGTCGATGACCAGCATAAAACAATATACAATGGTACAATATTATACAATGCCCAATAGAAAAACAATGCGAGCAGTGCAGTGCAAATACAATAGTTTCTGCGTTGCTGCAATAGCTTGTTGACGTAAAATGGTGTCTTAATTTTTAATTTTTATCCTATTAATTTCATCTGGTGGTTGAAGTATAATTTTACCTTCCCTGCTGCTTCTCTCCCCCCTCCCATCATTGTCTTATAGCATTAATCTTATGAACAATACCAGGTAAACCTGCTACCTCTGCCAGGGTCTATAGCCTGCTTATAGCCTCCAAGCTGTATTCCTATTGTATTTAGTATTGATTAATTCTCTATCATCCCACTTTTTCAGCTGTTTTTAAAATGTTCCAGTTTCTCTCTTTCCTTGACACTTTCCTCCTTTCTCCTCAGTTTACTTCATTTGGTGTAAATAGAATTAAGAATACAAAAGTAGTTTGCATTCAATTAATTCAGCAGGGAGGAGTGGAGAAGTAGGGGCAGAAACTTGCCCTTCCTAGTAGACGGGGGTTGCAGACTGCCAGAAATAGTGCAAATTGAGTTCACTTT
>CM034708.1:194702511-194720227 GCA_020142125.1 Phrynosoma platyrhinos
CAAACAAAGACAGCCCAGTCCAGGTGGCCAGAGAGTCATAACATCAGACGTTCCTAGCTGGAGAAGGCAGCAAAGAACAGATAACAGTATCCAAAACATCGTTAGACCTGGGGGGGAAAAATCACGTGGTGGATGATGGACAGCAAGGGGCTGGGTTAACAAACATACACATAACATCCAATCAACATAAGGTTAACACCCAGAAGGTGGAGAAAGGGCAGGGCTGAGAAATCCCTTTGTCTAAAATTGTTTATATTTCTTGCTTTCTTCCTGTTTGTGTGTGTTTGCAATGGATCTAACTATGGAGTTAATTCTTGGACTATAATACGCTTATATTGCTTTTACAATGTAACTTCAGGATCTGGAAACATGGATCTATAACTCTTTTGTTCAACCACATCAGCATGATGTGATCCTATGATGGACTGTATTTTTCTTTGCTTATTTTTACCTTTTGAAATAATAAAGCTTTACTTTTAGAAGTTTGGATTTTTCCCTGGCTCTGCTGGATTTTCAAACACACCACACCAATAAAATTCAACATCAGGCCGATGACTTCCCTGATTGAGTCTATCCATCTGGGCTGCCTTCTTTTTTTCTTTCTACTGCCTTCTACCTTTCTTTGCATTGTTGTTCTTTCTAATGATTTGTGCCTTCTCTTTATGTGGCTAAAGTATGACAGCCTCAGTTTAGTCATCCTGGCTTCCAGGGAGAGTTCAGGTTTGATCTCTTCTAGGACCCATTTATTTGTCTTTTACATACCTACTTATCCACCCACCTAATTATAACAATATAATTATCTATTATATTGTTATCTTGCTCTTCCTCTGAAGAGTTCAGAACAGTGTACGTGTTGTAGCTTTCTTTCTTTTAACTCCCCCCCCAACCATGTTTGATTGGATTAAGGTGATAAGGAGAGACAGGCCCAAGATGAGGTTTTAAAGCTGAACTGAAAATTAATTCTGAATTCAGAAACCTTCAACACCACCTTTTTTCACATGTAGTTCTGCCTTTAGGTAACCAAAGCCTGTGTTGCAAACTAAACAAAAACAGATGTGCAGCTGTTCCAAGTTATCTTTCTCCAACAAAAGCCTTGCTGGCTGGGTATGATGGAAATTGTAGCCCAGCATATGTGGGAGGGACTAGGTTAGGGAAGACTAATTCAAATTAAGAGTAGCAAGGCTGCTTAAAATCAAGAGCAGCAAGCCTGCTTCAAAAGCAGCATCCAAAAGCACAGCCAGAAAACAGTTGTACTGCTTAATACTTTTAGTTCATTCCCTCATCTTTAGATGGCAATGTTGCTCTCGCTGGGTGGTTCTCCTGTTCATTTAGTCACATTTTAAATTCAGTGCTGTAGTGATGCATTTTGAATTTCAAGAGCTTATCATGACAGCCTCCTAATCCAGATAGCTATTGGTCCATCAAAACCAACCAAATGAAAAAAGACACCTCTCCCCAAACCTCACCAAACAATTCTTGTGTTTTAATCTTCCAAGTCTTTCCCAAACTGAAAGGCTCTTAATGGCACCCCCAAATACTTTGCATTATAACAAGGATAGTGAAACAGCAATATATGGTTGCTAAGAAAATCCATTCTCAGCCTCTACCGCTGTAAGAATTGTAGTGAAGTCCGATGGTTGTGTGTGGATGTATCATCATCCCTACTAATCAAAAGGTCCTTAGATTTCTATCGCATGAATCCTAGTTCTATTAGACCACTGTTTAAATAGCAATTAAATTGCTATTAACATCATTCCTGTTAGCCTTTTTATGGTAGCAGGGCTATTAGAACCTTTGGTGGGTTCAGAAAAGATGGAACAATTTGAACCTAGGCAAAAAGGGGGACCCTGGAAGTGTATCCCAGAATCTTAATCTGATGGTCCTGTCAGAAGAGCCACCCACTCCATTTATGTTCCCTTTCTGCAATAGGATGCAGTGAAGAAGATTGGCACCAGCTGGCTATGTTTCTTTTCTTTTAATTTACTTCTCAGCCTCTACTCTGTGTTTCTCAGTGTCATGGCACAGCTTAAGGGAGTGGCAGGAAAGACTAAGCAAAACAAGGATCCCAGGATCAATAGACAGCAATCTCTTCATTTGGCCAGAATGACAAAACAATAAGAGAGGGGAGTTAAAAGAATGTAGGAGGCTGCTCATGAATGGGAGACAGCAGTTAGTATCCTGGAGAGTTCTTACTACAAAATCCCAGACATTTAAAGAAATGATGGAGTTAACTTTGTTATTTCCTCTTAAGCCTTTGGTGTTTTTAAAGTACTAGTGGCCTCTGTAATGCTTGTGTTAGGAATTCCATAGAGTTAGAGGCCTGTGCCAGAAAAGTGTCATAACTTCCAAGGCCTCTCCAGACATGGAACAAAATATATTAGCCTGTATCTGGGCTGAATAAATAACCACAGTTCCCAGTTTTGTTGAACATGAAACTGGAGGGTTGGTGATTTTGTGAGGAGAGCCAGCATGGTGTAGTGGTTTGAGCATTGGACTATGGCTCTGAAGATCAGAGTTTGAATCTTGGCTCAGCTATCAACCACTGGGTGACTTTGGTCATGTCACACACTCTCAGCCTCAGAAGATACCAATGGCAAACCCTCTTTGAAGAAACTTGCCAAGAAAACCCATGATATGTTGGCCTTAGGGTTACCATAAGTCGGACATGTTTTTGAAGGCATTCAACAACAACAAACACAATTTTCAGGGTGGTAGAACTCCCCTTGTTAGTCTGGAATATTTTTGAGTCTTCAGTGGGCTACTGGCTACCATTATATTTCTGCTAAGAGCTTTCCTGAAAGGATGACAGGAGAGAAAAACATGGGCACCTTTGCTCACCCATCCTAACATAGCTGTTAGAGACTTTGGGTTCAGCAAAGGTGGAGAAATTTGCATCTAGGAAAAGACAAGGGAAAAGGCTTAAACAACATCTTCTCCAGGACCATGCCACAAAATTAATCTCCTGCTCCTTCAGATGTGAGTTTATTTTATCTTTACACCTAAAACACAGCTTGAGAAAACTTTACACAATTAAACTCCTATCCTTTCTGTTCAGAAGAGCATCAGCAAGCGTTCAGAAGGCAGTTCTGCAGAAGTTTCCTGGCACTTTTTTGGCATGGGTTAGTTAACTTGCTGGCAGCTGAGGAGGCTTAACAGCCTGTATATTCCTTGTTTGTTAATATCTAATGACCTAGTGGACTGGAAATGAAACCAATTTTGTGGATGAATCCATTTGAATCTTCAGCTTTCAGCTGAGACCTAGCAGAACTTAGCATAGACCCACACAGTAATAAAAATAATAGTGATGATAACGGATAATAGTTATTTAGATACTTTGCTACTGCTGAGATTTCAGCAAAGAAGGAAAAGGAAGCAAACAATGGTTTCTTTTGCCCTCTCATGCCAATGACTTTGAGCATGCTGTGGAGATAGAAGCAGGAAAGGCAGAAAAGATAAGCAGAGACTCTATATGAGTCTCTTTCTATATGCAGAATGGATAGAATACTGCATGCTCCGGGAGGAATGATTATTATTATTGTAATTGAAGTTTGAGGGGGGTATTTTTAGGTTTCTAAATCTGTACTCAGAAATTATCTTTAAATACTGTAGCATTCAGTCAGTGTGAAGCTTTCCTTTTTTTTAAAAAAACAAACCTCTCCCAGCTGGGGTAGCATACGGCATAGTAATTTTGTGATTGTGGCTGCATCTCCCACACTTCAAATCATAATTAACTTCCTTGTCCCATTTTCCTTAAAAACTGGCATGTAGAACTAAGTGCCTCTATCTGTCAGTGCCTTTCTGTGACAGCTGTCTCCAGTCCAAAGCTGCCAGGAAATGGGGCAGGTCTGAAACCAAAAATCATGTCATTGGGGTGGGGTGTATGTTGGTAACACTTCTGGGAGAAATTGGCATGAGTGTATTAGTGGTTCACAGGTGCCATGCTACATGGGCTTGTAAGGGTTACATTAACTGGTAGACAGAGTAGAGCCTCTGGAGAGTGAGCTGAACTCTTTAGCTTGGTTTCCAGAGATAAAGATCAGCTTCCAATTTAATTGGATTGTTGCAACAAAATTGGCACCCCCAACTTTAACTGGTCTTCACTTTCCAAGCTGTGAGAAGAAGGGGAGGTATCTTATTGTAGCAACTCTGCTTACAGTCAGCATCTTTCCCCATGGTCAGAAAGTGTGCATTTACCTGGGAATTTCTGGAATTCTCTCGAGATATTCACCATGAACTGGAGATTCCACAGAATATAGCATGTAGTTAGGAGCTTATCCTTGCTGTAATACATCAGCAGCATTCATTGATCCCAATTATATTTAGCAAAAATCTTCTTTCACACAAGTGGCTTAAGCTAATCTTGATTATCTGAGAATCTGGTTGTTAAGTCCAATGTGGATTCAGCCTCTGACTGAGATGGAAGACTCTAAGGTGTTGTGGTGAACAATGAGGGCAGGGGTTAGCTAAAACCTACATGCAGGTCACTAATACATTTAAAGCTATTTAATAATGTATGGAAATGTTTCCATTTTATATATGGAAAAGCTTTTAATTAGGTAGAGAAATGCTGTTTTCTGTGTAAGAAACATTTTTTGTGCAGGAAATGTATTTTCTGCCCGCAAAACCACATGCTTTTTTTTGGTACAGAGTAGTTCCTGAACAGTGATTTTCATCTTTGAAAACTGCAGTTTTTGATTACTTCTCTTCAGTGAAGAGAAAAATAGTAGAATTATTTATTCTTTTCTGCAACAATGAAAATTATGGAGACTGCTACAAAAAGAGGATGCCTCTAAATAGACAACTGTCCTCTCTAAATGAGGAAATATTGTCATGTAAATATAAACACACACAAACATGTAAGTAGAACTGAGCTTGGCCATTCTGGCTAGCAAATTCTGGGACCTAGAATCAAAAGCAGTAATATTTCCAAGCTCTACATACAAGTAGGGAAATCTCAGAGGACATCTGGAATATTATTGAAATAACCAAGGCCCTGCCAGTAGGTAAAGCTTTAGTAAAGGTTATAACCTTTGGAGGATGTGATGCTGACACATTTTACAATGAGGCATGTGTCTTCAATGCATGCATGCTGGAGATACATAATCAGTATTCCAACACTCTGTGGCTGCTTTTCATGTTAATGACAATTCAGCATCTAAATTTCAGCTTGCTGGCTAAAGGCTGATAAATCATCCAGGCAAATCCTAGGGAAGTGGGCAGTGAGATTTTATTGGCACCCTGCTGCAGCTCATTGCAGACTCTTTGATCCATAATGAAAAATATTATTACGCCTGCCTTCTGTCTTCTTTTAACTGTCACTGTTTTTCATAGAAGATTGAAGGTGGGAAGCATTCCACAGGTTACAGAATCCAACTTGTGAATCAAATCCTGCTGCAGCAGGACTCCTTCTTGCTAAATCCTTTGCAAGAGATGCACAGTTGGAACTCTCTTGGAACCTTCTGGGAAGTCAATAAAAATGCTTTCCTTGAAAACATCACTTTAAAGGAATTTGAAGATTTGTCCCACCTACACCTGCCTTCTAAATTGCCTTACACTTCACTCAAAGTCTATCAAATGTACTATAGTATAAGATTTTGTAGATCTTTAGTCTACTGCATTAGATGTCCAGATAGATAACACTATATACATATGTTGAAGTGGATTATAGCTTATAAAAGCTCACATGGCAATACATAGTGGGTAAAGTGTGTTCTGTGGGCTGCTTGCAGCTTGCCCCCCTCCCCAGTGGAGCACCTTTTAGTCTTCTGTGACATGTCTGTTTTACAGTCTGCCTATATTTGGGAAAATATTTTATTTAAAGGAGTGTTGATGGTAACCTGGGTTCAAGCATTGAAACAGCCAGTGTGGTACAGAACGTTTAAAGTTATTCTATTTATTAGTTTATTAATTTTATTTTAAATAAATAATTATGTAATTCATTGATAACTCACATCATGCAACTTATTGTAATTTGTTACTGTCAGTGTTGTAACAAAATTTTAGTAACTAGTTAAATTGCTTGCTTCATTGCTTGTTTTTTTATTACTTAATTCCTGTTAATTGTCATCAAATACTCTTATGGTGACCCTATGAATGAAAGACTTCCACGTTACCCTATCATCAACACAGGGCTGTGGCTTCCTTGATTGAGTCTATCCATCTGGAATGTAGTTTTACTCTTTTCCTACTGTCTCCTACGCTATCAAGCATTATTGTCTTGTCTAGTGAGTCATGTCTTCTCATGATAGGGCCACAATAAGACAGTCTCAGTTTAGCCATCTTGGATTCCAGGGAGAGTTCAGGCTTGGTTTGCAGTTGGATCTATTTATTTCTCTTTTGGCAGTCCATGGTCTCTCTAGAACTCTCCTCTTAACACCACATTTCAAATTGAGTCAATTCTGTCCCTGACAGTTTTCTTTACTGTCCAGTTTTCATGCAGAATGACCCAGCCAGCCTGGCTGCTGGGGATCCTGGGAGTGGTGGTCCAAATATATATTTTGATATATATTGGACCAAGCTTGGCCCTTGGTCCAACCAAGCAGAACTATACTCTTGTACATCAAAGTAATGATGACTATGGGTGCTGCCACACTGCAGAATCAATGCAGTTTAACATTGCTTTAGCTATCACAGCTCTAGCCTAAGGAATCCTGGGATTTGTAGTTCCTTGTGGCACCAGAGTTCTCTGACAGAGAAGGCTAAATAGCTCACAAATCTACAAGTCCCAGAATTCCATAACATTGGAGATTATTGCATTAGCTTCGTTGCTGGGATAGACCTGGGATGTAACTTTCTTAAAGCAGATCATATTACATTCACCCATCATCGGGCTGTATGCAGCCCGTATACAACCAGGCTTCTCTCACAGCTTTTCAAGAATGAGATTTTTCTGTTCTTGAAAATATGTGGGACAAACTTGGAGAACCTGGGTTGCATATGGGCTGCATACTCCCTGGCGATGGGTGAATGTGATAAGATCCGCCTTAAGAAAGTTACATTCTGGGTCTATCCCAGCAGCGAAGCTAATGCAATGATCTCCATTGAATCATGACAGTTAAAGTGGTGTGAAACTGTATTAATTGTGCAGTGTAGATGCAGCCTATGACTGAGCAGCTTATTTCCTAGTGATTTTGTAGAGGTTTTTTGCATGTCTCCTAGGCTGGAGCCATTTTGGTTACCTTATAGTTAACCTTCTCAGGAGGATATGGCAAGGGTGGGAGGAAAACAGAAAAAGTTTTTACCATCAGGAGAGAGAGATGCTGTTTCAGTTTCTGAGCTTGGGAGCTAGCAGAACAGTTTTCTCTTTTGCCTTGAAAATGTGAGAGCTTGCCTTGCCCTTCTATTGATGCTGTAATCATGACCATTTCATCTCTGCCATCACTGTCCATCCCTTCCCTACCACTTGTGCCAGTGCAGTTACACTGACCAATAGGATATCCACCTGTGACTGCAAGTTGAAAATGCAGTGTATTTTCAAACTGTTTCAGATTCTTATATTTTCAAAATCATGTATTTTGAGCATTAAGACCATTCCTTCCCAGCACCATGTTCATTGCATTTTTATTTTAAAAAATCATGAAAGGTCATATTTGAATACACATTTCCTTTATGAGTATGTTGCACAGTGATTTGAGTGCTAGACTATGACTCTGGAACCAGGATTCAATTCTCAGCTCGGCCATGAAACCCAGTGGTTGACCTTGGGCAAGTTTCATGCTCTCAGCCTCAGGGAAAGTCAATGGCAAACCTCCTCTGAAGAAATCTTGCCAAGAAATCCCCATGATAGGTTTGCTTTAGGGTCGCAGTGGCTTTGAAGGTACATGGCAACAACAATATTTAAGCGTACAAGAGCTTTTTCTTTTATGTTTCTTAACATTTTCTTTGAACTCCTTTTCTCATAAGATATGAATTCACAAACCTATTTGATTGAAATGAATACATTTCTAAACCCATTTTAGCCTAAAATGTATGATTGTGATACATTTTGTGAAGTAAGAACCATCTTGCTAAATTTGGGAAAAGTGCAAAATCCCAGTGATATTGCTGTTCCAAACCACGTATGAGTCTGAGAGATGCAGTTCAGCTCAGTTTGCCTCCAAATATACAGATTCTCCAAGTTTTCCTTAGTCTGTAATTTGCCACAAAGCCATGACAAGCGTTGGCATGGCAGGAAGGCTGGATGCTTTGTGGCAGCTTCCTCCACAAGGACAGTTTTTTTCCTTGCCAGTGTGGCCTGTCAGACTATTTGCTCCCTCATTGTTGTTTTGAATCCCTATCTGTCAGAAGACTTTTGTACCCCAAGATGAAAATGTCTCCTTCTGTCTCAGGCATGTCAGTGTCTTTAGACTGAAAGTTGCTCATTGCTTTTCATTGCTAGAGGGAGCCATTTGTGATTGGTCCCCGGGGAAATGTTGTCAAGCAGAACCCTTTTCAGCTGAAAAATAGTTTGTAGTACAGTAACCCTCACTCTTCTATTCTAACATCAAAAACCTGATATTAGCATGACATTGTTTGGTTGTAGCAATGCAAAGAAGATGCTAGATTTTTATTAGCTTGCTCTAGCAAGGCTCTTCTTATGTAAAAGCAGGTGAGTGGGGTTCAGTTTAGGGGTTACTGTGGCAAATGCTTTGAATTTAGACTGTTGCTGAGGTTTCTTTTATCTTTCATGTATCTGCACAAGGGTGGGGTAGAGAAAACCCAGAATAATAATAATAAAAAACCCCAAACCCACCCAATATGCTTTACTCTGGGGAAAATCTGTAAGAAGCAGATTTAATTTAAAGTGACCTAAATTATATATGTAATTGCTTTCAAATAATGAGATGTTAGTTTAGAGCACACTACTCCTCATGTCTACTTAGAAGTAAGTCCTACTGATTTCAGAGTGAGTTACTCTTGGTTAAGTATATACTGGATGCAATATGGTTTACATGAGTAAAGCACACTCTGAGCTCATTCCCAC
Organism: Phrynosoma platyrhinos; assembly: GCA_020142125.1. NCBI lineage: Eukaryota > Metazoa > Chordata > Lepidosauria > Squamata > Phrynosomatidae > Phrynosoma > Phrynosoma platyrhinos. The sequence goes on from CM034708.1 coordinate 194,711,474, forward strand.
TTACATTTACAGCAGTTTGTGAATTGTATTGACACCAGGATGTTGAATCGATCGAGGATGATGCATAGTTCCCACTATGGAAGTGAATTATGTCCTTAATCCATGTAGTTCCCACTAGTGCCTTTGTGCTGCAGCTCAGGAGGGGACTAGGGGATGCAAGAGGGAGGGTCCAGTCCAGTCCTGGCCCCCAGGCTGCCCTGATGGGAGTCCCTCTTGGCTGAAGCATCATGGCAGAGGAGCATGGAGGGCTCAGCTCACTGGCAGCAGAGGGGGGCAAGGAATGGGCAAAATTGCCCCTTGGTTCTGGGGGAAGTCTATCACCATGTTCTGCCCCAGAAGGCCGTGTGGGGCTCCTCCAGCCCTCCTGACCCGGGACTCCTTGGGGAATATGGGGAGGCTGGGAGAGAGAGAGAGAGAGAGAGAAAGTAACCCCCCCGGCACTCTCTGGAGCCCTGATCCCTCCTGTCCACAACCCAGAGACAGAGGCAGCCATGCCAGCAAGGAGGAAGGAAAGGAGAAAAGTGGTGTCGAGTCCAGGTCAGAGCCAGCAGGACCCCCCCCCACTGATCTCCCCACCATTAACCACCCAGGAACACCCCCTGCCTTGCTCCGGGAAGCACCCCCTGGAGCTCTCCCTCAAGGTTCCCCTCCTCCCTGGTCCAGGTCAGCAGGAAGGCTCTTGGGGCTGTCCGTGGGGCAGGGACAATCAGGAGGGAGGCATCGGGGACTTCCTGTTGTGCCTCCCACCCCCTTTGGACCACTGGATGAGCCCCTGAGGTAGGGAAGGAGGGTCCCTCACCTCAGCTGCTCTTCCTGCGGCATTCACCTTGTTGGTGAAGTCCTCGGCAGAGCTCATGTGGTCACTGTGCCCCATGGCTGAGGTGGTTGTGGACGTGGCTGGGTGGGTCAGTGGGGGTATGGGGGCTCCCGCTGGGGGACGATGGTGGCTGCCTGTTACCCAGACGTAGAACCGGGGAGCCCACCTGCACCCTAACCCTAACCCTCAACTTCGGGAAGCTGATTTTGGTGAGATGCGATTCAGATCCCTTGTTCCCAATGGTTGAACACTTCGCCAAATCGATTTTTTTTCAAAAGAACTGCCAAAAAAACTAGTGTCTGAAACGAGCATTTTTTTTTTGCATTTGCATTTGCATTTGTCTCACTTCAAAGTGAGTATGAACTATTGCAGTCGCATCAGAAACCATTTCCAGTGGGGATGAGGCACATATACAGCGATCAGCAAATTGATGTAAATCATAGTGGGAATGAGCCCTCTCTCTTCTTTCTCTCAATTTAATCCAAGGCTCTTGAAAAACTGGTGGGAAGAAATATAATCCAGTGCATGTGTGGGTTTGTATTCTGTTTGCAAAGCCCCAAATCACTATGAATATTCTGGGTTTTATTTACTTACCGGTACATACTTTATCAGTTGTCTAGTAATAGTCTTTTTCTGGGTGGCTCAAAAATATATATAACAAAGCAATTCAATAGCACAAATCAACACAAATGCCATACTGTAAAACAGCATTAAAGCAATAGTAAAAGAAAAAGAAAAAATTCATTAAGTTATGCCAAGGAGATTATAAGAATGAGAACATTTTTTTTTCAGAAAATAAAACAGGTCATGTGATGATTTTGCTCTGCTATCCAATGTGCTAAATCTGTTTTGGGATAGGTAAGTACCTGGACTTACCCATTTAAAATTTGTATTAAAACAGGGCTAGGCAACAGCATGGTGGTCTGGTGTACTTCACAAACAACTTCCTTCCCAACACACACACACAAAACTCAATTTTTCTACAGCTCTTCCAAAAATGGCGATCAGAAGTGGTGTTACAACACTTTGTTTCACCATTTTTGGAAGGACTCTGATGAAAACAAAAGTGTTTGAAGATGGTTTCTGGGGTGGAGTGGGGAGTTAGGCGGGAAATGTTTTGTGTACGTTCACATATTTTTAATGTGTTTTTCAGGCTCAGATTGTCCCAAAATCATGTGGAAATATTTTTTAGAAAAATGAGGGTAGGGTGGGAACTCTCGGCGGATCAGCAGAGGGCTTCACAGGCCAGAAAATGGGGGGAGGGGTACAGAGGTACCTTGCAGCTTGTGCGCTATATTCCTACTCTATGACTAAAGCCTGGCATGGATTCACCATCCCACGGACATGGCAGCCACCAAGCTTCCTTCACATCTCCACAATCTCCTGGACATTCTTCTAGCCCAAATCATCTCTCCGGTCAGTATGGCCAAACTGTGTATCACTGATAGAAGGGTATAAGCAACAAGCAACACATGCTTTGTACTCACTTGGCTTTAAAAAAAATGTGAGGGGAATTAGTACTGTTCTTTAATATCTGCTTGGGGAGGGGGAACCAAACCTCTTGCGTTGGAAAAGGCTGTCTTGTACATAATTGTTGCAGTGATTGATTCTGAAATCAATTCAGAAGTCAGAGACAAGGAAAATACCATTATTTTTGCTTGAAGCCAGTTCACTGTATCACTTTTTAAAAATGTTATTAGGAAATTAAAAACAACAATAAAATAAACATTACAAACAAACATTCATTATGACACATACATATATACATACATAAAAAAATAAGTCACCAAAACATAGAGTACTTCCCGGTTGAGTTCACCTTATTTACCTAACAAAGTTTATCTCTTATATTGTATATCATTCTTTGAAGGACTTCTAATTCTTTTCCATATATTTCTCTGTAATCTGTATTTTTTGTTTTTAATTGTTCCTATTAATCACTTTTAAGTCGTATAACATATATCATAAACTGAAGTATTCAGAAAATAAACTCCTATTTGGTTGTCTATGAGTCAGATTGGAACAATATATACCAGTTTTTGGAAAAATATCTATTTATTCTTGGAGCATATACACTACTTAAATATTTTACCATACCTCTTTATTGGACACCATTCTTCCTCCAATTTTTCTAATGGTTTGTTTTGAATCAAGGCCGTCAGTTTATCCATATTCATCATTTCCCAAATTTTTACCCACCATTCCTCGATAATCTGGTACATCTTTTTCTCCCCAGTACCTCACAAGCACTATCCTAGCTGAGGTTATAGCATATAAGATAGTTTGATTATACATTTTTTCTACTTTCTTGTCTATGTCTTGTAACATATTCAATAATAAAAAACCCCAACTCTGGTTCAAATGGAAACTGAGTTTGAAAAATATCATTTAGGTTCTCCCTGATTCTTTTCCAATATATTTTAACTACTTCACATTCCCACCATAAATGGTAGAATGTGCCTGGTTGTTTTTGGCACTTCCAACATTGGTCCGAAACAGTTTTGTACAATGCTTTAAGTCTAATTGGGCAGAGGGACCATCGATGCATTAATTTCAAAAAGTTATCTTTAAGATCTTGGCATGCTGTAAATTTGTTTGTCAATATCCAGGTTTTCTCCCAGTCATCTTGAGGAATAGTTCTTTTTACATCTTGGGACCATTTTATCATCACTTGCTTCACAGTGTCAAATTCAAGATTCCTTTTGTTCAGGATCTTGTAGTACTTCACAATGTGGTGTCCCTTATCATCTGTTATAATGTTATCAATTTCTGTTTTTTCTCCTTCAAATCCCCCCATTTTTTTATCCACCACAAATCTATTATATAGTTGTATGTAAAGATACCAATTTTGGATTGTTCCTTATGTTTCTAATTTTTCCTTGGTTTTAAAGTTGAATTCTCTTTTCCTATCTTTCCCTATGTTATTTTCTAGGAAATCCTGGTATCTAATCCAATTTTTTTTTCTCGTTTAAAAGTTCAATAATGCTTCCTGTGGCGATATCCAGAGGGAGAGCTTTCTATAAAAAATCTTTTTCACTATTAACCACACCTTTAGTAATGCCCTTCTTATAAAGTGATGTGCGAAGCCTTTCGCGAAGACTCACTCCTTAAAAAGTATCACTTTTTAAAATAAAAATTGGAATAAGCTGCTCTTAAACCACAAGAGCAGCAAAGTGCAAAGATCTGAATTCCTTTTCAAATGTGCACATGACCTCTTCCTCCATGGATGCATTTGACATTTACTCTTAGCCCCAGGGTGTTAAGTAGGTAATCTGTCTTGTAGGCCCTGCCATGACAATTTCAATCAAGTTTTGCTAGTGTGTGTGTGCATGTGCATGTATGTCTGCATATAGACATACCTTCAAACAGGACTGGATATGGGTGTCTTTGCTCGAGGGTGAGTGTCCTTCACTTTGACACAGACAGGAAATGGACCCACCCTTTCAGCCTATGCTATAACTACAACAAAATTGTAACTATGCAAAAGATGTGCAGAGAGAATTATCATTTTTAGAGGCGATCTGAACAATGATAATCTAAAACTGCCACTGGAAATGCAGAGTAATAATGAGCCTGGATCCATTGAATTTTGATTGCCACCTTAACTGCCAAATTTGAATTGCCTCACTGGAGGCTGGCTTGGCCAATATGGTCCTAATCATAAAATGCAGATGAAAGTAAAGAGTTGTAGCTACAAGCTAAAACAGGCAAATATATATATATATATATATATATATATATATAGAATTATCAGAAGACAAAAATGTTATGTGTTTAAACTACAATACCCAGAATTTATAGCTCATCAAATAACTACCTGTTTTGGCTGGGGATTTCTGTGAATTGTAGTCAACAAGAACAACAACAACAATCACTTTTCCAACTTTTTGACAATATTTACAACCAATAGATTCCCAGGAAAGTATGGAAACTGGGAAATGGATGAGAATTTGATTATAGTTTGGTTTTGACAAGAATTTACCCAAATTCACCTTTTTTTCCATAGTCAAAAGGGCTTGCATTTTTTTTAAAAAAAGTAATAATAATAATAATAATAATAATAATAATAATAATAATAATAATAATAATTTATTTATTTATAACCCGCCCCTCTGCGTGGCAATCGGGGCGGGGTACAACAGTTTAAAAACAAACAGAGTTAAAAATCATTCCCTAACCCCATAATCCCACCCTCCCATCCCTTAAAATAGAATTAAACCACATACATACTAATTTTAAAGGGATGTGTAGAAGCCCCTCTGAGAAATTTCCCTAGCATTATCTAATGTTTTAACATTTTATCTTAGAATTCTTTGGCTCAAGATGTCATTTTAGAGATATAATTATCTTTTCTACATTCATCTATTGCTGTTAATTCATCTGTTGCTGGTGATTCTCAAAGCTGACTAGGATTTGAAATGCCATTTTTTAAAAGTATAATGCCATCATTTATATTTTGTATTTCTTTAAAAAAGTATGAGGAACACATTATGTTTTTCATTAATGCTGTTGCTAAAATTGAGAAAAGCCTCCAATTGTCAAAAATCCTCTAAATCGCCCCCAAATACCATTTTAGAGCTAATGAGCAAATGTTACAATAAAAAGTTAATTATGTTGCAGGCCCTTGTTTTATTTTGCACACATAATGTTGTATGCCTGCTTTAGCCTTTAAAGGTAATGCACACTGTCATTGTGATTATCAAAGATTTAATATTTTGTATTGATTTTTAAGAAATGTTAGATGCCTGTATATTTTTGAAGCAAATAATAAAGTGTCAAAATAATAAATACTAAAAGTAAATAACCTTCCCAAATAGGAAAGTTTTAAAAAAACACAGATGATTAATTATTATCCAAAGAATGTGGTGCTTACAATCTGTTCTCTGCTGGCCATATTTAACAGAGTGTGTTATTCCTCATTTTTTAAAATAAAGAAAAATTGTAATGGTCTTTAAAAAAAACACACCTGCAATCCCCTCCACTCCAGTCCCAGTGGCTCATAGTAGTGTGTAGGTATAACTGGGTCTGAAGCAATTACTGGACTGCAGAATGAATTAAAATAAACTGCCGATAGCTCTGATGTGCAGTGGGCCCCTCAAAGTGCTGGAATAGCTAATGAAACAACCATGGCATTTGAACAATACCAAGGAAGTAATTCAAAAGGGGAATTGTACGAGTGTTGCAAGAATGGAACTTGATGCAAACATAATGAGAGAAGTAGGTGTATTTTTCAGCAGTAGGAAAGCACAGCATTTCTGCAAAGTAGTATTCAGTATTTGTTGAGCTGGTCATCAAACCGGATTATTGATCACTTTTAGGAGTATATCCCCATTCGCACTCGTCCCTTCCCGTTCGCGGACTTGGAATCCACAGTCTCAGTTCTTCATGGACAGCAAACAGGGAGGGACAAGATGGTGCATATGCCCAGGGTATGTATTGCCATTGAAATCAATGGGGCTTGGGTATTTGCGATTTTCCCTATTTGCGGGGGGCGGGGTGGGGGTGGAACGGATCCACCACAAATTAGGAGGGATGACTGTACTTAGTATATAGCGGCTTATTTGTTAAGATGCCAATTCTCATGATCATAAGGTTAGCAGTTCAAGATTCAAGTGCCATGTGATGGGGTGAGCTCCCACCACTAGTCCCAGCTTCTGCCAACCTAGCAGTTCGAATGCCTTTACTTTTTACCCCATATACTAGATCATTTGTTCCCAAAGATGGAATGTCAGGTGAAAATAATAATTTGGTACATTAAGGGGCTCACTCATGCAAATGTAAGTAGATTAATAGGTACCACTTCAGTAGGAAGGTAATGGCGTTCTGTGCAGTCTTGCTGGCCACATGACCATCAGAGATGTCTCTGGACAATGCTGGCTCTTTGGCTTAATAATGGAGCTGAGCACTGCCTCCTACAGTTGGTCATGATTAGATATTCATGTCAAGGAAAACCTATGCCTTTACTTTTTACCCCATATACTAGATCAGGGGTAGGCAACCTTTTTGAGCCGGGGGCCGGGTTGCTGTCCCTCAGACAATTGACGGGCCGAAGCACCAAAAATAAATAAATAAATAAATAAATATTAAAATTAAAAAAGAATTTAAAAATTAAAAAAAATGCATGCACACTCTCTCAGCCCCATAAAAGCCATGGCAAAACCCCTGTGAAGATTTTGCCAAGAAAACCCCAAGAACAAGTAATAACAACAATAATCAATATCATCATGGGGGGGCGGCGGCGGCGGCGGCAGGACCGGTTTGGGGCCGGTCCAAAGGCCTTGCTGGGCCGCATCCGGCCCCCGGGCCTTAGGTTGCCTACCCCTGTACTAGATCATTTGTTCCCAAAGATGGAATGTCAGGTGAAAATAATAATTTGGTACATTAAGGGGCTCACTCATGTACTACATTGGCATTGCCACTGGAACAATTGTAGCACAGTTGTAAAACATTATGTTGCATATTAGAATAGGGATTCTTAGTCTGAGCACCACAGATGGGCTTCAGGGGATCTGTGAACAGAGTGTAAAAATTATTGTTTATTTCCCTGAGAAAATTATTCCTCCCCTTTGATTTTCCTTCTTGTTGCTTTGAATTCAAAAAACATCACTACACAAAACTATACTGGCTGAACTTCTCAGTCACATCAAGAAGATTAGTCCAAGGGACAAGGGGAACTCAAATTTCACATACTAATAGCTAGAATTTAGGAGAACAAGTTTTGGATTACAACACCCAGAACTCCTTGGCTATGCTGGCAGGAAATTTTGCAAGCTGTAGTCCAATAAAATAATTGTCTGAAAGTCTGGAGCAAAGGCATGGCTAAAGCAGGAGGCATGGCTTCTTGCCACCTCAATGTTATTGTTTGTTATTTGTGAGTCTTGTATTGACCACTTCACATATGAAGTTAGGTTTAATGTAAGTTATGGATGTGATAAAGGTTTGAAAACACATTTCAAATATATGTTCACCTGAGAGAAAGGGTTGTCATGTAGAATGTATGATCAGCACTCCATATCCACAGATTTTTTATCCATGGATCCAAGCATCCACAGTTTAAAAATATTTTTAAAATGTATAAATTCCAAAAAGCAAATTTTCATGTTGCCATTTTATATAAGGGGCATCATATCACTATGCCATTGTGTTTAATGGGATATGAGCATCCACAGATTTTGTTATCCATTGGGCATCCTGGAACCAAACCCTAGTGGATACCAAGGGCCCACATAGTGATAGTCCAGGATTTCTTGCTATGTGTCCTATGCTTAGAAGGAGGAGGTGCTAGGGAAGTCAAGCTCTGATAGGACAGTGAGAATGAGGAGAGGTTTACTAACACGATTTCAGATATTGCAAAATCACTCACAGGAAAGAGGAAGTGAGGAAGAACAAAACCAATGAAGTAGGAGGACAAGTTATGTGAATTATATAAATAGCAACTTTATATTCAGTCCAAGGAGTTGGGAGTTCAAGAAAACCAAGCACACACAAGGTTGTCAGTTGTTCACAATGAAGATTCTCCACTGTTGTTGGGAGATTTATAGAAGCTTGACTTTGACATCCACATGGCTAATTGCTTGGCATCTGGTATTTGAGCCAGTGCATGAAGCATTGGGTCTGCCTCAGCTTCTGATTGACCTGCTATTGTTACATGTAGAGGTCTCTCCTCATCATCCACCTCCTGTGGCTGGAGTAGAGGCTTGTTATCCACAGATGACTACATTCCCATTGGACATTATCACACGGGGGAAATCTATAGGTTATCCCACACAAATCCCCCCCAAAAAAGCACACTTACACCTAACAATTTCACACGATGTCGCACAGAAACTGACATTAAAGTGGTCACAAAGTGGTGTTATCCGAGATCTTTTTATTTTCAGGAGTTTATTGGAAATGCATTTGCACTTTTAAAGTAATTGCACATTTACTGTAGTGTG
>CM034708.1:194720327-194759051 GCA_020142125.1 Phrynosoma platyrhinos
AGGTTGAATGAAATGCAGGACCCGCCCTGGAAAAGGAGGAGTCTGGTCCAACGAAAGCAAAACAAAACACACCCATTTCTAGTACATTTACGGGTTTTTTCACTTGAGTATGAATGTTAAAAACGTCTTTTTTTCACTCTTCACTTAATTCCGTTTTTATTCTAATTACGTGAGAAATGCTTTTGTGTAATTTAGCATTATTTTCGCTTTATTTTTGGGATGCTTTATTTCCACTTTATTATCTCTTTAACCACGAAACTGGCCCCCGTGTGATAACGTCCTATGTCTCTGCTCATGACTGTTTAGGCTCTGGAGAAGAGCTATATTTTGGAGCTGCAAGTCATTCCAGGTTTGGTTCTTTTGTGTTGGAGTCTTCATATAACAGAGAATGAGTTAGGACACTATGTAATGTGATAATTAGCCCACAAGTAGAACCAAAGATTGTCACATACAGGTGGGATGTCAATGTTTTACTTATTACATTTGTGATCCCTTTTTTTGTGATGTAACTCAAGGTGACATACATAGTTTCCCCTTCCAGATGCTGATAAGATCAACACCAGCTTCATTATATTATAAGACTTCATTGTTTGATTTGAATACATTTCTGTATAATTCTATACTCCATGAAGTCATATTCTGCCACCTTAATCTGATGTGGGGATGTCCATACTGCTGGGGAATTATTGCTATAGTTCAAACAAGTAACATTTCCAAGCTATGCCAGTAACCAACTGAATCTTGAGTTCTTGACTTATTACATCATGATTGTAGTCCACAAGGGAGGAGCAGGTTGGTGTGAATGTTTCCAAATAATCTTTTCTTTTCATTGCACTACTGAGATTTATGCAGAGATACTGAATTGACACCGGTCCTGACAGATCCTCTGGGTACTAGGGAATGTCTTTTGTAGCCTATGAGTTCACCTGTGAAGAAAACCAAAAAGAAATCATAATGGGCCAGATTGTATCTTGTCTGAAGAGTACAGAAGGCGAGAGGCTTCCATGGCTGATTTAATTTCCATGGTAATTAGTTTCTTGTGCTGCCATTTAAATGGACTATCTCCTGTCAGCAAAGAGAACTATTTGTACTTTCCTCAGTTGTAAGGAACTTCTAGCTCTTGCTCATTGATATCAAATGCTGCAGAGGGAGATCTCTTCTGAATGAGAGAAACTGAGGATAGCAGGCAAAAATTCTGTATTTTAGGCCCATGCAATGTGTGACCCAAAATCAAGTCCATCCCATGTTAGTGAGGCAGTCAATTTGCTCTGGTTTTTTTTTCTGAATTTCAATATCTTTTTGATCCCTCCTTCTTTTCTCTCTGGAAATATTTGCACGGGGATATTTAAAATAGCTTCCTCTACATATTACCTGAAATGTCCTCTTTACTCACCTCTTTATTCACCTCTCTGGATTCTGCTACTTCATTTTGTCACCTATGTACACAATCCCTTGGCCCCATTTCTGCATATTCAAGGTTTATGAAATCTCAATGAGAGAGGATGGAGAAAATAATCTACATCACCCTCATGGTATATTCCTTTTGCCTCTAAAGGCTTAAAAGGAATACTGTGATAGGGTATGGTGACATGGGAGCATAATTGTAAGCAAGCCTGAACAATTTGCCACTCACTGTGCCAAAATAAGCTACTTGGAAACTCCCTAAGTTAGCAGAAAAAAACATTCCAAGACCTGGTGGGTCACCATACTTGGCTACTGTGCTGCATTTTTGATTTGGCAGATCACACCCTGTGGAGATCTTTTGCAAGGCCAGTTTGGCTGGATCAGTTATCTGTCTTGTTGGATGGCAATTTCTTTTGGTCCTAGTACTCTTAACTATGTACAGTAGTTGATTAAGAATTTGATGAACTCTGCTTTTTTCATTTGTTTTTCAGTAAGTGTGTGTGTATTTGTGTACATATGAGAGACTCACACACAGAGAGAGATACTCATAATGATGAACCACAAGATGTGTTGGCTTGCTTTACATCCATATTTATCCTTTAGATTTCTTCCTGGAGTGATTTTGAGCAGTAGCCAAGATATTGGCCCTTCAGGAACCATGTTTGGACTATGAATTTGCAGGCCTGCAAGAAAACATTCCAGTGCATCTCTGGTCTGCCATTTATCCTGAAAAAGAAGTGGGCTTGATATTTACCAGACTATACACTAGGGATCTCCTTATTGCCGTTAAATTAATTACAGGAGCTTTCCTGTTAACTCCTTGGTGCTAGGAGGCACATCTTCTCTTTTGGACAAACTAATTAATTCATGAGCAGTGAGAAGCAATAAGTTGGCTGGGGAGAGCCCCCAGAGGATTCATTTGTATTTTTAGGAGTTTTTTGGTTTAAATATTAGACTGCTTGCACATAATATCAAGGGCATTGTCTGCTGTGCCACAGCTAATTAGCTAGGGGAAAATTAAGCAGTTTCTTTGTTTGGTTGACATGAGAAATGGCAAAGGGAATCTTCTATACAAATCCTGGAAAATTTACTTTTTTGATGTGCAGATCCCAAATTTCAAAGTGAGCATGGCTACTGGCTGTGGGGGCTAGGAATCTTGGAAGCTATAGTTCAAAAAAGTAACTTTTCCACATTTTGCTTCTTCAAGATCTTGCAAAGGATGTCAGGTCAGTTTTTTCATGGCTTCAGTTTTCATCTGTTTGACTGATAGTTTATATAACTCTTCCCAAATTATATTGGCAATGGCTGACTAGCCCTTCTCAAGCATGGATCACAGTTTTATGATAGGTTTCTGGTATGCCATGTTGTCACAGAAAACCATTATCTATCTAATTTGATGAGACATTTCCTTCTCCACTCTCAAGGTATTACCAGAGATTTTGGTGGCATGCCACGTGTCCAAACAAATTATCTTTCAAATTATGCACTCCTTTCCTTTGTGGTCATAAAATCACTCCAAGGAAGAATGTGTATTGAATCAGCCAAAGTAGACATATGAGAGCCAATGTGGTATATTGTTTTGGCCAACTTTACTCAAGTCTACATCCTCCAGATATGTTGGTCTACAACTACTATCTTAGCACCCAACCATGCTGAATGAAGGAAATGGGTATGTAGTCTAAAGCTGTTAAAGTTGGGCAACACTAGGTTAGAGTGCTGAACTAGGATTGTTTGTTGTCACTTGAGCAGACAGGCTGGTATATCCACATGGCAGTGTTTTAAACACCTGTCCTATCTCTAATTCCAAGCTTTGGAGAAACTTGAGAGTATGCTGACCTGGTTAGAGTGCTGGACTAGAACCAGAGTTACTAAACTTTGAATTCTGCATCCAGCAATGATGAAGTGCACTGTGCAGTGTAGGACCAATGACCATCTGTTAGCCTAGCCCCTTTTATTATTTATTATCTGTTCCATCATTCCACTAAGCATAATGCTCCAAGGAGGTAGCTACAAAGGTAAAAGATAAAATAGCAGAGTTACAGTTAAAACTTGAAAACATATCAAAGAAGAAGAAATAAGAGCACCCACCAAAATAAAACATCTTGGTAGCAAATCAGCTGCATCACTAAAAGCCACCCTACCTTCCGTAGTTGTTGTGAGGATTAAATAGGAGTGAAAAATTGCTTCATACACTAACCTGATTTCCTGGGAGGGAATGTGAGATAAAGAAAGATATAGCTACCTAGCTGGTTAGGCAGAAATAGTCACATCTATCTTCATGTTTACAGTTTTATCACATTTTCCCAACCCTTCCACCAAAGTACTCAAAGTAATAGACATGGACCTATCACAACAACTTTTTCTGGCAGGTTAAACTGAGAGAAATTGGTTTGACTGAGACTATTCATTGCATTTCATGGATGAACAGAAAACTGAACCCAGATTTGCTCAGTTCAGTCTTCTTCCTATTACACTGTACTGGCTGTCCTAGTAATCTCCCTCTTCTTTTGTGTGCATATGTATGTGTGCAAGTGTGTATGTGTTTCTCTTTAGTCTGGAATTTGCTTCTGAGAAAAATTACTATACTGTAATAACTTGTTGGGATCATCTGTGACTGAACAGTAGAAGTATGATGTTAGAGACTGGCTAAGAGGCTGCCCGTCTCATTATGGACACAAATATCAGCTTTCTTAAAAATCAACCTTGAAATGTGGTATCCCCTCAGAACCTCTGCCAATGTTTTGCAGCATATTGCTGTACCACCCAAAACTGTGTAACTGACAGTTCAAATTTTATCCCAGATTTTGAAGTTCATAATTAACAAAACTGTTAAGCTCTGTGGGAGAACCCCTCTTGAGAATACCATTACCAGTGGAGGCACATTTGATGGGCATGGAGGTAATGGATTTCTTTCAGGAATTCCCACAGGATCCATTCTTGATTTTATGGTCATTCTTCATGTAGCTGCTCCAGGTAGTAGCTCTCCAAGCACTGATCTTCTTTTGGGGATAGAATCAGCACCTTGATGGCTAGCTGTAAAACGTTGTAAGGTATGCATTTTAGAGACTATATTACACGGCTCTTACAAGAATTGCACTGGATTCTAGTTTGCCCAATTTGAGGCACTGGTTTAGACCTACAGAGCCTTAAATGGCTTGGAGCCAAGATATCTGAAAGACTGCCCCATCCCATATGAGCTTGCCTGAAGTTTGAGATCTCCAGTGGAAACTCTGTTGCCCACAAAGTTAAGTTGTTGGGGTAGACATGACAGGGCTTTCTCTGTAGCACCACCTTAACTGTAGAACTCCTTCCCAAGGGACACCAGCCTATCTAATCCTTTTGAGTTTCCAATGGGAAGGTAAGACCATGTTGTTTCACATGGCCTTTGGTTCTCAAAACTTGGAGTTGTGGCTCTCACACTTTTAACTGTGTTTTTTATTTTTTTAAAGGTTGTTTTTAGTTGGTTACATATTTAATATCTGAAATATTTTTATCCATTGTACACCATTATGGGATCCCTGGTGGTTTGAGAGATGCTAAATAGATGCTTTAAACAAAATAAATGCAATAAAATAATTTGTTTTTATTTCTTTTTAAATATATATACATTAGCTTCCCTGAGTGCTATTGTTTTAGTGGAAAGGTAGGGGAAAATAATGCATGAATAATGCTCTAGATTCTAGAGCATCATCTTACCACTGGTCCGTTCAACATATTATTGTATTAATTCTTCTTAAAAGTAACTTCCCAGGCTCTTTTCCTCACAGATCACGTATTTTGTTTTCAGCTCACAAGTGGGATTTCTCCCATTAGAACTTTAATACCTCCCATTGTGGTTTTCTCAGGCAGAGCTAATGTTCTGTTGTTGTCAGCAGCAGCTCTTTTATCAAAGGGTGAGAAAGAGAGAATTGAGAGAAAACTCAGATTGTTTATAGAACAAATTTTCATGTTGACTCAGGTATGTTTAGTACAGATGTCTGTAGTGAATGCATTGCAATTAACCCCTTTTCCCTGTTTATGGCAGAGGTGGGAATTGTGCAGCTCTTCAGATGCTGTTGAATTGCATTTCCCAGCATTCTTCACCTGTGGGGGGCTGGAGTATTCTCACACCTGTTTCAAAGAAAGATGCAGCAGTTGAGAAGCCTTCCAGTTCCCCACAGCATGCTGCTTGGTGTGTGTCTGGTTTTTGCTTTCTTTGTTTCTTTCAGACAAGTGGATCAACATTACTGATTATATTTTCATATCATTCTCTAGCGTGCCCCATTGCAATTGGGACCTTGTAAGTTTGGTTATGATGGCTGGGACATTCTGGGACCTGTAGTTCAAAAAAAAGGAACCTTTCCCAGCTCTACTGGAAATAGACTGATACAAGAACTGTGTATATATGTATGCACATTTTGCAAGTTTGGCTGTGCTGATGGGCATTTTCAGGTCTAGCATCTAAATACCTAACTTTTCTTAACACTGTGGTTGGGGCACACTGGGATCTGTGATAATAAAAAGCAACTTTTCCTAGCTCTTCCAGAAACAGGCTAGTACAGGATTTGTGTGTGTGTGTGTGTATTGCTGATTAATATGGTATTTCTTTCTTTTGGTCAATGGATTTCTGTCTTCAGTTGGTTCAGCATGTCACATCTCACTGGCTCTCCACAAGATGTGATGAGGTTGGGTTTGGAAAATAATGAGGAATTAATAAACAGCACTGAAACATCACTTCTGGCTGGATATTTTATAAATTATGTTTAGAGAGTACAGTTTTTCTGTTCCTTAGAGAAGTCTTCATCAAGCTGGTGCTTTCCAGATGTTTTGCAGTATAACTCCCATAATGCTCAATCATTGCCCATGCTACCTTGGGCTTGTGAGAGTTGTAGTCCATAAGGTCTGGAGAAACTATTTGGAGAAGACTGCCTTACAGAGCAGGCAAGGGCAGATAGTCAGGCTTTTAGGATCTTTTTTCCACTAAACCCCCAAGATCCAGCAACCAGAGCCAAATGCAAAAGAATTGCAACTTGCATAATGATTATTGGTGTTTAAAAGTAAACTGTTTTAAAGTAGCTGTCTTGAGATGTCTGTGTGTGGCAGGACTTTTTCAGATAAACATTTAGAATGTGAATATTTAAGTAAATACACCCCCTCTGTAATCCTAAACTGAAGAGTCATCCATTGAAGGGAAGAGTCATTGGTGAAGTGAAGAATGCCTTACTCCTGAAGTGAAGAACTTCCTCATTCAGTGCATAAACTGTGGAACTTGCTAAAAATAGATGAAAGGTGTGGCTACCAATGTGGTTTATAGTTTTAAAAAGGGATAGGACAACTTTATGGGGCATAAGGATAGCAGTCATGATGGAGAGATACTCCCTCCAGTATCAGAGACAGCATGCCACTCAATATCAGTTGCTGGGGAACCTAACTGGGAGGATCCCATTGCACTCAGGCGCTGTTTAGGTGTTGTACACAAGACCAGTTGTTGGGGATCCCACAAGTCAGGAAGCTGTTGCACTCATGTCTTGCTTATGTCCAATGTGAGAAGAGAATGCTGAACTTGGCAGGCCTTTGCTCAGAACTTGAATGACTCTTCTCATTTTCATATATTCTTGAATATGTGTTTCATTCTTACTTTCCTTTCTTCACATGCATGGTCTCTCTTTCATGCAGATCCTCATAGAATGATAGAGTTGGAAGGGGTCCCATAGTCCATTGGGTCCACACATACACCTTGCTCAATACAAGAACTCCAGCTAGAGCATCCATGTTTCCCCATACTCTCACACATGTACATACTCATTATTTATAACAATTTAGTCCACAAAAACTGTGCAGTGTGGTGTCACCCCACACTGACCATAAATAGTCACTGATGAAGTACGGGAAGAAAGAAGCAAAAAAGAGATTTGCAGTCTCAGAAAATAACTCTATAAAAAGACGGTATAGAAAGTTCCATATTCTCCTTTCTTGGCTTCCACACTGAAAAGTACTTATTCCCAAAAAGTAATCATTCTAATTGTCAGCTCTTCAAATGCAAATTTGAGTGCTCTCTGCTTCATACATCATCTTTGGGAAGAAAGAGCCTCCAATTATAGCTTTGCTGACAATTTCATTGGTGATGAATGAGGCCAAACACAATTCAGCCAGCTTTTCAATAGCTCGATTTTACTTGTTAGTGTTGAGGAGCAAAACTTCATGTCAGTAAAAGGAAGCAGATATGACTGTTAGAGATGCATGCAGTGAGTGCCTATGGGCTCTCACCTGTCCATCATGTTGTGGGTAGAAAACCCATGAATAACACGATGAGGAACTTGAAAACAACCAATTTTTACTTCAAGTTATTTTCTTTGAATATGTCATTTAATGAGGACTAAGCTCTGAAATATCCCATCTTTTTCTCCAGCACATTGTAATGGGGCCATAATTAAGCAAAGCCAACTTCTATATGCAGAACAAAGTAAGACATTGTGAATTATGTCTGCTTATTGTGTGCATAATTTATTCTGTTGGTAGCTTCCATGCTTTTTGTAGAAATTAGAATATGGTGTGGGAGGGCTGTTACGTTCCTGTTAACAGATTGGTTTTTGGATGAGGGCCTAGAGTCCCTAGAAAGTAGACCCCCTTTGACTTATTAGGGCCCAGGAGGAACTGGAGCTCACAAAGGGGATGGCTGAAGAATTCACTCTTTTCAGAGGAGGGGTCTTCTACTGTAGAATCAGTCAAAGTTGCCCCCAAGTTCCTGATGGAATTGGCACTTACTACCTAGAAGGACTGTGAAGCTAAAGCAGTGTAAGTGAGGAATTCCATGGCTGGAGGTCTTCTGCTAATAATCTCTGATCTGCTACAACTGTGTCATGGGTGATGAGTTAGCAGTGTCTGTATAAGTAAGTTGTGTTGGTAGCAACAGGAGTTGCTAGAAACAGCACAGTCATAGCTGATCTTGCATTCTGGATGTATCTCTGACTCTTTGGCATTTGACCTTAGCATGATAAAGCGTTTCCTTAATAAAGAAACAAGCATAAGGATTTTGGCTGTGATCCATACTGCTCTGTCAATGTGCTTCCATACTTCCCTATTCTCTTCCACCACGAACATCATTTACTATGCTGGAATGGATCCCCATAGGCTTTTCACAACTGGGCAGGACAGGATTGCACTCAGACAGTATATGGATGTGGTTTTGCACCTGTGTTTTTGCCCCTTCCATGGGGGCGGGCTGGGATTGAACTCTCATGGATGGGAAGGCTCTGCTGTACTTTTTAAAAATACTATATGTTGTTAGCCATATCTAAAGTGTCATTATATTAGCCATATTTAAAGCTTCATTGTTGAGAAAAAGATGGGATATAAATGACCCTCTCCTCCCTCTTCTCTTTCTTGTGGGCTATAGGAGAGCAAAGTGTGTGTGTGTGTGTGTGTGTATGACAGAGAGAGAGAGAGATCAAGCATACTATGACTCATCATCCCAGTACTCTGTTTCTATTATTTACACAGGTTCTTTTTAATGCTCTATTTCCTGTTACATCAGCAAATACATGCTACCAAAAATAAAACATTTAGAAATAAGCATGGACTTTTTGGTCCTAGATTTCCAGGAGCCTGTGAGTTGGTACATATTTTGGGGAAGAGAGGTAGGCCATTGAAGGGAGAACATTGCCTTACATAAGTATACATCAAGACTAATATTTCCTGCTGTTGTGATAGTATTCCAGGGTCTTAGGCAGAGGTCTTTCATATTACCCAATCCTTCTGGTAACTGGAGGTGCCAGGAATTGGATTTGGGACCATCTATATGGAAGTATGGGTTTTATAAATAGAAGCAGTCTGCTTCACACACAGAGAGATGGGAAGCTTGTGCTTCTCCAAATGTTGAACTGAAACTCCCAACACATCTAGCTAAAATGTCCAGTATTGAGGGAGCATGGGATTTGTATAGTGTCTAGGTGGTCTCTTATTCATAAGATCAGTATGAGGTGAAACTGACCTGATGGCAAATAACAACAATGAATGGGGGGGGGGAAGTACTAGTGTAACAAGTGGAGAATACAGGTTAAATGCTCCCACACCTTTACGGTTTGTATAAGTACCAAACAAGCAACAGAATAAGCACTTTCCTCATCACAATGTTCTGTAATAATAGAAATCACATTTATTGCAGTTTCATCCTCTAATTATGGTCCTTTGTGACATCTGAGTGGTCAAAGGGGGATGTGGCATCTCTGCTAGACAAGTCCCACTGTAGTATCACTGCAGTAAAGCCAATGACATTAAGATGGAGTCCAGGAAGAGGTGACAAGTTAATGAAGTCACCTCCAAGTTGATTTGATAGGAGGGAGAATAAGGACACTGGTTTATTGGGAATGAGAGGGTGATTAAGAAGGGCATTGTCAAGGCATTGGACTTGATTGCAATAGAACAAAATATATAGCCACCTAGAAGACAGTGCTGTAAGGGGAAAGCCTTAAAGAAGAGGAAGGGTAAAATGAAGCGGAGTGGTGATGTGGAAATTAAATAGTGCTGGATGGATTTGTGAGCCATTATGCTTTATGCTTATATTCCTTGACAGTGCCCTTTTAATTGCCCTCTCGTTCCCAATAAGCTACTGCCTTTATTTTTTCCCCTTGAAATGACTTGGAGGTGACTGTTATATCAGCTGAACCCTCAGACTGCTTTCCGCCAGACATAGGCAATAAATTCATTTCATTCTCTCCTTGAAGTTCAGTGTGTCATCTCCACTTTCCATTGCATGAGTTAAACATGATAGGATGTATTTACCTGAGGCATTTTTCACTCCATAGCTGTCTACCTTCACAGGGTGCCAAAACTGGAAAGAAAGAACAGGATGCTCAAAGATTTTTCTTGGTCCACATTTTAAGACAAGACATCTAATTTCAACTTTGCGCTGATTAATACTTTAGTTTTTGACTCTTTCCAATTTTTAAAATACAGTTCTTGGATAAAAAAAAACTTTACAAAAATGTATTTTAGGTTAAAGTGAGTACTAACAACTATGTGGGAAAGTAATAACATTGAAGAAATGTTGAGCTTGAAACTGGCACAGAATGGAAATAGACTGATTGGGACATCTCTGATTAAAACTGGAGTGTAGAACTAATGACTCATCAGATATTGTTGAACTCAGATCCCACCAGCCATAGTCAGTGTAACTTTCATTGGTTAGAGGTGACTGCAGTTGTAGTCAAAGAAACATGCCATTATTTCCCCATGCCTATATCAGAAGATGATAAAGTGGTTTACTTCTGATATTATTTTTGTAGCAATAGCAATAACATTCATTTCATTTCTATACCATTTCATAGTGAACTAAGCACTCTCTAACCAGTTTGCAATGTGTAAGCCAATTGCCTCCAACAAGCTGGGTATTCGTTTTACTGACCTATGAAAAGATGGGAGAGTGAGTCAACCTGGAGCCCTTTTTGTAACCTCTGTTCCTAGTGAAATTAGATTTAGGTAGAAGACGTTCATCTGGACTGTGATTTAATGCCACAGAAGCCATGACAGTGTGGCAGTGACTCCATTCTGGGCCTTTAACATTTAAAAATTTAAAAGGAGTTATTCAATTTTTTAAAATTTATTTCCAGGATTTATATCCCACCTTTCTCCCACAGTGGGATTCAAGGTGGGTTACAATATATATATAAAGACAAAGGTAAAACATTGAATACAAAAATTTTAAAAAATGAATTAAATACTACTAACATTAAAACATAAATAAAACAACATAGTTTAAAACAGTAAAAACCATTAAACATTAAAACACACTACATTACTGAAATAAAATCTAACCACCAAATGCCTGCCTAAATAAAAATGTCTTCAGCTGCCGGTGGAAAGAGAGCAGGGAGGGGGCCAACCTGACCTCCCATGGCAGGGAGTTCCACAGTCTGGGAGCAGCCACAGAAAAGGCTCTCTCCTGAGTCCTCACCAACCACACTTGTGAAGATGGTGAGACTGAGAGAAAACCCTCTCCTGCTGATCTTAGGCCTCGGGCTGGCTTGTATAGGGAGATACGGTCCTTCAGATAGTCTGGACCCAAGCTACTTTGAGCTCTAAAGGTCAAAAACAGTAACCCCCCCCCCCCAGCTTCATCCAGCCAGGTCTCCGTAATACAAGCCAGGTTGGCATGCTCATCCAGAAAACAGCAAACAGATGTAAAACTTGCAACAACAACAAAACCCTTTCACAGCTGTTATCAGTATCCAGTTGTACTACAACAAGAAACATAATGAAACAAAACAAATGCTAGCAAAGTTTGGCAGGCAGCAAGAAACCAGAAATTTTATCTGTATATGGCTGTCCAACCATCATGAAACAAAGAATGAAACAGGCAATCACTGATTGGAATCCATAAATTAGGGTCACTGAAATTATATTCGTCATTGCCTTTTTAATGGTTTTTGCTCATAACAATTAATGAAGGGACAAATCTGGCAGTCTTTGTTCTCCAAGTCTCATCCAACCCTTTGAGCAAATAGATAAATACTTCATGGGGTGAGAACCTCACTTTTTCAGCAAGGATTTGGCCCAAATGCAATGCCCATATATTTGAATAAACTGGACAGTTTAATGGGATATATTGCAGATCTTAGACTTCATGTTAAGTATGGTGATGGCAGTCTCTCAAATAAAGGCTTCTTCTCACATCTTCTATCCAGGGCTGCTGAGGACAACAAATTAAACCAACTTCTTGTGAATTGCATACCTGTCATTAAAAATGTAAATATATTTAAAATACATAAGTAAATTATGCAGCTGTCAAGCCATATTCAGCAGCCTCTGTTTTGTCTGGCTTCTAGCAGATTGCCACCCTACAGTCCTTAGATGGATTAAGAAAGCCTTATTTTGGCAAAAAGAGAAAGGAGAAACTCTTTCCACAAAAAGTTGCTCATTTCAGCATACACAGACATAAGAAAAGGCTCAGATTCACTAGTGATTTGCTAGCAATGTCTAAATTACAAAGATGTTCCAAAATGAAAGGATCCCAGCATGCTTTGGGATGCATCCAGATGGCAGGTTCTTGTTCTAAATATAAAGAGTCTTGGGAAAGAATACAGTATTGTTTTTATAGGTATTAAAGGGAATTCCCGCTCTGTAGGTAATAATAATGGGCTTCAGCTTTTGGTCCTGCAGATGCATTGGACTTCAACTCCCAGAAGCCTTAGTCACCAGGGCCAGTGAACAGAGATTCTGTCAGCTGAAGCCCAAAACACTTGGGTGACCAAAGGATGTGTACCACCAAGTTACACAACCTGCTCTAGTCTCATAGTGTGATATATCCAGCATTACAAATCCATAATTTTTAAAGAAAAATGTGAGATGGATAAAGAAATAAACAAACAAAAAGGCTAAAGGAACATACAACTGCAAAAGTTATGAAAACAATTCACTAAGGAAAGTGCACCCATATGATAAATGTAGCAAATTTATTGTATATCACAACTGCAAATATACTACAACTGGGGGAAAAAACACTACAGGGAGAAACTATTGGATAAACATAAAATGCAAGTCTTGACATAGCCATGAATAACATGGATGAAACCATTAACTAGAATACATAATGAGCAATGAATAAAATTGTAATGAAAGATAAATATAAATAAAAGATAATACAAACATGTATAAAATGGCTGTAAATATAAAAAATATTTTTCAAAAATTGGCAGTGAACAGACATTGTTTCTCAATAATATACTGTTCTGAAATATCTGAAATACTCTGTAAACACCAAATTTCTTGCTGAATTTCATGTTCACATTTCTTACTGAACTGCCAGAATGCATAAATGTGATAAAAATAGGAATAGTAAAAATAAGAAGTATGCCATTATGGGAGATAGTCACTTGTCACTTGTGAAGAAACAACTCACCAGGTGCTTTAGAGACATTAAATATGCAGTGGGGTAAAAGAATCAGGATTTTGTCATCTTTAAACTTCAAATACATACACCTGGAAATACACACACCTCTTTATAGAATCATGGAATCATAGAGTTGAAAGAGACCACAAGGGCCATCCAGTCCAATCCCCTGCCATGCAAGAACTCAAAAGCACCCCTGTCAGATGGCCATCCAGCCTCTGTTTAAAGACCTCCAAAGAAGGAGTCTCCACCACACTCTGAGGGAGTGTGTTCCATTGTTGAACAGCTCTTACTGTCAGGAAATTCTTCCCAATGTTTAGGTAGAATCACTTTTCCTGTAGTTTAAATCCATTGCTCTGTATTGTATTCTCTGAAGGAGAAGAAAAGAAGCTTGCTCCAGTCTCAATATGACACTCCTTCAAATACTTAAACAGGGCTATCATATCATCTCTAATCCGTCTCTTCTCCAGGCAAAACATACCAAACTCCCTAAGTGTCTCCTCATAAGGCATGGTTTCTAGACCCTTCACCATTTTGGTTGCCTCCCTCTGGAAGCACCCCAGCTTGTCAACATCCTTTTTGAATTGTGGTGCCCAGAACTGGACACAGTTTAAACAAAGACCTTATTAAACAGAAACCTTGACATGACAGTTTTCCTTTGTACTCTTCATATATTCTTCCAAAGGGTTTCTGTCCAGCTATTGTTGGGATAGAGTACTAACTTGCATCTTGCCTCCACCTAAGCTATTAGTAAGTAGTTTGAGGATTGAATTATGACCCTGGAGACTAGGGTTTGAATCTTCGGTCAGCCATAGAAACCCACTGGGTGACCTTGGGCAAGCAACTCCCTCTTAACCTCAGAAGAAGGCAATGGAAAAACCCCTCTGAACTAATCTTGCCAAGAAAACCCAATGATAGGGTCATCATAAGTCAGAAATGACTTCAAGGTACACAACAACAAATAAAATAGGGAACAAAAGATGATGCCATATATATATCTACACTTGCTTGGGGAGTGGGTTGTCATTGTGCACGTGTATCCTGGGTAAAGGTGGCTGGCAGCTCCCATGTCAGTGTGCCAATGAGTTCAATCTAGGAGTTAGTCTAAATTTTAAAGAAATTGTTCAAAGAGCTGAATTTTGGGGAGGGGGATAAAATGGTTTCAGCACCTTGCGTAGATCACGCAAGGCAGATTCACCACCCTGGCAACATGGGAACTGCAAGCCACAAGTGGTTCTGGATAAGAATCTCTGTCCTTCAGACCTTCTAGATCAGGGGTAGGCAACCTTTCCCCTTTAAGGGCCGAGGGACTTCAGCTCCCAGCATCCCAGGAGCTATTGCCCAACATGGGACTATTGGCCAACATGGCTGAGGCTTCTGGGAGCTGAAGTCCCTCTGCCCTTAAAGGGAAAAGGTTGCCTACCCCTGTTCTAGATGAATAGAGCCTTAGACCATGACCCATATCCTGCCCATAACTGTGAACCTCACCAGATTGTGGACTTCCTGTAAGGATCTGCTTGGACACAGTGGAACAGGACTGGCTCAGATAAGCCTTCGTTCTGATCCAGCACAATCTCTCATGTATTCTTATTTTTAAAGTTGCTTTAATTCTGCTTTAAAGTTGCCTCTGAAAATTGATAGAGCAGTTATTTTACCAAGAGTTTTACATATTTTAACTGCCAGAATCACCCAACCAGTATGACCAGGATAGTGCTGTAGTCCCCAAAATTAACCTATCCCAAGCTTTGCATTTCTTCATCTCTCCATAGTGCTGTATTCTCTCCACATCTCCTGCACTGCAGGATTTTCAACCTGGTTTTCACAAATAGTTCTGTCAGAAAGAGAGTCTCTTGGTTGAGAAGGAGAAGGGACAGGGGCCAAAATCACTTGAATTTTTCTTATGAATGAAACATCAGGCAAGCGTGTCACTGTTCCTCAGCTGCCAACTCCTACTGTTGAGAGTCATTTATCTCCTCTTGGGTCTAGTTTGGTAAGAAATTGCAGTAGGCATACATCAGGATTTATACTACTTGGATTAAAAAAACTGTCTCTTCTACTGGTTGGATCTCTTTCAATTCGTTCCTCAGTTGAGCATACCTGCTCTTAATGGATATCAATTATTTTTTCTTCTCCTCTCACACAAACACATAAGCCAAGGCATTGTCGTTATCACAGATGGGAGAGAAGGAAGGATGGTGTTCAGTTGCATATTCAAAACAAAACAAATACCCCATATTCACTTCTCTGCACAGTGTTAGAGAGTCAAACCACTTTTGTGCCTTTCAGCAGAACCCTATACATAAATAGCAGCCATCTGTAGAGTGATCCATTTTTCTCCTAAGGTTAATTATTGCCTTAGAGATCATGGAAACCTTTCACCCAGTCAAGTCATTAAAATGTCAGAACTGGAGGCCATTGCAGCTATTATCAGCTAAGCAAAATGGCTTTTTAAAACGTCACATATATGATGAGCTGTGTGGTTTTTCTTGAATTTCACAAGGAGCCATTGTCGTTGATTGGAAAGCAGCACTGTGCTCACAGCATCTGGTGAACTTCATTTATTCACTGACCATTGTCCACCATCTATTCCCTCTCTGCCCCAGTCCCTTATCTTAAATGTCAGGAATATGAATGGCCTATGTGGGAAATGCAACAGAGAAGGATGGAAAGTAGTGCTGAGGAGAAAAGTAATTATTGCCTCTAATAGTGAACCTGGGTGGTGAGTTCCAACAGAAATGTGGTCAAATCTTGGCCCACTGATATTCAAGGGGGGGGCTTTAGCAAGACTGGGGAAACCCTGAAGCTCTCAGAAATACAAGAGGATTGTATTTTATTTTTTTGCAGTACCTAAGGGGGCAACTGTCCCCCTCCTCAAAGAGAGCTGAATATGTCTATTGGCAATAGAAAGTTGGATGTTGGCTGCAAATTAAAAGTGGAAAAGGAATGAATGCAAGCCTTCCTGGAAGAGGGATGGCTATCTGTCTGTTAGGCTGGCTGACATGCCATACAGAGCACTTCTGTTTATGCTTTTGTAAATTCTTTTGTGACCCCTATGGAATAGGAGATGTGATTAATAAATGTAATAAGCTAAACTATTAGGGATTAGGAATGCATAGTAAGTGGGGATGTAAATCCTTGACTGTTTCATCCTTGTATGTGAGGATGAATAATTACAGCAGTTTTCTCTGTGCTGGGGGAGAAAATGAATATTTCATTTTGAGGGTCACGATGTGTTGGGAAAATATTATCCTGCAGAGAAGTGCACCTAGGGCTTTTGTACACAATCCCCTTCTTTTCTGTGCAGAAAACAGGATACCTGTACTTGAAAGAGCTTTTTCTGTAGTGTAAGAACCATTTTGTGCACAGAAGACAGGGAAATTTGAGCCAAAATGCCCCCACTTTTTCTCTGCAGAATAATTTCTCCACAGCATTTTGGGATGCCAAATGCCAGGTGAAAATTGTGCAAATTCATACTGGTCTGTTATTTTTCCTGATGGGGCTTCTCAGCTGTCTGGAAATAATTTTTCAACCTAGTACTGAGTAATTACAAATGTCCTTATCCTTAATGGCAACATGGGTTGAAGGATCCAGTTGTATTTACAATTCATACACTTTTGTGAGCATCTTTAAACAGCCCTAGAAAAAATTTCTATATATGCAGATGACCAATATTAAGTCACATTCCAGTGGATTCAAATTAGAAGAAAAGAGGTTCTACCTAAACATTAGTAGGAACCTCTTTACTGTAAAAGCTGTTCAACAGTGGTATGGATTGCCTTGGAGGGTGGTAGACTCTCGTTCTTTGAGGGTATTTAAACATAGATTGGATAGGCATCTTTCGGAAATGCTGTAGTTGTGTGTTCTTATATGGCAGGAAGTTGGGCTAGATAGTTCTTGTGCTACCTTACAACTTTATGATTCCGTGATTTTATGATTCTATGACTCCATTATAACCAAGAAAAAGAATAAAAACGGAACTATGAAGATGAGAAATTGGGACCCATTCAGGTAAGAGGAGGTTTGATTTTTAATTGGTCACCAGGGGTAGACATGGAAGACTGTAGAAAAGGTTGAATTGTGCTGTTAGTAAGTTGTTAGTGAAAGAGATATTACTAAGAATCTCCAGCTGTGAAAAATGGTATGTCCCTCTCATTCCTTTGAAAAAGAAAGTCTGCAACAGAAATGCCTTCCCAAGCATGGTACAGAGTGCTAATTGTAACTTATAAAGCCATGTACAACCTAGATCCAGGCTACATGGATACTATTTTCTCCATGAAAGACTGTTCAGTTTTTGAGACCTTTGCAGCAGGACTTTCACTTGGTTCTGCTATCTCCCACCTCTAGAGGCACTTTTTGTGGGGATGTGAGAGAGGGCCTTCTTAGTGGTTGCTTTCAGGCTGTGAAACTCCATTCCAAGGGAGGCTCCCTTTCTATTATCCTCCTACCTTCCCTTCTTTTTAGGTGAGCTTTTGATAGCTGCCTGCCTGGAATGGAGTCTGATAGTAGCTCAAGCTTATCAGTTTATTTAACATTACAGTGCTGGATGGACTCTGATTTGATAGCCCAGGGCTACATTCTGAACAAGTAACAGAATTCTTATTTTTGTTAAAAAATGTTGTGTTAAAAATATAACACATGTCATATTTGCAAAATAA
Organism: Phrynosoma platyrhinos; assembly: GCA_020142125.1. Lineage (NCBI taxonomy): Eukaryota > Metazoa > Chordata > Lepidosauria > Squamata > Phrynosomatidae > Phrynosoma > Phrynosoma platyrhinos. The sequence goes on from CM034708.1 coordinate 194,738,253, forward strand.
GAGAAGATGAGTGGTCAAAGATGAGTGACAATGAGAAAGAGGAAGGAGGCAGGAATTGTGGAGAGGGGAGAATGATAAAGGGTACTAGATAAAGTAGTGAAGAAGACATGTAGCCAACAGTTTGGGAGGGACCAAACTTGGGGTGGGGAGGAATGACATACATTTTAAATCTTGATTTCATCCCTCAGGAAATTAGGAAAGTTAACAGTAAGATAAGTAAATCCACAAAGTAGTGATTCTAAAGTACTCTGTTGAGCAAATCCAGAGGCACTAAATACTGAAACAGCTCAATATTTCTCCATGGCCACTCCTTCCTGCTGAGCTCTGGTTCTGTAGACACCCTGCAGAGTCTATATAGCATCCATCCAAAGAAGCCTACAGCAGTGAAGGAGGTCAGTAGAACATAGTTTTTTTTAATGTTTTCTTTTCATTGCAGTCCTGAGATTCCTCCCCTTGCCCTAATGGAGAAGAAGGATCAAGAGCAGGGAACAATATAGCTATGTGTCCTACTTTGTAAAGTGCAGCCCTTTGTTTGTAGCCATCCTCCATTTGAAGGGTTGTCTGCATCTGGAATAAGCCTTATTTAGATATAGCAGCAGTCATGAGAAGGAAGTGCAGAGGCCTGGAAGTTATCCATCAACAGCACCTAGACTGCAAATCATATAGATCACTTGGCCATATTTGTCCATATTATGGTGAGATATGTTATATGTATTCTGTTCTTTCTAAATGTGGATTTGTACATATAACTTAGCATCCCATTGCTCTCTTGGAGGATATGGTGATGACCACTGTCTTAGATGTCTTTGAAAGGAAATTAGATAAATTCATCATATTTAGAACTATCAGTGACTATGGATTAATGGGACCTCTGATTCAGTGGATTGCTGAATACCAGGAGCTGAGAAGAAATCATGGTGGCAGAAGTAGGGAGGGAATATTCTTTTTGTGCTCTGCTTGTGTTCTTCATGGAGACGTTTAGGGCCTTTGCAGACTGCCAGAAATAGTGCACATTAAATTGAGGCACTGCCCTGGCTCAGTGCTAGGGAGTCATGGGAATTGTGTTTTTTTCTGAGACATTGAGCCTTCTCTGCCAGAGAGCTCTGGTGTCACAATAAATTACAGTTCCCATGATTCCCTAGCACTGAGCCAGGGCAGTGTCTCAATTTAATGTGCACTATTTCTGGCAGTCTGCAAAGGCCCTTAGTGGTCACTGCAGGTCAGCTAAAATGATGGTTGCTTAAATGGTGCTTTGGTGTGATCCAGCACAGTTATTTTTGTGTTTCTATTGTAGAGCCAATATTGTCCCCAATCCTGGCGGGGGGAGGGGGGTAGCTACGTGTGGCTTCCCACAACCGTTTTTGTAGTTTTCAGCCACTCTCCAGGCCACCCTTTTTCTGCACAAAACATCAAAACAAGCAAAGAAAAAAAACCTGACTTACTTCTAGAACTGCTATGTTAGGACTATCTGAGCTCCAGAAATTTCAGTGGCAGAACTTGAGACCTAGGGACAATCCCTTGTGATGTGAAAAGAGGCAGGCCTGATGATGTTACAAGGGGAAACTTGTGCTAATGTCAGAAAGCAGGATATCTTAAACATCAACCACAGTTGCACAGAGTATGCCATTCAAATTTTAAAAATAGCAAGCCTAAAAAATGTGGAAAACACACACATACATATTTTTTCGAAGCAGTGCTCTCACTCAGAGAGTCCTCCCCTCCCCTGCGGTCTGGAGAAGATGGCTCAGGCTCAGAGATTTGGGGTCTGGGCTCTGAGACCTGGGAAACTTACTTGCTTCTCATGGAAGTCTCCAGATAATTCTGGCCATTCATTTTTTAAATAGGTGGCATGGCCTCTTGCAGTATTTAACATAAAAAAAAGCCTTATCTGAAAAAATATGAAAATGGATGTCTAACTACTTCCACTTTTTTGATGAAAGATTGGCAGTTCATGCAACCCCTGGACCCGCCACAATTAAACACCCTTTAGAATAATGGTTCAATATCTGGAGACCTGTATTTGCGACCCACTATTTTAAGTCAGATAATTGTTTCTTGCAGATAGGTTCATCTTCCTAGCTTGGCCTTTGTAATACTTTTCTGAGAGGTCTTTACATTTGCATCAAAATTTTGTTGTCTAATAAATGGTGCTATGAATCCCTTACCAGGTAAATGGGACTTATATGTGGAGAAGATATACCTGTTGGAGAAATTAAGCGTTCACCATAATGAGTGTCCCTTTGCTATTTCTTGTTCAAAGATCTCTGTGGAAAATGTGTTCAGGGAATGTTTTGTCTCGGCTTTGAGAATATAGTCTGACTGGTTTTAAGGACTGATTATTTTGTCATTATGTGTTTTTTAAATAAAAAAAATTAAATAGAAAGTGTATGGGTTTCTAATTAATTTATACCTTATGGGTGCAATTCATGCATATTATATCTGCTTTATGAATTACTTGAAGTCAGTTACCATAGTAAAAGTAAAAGCAATTTCAAATTTCTAATATTCCTAAAGGAGAAGAATATCATTTAAAAAAATCTTTAAATAAAAATGTCTTCAATGCCAGAGATTTGAAAACCCCATTCAGCCTGGATCACTTTGCAACACAAATGTGAAGTCTATAAATAGCAAGCTATTACTGAGACCAGTGGCAGAGATTGGCATGCTATTTTATATTCATGTTTCTGGATTATTGTGACACGAGCTGTAGACATTCTGTGAATGGGTGCAGTTGATGGATACCCATAAAGCTTGTTCTCTCTGACTTCATAGGAACTAAACCAGGGGTTGGGAATCAGGTCCTAGGGCTGAATCTAGCCTTCCTAGGGTTCCTGTCAATCTCTGAGGGGTTACTATGCCCTTCCCTGTGAGACCATTATGTGATGCATTCCCAGGGTCTGTAAGGGTTTTCCCCTATTCTAAGTGGCTGAAATAACCCTTAAGAGTTACTATGAATGTTATGGTAAAATGGTATTATTTTTGGTTCCACCCTTTTGGCTTTGCTTCCACCCATCACTGGAATGCAAGCCCCAATAATTTCTCTGAGATTGAATTGTGCCCTTTTACTGAAAGGGGTTTCCCACCCTTTAGCTAAACTCTCAGAACTCTCTACTGTGAAGTCTCTGATGAGGCTTTAAATCAGCGGTGGGAATTCTACTGCCCCCCAGATATTGCATACCCTCTAGCCATCTTGATTTGGTAGGTACAGTCTGTATTAGTCCTCTGTTGTTCCACTTTTCCAGCTACTTTTAAAATGTGTCTACAGCAGGGGTCGGCAACCTTTGTTGCCAAGGGGCTGGGGGGGGGAATGGCACGTGTGTGTGCTTGCCCCTGCGTGTGCTTGCCCCCGCATGCGTGTGTGCGCTTGCACCCTCGTGTGCGCATGTGCAAGGCGCCCGCCGTCATGTGCATGAGTGCACATGTGGGGGTGCCATTTTGGAAGGCCCAACGGTGCCATGCGCATGTGCACGGCACCATTGGGCATTCCAAAATGGTGCCCCGCATTGCACACGCATGTGCGCACAAGGTGGGCGCCATTTCTGAAGGCCCCATGGTGGCTGTGCCATGCAAATTCGCATGGTGCAGGCGAGGTGGGACCTTCTAAAATGGCACCCATTTCCGTGCGCTTGCACATGCATGCGCATGGCGGCGGGCGCCATTTTGGAATGGCCAACAGTGCTGTCACCATGCGGCGCCTGTGCATTGGGCATTCCGAAATGGCGCCTGCTGTCATGCACATGCGTGTGCAAGCGCGACCACCATTTTGGATGCCAAAATAGCACCCATGCTCATGTGTGGCACACGCAGGGGGGCAATGGCAGCGGTGGCGGGATCGGCCACAGGCTGGTTTCAAGGCCTTGGCAGGCCGAGTCTGGCCCGTGGGCCGCAGGTTGCCGACCCCTGGTCTATAGTAACAGGAAAATCCAGTTTACCTTTGGATTATTCTGATCTGCAGCCAACATGGGCTTGTCTACACACACCGAGGCAAGTTTGGGAGAACTGTCCACATAGTTCTTCCTTTCAAACACATCCCTGGCTGATCAAGCACAGTATGTGTGCCCACATGGCTGTGTCCACTCAGGGTTTTTCTCCCACCCCTCCTGCATGCAAATATATGTGTTTCTGAACTATCCCTCAGCCTTACCAACCTTGCTGTGGAGTGCAGTCCACATACATGTGCAAATATCTGGATGTTCCACTCAAAATGAGGACAAATCTCACCTTTTTACCATACAATTAAAGCCCTGAAGTGATGGAAAGGTATAGATTTAGCCCCATTTGTCCCATATATCATTTGGACAGCTTGCTATGAAAACTAGGTGAGTCAATTTTATTTGGCCTGTGCAGATGTACCCTCAGTTTCTTTCCTTTCCTTCTCTCTTCCCCCTTTGTGCTCATCTTATCTCAGTAGTTTGCACTCAACTCAGCAGAGGAGGGGAGAGTGGAGAGGACGATCAGAATCTTGCCCTTCCCATTAGACTTGGGCAAAAGCAAACTGCTGCAGCCTCTCCTAGCTTGTGTGTCTTTCCTTGTTAATAATTTTTGCACATATTGACCACACTCTGATGTTGCTTGGCCACATGTGTCCCAGTTTTCATCTGTGAAATATGATTTTGTTGGGTTGCAGATTGCAGCATCTGTATCATTGGCAATGCGGGCTAGGGTTGATGGAAATTGCAGTCCATCAACATTTGAAAGGTCCCAGAAAATGTCCACTCTGTTTAAATAGTTGTTGATTGTACAGCTAATGCTAACCTTCCCTCCTCCTTACCTGCCACTCTTCACTGAGATGTTGGAAGAGAATTAATAAATGGGAGAATGGGAGGAGGCCACCTGGATCCCAGGTATTCATATGGCATTGATTGAGATGATAAAGTGGACTCTGGATTCATATTAAGCAGCTGCTAATCTCTCTTTCCCATTAAGAATCCACTACTGAAGAGAGAGCTTATTTCCTAGTGTTTTGACAGAAGATGAACAATTGCATTTGCAGAAGCAATTTGAAAGATCATAAAAGCTGTCAGCACAAAGAGAGCTCCCTGTGTGTATGTTGTGTGTGTTTAAGAGACAAAGAGACAGTGTCTGTTTGTGTAGTAGTTGCCTGTCTGTTTACACTAGGGATATATCGGCTCCTATGTGGAAATTCTGTCTTGATAGCCATATACCTTGCTTAGAGCACTGATTTTCTATCGAAAATATGCCAGCCATTCTGCATTTCGCATGGCCCCTGTTGTGCTAGGTTATTAGCAATCTACATTCTGTTTATTTACGTTTGGAATGTACATTAGTGACCTACATTATTTTATACATGCATAAGTGGAATGGTGCTGTCATGGGTTTTGTAGTCCTAATGGCACATAAGCAGCACTTTGAAATACAACATGTATTTATTCCAGTCATTACAAGCCAACTTTTCCAAGGATATTCAAAGGGGTTTGCAATAACAGCACAGTATACAATGAGTAATTGGAGGTAAGAGGAGAATAAATAATCCAATGCATATAAAAATAAAAATGTCCTTCTTGGACACCTAAGCCATTCTCTCTCAACCATAGGGAACCCCTCCTCATCTGTACAGATGACAACCAAAGCATGAAAAGTATGCTTTTGAAATAGCTGTACAGATATTTAAGCATTATTTAAAATGTCCCAGTTTCTCTCTTCTTCTTCTTCTTACATTTCCTGTTTGTGCTCAACTTACTTCAGTGCTACAATGCCAAGTTCAATTTTGGACTACTGTAATGCGCTGTACTTGGGGCTGCCTTTGAAGAGTGTTTTGAAACTTCAGCTGGTCCAAAGAGCTGTGGCCAGGCTGTTAATGGACAGGTTATAGAGATCACACAATGCCCCTGTTGAAACAGCTCCACTGGCTGCCAGTTTGTTTCCAGGCACAATTCAAAGTGCTGGTTATGACCTATAAAACCCTATATGGCTCAGGTCCAGGCTGTTTGGCAGACCGTATCTCCCTGTATGAGCCGGCCAGGGCTCTGAAATCATCAGGAAAGGCCCTTCTCTCCATTCCACCACCATCACAAGCATGGCTGGTGGGGACATGAGAGAGGGCCTTTTCTGTAGCTGCCCCTAGACTGTGGAACTCCCTTCCAAAGGAGGCTAGAATGGCTCCCTCATTGATGTCCTTCTGCCACCAGACTAAGACCTGCCTTTTCAGACAGGAATTTAAAGCAGAAGGTTTTTAAAGAACAGGCTGGGTGTTGTATTCTTTTAAATGTATTGCAAACACTTTTTATCTTTTAAACTATATTTTATTTTTTTATATGCAATCTGTTTTAATATTGTAATAATTTAATTCTGTTTTGATGTAATACTTCTATGTTTTTAATTGTACTGTTTTTAATCTTGTAAGCCACTCTGAGTCCCAGTTTTGGGGAAAGGGCGGGATATAAATAAATTATTATTATTATTATTATTATTATTATTTGCAGTCAGCTCAGCAGGGGGAAGAGCACAGGAGCAGCAGAGGCTTGTCTTTCCCAATAGACTCAGGCAAAAGCATACTGCTGCATCTTTCCTTAGCTTGCATATTCTTTCTCATTAATAACTTTAGCCATCTTAACCACTCTCTGATATTGCTTGACCACATGTATCCTGGTTTTCATATGTGAAATGTTGGAGGGTATGTAATTCTGATCTTACAAAACATCTCTCTCTCTCTCTCCACCTCCCCCCTTTTTCCCCCTTTTCTCTTTCTCTTTCTGGTATCACCTATTTTTGCTTTATGTTCCTAGCAGTTCCGTGGAGCATATGGCTTGCACCTGTTATCCTCTCCCTGTGTAGACAGAAGCTAATTTCAGGATGTTTGGGAGCTGCTTACAGGAAGGAGTTGATAAATAAATGGCCAAATGTTATTCAGTATTTTCTAAATAATGCAACATGAGTGAGTAGTGAGTATGGATGGAGCAGAAAATACAGTCGCCCTTCCATTTTTGCAGACTTGAAGTCTGTGTCCCTTGCTGTTTGCAGGTGGCAAATGGAGGGGGCAAAATGGGGGGCATGTCTGTGGCGCACGCCCATGGGTGCCTGCAGGCACACATCACCATTCACGCCTATGGGGCTTGAATATTTGTGGTTTTCTGTTTTCGGGAGGGGGAGTCTGGAATGGATCTCCTGCAAAATCGGAGGGGTGACTGTAATTTGGTTTGCATTTTAAGGTGAATCCACCTAATGTATACTTCTTGAGCCACTACTCAAACACAGTTATTATTTGCTATTCATACTTCTCTACATTTTACAATGCAATTCTCTTTATGAGACATGGATAGAAAATGTATTAGGGGAAAAGTCTCACAAAATAGTGCATCCAAGAGAAGCTAATACACCAGCATGTGATAATATTAGAGGCAACTGCTTGCAAGAATGCATAGATTAGTGGAAGCACTAAACAAAATGCATTCTGTTAGAGAAAACTGCTTACCAAAATGTATATATTAGAAGAAATGAACACAAAAAAGTATGTATATTTATATCTGGGTGGGGGGGAGGGAAGGAGGGTGACACCATAATGGAAGATTGGGCAGATCAGAGTTAAGCCTGGAAGAATGAGAAGCTAAAAGAACCCCAAAATTGTCAGATTCATTTATCCCTAGAAGCGTATTAGCATTCGCAGTGCCATGCATCATTTTGGCCACATATGTTTTATAAGCATGCATTTAAGCAGGGACAAATGTGCAGTAATTTTTAAAGCAATAATAAGAACTTGCAAACTAAAGTGAGAGGAAAGAAGGGGTCAGTCTGGTACAGAATGAGAAAGGCAGGTTAAAGAGAAATGTGAATACAAGAACAAGTGGATTACAGGCTGACCGAGAATAAATTGATTCTATAAATTTAACCAGCAAAAGGGTGTTATCCTATCACTGTAGGAAAACTGGCAGAGAGATTATGACTGGTTTAGTTTTTGATGATTCTGATGATGAGATGTTGGATAGTAATCAGTAGATGGCATGATGCTAAGATGAAGGAGTTCTGAGCAGAGCTTGGAAAGAATACCTTTTTGGACTACAGCTCCCAGAATCCACCAGGCAGCATGGCCAATAAGGTAACCTTCCAAGTTCTGGATCAATTTTAACAATGTGCCCATATTTCAGCCTTTCAGACAAAGCAAGCACTTTTGGGTAGATGGGCAGACAGTACTCACTTAAGCATACACTCCAACATTTCACAGATGAAAATCAAGCAGCAAAATGTCTTTGGCTGGCCATAGGAATAATCTAACAGCATTTCTCAATAGCAGACTGTAGAGAGCAATGGATATGAGAGTTTTTTAAATCAGAGAATGGCATTGGCTTGGCCTTTAGGTGCCATGTGATTTCCCAAGGAGGATTCTGGTTGCTACATGAAGTTGATAGTTTTAAGTAGTCCTGGATTTTGCAATATTTCAGATTTCAGAATTCCATAAAGGGACACTCATCCTGTACGCCAGCCTATAAAGGCACTTTGGAGGTCTTTCAAGTCATTTCTGACTTCTGGTGATCCTAAAGTTACCCTATTGCATGGTTTGCTTGGAAAGTTTCTTCAGAGGGGGGTTGCCATCCTCCGAGGCTGAGAGAGTGTGGGTTGCCCAACATCACCCTGTGGGTTGTGAATAGAAAGGCAGATGAGGAAGAGGACCTTTATTTATATGCCACCTTTCTCCCATTGGGACTCAAGGCAGCTTATAAATTAAAATGACTGGAGTATAGTTAAAAACATGCCCAAAAATCAACATTAAAACAAATCAAACTGTTAACAATATTAAAACAATTTAAAACACCTTCTTGAAAAAGGTAAAAAGAAATTAAAAACAATATAGTGTAAAACAATACAGCATCACATTAAAAGCTCTTTCCTTTAAAACATTCAATGCTAAAGACCTGACAGATTTTTTTAGTCAGTAGCTTGTCAGTAGTTATCACCTGGATGGCCAACAAAGCAGGTCACCTGGTCATAGTCTTCCCTACTATAGTATGTATTGTGGTATATATCCATCAGTTAGGCAGGGGAAGTCAGTACTATTTGTTAGTTTTAGTCTAGTAATTTAATTGTATTTTGTAATTGTTACATTTGTTTGTTTTAGTCATATATAAAATATGTTTGTGTTTATGTTTAATATATAACACACACACACACACACACACACATTAAAAACAATATTAGGATTTGTTAGCCAAGTGACCATTTGCTTGCTCATCTTTGTATAAAACTGCCCACAAAAAGAAACAGTTTCCTATACTGTTTAGGAATTTTCTGTGATTTCAATGGACTTTGATAGTTTCTTCAACACCGTCCATAGGATGGAACAATGTAGCTGGGACTCATTAAGGATGTGTTCAAGCTTCAGGGGACCTTTACTGATTATATGCCAAACTTTCAATTTGAAAAGTGGGCAAGCTGCCATTAACATTAGGATTTCAAAATTCTATTTATATTATATTCTCCATCCAAGAAGCTCAGGGTAGCATTCATAGGCTTTCCTCTCATTTTCTCCTCATAACATTAGGAATTGGAATCAGCTATGTAATTTTTAATCTATGCCCAAATAGAGATTTGAACCCCAGTCTTCTCAACTATTTTTCAGTGGAAATATAATCCTACAGAAGTTTGCATGGCAGGCAGGCTGGTTTAAAAAATGTGATAGGATTTCTCTCTGAATTCACCATGTCCTCTCATGCACACTGCATGAAGTAACAAATCTACCTATCTGTCCAAAATCCTTACAAGTTAATCTCTTTGTTTGATCAAAAGATAACTAAACCTTCATTCTAATCTTCTTAATTTATTTTCTGCCATTACTATATATATTTTCCCCTCCAAATTTTGATTTAGCCTCCTCTTTCTTCTATCTAATCTCTTTGCTTGATCCTTCCAGTCTATCCATTTCACTAATCTCTCTGTGTAATATTACTAATTTAGTTAATATTGGGGTTTCCAAAGCGTCTATTAGATTGTTTCTAGAGATGCCAGACATACCATCCCTCTTTCCTTCTCTGTGAAATCATGATCCATGTTTTACTTTATGTGGAATGGAGCACAAAATTTTGCAATAGAGCCAAATATTGTTATAGGCATGGGAACTGCCACTTATTGATTGCCTAAAACGAGGGAATGTTATCTTACATACATACAAAAGAGAATACAGGATTGAATAAATATTGCATGTCTTCGTGCATTGAAAATTCACATTTAGAAAGTAGTTAGTATAATTTAAATAGAAAGATTAATCATCGTCATCGTCATCATGATCTTACCCAACTCTCCCTATGGATTGAGGCAGGGAACAACAACAGACCAACAAATACACAGCACAGTATCAGTTAAAAACACACATCAGTTTAAAAGAACAAAGACACATGCATATTAATACAATCCACCTTAAAAATTCATCATTTAAAATTTACAATTTAAAAACCATCTGGATAGGCCTGCAAGAAGAGACTGATCTTTAATGCTGTTTTAAATTAAGATAGTGTATTCAGCTGTTGAATCTCTTCTGGCAGGTCATTCTACAGTCTAGGGATGACTGGGGAAAAAAAAATCCTCTGGCTGACAGTTGCCATCCTATTCCTGGTTGACTGGAGTAAATGCCCCCCTGGGGACCGGAGTGCATGGGACAGATTATATTGGAGGACATGATCCTGTAGGTAACCTGGATCCAAACCAGTACATCTGACCATAGTGGGGAGGACTGATTGGGCAACCTGTGTGTCTTGCTCTTTCTACTGCCCAAGTGCTAACTACTGATGGGTAGCTTCAGTACTCTTGATTTTTCTTAATCTTGAAACCATATTTTATGGGTCTACTCTGGTGGCACAGTGGTTAAATGCCTATACAGCAGCCACTCACTCACAAACCACAAGGTTGCGAGTTCAATACCAGCCAGGGCTCAGGCTTGACTCAGGCTTGCATCCTTCCAAGGTCACTAAATGAGTACCCAATGTGTTGGGGGCAATTAGCTTACAGTTGTAAACTTAGAGCTTAGAGATTGCATAGTGTGGTATGAAGCGGTATATAAGTGAAGTTGCTATTGCTATTGCTCTTTAAATAGTGGTGGCCATCAGCAACAACAACAAATACATATTCTATCCCTTTTTTAAGAACTGTGGGCTGCTAATTATAAAATGAGTTTAAGCAGTTAACTAGATTTGCCGTTTAAACCTATAAAAATAATGTAAACATTCTAAGAACATATTAAGCAGTTAAATCATTAAAACAGCTTAAAATCATGTGTAGAGATTTAGATGCAACTAAGGATTCTTCTGTATAAAGCAGGACACATGTCCATTCTATTGTGATACATTAGAATCAGAGAACCAGAGAATAGGAACAAGAACTCAGATCAAATCAAGCTAGTTCAATCCATTGTCAATGTGGGAAATCCTTCACTGTTAGTAGATGGCCATCCAGCTTATGCTTAAAAATATCTCATGAAAGGCTATCATGCTGGCAATGGACCTTTGTAAGAACTCTGATTCATAGGTGTCACATAGGATACTAGCTGGCTCTAGCGGCAGCCATAGAGTCCAGCTATAGTGGACTTGCTCTGGAGTTTATTCTAGACTTTAAAGGAGCTAGATGTGGAAGCTATGGGGTAGTGGTGAGTAGGATTCAAGACCTTGGATAGCTCCATTCAAATCATGAATAAAATGGAGAATAAATTCCCTAAGACCCTATTGTGGAGCCACTGGCTGTTCCTGGCTGGGTGTTGCCTCTGAGGATCAGACCTAATTCCAAAATGATTCTTTACCAAAGAACATAAATGGTATTCCCTTGAATTAAAAGAGCAGTGGGTAACTGCTGTGGGGCCAGGGGCACTTTATGGATTGGAAAAAGTGCTTGAGAACCAGATCTCTTTAAATTTTTAGTTTTGGGGAAGGGGTTGTGGTTTTTGAAAAGTTAAAATGTGTGCAAAGTTAGCTATCTGAGTATGTAAAACAGTTTTAAATTAGCTGAACTTAAGTAAAAACTAATTTTTATTAAATACTGTGAAATTCATTATATGTCCTCCTATTCATTTTTAACAAATAAATCCTTTCACTTATACTTGAATACTTATTTTATATTTATATATAAATGAGCCTTAATGTACTTAATTTGATTTTAATTAATATAATGTTGACTAAAATGAACTCAGTTAAGTATCATGTTGACTATTAGGTTGACTGTATACCTTTAGTTTTCACTAAAGGTATACCTCCTTTATAATTTGTTTTAATTGTAATCGGTTTAATAACTTTTTAAGGGGGGAGGGGGGAATTGTTCTTAAATTGTTATGTGATGATTTTTATGATGTAAGCCGCCCCGATTGCTCTCAGAGGGGCGGGGTATTAAATAAAATTATTATTATTATTATTATTATTATTACTATAATGTTGAAAAGCATGATTTTTTTTAAAGTAAAGATTCTGAAGACTACTGAGGCTTGGTGGGGATATACAGTCATCCCTCCTGATTCATGGGGGATTCATTCCACCCCCCCCCCCCCCCCAAAATTGGGAAAATCGCAAATATCCAAGCCCCATTGATTTCAATGGTGATGCACGCCCACGCATGCACATTATTTTGTCCCTCCCCCCTTGCCATCTGTGAAGGACTGAGACTGCGGACTCCAAGTCCATGAATGGGGAGGGACGAGTGTACCTGGCTTTGGATGGTAATGCCCAAATAACAGCATTTAGCATTTAGCAAACTGCATTTAGCAAAACAGATTTTGGCATCTCTTCTCTCAATGAATGTCTTCAGGCGGTAATGGGCTGGATGAGGAAAAACAGATTGAAATTAAATCCAGACAAAACGGAGGTGCTCACGGTAGCGGCCCCGAAACCAGGAATTGGGTTGCAACCTCCAGTCCTGGATGGGGTCACACTCTCCTCCAGTGACTGTGTTCTCAGCTTGCTCCTTGACTTGTCGCTCCTGATGGCAAATCAGGTTAACGCGACGGTCAGGAGCGCCTGTTATCAGCTTCGGCTGATACGCCAGCTGCGCCCTTTTCTGGAAATAAGGGATCTCGAGACCATTATGCACGCACTGGTAACCTCACGCCTCAACTTCTGCAATGCACTCTACATGGGGCTACCCTTGTGCTTGGTTCGGAAGCTACAGCTGGTTCAAAACATGGCAGCCAGGCTTATTTCTGGAACATCCAGGAGGGACCACATCACTCCAGTTTTGAGGTCCCTCCACTGGCTGCCTATTCACTTCCGGGCCCAGTACAAGGTGTTGGTTATCACCTTTAAAGCCCTAAATGGCTTGGGTCCAAGCTATATCAGAGACCGCCTCCTCCCGTACAATCCCCCCCGCGCGCTCTGGTCCTCGGGGAGAAATCTCTTAGTGCCTCAAAGATCGAGGCTATCCGCGACCTTCCAGAAGACGTTTTCTATCGTCGCCCCTAGACTCTGGAACAGCCTGCCGGACGAGACCCGGCAGCCAACATCTTTGGACAGCTTTAAAAAAGCTGTCAAGATGGATCTCTTCCGGCAGGCCTTCCCAGATTAACTGCCCAGTCCTGGGCTGTTCCCTCCTTTAGTTGATCCTGGCTCCCTGTAATGTAACAATGGGATGATTTATCTTGTCCTTTATTATTTAATTTCTTTGTATTTTGTCTTAGGACTTTTAACTATGTACTGTTTAATACTGTTTTAAGGGGGGGAGGATATATTTCTTATTGTACTGATTTTTATGCTGTAAACCGCCCGGATTGGGCAACCATTGAGCAGTATAGAAATACATTTTATTTATTTATTTATTTATTTATTATTATTATTATTATTATGGCAAAATAGTGTGGCAAATTAAACAAATTCCAGATAGATGTAAATGTATTTTAAATACACAGACCGATTGTTTGACAGAGTGTACAAATAACATTTATTTATTATAAGATGAACATTTTGTAGGTGCTTTGCAAGTGGTTGGATAAGTTTCAGCTCTGTACTTTGCAAGCGCTTTGCCAGATGAAACTGAACTTTGCATTTTTTCATAGAGATATTTATTTTATTTATTTCATTTTTATGCCTCCTTTCTCTCAAAAAGGACCCAAGGTGGGTCATAAGATAAAAACACTTTAAAATATTTTTAAAGAAGCATAGTTAAAATAACAATTAAATCAACATAGTTAAAACAGTATAAAATTAAGATTAAAAACATACCAAAGTTAAGAAACCTAATCTAAAATGCATACCCCATATAAAAGCCACCCTGTCATGGTTTTAAAAAGCCTGCCTGAATAAAAACATTTTTACTTGCCAGTGAAATATGTATTCACATATACTTCAGTCTTCTCCCTCCCATCTATCTGTATGTCACTTCCACAAGTTCCAGCACATCTAGGGGGAAAATATCCCAAAATGAAAGGGAACCCTTCTTTTTGTTATGTTTCCCCTCCTGCCCGCTAGAAATAGACAGAATGCATGTGAAAATGTGTAGTTCCTACCTGCAGCCTACAAAAAAGCTTGCCTTGGCTTCAAGATTGATTGTATCAACTGGTTCATTCTTTGTTCTTTTGGTATAACCGACACAGCTGTGACACTGTGGACAATATTGGGTGGGAAATCCTGCATAGATCTATGGGAGAAGGTTATAAAAGTTCTTGTAATTTTCCCTCCTGTTATAATAATTCATCATACTGACTGAATTTTCAGATGACAATGCATATGATCAAAAGAAAAACCCAGAAAACTCTGTCCAAAGCTCAGGAGGCCCTGCTAGGAAACTATGGGTTGCAGTGATGATGAGGGGGATAATGGCTTCTTTTGGCCTTAATAGAGCTAGGCGGTATAATTTCCCCTGGTGGAAATAAGGAGGAATAAATCTTTAAAATATTGTTAAATCAATAGCTGGTGGCAAAGGGGCTGCTATGAGATCCATGGAGTCCTGTTATTTCTTAAGCTGTGTGCTTAGAACTCTGGATGGAGGCCTGCTGAATATATTTCCACAGTGCTTTACATCTTCTGATAAAGACGTAACAATAGTCAGATGTTGGACAAGCTGGTCAACAGTAATGCTTTGTGTGATTTCCTAAATGTAAGATTCTAGAGCTTGAGTCTAGCTGGGTACTGTACCCTTTGGACTGGAAATAGTTTGGCAGCTCTCTTTAATTCCAGTGGAATTCTAGCATGGTGGCTGATGGTGGTAACTCAGAGATGGTTCGCATGTACATGTACATCAGTTGACTTCTCTGTCTGGTGAGTGACAATTTGATGAGTGAGTTAAGTGCATCAGAGCATGAGATATCTTCCTGTGATGTTAATTCTGTGCTGGTACTCAATTCGTACATACTGGTTGATTCTGGATAATGCAGTTATTCACAGAAAGCTCTGGCTCAGAAGAGTTACTTTTTGGACTCTAATTCACAGAATCCTTCAGTCAGCATAACTCAAAATATTTTTTCCAAATTCTAGTCAGAACTCTTGTCCTCTTAATAACTCCTAGTAACTAGTTCATCTTATTTGTTTGTTTTATTAATAGATTTCCATCCTACCCTTTGACACCAGTTTCTAGGGCAGTTTGCAGAATTGCAATTAAAAATAGCAAAACATAACAACAGGAAAGTACATGACATCATCACAAAGCCACAAAACAGTGATTAAAAGCAGCATGGAGAACAAATCAGTCAATTTTAAGTATTCAAGTTTATTCTGCATTAGCTGAATAGGCTTTTGCACGCAGCCATAAAAACAAACCAATACTATATTCAAACATAGTTAAGATAAAATACTGTAACTGAATTGGTAATAGAAAACATACAAAGTAGATTTAAGATCTTGTCACCAAAAGGGTTAAAAGTTTTTCTCTTTATCAGGGCTAAACTGATGTACTTGGCCATTCAATATGACACTTAGTTGTTTCCTGCTAATAAAAATGTCAGGCTTTTTGAGGGGATAGTATCTGTAGTATGAACAGTAAGAGGGTCAAGTTATTAAGTTCTCAAATCTAAATTCGAAGAGCATTCCAGGAAAAAAGTGGCATCAATTTTCCATATTTCTGCAGCCACATGGGCATTGCCTATCTGTGTTGAGTATACTATCATATCATCCTTTGACTTCCAATAAATGCAAAATATACTATGATTCTATTCTTAGTTAAAAGGATCTCAAGGTCACACGGACAAATAAGGGCTAAATAAAGGAGCAACTTTCCAAGATAAATAGTAAAGTTCTTATATAACAGAGTAACAGTTAAACACTAGTGCACCATTTTCCAGGAGATCAATATTAGCTAAACATCTTGTAATTTCTATTTGAGCACTATTATAACATGTTGCAACCAAATAGCTCACTGAGAATCCCAAATTAGATGCAAGGTGGCAAATTTTTGTAGCCCATGATTTTGGACCAATTTCTTCACATGTCATTAATGGGGAAACCAGCTGGAAAAAATATTTTTACTTAAGCCAATATTAATGACTGCTTTCTGGGACAAAGTTTTAGCTGAGTAGCAGCTTGGGGGAGATTTGGAAACTCCAAGAGCTCTTGTTGGAAATTTATGTTGTACTGAGTCCAACACTGCTATATATGAGTGGACCCACAATGTAGTGCCATACAACTGCTCACTCTCATAGAGCTCAAGGAGGGGCATCAAGGTACCACCAAGTAATTTTTAAAGATGGGGAGAATGTCAGTGGTCTTTGCCTGGTTCATACTATAGCAGCAATGGTGCCAAGGGTGGCTTTTTGGAGGCAGAATTCCAGACAAAATAGTGGGGCTGGTTGATATTCTGCCACCACAGTAACCAACGTCTTCTACAAATGTGGGGATGTGGGAGATGGTTGGGTATTCTCAGGAGGAACAAAAAGTAATATATGATTTTCATAGGTGGCTACTTAACTTATGTTGTAGGAAGAACATAATTGCTTTTTCTGCTTTGTTTGATATTTCTTTTTTTAAAAGCCAGAGGTGCAGTTTGGCAACCCAGTTGCTGAAAGATTTCAAACTGGAACCCAAAGCGTTCTTGGCAACTACACTACATGACGCAGCATCATTATTGCACCATTTCTTGGCAAGAACATGGCTACCTCCCATGGGACACAATGGAAACAGCCATCTTATTTCCTTCCACACAATAATGCCCTTGGGAATAAGGCTCCATCATCATGTAGCAGTGTTTCAGTGGTGTTCTTGGTTTGTATTTCAAAATGTTTGGAGAGCACTAGCAAGTGAATTTCAGTATGTAGCAATATGCATTCATGTGTGGCATGCAGGAGTTATTGTGCCTTTCATTTCTTTTTTATTCCCACAGGCAGTCTATAAGGAGGGAGTCAATAGGAAAACAGTAGCATACATTTGCCTGCTGGGCAGGTGCAGGAGTGGACAAAATTGGCATTGCTAATGGGAGCAAGTTGAAAGTTTGTACTGGTTGACCTGCACGGACTAACCTAATAGGTCCAAGCAATTTATCTCTTGAGGCAGACACTTTATTTTTGGACATTTGATAACCCCTGCTATGCACATCTCTCAGTGTCTACTCAAGGTTATGCTCTTAGCAATTCAAGGGCAGAGCCTTCTCCAAGTGACTTGTACAGGGCTACTTTCTTTAGCTATTACATGGAGCAGGAGAGGAGAAAATAATAAGGAAAAAAGATACATGCAAGCAGGCTATTTCACTGGAAACATTGTGAAAATCTCAATATATTGCCAGTTGTTGTAAAAGGGACTGGACAAGATCAACAACTATCACCCTTAGTCAGTTCCCAAGAGCCCCAGTATCCTGGCAGTTGTTGATGGTGTGCAACTTCAAGCCAATTCCAATTTATTGTGGTTATCATGGGGTTTTCTTGGCAAGATTTGTTCAGAGGTTAATTTGTCTTTGCCTTCCTCTGAGGCTGAGAGAATGTGATTTGCCTAAGCTCACTCTGTGGGTTTCCGTGGCTATGTAGTCTCCTGATCTCCAGACTTGTAGTCCAATGCTAAAACCACTAAAACACCATGCAGGGACCATCACTAAAGCTGGCCCAGAGCTTGTAAGTTAAAGACAATGCTACATTAAAGATAATGCTACTTGTTATATAATATTTTTTAGTACAAGGCAATGCTGTTACTTCTGAACATTTCAGTGTCAAAGAAATTAGGGATATGAAGAATACTCACAAGAAAGGATGTGTGGATGTAGGTTGAAAAATGGGAAATTGCCATTTGGATTGTAAGTGCAATGGGTCCTTGGTATCCACTGGAGTTTGGTTCCAAAACCCTTGTGGATACCAAAGCCTGTGGATGCTGATATCTCATTATTTACAATGGCATAATAAAATGGTGTTCCTTATATAAAATAGCAAAACCAAGGTTTGCTTTTAGGATTTTTTTTAAAAAAATATTTTCAAATCATGGATGGTTGAATTTGTGGATGCAGAATCCAGGGATATGGAGGGCTGACTGTACCCCAGAATGGAATTGGTTTTCAGGCCCTTGTGATAAACCAACAACAATGTTGGCAAAAGCTGGTCCACCAGAGCCACTTTGTGTCAGGTCTATACACAAAGTATGCAGTATTCCACATTGGGGTTTTGGGATGGTGGTGGTGTCGCTAGAGCCATCAGCTGTGAAGCAGGATATTCAGTATAGTGGCAACTACTGCGTTGAGTGCTCTTTCACCAGAAGTCTGAAATCCTCTAGCTGTTCTTAGTTTTCTTTGCATGTTAAATTCATACTTACACCTTCCATCTAATAATAATAATAATAATAACAACAACCACATTTATTTATATCCCGCCCCTCTGCAGTCCATCTCAACAGCTATATTTTGGGCTTTAAATATAAGTTGTGTTTGTGTTCTCTGTGTTTGTGTATTGTGCATATTTTAAATATTATTGATATGCATCATTTGGAAATGTTCAGATATAAGCAGCATATAAGTATTTGCAAATAAATAACCTTTGGGAGCAGCTGCAATATTACCCATTTTTAACCTAACTGGAATGCCTCCTGAAAAGTAGATGGTGGTAGATACTGGTGAATTTATGCTCGTAGTTAGTATTGTATGCGAAAACTGAGGCTCATTAATTCCAATCAGCATGTAAAAGGGCTGGCTGCTTCTTTGGTAGCAAGGCTTTAGGGCTACTCTAACTGACAAAGAAACAGGATGTAATAGATGGCTTTATGCATGACTTGCGTATTCTGCAGCTGTACATATATACCAGTCAAAAGGCCTATTGTTTTCATTGTTTTCAAAAGTTGCTAAGTTTAGCCTATGGCCAGTTGTCTGTTTGCCAATTTGAATTACTTAAGAAGTAGATAATACAAACAGTACACAATCAAGGGGAAGAATACTACCAGACAGTGCTGACCAAAAACATTTTGCAACCTGAAATGAAAGATAAGATGGCGCCCTGAGCCATTCTATATATAGAAGCCAACTGGGCTGGCAGCTGAATCTTACTTTTAATCCTGATGACAGGATCACATGCTTCATGCCAAATCTCAGGCAGGGGACTGGTTTAGTGGGGTCAAGATAGGCTTTGAGGGTCACCAGGATAATTTCAGGTTCACAAAAGTGTGGTTCAGGGTGCCTTGCATAACCTGCAAACTGCACTTTTCCCAGCCCTAATTTAGACACTTGAGAAACGAGTTTTCCAATACTCCTTGCACAAGCTATTTTCTCCTTCACTTACAGCCCCTCAACCCATGACCAGCATATCCCCCAGGACATCCCCAGACTAGCCTCCAGAATGACTAGGAAGCTACCAGGCACACTGCATTCCATCTCTATCACTATCACTGTTGTTGCTTCTCTTTGTGAAAGTGTACTATTAGAGCTTTATGCTTCCTTGGCATTTAACAGGCTCTTGACCTGAGAATTCAGTGCCATCATTATCCTGATGATACACAGCTCTATTTTTTCCCCATCGCATGTAGTGGGAATGCTTACTCTGAGCCTGGCCATGTTGACTGGCTGAGTGCCAATAAGCTAAAGCACAGTCTAGATAAGACAAAGGTGCTATTGCCAGAGGTTCATCCATCCAGCAGGATCAATAGTGTGAGTCAGACTTTTTTTGGAAGGGGTTGCACACCCCTGAAAGCAGGTTCCCACCTAGAGTCTTCCAGATGTTTATGAACTACTGTTTCCATCATTTGTCACCACTGATCAGGCTGGAAGGGGCTGAAATGAATTTAAGTCCAACAATATCAGAAGGTCCATAGGTTCTGGAGCTTTATTTTAAAAGGCCAAACTCATAGTTTGGAGATACTTGTGGATCCATCTTGGGCCTGAAACAGATGGGCAGGAAAGAGTGGCTTCTGTCCGCTTTGGGGGCAGGGGCTGCAGATACACATGCCCCTGGAGTGGCCCAAAGCTGAGCAAAAAAGGAACACAGAAAAAGCCCTCCTTACTGTTGGCCCATTCAGGGCCGCAATAGTGGATGGCTCTGGCACTGCAGCATCCGATTGCTGTGGTTCCACACCAATCAGGGGCCAACCAGGTCTCCAAGCTGCTGATCTGCTTCACCCCTGAGTCTTTAGAGAGGTACAAATGTCCTCTATGGAATGGAGTGACATTTATTAAATTTAGACTGTTATGTCAGTTGTGATCCTATCTGGACAGCTGTAGTCTGGTTTCAGTGATCTTTTCCCTGGAATCTCTTGTTTAGATTACTGTTGCAAATGTAAATTGTACTGTGTTGTAAGTGGGGCCACCCAGGAGACGTCTGGAAAAAACCTATTAATACAAAATATGATGTAGGGAATACTCTCTCGAGCAAGATAATACCATATATACTCAACTATAAATTGAGACATTTATGCCCCAAAATTGACTCCAAAATCCTGGGTCGACTAATATACCGTATTTTTCGGCATATAAGACACTCCGGCATATAAGACG
>CM034708.1:194759151-194777003 GCA_020142125.1 Phrynosoma platyrhinos
TTTTGGGGAAGAAAAAGTGCGTCCTATATGCCGAAAAATACGGTACAGGGCAGTATGGTAATATTACTTTGAAAGTTCCTCAAATAAGTGCCTATCCTTCTTTTGTACTTAGTGCATTTCAAAGCAGCTGCTGAGGCAAAGAGTGAGTGCTTTCCTCGCTATTTTCCCTTCCTTCTGGAATGCATGTGTGTATGTTTGTGAGTGTTTCGTGTTGTTTTATGGGAGTTTGCTGCTGGACACCTCAGCCATCCTCTGAAACAGCTGCTAAGACAAGGAGAGTGCTTTCCTTGCTGCTTTCCCTTCTCTCTGGAGCGTGTGCGTGTATGTTTATGAGTGTTTTTTGTTGTTTTATGGGAGTTTGCTACCTCAGCCTTCCTCTGAAACAGTGGTTAAGGCAAAGAATGAGTGCTTTCCTCACTGTTTTCCCTTCCCTCCAAAGCACGCGTGTGTATGTTTGTGAGTGTTTTGTGTGTGTATGTGTGTTGCTTGACTGGGGTTGCTGCCAGACACTTAAGCCTTCCTTGGTAGCCAGTGACTTTTGAAACACCTGCTGAGGCAGGCACAGAGAGTGCTATTGACTTATCCATGGGTCATATCAAAATCCTTAACTTTGGCCCCCAAATTTGCCCTTGACTTATACATGAGGTCGACTTATATTCGAATATATACAGCAGGGGTGGGCAACCTTTCCCCTTTAAGGGCCGAGGGACTTCAGAAGCCTCAGCCATGTTGGCCAATAGTCCCATGTTGGCCAATAGCTCCTGGGATTCTGGGAGCTGAAGTCCCTCAGCCCTTAAAGGGGAAAGGTTGGCTACCCCTGATATACAGTAATCATATTATTATCCAGTCTTCTCTGTTACCAAGCTCACTTTAAGGTATTGTCTTTAACTAGAAAGCTATCAGGCTTAGGACCACACAATTAAAAGATGGCCTCTTCTGCTCTATTCCTACCCATGCTAGGCTCAAGCTTTGCACTCTGCTGTCACATACTGAGAAGCAGATTTTGGAATGCCCTTGCTTAGATGTCTGCCTTGCAGGGCCAGCCCTATCATTAGACAAAATGAGATGGTCACTTCAGCTGGCTGATTCTGAGAGCCAGCAGAAAAGTGTGAGAGAAGAGGCAAGTGTGCTATACTGTTTGCCTTCAGGTGTGGTGAAAGCTGCTTTCCCATTAACATGTTAAAAACAGAGGTAATTGTAAGTGCAGTTTGCCTTTGTACATGGAAATGGAGGGGGTTATTTTCTTGCCCCAGCATTGAGATTTCTGGGAGTGGGCAAACCTTCTATTTGCCATGTACCCTTATTTCTTTTTGATACCAAGCAAAGAACTAAATTGTGTACTTCATTGCTGGGTTCTGTTTTTCCATGTACAGTGTTTTCGACCTTTTATTGTTAGTTCTTTATTTTTGTCTTTCTTGTTTTGAAAATGAATATTTTTTTAAAATGTTGATCTTTTTGTGGTGATTTACTGGTATTTAAGTAAGTTGTCATGAGAAAAAATTGTTATAGTAAGACTAATAGACTGTGTGAATGAATGAGTAGATAAAATTGACCTGGAATGTTCAACACTCAAGATATCTATTTTACTGAAGAGGAAAGTTGGACATCCAATTAGTTGAACCACTTTTAAACAGCTGGGATTCAGAAGTCCTTACTGATCAATTTCCAATCATCCAGAGATCTATCTAGATCTACTTTTTGCTGGTTTAACATATTCGAGTAGGCTTTTGTGGAACAACTCTACTTCCTAGTTCACTTCCCTTTAAATTGTTTGTTCATAGCCATTATATTTTCCTTTTGTAGTGCTAATAAAACTATATGACACTGTTTGCCACATTTCCCCCCTCATGCAAATGAAAAAGGGAGCTTGAACTGAGAGAGGGGGAGTTTTGCAGCTAAAAACAGCAGCTGCAACATGAGAAGCAAAAACATAATAAAATTATTACACTCATCAATATTTAAAGAGAGGTTAGAATTCATTTCAAGGAGGTGTGATGCTGTCATGTCCAGTAAAGGCCTTTTAAAAAATTTTGAGAGAAAATTTCTGCCCTACAAGCAAAATTGGAGCTGCTGGTTTAATGAGAGCAAAAAAGCAAAGTTAATGAATACATACACAGGAACTTAATTTAAATAGTAAATGAAGGGGGTGGTTTATATAATATTTCTATAGAAGGGGAGAAATAAGAAAGTGATCATTAAAGGTCCATCTTCAGAACAAACTAATGATTGGTATAAAAACACATCTAGCCATATCAAGGCATATTTAGTGAGGGTGGCATCAAGGCAAAGCAATGCTAAGGATTGATAGGTCTTGCAATATTTTCGTAGCAGATCTGTACAATAGAACCTCTGCATTGGCATCTATAATTATAGAATCTTAGTGCTGGAAGGGAACACAAAAGGCATGCAGTTGAAGACCTTGCCATGTGGGAACACAAAACTAAAACACTCCTGAAAGATGCTCACCCAACCTCTGTTTAAAGACCTCCAAAGATGGAGAGTCCACCACCTCCTGAGGCAGTCTATTCCACTGTTGACCAGCTGTTACTATGGAGATGTTTTTCCTGATGTTTAGGTTAAGTTGTGGTATGGTATGCTTTTGAATTGGAATATATTGTGCCTTTCTAGGCAAGCTGTATTGCTCACAATATTATTCTCTTGACTATTGTGAAGCAATATGACAAGGAACAGAAATGTGAACAGTATGAAAAAAGTTGAGAGCCAGCATGGCGTAGTGGTTTGAGTGTTGGACTATGAATCTGGAGACCAAGATTTAATTCCCTGCTAGGCCACGAAACCCACTTGGTGACTTTGAACAAGCCACATGGTCCAGCCTTATGAGAAGGCAATGGTAAATCTCCCCCAAACAGATCTTGCCAAGAAAACTGCAGGATAGGGTTTACCTTAGGGTTGCCATATGTCTGAAATGACTTGAAGTCACACAACAAAAACAACATGAAAAGAGTCAAAACATTCTTATATCTCATTGAAATTCATTCATTTCCCATAGTTTTAGTATATGTCATGTCCTGAACTGAGGCTTTGCATGGGTCCACAGATTTAGCCTTTTGGGGGCCAGCCTTACACTTGGCAGTGTGAGACAGCTGCCTGAAGGGCAAATATGGGCAAGAACAAGGAGAGAAGGGAGAGCAGAACTATGTGCCATGCAATCCGTTCCACGTCCTCTCTGCGGCTACCTTCCAATGCAGTGGAGGTTGCTATCCAATCAGCAAGTGCTGAAATAAGATCCAGCTGCTGGTTGGATTGGCTTCTATACAGGGAATGGTAGAGTAGATCCATAGTTTTTTTTTAGACATCAAAATGTTTTTGTTTGACGTAACCTGTATAATTGGGTTTGCCACTGCTTTATTCAGCAGATGATGATGATGATGATGATGATAATGATAATTCCTATCAGGGTTGAAGGATGAAACGAAAGAAGTTAAGATAAAGCTTAATTTGTTATGAAAGGGAAATTTGGAAAGGTGGGTAATCTGATCAGCGATTCCAGGCCCCTAGTGTTGGGAGTTGCAGTTCCTAACATTCTTCACAATTTGTTATGCTGGAGAAGAGAGCTAATGTGAGCTGCAGTCCAGTCACATCTGGAGGGCCACATGGACCCTACCTCAGCCTTAGGAGCTATAACCTAACCCAGCAGACTTACATACAGCAAAGAAAAAATATATACTTTCCAAAGCCATTCCTTCTTGTATTATTGTTGCTGCCTGGGAGGAGTGCTGTTGTACATTTTCTTCCAGCTTCCACTTGTCATAGCTAGTAGTTGTTAATAGACATGTTCTCCATGGAACTGGTCAAATCTCTGTTTTACAGTTAGCAAAATTGGGGGCTAACTGCATTCATTGTACTTGTCACCTGCCACAGAGTTTTGATTTTGTTCCTAGAAACAATTTGTTGAAACACCTTGAAGCCTGTTGGTACCATTTTGTCCAGTTCATTGAAAGAGAGACACTTTCCATATGAAGCACAGCCTTTTGATCCTGCAGCGACAGGTAGAGCTAGTGCACTTGTGCTTGAAGTCGTTACGTACTTTACAAGACAGCAGTTTCCAAGGCGACCTTCACATTTTAGGAAAACATAATCAAGGAACATTAGCAGCTTATCTGATTTATTCATGTATGTAGGGCTCATAGAGGAAGGCAACTATATACAGTGCTTTCATGAATATAAAAGACAAGGTCACTGGGCCCCAGAGACTTGCAGGATTGTTGTGCTGGATACATTGCATAAATCACTCAGGATGAAGAGGCTTCTGAAACAGAGAAAATGAAGATTGGGAGCTTTTGTGTGAACCAGAGAATAGTAGAAGTGGAATTCCAAAACATTTTGCCTACTTATTAACTTATAGTGATGACTTTGGAACTGCTTGTCATGAAATAGACAGCAGCACCTCTAGACAACCAGCCAGTCAGTTTAAATGAAAAATTAACAGAACTTTATTGGAAAATCCACAGGTCAGTCATGCCTACCAGACGTTTTAGCTGAGACTGAAGAATCCCCCCCCCCCCTACAGCCAGTAACAAGAATGTGCAAAAGCCCGCGCTCTCAGCCCCTCCCTTTTTCCCAAAACATCTCCTACATTCCCAGCTAGCTGAGCCAGTCGTCCAAGGTCAGTTGATAAAGCACCTGCATACTAACAATACTAACCCAACTTCCCATTATCCCCACACTAAACTACATATCTGATAGAATACTACCAGGATTCTAACACTGCTGCAGTGATGTTTTCCTACACTGCTGTGGTAATGTGAGAGAGCCATTTCTTTGAGAGCCCAGGCTATGGTAACAAAGGCAATGCTGGCACAGGAGGACGAGGTCATTCCCACGTCATGGTGCTTCCTACATTATCTTGGCAGCCTTGGAAAATGTGTGTATTCCTGCATGGCAGAGGGATTGGTCTTGATGGACTTTGAGGTTTCTATGATTCTATGATTCTGTTCTCAGCATTAGCTCTCATATCTTCAGAAGAGGACCTTCCTGCCTTCCTGTTGTTGATTATTTGGCTGTGGCATGCTTGAAATGCAGCAGAGCTCAAGAAACCAGCTTCCTTCATCAGCCATCCCATGCTGAAAGCATGCAGACAAATCATCTAAAGATCTAAAGTAGAGCTTTATTGTTCCATAAAATAAAAATAAGCAACGAAAAACATACAGTGCACCATGGGATCACATCTTGCTGATGTGGTAGAAAAGAAAAGTTACAAATCCATGTTTCCAGATCCAGGAGTTACATTGTAAAAGCAGTATAAGCATACTAAAAGCCAAAAACTAACTCCATAGTTTAAAACCACTGCTGAACACACACGCACACTCAGTGCTTACAATATAAACATTCTAGACAAAAAGAATCTCTAGGCCCTTCCCTTACTCCACCTTCTGGGTGTTAACCTTATGCTGATTGGATGATGCCTGTATGATGTGTTTTAATCCAGCCCCTTGCTGTCCATCATCCACCCATGTGATTCTTTTCCCATGATCTAATATTGTTTGAATTTCATTATCTGTTTCCCAGCTAAAATCTGTTCATGTTTTGACTCCTTGGCCATTTGGGCCATGTTCTCTGTTTCGCTAGATGCTGTTCTCATGAAGAAAATTCCACACACACATCTTTACATTTCACCTTTGACTGTATAACCCAGGGGTAGGCAACCTTTCCCCTTTAAGGGCTGAGGGACTTCAGCTCCCAGAAGCCTCAGCCATGTTGGCCAATAGTCCCATGTTGGCCAATAGCTCCTGGGATTCTGGGAGCTGAAGTTCCTCGGCCCTTAAAGGGGAAAGGTTGCCTACCCCTGGTATAACCCATCCATATTCCAACACCTGTTTCAGATGGGAGCTCATGGCCGGGGAGGTTTAGGACAATCAGCTGAGTATCAGGACCATCCAGTGTTCTCTGAGAAACCAGGTTTAGCCTGAAAGATGTGTTAGATTGCTGTGACCAGAGTCTCTATAGCCAGCATGGTTGTGCTAATTGGGGATGGTGTGAATTGCAGTCCAACACATCTGGAGGATGCCAGAATGCAGAAGGTTGCTTTAGAATCAGACTAGATAGCACACACACAGCAATTAGGGATGTTGTTTCAACACAGGTGGTGCTAACCATGGTGATACTAAGATCTAAATCCAATTGTTAGTCCCAACTAAAGTAGACCCACTGAATCAACAAGAACTTGGTAAGCCATCACTTATGTAAGTTCCATTGACTAAATGGGTGTTCTCTAGTTGTCACTAGCAATTGAATTTAGTTCATCACCTCATTTTTAAATTAGCCACTACATCTTCTAGCCCTCCTTTTAATTGTGCTCTTCCTGTGTTTTTAGCCTGGTTAAAGTGGTATTTGTTATTACAATAATGTTTTTATGCCTCAGAATAATCTGAAATAGAGTTGCTCTTTAGTGATAATTGCATATGACTGAAAAATATAGCTAGCAGGGTAACCTCCCCACCAGCTGCCTTTATTGTACAGTGAAATGGTAAATGGGGTGTGTGTGATTATGCATTCTACTTTTGTGGCTGCAATGGTCTCCTCAAGCCCTCCTCCGCAGATTTTTTTGAAACCTCTGGAAGCCTCTAGATCAGTGGTTCTTAACCTGGGTTTGATCGAACACCAGGGGTTCGGTGAGTCAGTCTCGTGGGTTCGGTGGAAGTCAAGACACACATCCGATTCATATGATTCGTGATGACACGTCCCGCTCGTCCATCATTGGCTGCAGGTGATAACCTGTATACGTTTTATGTGCCCCGCTATTTATATGCCCCATCCAACCAAACCAGCTTGCCCCGCCTCCACCGACAGAAGTGGCCCTCTGATTGGCCATGTGGCGTGATTGACAGTGCGGCGGCCCACTCCCCTCACCGGATGGTGCTGACGGTCCGTCTGTATTGGCGGTAGAAGGATTCAGTGAATGCCTAAGAATCGTAAGAAGGGTTCGGTGAATGCGCATATGAAACTGGTGGGGGTCAGTACCTCCAACAAGGTTAAGAACCACTGCTCTAGATGTACAGTTCTCAACTTGGATGAGATGTCCCTCAACATCTGATCTTTGTATCCACATTACTTCAAACCAGTGGTTCTTAAATTATCTTACATGGGGCACCAATAAGGATTTTCCACAATTTACCAGGGTTTGGCACCATATTTTGTCCATTTACTACAACAGTTTCTTTCTTGCCTGGAAGCTCGTAGCAGATCAGCTGCCAATATCTTAAGGACCAACCCAGTCTATGGAACAGAACTTTGATTAGCATTCTGTAAACAAAACCAAAAATGACGGTCTGATCACTTGCAGATTTATTGGAAAACAGAGACCTTTTCACACTACAAATTTATAACACTCTGTTTTATAACTTTAATTGCCATGGTTCCATTCTATGGATTCCTGGCAGTTTAGGGAGAGGTGTTTGGACTTTTTAACCAGAGAGCTCTGGATGGTCTCTTACCAAACTATATATACACCCCAGGATTCTGTAGGATAGAACCATGACAGATAAAGTGGAATCATTATGCTATAATGGTGTAGTGTATAAAAGGGTCCCAGAAATGGGGGTTCAGGGTGGATGGGAAATGGGAGTTATTCCTCAGACTTCGTTTGCTGCCTCTGCCTGTATTATATCACTGAGTCCTCCTCATGCACCTTTCTGGCTGCATCTGTTCTGCAGAAATAAAGCAATTTGACACCTCTTTAACTGCCATACTATGGAATCCTGGGATTTGTAGTTTGTTGTGGAACCAGAGTTCTCTGACAGAGAAGGCTAAATATCTTTAAAAACCACCCTACAAATCCAAGAATTTCAAGAATGGCAGTTAAAGTGATGTCAAATTATTTCTGCAGTATAGATGCAGCCTCTGTGATCTTTTCTTACACTGAAAATGTAAATGTATCTGAGGAAGTAGACAAGTCTATGAAAACTCATGCTGCCAACTTCTTTCTTTCGTTAGTGTCAACAGTGCTACAAGATCTTGCTACATATCTTTTAATTCATAATGTAAGTTAGGGCCTAAGCAGACTGCCAGAAATAGTGCACATTAAATTGAGGCACTGCCCTGGCTCAGTGCTAGGGAGTCATGGGAATTGTATTTTTTTCTGAGACATTGAGCCTTCTCTGTCAGAGAGCTCTGGTACCACAATAAATTACAGTTCCCATGATTCCCTAGCACTGAGCCAGGGCAGTGCCTCAATTTAATGTGCACTATTTCTGGCAGTCTGCAAAGGCCCTTAGTCTCCATTTGACATTTACAGTTTTCCTTCCATATCCATGGATTCTTTATCCTTGGATTCAACCATCCACTGCTTGAAAATATTTTAATAATATATAAATTCCAAAAAGCAAGCCTTCATTTTGCTATTTTATATACAGGATGCCATTTCACTATGCCATTATATTCAATGGGACTTGAATACCCACGGTTTTGGTATCCATGGGGGGACCCTGGAACAAAACCCCAGCGGATACCAAGTCAGTCATTTTTATTATTATTTAAATGTGTTGCAGATCATGTCATGAAATTATAGGGATGTTTCTATTTTGCCAAGTCTGTTCCCATTCTGAGGGCACTTGTCAGATTGGGGGAATCAGCCATTGTCAGTATAAAACTGCAGTGGCTTAACTGGTAATTGTATTATTGCTAAGGTCCATGTGCTTGAAGGCCTCATAATCCATTGCCTTGTCAGAGAGACCCTGATGAAAATACCATTAATAAGAAGCTGGTGACCAACACACACAAATGCTGCAATGAACTGAGGGCAAGCCCTTAGTGGTTCCCACTTGGGTTTAGGCACAGTTACTGCTGGGATATGTTAGCAAGCATTGATAACTGATCCCCCTGGCATGGTCACTTTCAGCTTTTTCACAGTTTGTTCCTTCACAGAGATCATTTCATGACCTGACAGTGACAGGTTCTTCCTGACTTCTCAGTGGTTTCCCCCTGCTGCATACACTCAGTGCTGTTATTTATCTTTTCTGTCAAAGAAATTCCTCTCTCGGTGTCTGTTTGATTGTGATATGCTTTTTCCTGAAGATGTCTTCCCTTTATGTTTCCAGGATCCCCTACGGTGCAGTGTTACTATCTGTATTAAACGGAAAGCCCCCTTGTGGTATGTGTAGTAGCATTTAACAAACTGAGTGGGGCAAAACAGACATCTGGATAATTAGGAGGTCAGATAAGCTATTTCTATAGAATTAGACTGATAGGAAATTATACAGGGGCCCAGCAAATGCAAATACAAGTATTTTGGATACAGCCAGTGAGGTCTGTATAATGGCATAGCTGTCATATTTCTTTGCTATAGAAAAAGCCAACAATTAAAGGAAGATAGATAGAACTCTTAGGCCATACCTTGAACCCACCCTGGTAATTATTGGTGGGGGATTCTGGCATTGTAGAGAGCAAACATGGGGATAATGGTTTGAGAGTTAGACTACAACTTTGGAGACCAGGGTCTGAATCTCCACTTAGCCATGGAAACCTACTATGTCATCTTGGGCAAGCCACACTGTTTCAGCCTCAGAAAAGGGAAGAGGTAAATGAATAAATCTTGCCAAGAGAACCCTGTGATAGCTTTGCCTTGGGGTCACCAAAAGTTGTAAGAGACTTGGAAGGTACATAACAACAACAGAGTCCAAAAAAGTAACTTTTTGAAGCCCTTGCTTAGACTGTTCATTTATGTTCTCTCTTTCTCTTTCTCTCTCTCTCTCTCTCCCATTCAGGTGTCAATTATCTTTTCTTTTGAAAAGAGTTGGTCTAGATTGAGAATGTTTGAATTTCATCTACAGTAGTGATCCTCAGTCTTTGGCTGTCGAAGTGTTTTGGACTTTTAACTTCCAGATACATTAGCCAGCATAACCAATGGTTATAGATTATTGGAACTGAAAACTGAAATATCTAGTAGATCAAAAACTGAGGACCACTGGTCTATTGCTGTCACTGAATTTCACATAAATTTTGAGGTAAATGTTAGGCATTTCTGCTTGATGGAGTTTTGAGGGAAATATTTTAAATATATTGGTGAAGGGTTCCAGATATCCCTCCCTGAGATCCACAGGAAAGTTGAACTGATGTTGCTAGTCAATTTTCACCTTTCAGTGGTAGGGTTTGGGTAAGAAGTCTGCTTCTTAACAACAGTGATTGCCCAACTGGTAGACTAGAACTGGTGAAAAAAGAAACTCTTAATGTACCATTGAAGAAACAAACAAACAATAAAACCTGAGGCTGACCTTTTCCTTTTCTGGAACTTTACCAAAAGTAACTATTTTGAGGTTCTTGTCCAGATGAACAAAAGGGATTTGATAAGGCTAGTGAAATTTCTCAAGAGATTCCAGCTTATTTGACATTTTTACCCAATTAGGGTTCTATGGCTTCTCTGCTCTCAATATCATCACATACAGCAGCAAAGGAACAAGAAGAATATGCTATGCTAAGGAGTAACTTGGAAGAGGCAGCAAGGGGAGGGGAGGATGAAGAAATTATGGAGTGAGTATAGTTCTACACTCCCCCCCCCCCGGAGATTTTAGCTAAAATTGTGTTGGTCGGTGTAACTATGCCAATATAGGCAGTGGCTGCTTTGAGGGAAGCCATAAAAATTCTACAGGTGCAGTGATGGCAAGGGGATAAGGTAAAGAAAACTATTTCTACCACTGATTGGAGAAATTAATGCTGGACTTGAGCAGTCTGTTTCCTCAATGCTTGGCTACTATGTCACTTTAATAAACTGTTTGTGATTGGAATTTGGGTTGTCTCTAACCTTCTTCATGGTACTCTCTACCAAGCTGAAAGGATAACGGAAAGGACTATGGTTTAGTGCATGGTTTGCATGGAACAGATTTCAGTTTTCAAGCCTTGGTTTCTTTTTATCAAGAAGGATCTGGTAGCAGGTGACAGGAAAGACCCTAGAGAGCTGTGCCAGTTAGAATAGGCAATTCTGGGCTAAATAGACCTGGCATAAAAACAGTGTTCCATTTTGCTATCCATGCACCAAGCTGAAATTAGATTCATTTTTAGCACCATTCTTTCACAAGCAGGGCTGTCCCAGGACTTTTTTTTTTTTTTTGTCAGCAGTGCAGGACAAAATGGGATGTCCACATTTGCACATACAGAGACCAACCAGCTGGCAATTCTATCTTTCTTCTATAGAGATATGTTAAATGCTGTTGTCCCTGCTGTCCCTCCCCAGCATCTGCTAGCAACCTAAGGCAGCTGCTTCACTTTGTCTGATGGTAGAGCTGGCCTTGTTTGCAAGTCTAAATGGCAACAAGTGGTCATAGAGAGCCCAAACATAGGGCAGGAAGCCTGAAAAGGACAATGAGTACAGATTTTTAACAAGGTTGTCTTGATGTTCTGTTTGGAAATTCCTGTCTTGTTTGACCATTATTGGTGTTTGCTAGACTACACAAATCCTCTGTCTGATGCATCACAATTATTTTTCCATTCACATGCAAAAATGCCCTAAAATCCATTTCTGCCCTCCAATCAGATGAATGCCCAGAGTTCTCTTGTATGCGTCAGCACGTTGTCAAGCTTGCAATGCTTAGTGTATTAAATATTAATGTTTACCTTAATATACATTACAAGGAACATTCCTATTTCATTTTTCTTCCCTCATTCTTGTAGGTGAGTCACATTAGATTTAATTTACATTTAGGCCTTTCAAACAACTTGTCATTTCCTCTTGGTTTTTGTATAATTTCCATATCACACAGATCATAGAGAATGCAGTTGCGTTTAGGGATGGGGGCAATGTCAAGAAAATCCACTGCATATTACTGTGAGGCCATGTTTAATTTTAGGACTGGATTTTTAATGTGTCTGAGTCAAGAGATTTCTGTATGCACACTATGGCAACTCACATGTAAGTGACTCAAAAACTTAGTACCTTCTGATCCCTAGGAACAACTGTATCTGACCAATTGGGGAAGATGGAAAAGAATACTCTTGGTTTTGATAGCCTCAATGAAAATAACATTTTCACACCTCCCAAAATTAATTGCAAGCAGTAACTTGTTGTTTGTTGTTAACTGCCTCGAGTCAGCCCAGACTCATGGCATGTCTGCGGAGAAACATCTCCAGGCCTCCCTATCCTCCACTGCTCTGCTAGGTCCTGCAGATTCAGACCCATGATCTCCCTGATTGAGTCTAGCCATCTGGCATGTGGTCTTCCTCTTTTAATACTGCTTTCTACCTTTCCTAGCATTATTGTCTTTTCTAATGAATCATGCCACTAATGAGGCAATGTGCATGTTTTAAACTGTGAATAGCTAGTATGTATACAATTGGGAAACTGCATACTTTAGTAACTGGGGTGCATGTATACATTAGATGTAATATATAAATAAATTTTCACATTAGGAAAAATCTATTAAAAATGTGCACAAATGTCCACACTGGGGAAGTTTATAAAATCCTGAAGCCCATACAAAACAAAGATGGGAAGAAAATGTGATATTAGGAGAAATAGAACAAACTGAGACAGAGAAACATAACGTTTTCTCTAGCTTTGGACCCTAACAGGGCAATTTTTTTTCCAAAAAATAATGTACAGGTATACCTTGCTAATATGTCAGGTTAGATTTCAGACCAACATTATAAAGCAAATATCACCTTAAAGTGAATCACAGCCTCCCTCCCAACTTGCTAGTGCATATAAAATCCTAAAAACATATTCACACTATAATTTATTAAGTGTGCAATAGTGTTAGGCCTAAAAAAAGATGCAAAAGTAAAAATAATAAATAAAAAATGCCAGAATACAACGCTGAGATATGATGTGCAGAAATACTGTAAACAGATTGAGTGCAGCTAACAAAATGTCACTGTACTATATAATTGAAAAGCACCATATTAATGAAGCATTCTAAAGTGAAGCATGTTAAAGCGAGATATCCCTGTAGATTATTATCTTGCCAAGTCACTTTAGCTCTGTTAAGTGAGGGACAATTTCTTTAGTTGTACCAACTAGAAATGATTTTTTTGCAAGTCCAGATTTGTTCCATTGCAATTTTGCATCTGCTGCAAATTAAAAAAAAAATCAGCATAATATTTGCATGTATTTTCACACATTTATGTGTGGATGAACATTTGTACATTTTTGCATATAATTTTTCTGACTATGTACATGTTTCCAAATATTTTTTCCTAATATGTGCCTTTTTAAACACAAATTCACCAATGTATGCTATACTTTTTTAATTAGACAAGTACAGTTCTACCCATTGCAAAATTTGCTATGATATCTAAGTATGTATATCTGGTGGTAAAAGACCTATTTCTCTCTTTTTTTTTTTTTTTTCCTTTTTACTAGAGACCTGTACCACCTAGGTATAAATGTTTGGAAATCTTGCCAAATTTTGCAGTGAATTATACTTCTAAATTTGGGTATAACGGGTGGCCCTTACTTTCAGTTTCTCAGCAATTGAGTCAATTTTAATTTTAAATTAATTTGGCTATGGCTGCAGTTCCGTTTGTGTGTTGAAAAAAATGTACTCAGAAATTAAGTTGGTTGTTGTAAACGTACATTTATATTAAGTGGTGTACACAATGAACAGTAGCTATCTTCTTTGGCAGCAAGGCAAATCTGTGGCAGAAAAATTAAGCTAATTCTTACTGCATTAAAAAAGTGTTCCCTCTCCTTTGCTCTCTAGATGTGCAGAAGCACTCAGAATTTGAGAGGGTCTTTGCAGAGCTCTCTTTCTATGAACCTTGTGAATCTTTGGAGAGCAGCATAATTGTTATTAATCCTCAGATACTGGAGGAGGTCAGCTTTAAAGCACCAGCTGTGTAAAAGGTGATTAAAATTTATTGATTAGCACCCAAGATCTCTGTCAATAGAGTTGTGGTTATCATCAAAGCTCTCAATATAAAAGTATGGTTGTAAAGCACAATAAACACACTGGTATTGTTAAATAGCAACTTTTAAAAAAAAATCCCATTGTGTTTCACCTCATTAGATATTAGCAAGCCACAGAAACATCCAATTCTGAGGAGAATTTTGGATTATGGGGCCTGTTCAGATATATTTTGCTGAGAGTTGCAACCCAAGACATCTGGAGTCCAGCAAGCTGGGAATGATTCTGTCTAGGTACATCTCCAGTCTTGGAGGGGATAATCTGGTCTTTATTGGCACCTTAAACAGGTGAAGAGAAAAACAGGTGAAGAGATAAGGGAAAGGAGGGATTGAGGGTGTCTTTGAAAAAGTGAACAGCCATAGAATCCTCCTGTGTACCTTTTGAATGCTTTGGAATATAATCAAAGATATAGAGAAAGATTTCCATCTACAAAAAATGGCAGGGGAAAAAAATGTCACTCCTGGAAGATGTTTAAAGAAGGACACAGTCCTTTCAGTCTTGCTTCCTGCATGATAAAAAAAGAGAGGGGCGTTAAGAAACCAGGACTGCTTTTGGATCCTTATTTTATTTATTTTTTCTTTTTTTTGGCCCACAACAGATCCTGGGGTGGAAAATTACCCCCTGAAACTTGCCTATCCCTGCTTTACTGTTTACACCATTCCTCTTTTGACTGAGCCTGCTTTGCCTTTAGCCTTCAGAGGAAGCAGGTGGAGTGCAGGTGGCTTAAGGATCAGGTGTACTTTGCATCTCACGGGAGGACAAATGCACTCACATATGATGTATTATCAGTCAGATGACACCAGCACTTCAGAAAACTAGCCCAAGAGACATTCCCCTGGAAATTTAGCTCTGTTAGAGATTTACTGAGTACTTTCTGGATTCTCATCCAGCTATACTTCACAAATTTTTGGGTGGGAGACATAACTAATATAAACCAATACTAGTATAAATCTTTCTCTCTGTGTCTTTATTTCTCACTCACTCTCATCTGTCTGTCTATCTATGAACCATCCATCTGTCTATCTAGTGATCAATCATCCATCTACATGGATACACATCTTAGATTAAAATTAGAATATATACTTCAGCACATTTCTAGAAGTGAGCTAGTGTGGTGTAGTGGTTTAAGCATTGGACTATCACTCTGGAGATCAAGGTCCAAATCCCCACTCAGCCATGAAACCCACTGGGTGACCCTGGGCAAGTTACACACTCTCAGCCACAGAGGATGCCAGTGGTAAACCCCCTCTGAAGAAAGGTGCCAAGAAAAGATCATGATTAATTTATGTTAAGACTGCCATAGGTCAGAAGTTATTTGAAGGCACACAACAGCAACATTTCTAGAAGAGCTGTTTCTGTCCCTTTCTGAGCGTCAAGGCCTGGATTCTTTTCTGTAGTTTCTAGGATGAAGGAGATGAAGAGCCAGAGCACTGCAATGAAAAGTGTGTGTGTATGTATCATTCATGCAGTGGCTCAGCGTTAAGACTCTGACTCTGATGATCGCAAGGTTGGCAGGTTGGCAGTTCGAGATCCAAGTGCTTTGTGAAGAAGTGAGCTTCTGTCACTAGTCCCAGCTTCTGCCAACCTAGCAACTCGAAAGCATGTAAAAGCTCAAGTAGATAAATAGGTACCGCTCTGGTGGAAAGGTAACAGCATTCCGTACAGTCATGCTGGCCACAGGATCACAGAGTCTTTGACAATGCTGGCTCTTCAGCTTAGTATAAAATGGAGATGAGCACCACCCCCTACAGTCGGATACAACTAGACAGTCTTGTCAAAGGGGAAACCTTTACCTTTTAAAAATGTATCATTCATACACACACACACACACACACACACAGAGAGAGAGATCCCTAGTGTTTTTTATTTGAATGGCATACTCTGTACAAATATGATTGAAGCTTAACGCATCGTGTTTAATAACATCATCAGAGGTTTCCTCTTGTAACTTCACCCTTATAAAACTGCCAGGACCTGCTTCCTATAACATCATAAAGATATATCACTAGGTCTTAGGCTTTGTTGCTGAAATTTCAGGGCTTGGAGCAGCCCTGACCTGGCAACCCCAGGTGCTTTCCAAATGGAGGCAGATGTCTGTCTGTGATAACGTGTGATTTACCTCATCTTTATATCTTGTATTTAGTGTCCTTTCTTTTCTAATTGATCAGTAGGAGGAAACAGGGGCTTAAATTCATTTCCAGGCACACCATTTATGAGAAAATCCTGTTGACAGAGGGAATCCCATTGATTGGGAATATGCACTCCCCTTAATACCTAGTTTGACCCCTAGGCTGCTAGCCTATGAGAGAGGAAATCAGATTCTTAGATGTGATGAAGAAGCATGGAAGGAGAACATTTGTAAAGAGTAAAGTTCTGGTTACTTGAACCCTACATCCCAAAGCAGCAATTCTGTACTTGTTTCCCTTAATTAAAAATAAAGAGGTATAGGATTGCATTGCACACATTATAAACAACCCCCTTTCTCTCCCCCTCCCTCTTTCTGATTTTCAGCTTCTTGAATAGGGCAAATGGCCTCTTTTTCTTCATCTGTGCCATGTCTGACTTCATTTTAATGATGAAGTACAGCATTTTTTTCTCCCCTACCCACACCCTGGCATCATTTTCTCTAAATCTGTTGGCTTCTGACAGAAAATGAAAACAATAATTAGTCTTCAACTCAGTTAGCACTAAAAATGTGGGAAGTTGAGCTGAAAGGGCTCCCTCCATCTTAGCTGGGGGGCTGGTGGATGCTGGATCTCTGAAATCAAGGCAAGTGACTTTCACTGAGGAGAGCATTAGCTGCTTTCTGTCCTAAAAAAGGAAAGAAGTATGCAATAAGTGCCCAGCACAGAAAGCAATAACAAGAGACAGAGGCAATCATTTTTCCTCAAGGCTTTCTGCAGGATAGAAAGAGTGGGGTGGCAAGCAAGGTTAGTCAAACAGCTAACCTACTTATTTCCCCCCCCCCTTCCAGGAACCAGAATTAGTTCCTCTGGCAGATGAAATGCTGCTCTTAACCTTACCTTCTCATCCTAGCAAGCATTTTCCTTAATCCTTAACACTTGAAGCTTAGAATTGACAAGAGCATTTGTCTTTCTTCTGAGCTCTCCTTTCAAGTACAGGGGAATGTAATAAGCACAGGGCTTCATCTAGTATTTCCAGAAATGGAGCCATGGATATGTGCATGTGTGTGTGTTACTGCTGACTCCCTTTAGGGCCTTCATCACACTCATTGGGGGTTTGAACATCTTGTGCACCACTGGTGTCCTCTGTGGCGTCTCTCTGCCCCATAGGACTTTGTCCTGAGCCCTGACAGGATGGGAGAAACCTCTTCAGAAAGCAACACTGTACCAGTGTCACAAGAAACCAAAGGTTGGGGTGTGTACAGGAACAAAGTGCATTTTGTTTTTGTGTGCCTTCAAGGCCTTCCTGAGTTATAACAACCCTAAGGCAAACCTAGCACAGGGAATTCTTGGTAAGATTTATTCAGAGGGCATTTGCCTTTGCCTTCCTATGAAGTTAAGTGAGTGTGACTTGCCCAGGGTCACCCAGTGGGTTTTCATGGCTGAGCAGGAATTTCAACCCTGTGTTACCCAAATTGCTCCCAAATTGACTTCAATAGGAGAATTAATTAATTAACTCAAGGGAACAGTGAGAAGGTTTTCAGTAACTTTAAAAAGCAAGGAACTTTTACCTTTTTTTTTATCAAGTCCAAACACTAGATCTCTAGAATGAAAGATTGTTGTTGTCAACTGCCCTTGAGTTGATCTCAACTCATGGTGGCCCTATGGATGAGACACCTCCAAGTCCCTCTGTCCTCCACTGCTCTGCTTAAATCCTGCAACCCCTTCATACCCATGACCTCCTTAATAGAGTCCATCCATCTGGCATGTGGACTTCCTCTCTTCCTACTTCCCTCCTCCTTTCCAAAGAGTCCTTCCTTCTCACTATGTGTGAAAGGGATCTAGGAATCCAAGTGAACCACAAGTTGAACATGAG
>CM034708.1:194796083-194818692 GCA_020142125.1 Phrynosoma platyrhinos
ATCTAAGGACTGAACTAAAAATGAGGGAAAATGCAGGGGAGAATTTAAGCAGTCCAGGCTGAACATCACACTTCGTATATTTGCAATGTGATCCCTGGTGCCTCTTCCTTTCCTGAACCCAGCTTGGACCTCTGGGATTTCTCTCTCCGTGTGTGGTTGGATTCTATGTTGCAGTATTTTGAGCTTAATTTTGCCTCCATGGGAGGTTAATGCTATGGTCCTTTAGTTGCTCCAGTCTCTTGTGTCTCCTTTTTTGTGGATGGGGATGTATATTGATAGCTTCCAAGCGGTTGGTCATCATTTTGTTTTCCATATCCATTGACATATATATCATCTGTTCCTGGAGTCTTGTTTTTTGCCATTTCTTTTATTGCAGCTTCCACCTCAGTTTTTAGATTTTGGGGTTCATCTTCATATGGCTCTTCGCTCCATGTGTCCTTCATTTTGTCATCTCTTTTTTATAGTTTTTTCTGTGTATTGCATCCGACGGCTTTTTATTCCTTCCTGGTCTTGAATTATGTCATTTTTATTATCATAAAGTATCCCAGTCCTTAGTTTGAACTTTCCCTTGATTTCTTGAATCTTGTGGAATAGGTCTCAAATTCTTCCCATTTTGTTGCTGTCTTTTATTTCTCTACATTTGTCGTTGTAGCAATATTCCTTATCTTTGAGCACTAGCTGTTGTACTGTTGCATTCATGTTTCTTAGTTTATTCCTATCTCCTTTTTGTTTTGTTTCTCTTCTTTCTTTTATTGATTGTAGCATTTTATTTGTCATTCAGTCCTCAAAAACACCAAAATCAAGACTCAGCAAATGCAAATGAATTTCACCCATGGTCAGAGGGTTCCCCAGCAGACAATGGACCATTCAATAAATAGACACTAATTCTCTTTGCATATCCTCCCACCCTGAGGCTTTGCTTCAACAAAACAATAGACAGATTTACATGCTAATCCTCTCAATCAAGGGTCACACAGATATATACCCCACACACCTCCATGCTACCATTCTCTGAAGATGCCAGACACAAATGCAGGCAAAATGTCAGGAATACATTCTTCTAGAACTGTCTCACAGCCTGGACAACCCACAAAAACTTATGGATGTTGGCTGTGAAAGCCTTCGACTTCACATGTTTCAGAAAAGTTTTCCAGAGCTTTTTTTTGGGCTAGCACTCCTAAAATTTCCCAGCTAGCAAGGTCACTGACTATATATGGAAATATATAAAATCCAGAGTGTAGATTCTGAAAATCCATTTTCTACCAGGTTAGCTGGTAGAGGTAAACTGGTTATGTTTTCTGTGTCTACAGAGGAAAGGAATATGATCTAAAGTATTTTTGGTGGAAGGATTTATTGGATGAATACATCCAATTTGAAACACATAATGCTGCAGAGGTTACGTTTTTAGCCTAGTTAACAGGAAGAAGGCAATCACCTAAGTACTAACATCTATAAAAACAAAACATCCCATAGAAACACATACCTAATGTATGGGATATTATCCCTGAAGAAATATCAGTCAGTGGCTTCTGTGTCGGGGTGGGTGAATCTGTTCTGTGTTCAATTCCAGACTTCAAAGGAGTTAGCCAAGATCCTGAGCCCTATTCCAAAATAATATCGGTATTTTGTAAAGTTGTTTTAAAGTCTGGAATAAAATCCAGAATGAATGTACAGCTCATTGGATTGGGAGTAATTAGCCACAATTGCTATGTGTTTATTGTAAACATACTAGTAAAATGACAGAGCTTGAGTAATGTACTGATCTGGAAGAAAGGTCCTAAGACATTTTACCACTCCACATCAAGTATGTGGTGTATGTTAGTCAGTGCCCTTGCAATTAATTTTATATTGGAAGGGGGGCATCTGGGTCCCTTAAGGAGAGAATTGGAAAACTCCTTTTTAATATCAGAAACAGAAAATCATGTGCCCCATTGGTACAACACTTTATTGAGAAAGGACATACAGCACTAGATATGAAATTATGGGCAGTTGCTAAAACAGATAGTAGTTGTTGTGTGCCTTCAAGCCACTTCTGACTTATGGCGACCCTAAGTCATGGGATTTTCTTGGCAAGATTTGTTCAGAAGGAGTTTGCAATTCCCTTCCTCTGGGGCTGAAAGCATGTGACTTGCTCAAGATCACCCAATGGGTTTCTATGGCCGAGTAGGGATTTGAACCCTTGTTTCCAGAGTCCTAGTCCAACACTCAAACCACTACATTATGCTGGCTGGGTACTAGTCATGACAAATTCTTAATGAGAAATAAGAATAATAAAAAGGAATAAATAAGAATTCCTTATAAAGAGGAAGAGGAAGAAGAAAGAAGACCTTAATAAGAAAGGTCTTCTTACCTCAGATAGTTTGAGAGAGATGGCTTTAGCCCATGAGAGAGAGCACAGATTGTACAGAAAGATGAAATGTGGTGGGCAGTATAATTAGTGCACACTTCTCAAGCAGTCTCATTTGTTAAACCCCTAATTATTGCAGTTGTCGCTGTGCTCAATTTGATGAAGGAAAACTCATGTTGTGCTCCTTGTATCCAAAAGTGGCAGTTAATTCTCAGATGAGGTAACTTGCAAAGTTACTTGCAAAATTACTGAAGAAAGCTATGAAAAGTCTCCTGCTGCCATGTTAAAAACCATTATAGTCCATTTGTTCTTCAGACTGTTAGGGTGTCTGGTCATCATCTCATTTAAATTCTAGGTGAGCTATATAAGATTTTGCTCTGGAGGCTTTTGAGGTACTTGTCAGGGTTAGACTTAAGGATATAAGGACTGAAGGAATAAATGTTAACAGCCCACTAATGTCTCATTGCAGAATGAAGCCTAATTAAATTGTGCATTATATACTTTCAGTGGCATTCATTTCCCACTTCTTTTTTTCCAAGGGAAATTTCCATGAAAACAAGTCAACTTTTGCCATTCCCTATTTTTTTCTACCTAAAATCCAGAGGCATTGTGAATGTACAATTAATTTCTATAGCAATTAGGATGATGTCACAAGGAGAAAATTATAACTTTTTAATAATAGAATGATTGCAATGGTATATTCATTTTCTTTTCAGCCAAGTCTATATTTCTCTTTGAATCATGGGACAAAGAAAAGAGAAAGAGAAAGAAGCAGCACTGATTGTAGCTGGAACATATTCTCGAAATCAGGCTGGTTAGCTAGGAAGCCAGTTGTTGTGATCCAGAGACCAGTGTCTTCAGTCTAGATGTCAGGATACTGTACTGGGTCATGGATTAATTGTTTTGATCCATGAATAAAGTACTGTTGTGCTTCAGGCAACATGAAAGAACTGTCAGGAGCTTCAAACTCATGCTGCCCTTCTGCATTTTTTTGTGTGGCAGAACAGGAAGTTTTAAACTTCCAGTTTTAAACTTACCACAGTACCTTGTGATGTCAAAATTCAAGGAACCTTGGTTGGGTTAAACAATGGTTATTGAAAACAGTGTGATTCTGATTTGTTTGCACTAAACATAGTTGAAACAAATGGTTTATTTCAGCCAAATTTGGTTTCAGAAACTTCAGAAGGGCTGCATTCAGCTACAGGGCTGAGGTTCTCCACCCTTGCTTTAAAGAAGCAGAAGGTATATTTGCACTGTAGAAATAAAGTAGTTTGACACCAATTTAACTATAATGATTCTATCCTACAGAATTCTGGGATTTGTCATTTGGTGGAGCACCAGAACTCTCTAACAGACCTGGCTAAATACCACACCAAACTACAGATTTCAGGAACCCACAGGATGGAGCCCTGACAGTTAAAGTGGTGTCATACTGCTTTATTCCTGTAATGTGGCAGATTTCCAGGTGTTTAGATGTCAATTTGTTTAACTTTTTCTGATTGGTGAATGTAAAAGCAGAAGAGAAGGACGAGGAAAGTGTGAAAACCCAAGGCTCACCATGTTACATTTATATAGTGGGAGATCATGGCTTCCCATGGTTTCTAGACAAGTCTCCTATTTCTAAAAAGTCAGGCCATCCTCTGCAGAAAACAAATAATAATAACTTCTCTCAAGTTTTGTGAACTCTCCTGTTCTATCAAACATACAAAATGGCAATATCCCCAAGGAGGGGTCACTCCATAAGTAACTAAAGCACAAGGCTTATTGTTGTGTGTTACCACTTATGGGAAAAAAAATCAGGATTAATTAATCAATAATTAAAAGCATTTTAGGTGATCAGCATCTCTTTTTTCTACACCACTCCTGATAACTTTCCAACAGCTGGAATCATGATCTTTTGGTAACAGAATACCGCATTCTTCTAATGAGGAAGCCATGTTCTAGCTGTCTGAACTCCACATTTGCTTAGAGTCTGGTTCAGAGCTTGGACTGTTTATTTCTTTATTTCTTTACTGCAGTTCTCAGAATGCTCCAGGCATGCTTCCAGGACTGATGTGGCTGAGTGTCCTGCATAGGTTGTATACGACGTACACAACTTCATGTTGGGTGGCATTCCTTTGGCTTGGTTT
This sequence comes from Phrynosoma platyrhinos, assembly GCA_020142125.1. Lineage (NCBI taxonomy): Eukaryota > Metazoa > Chordata > Lepidosauria > Squamata > Phrynosomatidae > Phrynosoma > Phrynosoma platyrhinos. Next base: position 194,800,560 of record CM034708.1, read on the forward strand.
CATTAATCCAATTTTCAGAGCATAACTATATTACAGTCCTGTATCCACAGATTCTGCCTCCACAGATTCACCCCAGCCATGGCTTGAAAATATTAAAAAAGATATAAATTCCAAAAAGCAAACCCTGATTTTGCCGTTTTATATCGTTTTGCTCCACCATTGTATTTAATGGCAGTTGAGCATCCACGGATTTTGGTACCCATGGGCGGTCCTGGAATCAAACTTCAGCAGATACCAATGGCCCATTGTAATTGTGTATAATGCAACTCCTAACACACACTAGCAGCCATATTGGCTGAAAGATTCTGGGAGTTGTAGATCAAAAAAGAAACCTCTCCAAACTCTGATCCTTCTCTAATCTTTTTTTTTTTTTTTTTTTTTTTTTTTTTTTTTTTTGGCTGCGAGAGGGATATTAATTAGGTATTCTTTTGTTTCCAAAAATTATGTTTCTGGAGTCTTTTACTTTCTGCTAATATAAAAGATAATTGAATGTTTAAATCATCACATTGGAAAATGATCTAACAGCCTAAAACCATGCCACTCTCTAATCCAGGAAATAACAATTTTTAAGTTTTAAGGTGGACTGACTGCAGATATAAATGTGCACAAACCTACATTTTATGTTCTGTGCTTCTTGTTTATGTTCCTATTTGGGAGAGAGATGTTATTTAAAGACTGCTGATTCACTAGCAGTCATAAGAAAATTTAAACTTTTTTTAAGAGACAAGGAGGGGGAGCTTTCAAATTGCAGGATGTCTGATTAGGAAGCTTTGAGGAAAAGCACTGTTGCCATAGAAATGGAAATTGATAGTTGGTTTTCAGCTACAGCTAGACAAAGTGAGAGACTGCTTAGGGGATTAGTGGGAGTTAGCCACTAACAACAGAGACATAGTCATACTATCATATAGACATGACACATTTGGGAATAGTTCAAAAGTATGCAAAGACATAGTAATATAGACCCTTGACATAATATTCCAATTAGGTTGGATCAATTTGTTGTTGTTATCTGCCATCAAGTCAACTTCGACTTATGGTGGTCTTAAAGAGAGACCTCCAAGTCACCCTGTCATCAACAGCCTTGCTCAGGGCCTGGCTTCCTTGATTCAGTCTATCCATCTGGAATGCTTTCTTCCTCTTTTCCTATGGCCTTCTACCTTGTCAAGCATTACTGTCTTTTTTAATGAGTTATACCAGGGGTAGGCAACCTTTTTGAGCCGGGGGCCGGGTTGCTGTCCCTCAGACAATTGATGGGCCGAAGCACCAAAAATAAATAAATAAATAAATAAATAAAAATAAAAATTAAAAAAGAATTAAAAAATTTAAAAAAAATGCATGCACACTCTCTCAGCCCCAGAAAAGCCATGGCAAAACCTCTGTGAAGATTTTGCCAAGAAAACCCCAAGAACAAGTAATAACAACAATAATCAATATCATCATGGGGGGGCGGGGGCGGTGGCGGTGGGGGGGGCGGCGGTAGCAGGACCGGTTTGGGGCCGGTCCAAAGGCCTTGCTGGGCCGCATCCGGCCCCCGGGCCTTAGGTTGCCTACCCCTGAGTTATACCTTCACATGACATGGCAAAGTATCACTGTCTTAGAAGATTAGGGCACTAGCTTTTATTCCCTCATCAGGCATGGGATGTAAATGCACAAGGACAGATTCCATCGCATAGCCCCATTCCTGGGCAGTACTCATCCCATACCCAACTCAGGCTTCTCCCGGAAATGGGAAAATCTTCACTGTCAAGCTTTCCCAACCATACATAGAAATCAGAAATATGATGGCATGGACAATCCTGACTTTGGTATTCAATTATATATCTTTACACTTCAGGATCTTGTCTAGTTCCTTCATAGCTGCCGATCCAAGTCCTAGCTGGCATTCTTCTGTTTTTTAACGGCAGTTTCCATTTTGATTAATAACTGAGCCAAGATATATGAAAATCTTTAACTGTTTCAGTGTCTTAATCATCTACTTTAAAGATATGTAAATCATCTGTGGTCATTATTTTTGTTTTCTTAATGTTCAACAATAACCTTCCTTTGCACTTTCTGCTGTTATTTTCTTCAATAGCCACTCTACATCTTTGCTATTTTTAGCTATTAGTATGGTATCATTTGAATATCTTAAATTGCTGAAGTTCCTTCTTCCAATATTTATACTTCAATGCCCAGTTTCAAAATCCAGACAGGAATACACATACAGTCTTTGTGACATCCAGTTTTTCTAGCATCGTGCCTATGTAATATAGTTCCAGTAATAGTTCCTATGTAATAAAGTTTCTTCAGAGAGGTTTTTGCCATTGCCATCCTCTGAGGCTGAGAGAATGTGACTTGCCCAAGGTCACCCAGTGGGTTTATATGGATGAGTTGGGATTCCAACTGACTTAGCATACCATGCAAATATGAAACACAAGTCTGGCAAATGAGGCAAAGGAGGGAGTGGAGGAGATGACATCTCTGGAGACATACTCCAGTGTGTCCATTGCTGGCTCCAAAGCAGCCTCCAATAATGGGGAGCCAGCAGCACACAGATGGGTGTTTTTTGTTTTGTTTTGTTTTTGCGTGGGGATTTTTTGGGTAGTGTTCTTGCTCTGAGATTTTTCCTGTCACTTTGATTCTGAGAATAGAGAGGGCAGCCCCTGAGACCTGGGAACCCTGTGTCAGAGGTGAAAGAAACATGTATTTTCTTCTCAGAGTAGTGATATGCAATGAGAGAGCTGTTCTGGCCAAAATGACGAGAGAGAGATTACAGAAGAGCCAGGAGTCTCCTTTTGTCTTAGTATATAAACAAGACTGGCAAGCAGAAAGTACCTGCTTTGGTGATAGGTTTGGGATTAAATATCAACTTGTTTGTCCCATTCATAAGAAGCACCAGCCCAAGACATTTTGGTTCCTAAGGTGGAACAGCAAATAGTATCCTCTCCCTCCCCCAAGTGAAAGTGAAGAATAGAGAAGGCAGACATTCCCATAAGCGTCCCACCCTATTCCTGGCACTAAAAATACAATAAATAAATAAATAAATGAATAATGAATAATTTGATACCCTATTATGCCACTCAGAGTCTGCTGCTTGAGGCACCTGCCTCACCCTACCATGCTGTAAAGCCAGCCCTGTAAACAACATATCGCCTGTGAATTGCTCTGGAAGATTCCAGCAAGCTCTGTTTCCTATGCTACAGAAAGTAGTTATAATGACCTTTAGCATACTGGTCACACTCTTGGCAGCATGTGCCATATATTCTGTCGAAGGAGAGCACTTGAGCCAGGTAATTAAATGTGTCAGCTCTTTATCCAGGAGAGTATGATATTAAATTATGTACAGTAAATATTTTTGGAAGGTGGAACTCTAAAGAGAACTTATTGATTGATGGCAGATTTCCAGGCTACTATTAGAGGTTGAGATTCAGTCATGCTCAAAATCTGGTATAAACTTAGATGAAATACATATATTTAAGAGGAAGGCAGGATATATTAGAGGAAAGGAGTTAGAAATTGCCCATAACTCTGCTGACAGTAGCCTCATTTGTAATTGAGAACAGTACAGGGGAAAAGTTGAGCACGCATTCAACCAAACACATGCATTGGTTTCTCATACTACTGTCAAATCAATAGCAGGCCATGTAGAAAAGTTTACTCAGCATTACCTTCTTGGCTGAGCCTGCAATTGGCAGTCATAGCAAGGCTACTGAGGTGTAGCAAGCAAAACTAGCAGCAAAGCCAAAATGGGCAAGTCTGTCATTCATATGGATTGCCAGTAGTTCTGCCAAAACCGGAAATCATTAACAGAAAACTAGAAGCCTTGTGGATCTGTAAGAAGATTGGGGTGGGAAGTTCAATGCTATTCTTATATATCTTAATCTTAGGGGAAGGGAGTGCTTAGGAGAAGAGAAGGGCAGCCAGATGTGCACTTCTGCTTAACATATGTTGCACTTGATGGGATCATGGATCTTGATTGTCAGGAGCTGCCAGAGCAATAACCACGAATCCTTCTGTCTGCATAGTCCAAAACTGCTGGGATTAGAAACAGTCTTTCCTGTGCACAAAGGGCTTCTAGACATCAAAATGACTGCATTCAGCCAAGCTAGTCATTGGTTCCATCTGACTTAGGATGTTATCACACGTGGGCCAGAAAGCGATAATAAAGTGGAAATGAGGCATTCCGAAAATAAACCTTGATTCCGCAAATGGCTTTCACACGTAATTACCTTAATTGCGAAATTACAGTAAGCGCATTTAACGTTCACACACAAGTGAGAAAAGCCCGTAAATATACTAGAAATGAGCTTCTTGCACATGCACAGATAGAGGAATGCTCGCTGGAATCAAGGGAAAATCAGGGAAATGCTCCCAAATGCGCATTTGCTTTTCACATTACAGTAAATGCAAAATTACTGTAATTTTGCAAATGCATTTCCTCAAAACTACTGAATTTCAAAAGATCTTGGATAACACCAGTTTCTGTCCAGTTTCTGTCCAGTTTCTGTCCAGTTTCTGTCCAGTCTCTGTGCGACGACGTGTGAAATCGTGAGGCACAAATCCAGTTTCTGTTTGGGATTTGTGTGGATTAACCAGCAGATTTCCCCCATGTGATAACATCCTTAGAACAATTGTAAGAAAGTTTTCATCTTCCCCTTCCCATTGATAAGACTAAGAACTCATCAAATAACAAATAACAGGAGGAAAGCTCATTATGTTACACTGGAAAACAGTGAATTACATCCCTGACCATTAGAGCCTATCCCCTATGCTCCAAAAATCATCCCAGGTCATTACTGCAAAATTGGTTACCAAAATAATTCATTACAAGTACTATTAATTCCAGGCTCAGCTCCAGATGTGTTAGATTACAACACCCATTGCTCTAGAGCTGCTTGCTGGTGTGATGGGATTTGTAGTCCAATATATGTGGAGGACACCAAGTTGGAGACGAGTTGGGGCTTCACATAGCATGCATGCACAGTAGCCCTCAGTCAGAACAGTTTTCTTAAACATGGCATTTCTATCTTGCCATTCTTCTAGATAATGCTCAGGATGGTGTTCATGGGCTGTTCTTTCTTTCCACAGACACAAAAGGCAGATCACTAACAGAGCAAAAACTGAGAGGAAAAATATCTGAGTGTATGGTGCAGAAGGAGGGCTGCCTTGCCAGGCTGGCTGCTCCAAACGGCTGCATGGGATGCACATTTGGACTGGCTGGGTTGTTGTGATTGTGAGTGAGAATTTTAAGAAGATGGGGACATTTCTCTACATGCCTCATGGTGGTTTTTTTTAAAAAAAAAAATCAATGGCACAATAGTAATTGTTATGTATTAGTAACAAGTAATGCATTGAGTTAGTTCGTGTACTTTAGTAAGAGTAATGACTGGGTGATCAAAGTAATGAGTAACATTGCTTGTTCCTTTTAGAAGTAGCATTCCAAGCTGTGACTTGAAGGGCACAAGATAGAAGATTGTTGCTGATTGCTACCACTGTTACTGTTTTTGGTTAATAAATAGCACTGATATGGTGGGGTGGAATGAATGAATCTGGAATTACAGCATGGGCGGAAGAGAATATTTAACCCTTTGCCTGCACCATGAGCTTAATTCAGGTCCTTCCCCCTTCCCCAATCTCAGAGAAAAATCACAAGCTATCAGTTTTGAACATCTCTTTATTTCTTTTCTTCTTGCCCTCATTGTTTCTTTTCTTTTCTGGAGGAGTCTGTAGTTTTATCCAAGGCTTCCTCAATGAAAGAGTAAAGATCAAGCCTTGTGCAAAGCATGGTATTATGTTCTCTGCAGGAAACCATCACTTTGTTATGTAAAGAAAGGCTCTTCATTTTGCAGTGTAAGGTCATTTCTTGTCTGAATGATGAAACACCAACTCTTACCCACAAAGATTTAATTTTAAAGTGCCCACTGCTTCTCTTTGACTGGAGAACAACCCTCCTCAGTTCCTGTGCAGCAATTACTCCAGCCAAAAGAGAAAGCAAGAGAAAGGTAAATCAGGATAGTGATATTTTTTCACACACTCTTGTGTAGTATCATGGAGCTATTAGTTAAAATAGAAATATGCGTCTTTTCCCCTCCGTCTGGTCACTCAAAGTCTTCCACAGCTTGGCTGGAATTCTGCTGTTGCACAATGGGGAGTTAGCTGAATACCACTCTCTCATTTTGCCAAATTAAGGAGAGAGAGCAGACCATTGGAACATTATTTTTTAGACAACCCCTGAATCCCAGGGGCTATGCTGGCTGGGCTTTCTGGGAGTTATAGCACCAGAAATAACTTTTCCAAGTACTGTAAGAAGCATGGACTCATTGATCATGAACAATTTTCATTTTCTCACACAACCATTGAGTTGGAGAAGATCTTTGAAATATTAAAAGCAGGGGCAGGCAACCTTTTTGCGACCTGGGATGAGGAGGGGGGAATGGAAGCGTGCATGCTCACATGCGCGTGTGCGCCCTCCGCCACCACGCGCATCCCTCCCACGCATGCCACCGTTGTAGAGCATGTCGTGGCTGCCATTTTTATTTTTAAGATGGCGGCCGTGGCGCGCGCAGCCACACGGAAGAGGAAACACACCGCAGCGGCGGCGCGCGGCAGCGGTGGCAGGGATTGGCCTGGGCCGCGCCGACAACCTGGGCCTTAACCGGCCCGGGGGCCGTAGGTTGCCGGTCCCTGATTTAAAGAATATGAGCTAGCGTGGTGTAGTGGTTTGAGTTGGACTGTGACTCTGCATGGCTCAGTGAGTAATTTGAGTTAGACTGTGACTGGAGACCAGGTTCGAATCATGGCTTGGCCATGTAAACCCACTGGATGACCTTGGGCAAATCACACGCTCTCAGCCTCGGAGGATGACCATGGCAAATTCCCCCTGAAGAAACTTGCCAAGAAAACCCCCATGATAAGGTCGCCTTAGGGTCTCCATAAGTCAGAAATGACTCGAAAGCATACAACAACTATGTCACCCCTTATGCTCAGCTCCTTAAACTTTTTCTCATATATTTTGTTCACTGTACCACTTATCATCCTTATTGTCTTTCTCTGAACCCACTCCAACTTGTCTATATCCTTTTTAAAATTAGGAGCCCAGGTCTGAACACAGTACTTTAGATGAAGCTGAACCAGCTTCCCTCAACTGGGAAGCTATGCTTCTATTAATGCAGCCTAAAATTATTGCTGTGATGTTTTATGATTGTAAGCTGCCTGATTGCATTGCAGAGGGGTGGGATAGAAATAAATTATTATTATTATTATTATTATTATTAAAATAGCATTTGCCTTCTTTGCTGCTGCATCACAATGCCAGCTAATGTTCAGTTTATGATCAATAATAATCCCAAGGTGCTTTTCTTTTTCATTCAGACAGTGGCATCATACCCTCCGACATTCCACAAATGAAAACTGGGACATATGTGGTCAAGCAACATCAGAGTGTCACCTAGACAGGAGAAACTATTAATGAGGAAGAACACACAAGCTAGGAGTGTGTGCTACAGTTTGCTTTTGCTAGAGCAGGGGTTGGCAACCTACAGCCCGCGGGCCGGGCCCACCCCCCCTGAGGCCTTTGGACTGGCCCCCGCCAACCCCTGCCACCGCCACACATGTCACGGCCACCATTTTGTTTTCCAAAATGGCGGCCGCGACTCGTTTGCACATGGGCAGTACTCCTGTGTATGCGTGAATGAGCCGCGGCTGCCATTTTGGAAAACAAAATGGCAGCTGCAACTTGGCGCATGCACAAACAAGTCACGTCCGCCATTTTGTTTTCCCAAATGGCAGCTGCGACTCATTTGCGCATGCGCAGCAGTACTGTGCATGCGCAAATGAGTCTTGGCTGCCATTTGGAAAACAAAATGGCGGCCGCGACGCACGCGGCAGCGGCAGTCATCGGGGGCTGCGCACATGCGCATGAGTGTGCGTGCCACCATTTTTCCCCCCCTCGGCCCGCGGAAGACCTGGAAGCCAGCGGACCGGCCCCAGGTAAGAAAAACTTGCCAACCCCTGTGTTAGAGCCTACTGAGAAGGGCAAAATTCTGCCCTTCCTTTCCTCTCCCCCTCCTGAGTTACCTGAGCACAAACTACTTTTGCACTTCAAACTATTTGCTGCAACTGAAATAAATTGAAAACAAGGGGAAATTGGGAGGAGGAAAGAGAAACTGGGCATTTTAAGGGCATCTGAGAGTGGGATGACAAATGATTAATTGGACCGTCCCTGCCACATCGAGACACATACATGAGAATTTATTTTAGTTTGGGATTTTTATAAGAATTTATACAAACTGGAAATTTATCTGTAATTGGGATTAAATCAATTTGGAAATAAGAATATTTGAATATGAGAAATAGTAAAATTGAAAGGTATATCTATCAAGGCAGTGAGCTTTGAGTTCTCAGCTTTTAAAATCTAGATTTTAATCTCTCTGTACTCAGCTGTGCCGTATGCTAAATTAGGATTGCTAACTCATGTTTTTTGACAAATAATTCATTCATCTTTAACATTTACATGGGAAGTAGACATATCATTGTCCTCTCCATGCTGTGAATGCCTATTTAATTTGGTGCAGATAGCCAGGAATGTTGTGTGGTTCATTTTTTTTAAAAAAAAGGGGGGGAGGAGAACTTACTCCAATTTATCATAAATATGACAGAAAAAACATTGCCTTCTTAAAATATTGAAATGTAAGAGAATACATAATTGACACATTTGTCCATCCCTGCAGGAATGTTTTGGTAGCTTAAAAAGGAGCAATTAATGTGTTCTTTTTTAAAATTTTCAGTAGGATAGGATGTACCATCCCATCATAGCCCCCAACATGATTTGGATGGGTATGATTTGTAAGGTATGATTTGTAAGTCATATTGTAAGTGAGTATTGTGTTATAACCAAATTGTTGCCTTAAACAGAACAGCTGAGATACTTTACTTGATAACAGATAGAGAAGGTATCTGTCAGTTTTGCTGTTCCTCAGATTTTCATTTTTCCAATCTTATTTACTTATAGATGCAATTTAAAGGTTTTTCTAAAGTCTGTGCAAAAGGTACATGAATGTTGTGGACATTTTGCCTAAAATCCACATTTGTATACACTTTTTAAAACAACATTTGTGCAAGCAATTATGGGCAATATAACACACTTTATATGCCATTTTCACTAATAGATACATTCCCCTTATTATTCACATTATGTATATTTTAAATTGGAAAATGCATCATCACATTTGGAAAAGTGCAATAATTTTGATGCATATATTGTTTCAGAAGGAGAATCAAGTAGGTCTGCAGTGCAGTGCAAACCAAATGAGATGCTTCCTTATTCTAAATTAACAGATAAACCCAATTGGACAAAATATTCTTGGATGATACATTGAAACTAATGTGTTTTTCCATCCAAACTGGGATAATAGCAAGATTAAATGTATATTGGCATTTCACTGTCTTTCTCTCACACATAACATCCTAGACTAGCAACAGTAAAGTCCAGGGGCCAAACTAATCTGCTGACGTCGTTGGAGCTGTGCCAGTGTAGGCTGACTATATATTTATCCCCAAGTCACTAATGAGAGATCAATCACACAGGCTCTAACCTTGCAGAGGGCTCTGCAGGCACAACTCTGGCACAGCAAATGAAAAGACATGGGGGAGGGCCGAAGTGAAGTAACGTGTACAGCGCTGCTGAACTCTATTTAATTTAAAAGTGATTATAATCAGCAGAAAAAGTCCTGTAATTTAAGCAATTATATACTCCAATTTTTTTTTCAGACTTCCTCTTTTCTTCAACCACCATCTTGTTTTCTTGTTGGAAACAAGTCAGGTAGTTGACATACTTGCAAGACTTCATACACACACACCCACACCTACACACACCCATAAATGTTCAGGGCAAAAAGCTGCAGAGTGTCAAATGAGATCATATGCCTCTCCTGGGTCTGGATTCCTGTTTTCACTGTTGTGTGCTTTCACATCATTTCACAGACAAACTCAGGCAAGCCTATCATGGGTTTTTCTTGGCAAGCTTTATTCAGAGGAGGTTTGCCTTCCTTGGAGGCTGAGAAAAACTGACTTACTCAAGGCTACCGAGTGGGTTCCCATCGCTGAGTGGAGATTTGTAGCCTGGTCTTCCTGAGTCCTAGTCCAACACTCAAACCACTATACCATGTGGATCCACTCCTTATTACTGGATCCACTCCTTATTGTAAGGAGCCTCTTTTAAATGTAAGGATGAATTCAGTTTTGGAAAAATTCTCAGGGCTGCACTTCAATGGTGGGCAGGCAAAGGCAATGTGGAGGACCAAAATACCAGCATGCTTTAGTTGAAAACTGTTATTGTAAGTAGAAAAGCCTTAGGAGAGGTGTTCCAATCTTTTTTAGAAGAGAAAACCCATACAAAACCCCAGAAACCACCAAATGATGGTGTCATGAGGAAGACAGCATGGTCATCTAGGGAAATCTCGGATGGCTGGATTGACACTCCAATTTCAGTGGTTCTTTATAGCAGTGAAAGATAGTGCCATACTCTCCCAAATTTTACAGATGAAAACTGGGACATGTGTGGCCAGGCAACATCAGAGTGTAGTCCAGATGGTAAAAGTTATTAATGTGGAAAACCACAAAACCTAAGAGAGGCTGCAGCAGTTTGCTTTTGTCTGAGGCCAGCAGGGAAGGACAAGATTTTGCCCCTCCTCTCCTCTCCCCCTATGAGTTAATTTAGTATAAACTAATTTTGTACTGGGTACTCAGTTTGCAGCAGTTGAAGAAAGCTGAAGATGAAGCAGGAAAGTGGGATGAGAAAGAAACTGAGACATTTTAAATATATATAGAGGATCAATTGGGATTGTCTTTGCCAAATCTCTTGGGGGGTATGCAGTGCTAGAACATCATAGAACCTGGTGGACTACCAAAACAGAGTAACTCCTTCCCTGCCAGAAGGGAATACATAGCAGAGAGGTCTCTCTGTTTATCCAGCATTGCCAAATTTCAGCAGTGTGCTTCTTCTGCCATCATTAGGACAGGACTTCAAAAATAGCCTGAGGCCCAAATGTAGCCTGCAGGTTGTAAGTTAGCCCCTGCTACACTACAGAGAAGGCTCTAGGACTTACTGCTTGATGTACCTCTACAGACCTCCTCTGAAGATATTAAATTAGGAGGAGAAGGATGAATGTGGAAGGAAGTTTCTTTTAGACAAGGAAGATGACTCACACTGTCAATTTTAAAAAAAGACACAGAAATGTTAAAAATACAGACATTTTAAAGTTTAGGTGTAACAGCAATATTGCACAGCTGGTGTTCTTCTTGTTTGTTGAATTAACGCTCACCTCCAATCACTAGAGTAGTTACTTCAAGAGTCCTTGAAAATGAAGAACAGAAGGACCTCCCAGAGGAATTTCTTTCATTTTATTAAAACTCTTTTTGCATTGCCTAGGATTCCAAAGATATTTGTCTGAAGCAGAACAACCAAAATTGGCTTTCATTGATATTTCACTAGCAATCCAGTTATCAATTACCATAGTACATGGAAGAGTATTTTTCTAATGGTGTTGCCATAATAGAGTTTACCCATGAGATGGTGCTTCTTGTTGAGTTCTCTGCTTCTTGTTGAGTTCTCTGTTTTATTGTATTTCTACATTCCTCCCACCTAGCCAATTTTATCCTTAAAATAACTCTCAGTTTCTCAGTTTCTTTCTGTCTTGGATATGATGAAATTTGTGAATTGGTAAATCCTAAGAAGAAGAACCACCAATTGAAATCTCTCATCCATAATAGTGACTGGCTATTCTATCTCTTCAGGCAGAAATTGAGCTCTCCAGGCCACCTCCCAATACCAGCTCAAATATGAAGATATTAGAGAACTTCAGAAAGAGGAGAAGGTCACTAAAGATTTGCCCAGTGGAAGAATATTCCAGAGTTGGAGGAAATTGTTTGACATGTATTATGTTCTAATTTTCTTCTCTGCTTACTGCATTATTCAAGGATTGTGTCGTTGGTCAGTCAGAGAGAGGGACAGTCTGCTATCTCTCAAGGACTCAGAATAAGTTACTGCTCCTCCACCTGATCATCAAAGCCCACTAAGCCAGCATCCTTAACTATTAAGCTGTGCAAAAGCCTACAAAGAGGGTCATCTTCATACTTTGCACAGCCATAATACATATATCATTGCTGTGCTGTTACTCTGAGCCCTTGAGATACAGCAGGCAAGAGCTATAAATCATTCAGTTCCACATTTCTCTTGTCCTGCTCTAAGTACATATGGTTAAAGAGGCGTGGTTTTTCCCATCCTAGTGAACTGTTTATACCATGACAGGGGGGAAAACCTCACATATCTTTCTTTATAGCTGACCTGTAAATGGAATACAACATGAAAGAGTTTAAGAACTTGTGGTTCTTGAATCTATCCTGAAAGTTAGTTGGATAGTGTGTTCTGTCATAGTGTTTTGACTTGACAGTATTGATGGGACCACTTTGAAAAATGAACCAGTAATTTTTCTCCCCATCCCTTTGACTGGAAGTGGCATTCTGTGAGGAAAGCTAAGGAACAGAACTTGTATAGAGGACACAATACAATGAAGGGTGGTAATTCAACAGGCAAATTGCATGCACATACAGATATGATCAGAGGTATGTACCTGGATCTCTCTTTGTAAAAGCTATGATTTAAATACTGTACAGAAATCCTAGTTAACACCATGGGGTTCGAACACCACACTGGCACTGCTCAGTGAAAATATATGTGTGTTAACAATATTAAATGGACAGAAGAATGTTAAACATGGACAGAAGAATGCTTTCTTTCGGGGGGGTGTGTGTCTCAGCTGTTCGTTGCTGTTTTGTGCTGCTGTACAATTGCCAATGTCATTATCTGAAGGAGTGATACAGAACTGGCAGAAGCACCTTCCTTGTAATAATGAAAGAGGGAAGGTATGCCTGGTGTCTTTCCTCTCACTGCCTACCAGTGATGTCAGCCATCTAGGCCCAGAAATGACATGGGAGTGCTTGGGGATGGCAAAAGAGAAGAAGAAAAGCTCATAAAAGAAAAAGACAAAGCAGGACAGGGAGACAGAAAAGGATGGAGGTATGGGCATGGAGTTGAAATCCTCTGGTAACAACAGTTTTAAGAAACTAAGCACAATTCCTTCTAGGATGGGAATTGGCAATTGTCAGAGACTAGGACTTTGCATTGGGGACCTAGGGAAACTCATAGGACCATACACCACTGCTGCACATTCTGCAAAACAAGTTTTTAGCCTGCCAATGTCTCCAAACATGCACTAGAAGGTGTAGAGATTTTGCTATGATTTTTGCTTCCCCCTCTGAGCCATTTTAGGTCCAAAAGCAGCATTTGTCTTACAACAGGAAGTGATCTGGGAGTCACTTCTTGCTCATGTACAGGCTTCTTTTTAAAGGCTTCATCTAGATCTAAAATCACAAAGTCCAAAAAATGTGGTGGAAATGCTCCCAGTGCCTTCTGGAGAGCATTTTGGTGCAGTTTTTGATACTTGATAGGTCCTGAGGATCTCAAAAACAGCTCTGAGGGGCTGCATGAGACCTGGAGGGTGCATTTTGCCCACCTCTGGTCTAGAAGGAGACTACAGGCTTTCAGTTGACTGCCTTCCCATGACTGTTCCAATAAAGGACAAACCTGCTTGAAGAGTCAGTGAGATTAAGACTGAGGGATGTTTGTGAAATAGCCTTAAATAAATGTTATACTTATTCCATTTGCTGAACTGGACTCTAGTCCAGTGCTTCTCAAGGTTTCTGGTGTAGGGGACCAGCAATCCCCAGGATATGCCAGGGAACAGTATAATATTTGTTGCATGTTATAATATGTTTCTTTCTTTCCTAGAAACTTTCCAGGGCCTGGTAGTGAATGGTTTTTGGTTTGGGTCTGGTCCATGGACCAGCGTAGCACTGTTCTCATCCACAAAAGTTTATACCACAATATATATATATATATATATATATATATAGAGAGAGAGAGAGAGAGAGAGAGAGAGAGAGAGAGAGTTTGTCAAGCTTTTCCTTCTCTTATTACGGTATTAGTCATTTTAGGATATTTGATAAAAAAGATGGAATGTAAATTGTAAAAATCCATAAAATAAGAACAGGGAGCCTGGAGGCTCAGTTCATTGCACAAAATGAGAAAACCACTATTTAGAAACCTCTTTCTCATCCTCAGATAAAAAGCAAATATGTGACTAGTAAGGTCCTAAATGATATTTGCCTACCATATATTTGTACTCTGTATTGCAGTGTTATTGAAACTCGGTCTAAATTTGATCTGCAAAGGATATGCACTGGCCAGGATAATCCAGAGACAGCCCAGAGATGTCCTAACTTTCTACCATTAGCTCAACTCTCCATTCTAACATTGGGTGGCTGTTCACATGCATATCCCAGTATGCCGCCCCACACATCCACTGCCATGGATGGAGTGTGGAGGGCATTTCCACTATGTTTGGACCCCCTGTTCCCCTATGATTCAAAATGAAATTTTGTGATTTTTTTTTAAAAAAAAATGTTTTGCCCCCAAATACCATTTGGGGATCCAGGAATGCCCAAAAACTTGCCCCCATGGAGGTCCCATGGAGGGTATTTATGGGCCAAACTTATTTTTTGTTTTTGTTGCAGGAGCAGGTGAAATGAGGTGAGGAGTATGAGCCTCCAAGGTCTTCTGTAACGCTAACGTTCTTAGCCCTAGTCTTCCACCCCTGGTTTAAAGCAATAGCTTAAATTATATTCAGTATATAACTGGGACTTGAGGGACATGGTGGCTCAGTGGTTAAGATGCTGACTTTGTCAGTTGCAAGGTTGTCAGTTTGAGGCCCAAATTCCACGTGATGGAGTGAGCCCCCATCACTAGTTCTAGCTTCTGTCAACCTAGCAGTTTGAAACCATGTAATAGTGCAAGTAGATAAATAGGTACCATTTTGGCGGGAAGGTAACAGCGTTCTGTGCAGTCATACTGGCCACATGACCATGGGATATCTTTGACAACGCTGGTCCCATCGGCTTAATAACGGAGATGAGCACCACCCCCAACAGTCAAACCTGATTAGACAATCTTGTCAAGGGAAAACCTTTACCTTGTAACTTTAACTTGGACTTCAGAGCTTTCCTGGTTTAGTGATTTGAGTGCTAGACCAGGACCCCAGGAGACTATGGTTTAAGTTGTTACTCAGCCATGGGAACCAATTTAGTGACTTTGGGCAAGTCACACTCTCTCAGCCTCAGAGGAAGGCAATGGAAACCCCTTTCTGAACAAATTTTGCCAAGAAACCCTCATGATAACTTTGCCTTAGGGCCACCATATGTCAGGAACAATCTGAGGGCATGCAATGACACAACTAGAAATTGTAAATATTCCAGGGCCCTTTTAAGCTGTTTTCAGTTAATCCAAACTCCAAATTAATTCCAGATCATTATAGAATTGATTAGTAGGGTTCCAGATTTCAGAGCATGGGTAAGACTCAGGGCTTAGCCCTTCAGCCTTGGTCTTCAGGGCAAGGGGGAGGAATCTCAAGGCAAGAGCACTGTACTATCTTGAAAAATAAATGTGTGCATTTGACTTCTTGTGGAAATGTGGTTAATGTTTAGTGGCATCACTGGGGGCTGTCCCCTGGTAACATCACCTCCATGTAACATCAACAAGGTCTTCCCCATGTGACATCACAAGATGGTCATTTCTATGTCTCAGGTTTTTGGCCTCAAAATCTCAGGGCCTTGATCAGTTGGCCTTGGTCAGCTGGCAATCCTATTGACTAGTCCAGAGATCCATGATTACTGCTGTAATGTGCTCCTGGTGGCACTTATTTGAAGTTTCCAAAGAATGATTGAGAGTCAGCAGTCATATGTAAAGCATATGACATTGCAAGAGTAATATAAGGATAGAGGAACTATCTGTTGTGGGTACATACAAAACCTCTTTATAACAAGGCATATCTAAGCAATAATGCTGTGATGGGTTCTATGAAACAGATGCTGTTTTACTGCTGTTGGTTTAACTTTCTTGTGATTTATATTTTTACTTCCATTGCCACCTTGACTTTGATTTTATCATGAAATGTATGGTGAAATAAAATAAAATTAAAATAAGTAGTCGCTTCAGGCAAAGTATTCCAGGAGGGATGCTGTCTTCCCATCTGCTGTTTCTTCACTCTCCTTACTATGATGTGTGTGGGAAAATTCGATGAACAATGCTACCCAGGTTAGGTCAAGCTTTTTTGCCAGAAAGATTATTGGAGACCTGAGGCATTTTGTAATGGCTGCTTTACTGTCAAATATACAAGCAGAGCCTAGGTGGAGGAAAGCAGCACAAGCCCTCACAGCAGGCAGCAAATCCTCTGCTGACATCAGATCCACAGAGAGGATCATGCTTCCAGACTTCACTGTCAGCTCCCTGAATCTGTGTACCTCAGTGTCAAACTACACTTTGCACTTAATGTATAGTGTGAAGCTTTACCTTCTGATTTTTTTAAAATCACCAGCCAAAAATAGGCATTCACCTGTATCCCTATAAAGGGATGGACTGCTCCTTTCCACACACTGAATTTTCCCAGTCACCCCACACCCTCTGTAATTGTGTAAAAATGGGAATGATGTGCTATCTGTATCATCCATCCACCCCAAGCCAGTAAATCTGCCTAATCCTGAGCCAGAACTAGAAATCTCAGTGTCCATTATTCACAGCAATCTTACAATGAAAAACAGAAAATAATTTTGTGGCACTTAAAAAATGAACAAATTTATCATAGCAGGGAAACATGCTTGCCATCATAGCGCCACAAGTCTCCTAATTGTGTTTGCTGCAATCGACTAACATGGAAAGCTTTCTGGAAATGATTATGATTTATTATTCTTACTTCAACAAGTTCCAAGCGTTATTGCCACCTTTTGGGTCCCTGTTGCTGTTAAGCGATGCTTTTGAAGTGTAAAGCCAAAAGGTGGTATGTTGGCAAAATCATTCAGTGGTCTAGCTTAAAATAACAATGACAACAATTATTACTATTACTAGTTATAGTGAGGAATCGGCCTTAAAGCAGCATTGAATGGCAATCTAAGCCGAGAAAACTCTTTAGCCATTTTGTTTTCCTGAAGGGATCATACTGTGACTGGTGGCAACAATATGGCTACTCAGGAGTTGAAGAGCAGATGAGTTGGAAAACAAACCTGAGTGACGCAATCCCACGTGTGTTTGTGTGCCTGCAGAGGGAAGGATACTATGTGGAATACACTCCCCACTGCCTCCAAAAATGTACTACAAGATGCAAGGGGGAGAATGAATGGGAAGATAATTGTATTTTTCTTCCAATATACCCCCTCACCAAACCCCAGCCATCACTTTGACCCTTTGTCAAATCATCCACATTCAGAAAGAGACTAGCAAAAAGAAGCAGGCTGCATGCTAGCTGCTGTTGCTAAGGAAACTAGAGGAGAGAAAGAAGGAGGGGAAAATGGAGGAAGAGAACCATTTATGAATAAAAATCAGCCTCCGTTCTCTTTCTGCCTCCTCCCTCTCCTCATGTTTATTTGCTCTTGCATTGTGTGTATGTGTGTACGCTTTCAAGGACTAAAATATGATGTATTCAGTATCTTTTTTTATGGGGGGGGGGAGAACTTTATGTTAGTAATAATAATATTTTTTTTAAGTGATGTCTTCCCTACCCTTCTCCTCTCATGCTCCAGTTCCTTTACTACCAAAATAGAGACATTTGTCCCACTCTGGGTTGAGGGGAAAACCCAACCACACTATAAATTCCCCTCGCTTACTTGACAATTTCCTTTCCTTCTGGGTTTTTTGGGAAAGTCTAATTTGGAGTCTTGCTTTCAGCCCTCCAGCTTGACCGGCAAGGATAAGGTGCATAATTAATGTTGCCCTTACCAGGTTTCTATTTGGACTAGGGGTATGGAGAATAAAAACATGCTGACTCAAATCCACGATATCATAGGCTCCCTCCCAGTTCTTTCCCTCTCCTCCTTCCCCCACTTTCATTGCAGACTCACAATCTTGAATTTTTAGCATTTTAGCATTCTAGATGTTTTGTTTCCTTCTAACATGGTAGTAGTTTGAATGGTAAAGTGGTAGTAGTACACAATGGTAGCAGTAGAGCCAGCATGGTGTAAGGCAGGGGTAGGCAACCTTTTTGAGCCGGGG
>CM034708.1:194842480-194881207 GCA_020142125.1 Phrynosoma platyrhinos
GGGGGGGGGGGGGAAATAATGTCTCAGTAAGAACCATTTTTTGTGAACTATCCCTGTTACTATGCAAAATATTTTGGAGTGACTTAATCATAAATGCACAATTAAGACATATTAGCTTTACCAAAGATGTACTCTTACTTGACATGACAACAGCCAGAATTGGTTTGTTGATCTATATCTTTAGAGTCTCCTTTGGCACCTGTTTATAGAGACTGTTTGCATGAGTGCCTACACTTCAAAATTCAGTACTTTACCCGCATCTTCTATTGTTTACTGTCTCACATGCAATTAATTTTGGTATCTCTGTGATTTCCCACACACACACATTAATTATTATTAACCCAGAGGATATGAATTTATTAATTTTTCCCCAAGGGTTTGTTACAGATCATGGAAAATTTACTTTTTGGACTAAAACTTCTAATGGTCATATTAGAATAACAAGTCTAAAACTGCCTGTATGGTTGGATTTTGAGAGATGAAGTCTCCCCAGCATATTTTTCCTCTGGTGCAAGCCTATGAAGCATGACACTTGCCTTAGAGAAAGTTAGACTGCTTAGCACAATGTTGCCTTCTCTGGCCTGCAACTGCTCTTCCTGTAGATCTCAGGAAGAGAGCTTGTCTAGTTTTGTATTAGAATTTATTTAGTGCCCAAAACAGGCTGGGCGATATACAGAATGCAAGCGTAGTAGGATGCTCCTTATAGGGCTTGCAATCTGTATTATACCTTATTTGCAAAGTAGGGATAATATTTTTATTGGATGAACATCAACTGGTGGAGGTCTATAGAAGCCCTAGGTTTCACAAGGTTTATTGTTGGGAAGAAACAAGAGCTCCATAAATCAAAGTTAATGTTGATTTTGCCAATTGTAAATCATTCTCTAAACATTTGTAACAGGACAATAGACACTTCCTTGGATGTGCACACTTCCAGGAACAGTCTTATTTTGGGGAAGGGCTAGGTGTATGGACCATTTCAGCTTTTTATTGATTCTCCTCTTGACTAGGCTATTAATGGGTAGGAAAAAACATGGAGTGACTTTATCATGAATGGAAGACTAGGGCCCATTAGCTTTACAAAAGATCCGCTTATGGTAGAGATGACATGGCTAGAACTGGCCTAACACAAGTTATCTCCCTCCCCCTCTATATAGCTGGATTTTTCACACACATAAACATATTAGGAAAGAGACCAAATTTCTCTAAATAGAACAGAAAATGTTGAATGATTTTGAATGCCTTTAGAAGAAATAAAGTTATAAAAGCCCAATATATTTTGGCCTGTATATCTTCACAATGCCTTCATTAGGGGCTCTATAAAATGATAAAAAGACATAAATAAATCATCAATCAACATGGCAATTGCTATCCCTTAAGTTTACAAACAACAGAAACAGAGTTCTTGCAAGTGCTAAGGAACAAAATGACTGCAGAGGAAAGATAGATAAAAGCTTCAGGAGCTAGTAAAATAAATCTAGCATAACTGAGGAATGACTACAAATTTGTGACTCAGAAGGAAGAACTTGATGAAGCAAAGGTTAAAAAGTATAATTGTGTTGGTGGACTTGAATCACGATGGCTAAATATATGCATCCAGAGAACAGTATCATGTTAATTATCAGATCCTGGGGCTATAAAACATGAGCTGCCTTGGTTATGCACATCTTTGGAATATTTTCTTTGCTTCTTGATGATGAAGTGATAAATGTTGTGGGCTTTAAGCAGGGGTAGTCCTGTCGTTTGTGCAACTGGATCACTGTCACGCAAGCTCCAATAACCATTCTAACCCAAGAGATGTGCATAGACTTTGCAGAGTGAGGTGGGATACTAGATGTAGCTGGGCCATCCTCTTGATTCTGCTGCCTTCTGTCCTGCCAGCTCCAGCGGCCCTCAGCTGCTACTGTTCTGGCTCCACAAAGTATTTTTTTTTTCATCCTGAGACCCAGAGACATGTTGAAACATGAAAAGTGTCCTAATCCTGAGGTCTGAGCCAGGGCATGAAGCCAGAGATTTAGAGGAGACATTGGACCTTATCACACGCGGAGCTCAAAGTGGCAAGAAAGCGATATAAGAATCAATCCAGAACTATACCGGTAGGAACCCCACAATACGGAAATGGCTATCAGACGCAACTAGCATCATCGTGCAATTAACGAAAGCGCGATGAAGCACCCCCCGGGAACTGTATTTGCTGTTCACACACAAGTGAGAAGATCCCATACAGAACCCAGCAAGGATGTTCTTGCACATACGTATTTGGTGATCAGACATACGGCGAAAGCGCAATGATTGCGCTATCATTCCAGTTGTGCAACTGCAATTCCCCGAGAAACCGGCATTCAAAAGAACGGGGATGATGCCGCATTGGGACAGGGTTGTGACGGTGTTCTGTGCGACGTCATGTGAACACACAGAAAAATAAAGCGCAATAGGACGGGATTTAGTGTGGATTCTGTCTGCTTTAGACCCTGTGTGATAACGTCCATTGAAGTGGGAGAGAGGCTGGGTCACAGTAGCATGCTGAATGGGATCACAGGAGATGTAGTTCACATCAGGAAAGCATCAGTTTGGGAAATATTTGCATACCCTTCAACTATCCTAGTTTGCCAGGAGTAATCCCAATTATCCTCCATCATTCCACTTTTTCAGCTGCTGCTAAAATGTCCCAGTTTGTTGCTCCTCTTCCTACCTTCTCTCTTTGTCTTCAGTTAACTACAATTGCTGCAAACTGAGTTCAGAATGCAAACATAGCCTGCACACAATTAACTCATTAGGAAGGAGAAGTGAGGGTGGCATCCTTCCCTTCCCAGAAGGCGAAGGCAAAAACAAATCGCTGCAGCCTCTCTTGTGTGTTTCCCGTTAATACTTTTTGACACCTTAACCCCACTCTGAAGATGCTCATCCACATGCATCCAGGTTTCATCTGTGAAATCTGCCATGGAGACTCGGGGCCAAACAGATCTCCAGAGGCAAAACATTCCAAGGGTAATTGTAATTATGAAAAACTGATCTTTCCTGGTTAAGTTACATGGTGAGTTCACTCAATCTTGGCCGAGACAATGGCTGCAATGTTCTTATTAGACTACTAAAGACTACTATAGATTCAATCACGTAAGATCAGTAAGAGCAAATGAGGTCTATTAAAAGTGAGGCAAATCTGGACTGGATAAACAAATTTCACAAGAAAGGTTAAGAAAGCATGGTATATATTTGTATAAAATGATGGATTTCATCTTGGCTATTAAAAGTTCTCTTTCTAGGGGAAGCTGAAGCGCTCAGCATTTGCTAGTTTGCTAACTGCTAACTGACCTGCTCAGGGGTGTAGCTATCCATCAAACTTTATAGTACTTTGAATATTGTAAAACAGCTCTAAACTTTAAAAAAAAATATCAACATACATTTAAAGTGCATAAATATATATTAAAATTGGTAGTTTTAACATCAAAGTTGTTTAGACATTGATGGTTGTGTGGGTGGATGTTCAAAGTAATATTTACATGCACATTTTTGTACTGTGTTACAAATCATAGATAAAACACAGGAATAGAATGGAACTTGTGAAAGGGATCTATCTGTCCAACCCTTCCCTATTCCATTTTAACACACCCTTGAACAGGAGCCCTGTTCAAAAACCAATCTAGGCACCAATGATAACTGAAGATATGCCTAACAGCCACAGAAGTCTGTCTGGTATAGTAGTAAGAGCGTTGATCTAGGATTCTGGGAGACCAGGGTTTAAATCCCCATTCAGCTCACTGAAGCTGCTGCCAAACTGCTGAAATAAATCAGTTTGACACCACTTTAACTTCCATGACTCAATGATATAGAATTCTAGGATTTGTAGTTTTGTGAGATATTTAGTCTTCCCTGTCAGAGTGCTCTGGTGCCACACCAAACTAGAAATCCCAGATTCCATAGCACTAAGCCAAGGAAGTTAGTAGTGTTAAACTCCTCTATTTCTGCAGTGTGGCAGCAACCTGAGTGATCTTGAAAAAGTCATGCATTCTTAGCTTTAGAGGAAGGCAAAGGCAAATTCTCTCTGCATAAATGTTGGCAAAAAAGGATAGGGTGCCATAAGTCAGAGTCAGCTTGAAGGCATGTAACAACAACAAACAGCTACAGTCTTTTCTCTGCTTGCAAATAGGTTTGTGCTCCTTGGGAGCCTAAATATAATTTGTCACCAAATGTAACTTGCAGGTTTCTATATACTGTATTTACACTTGCCTGCAAACTACTCATTATGATGATAGGGCTAATTTATTCTTGTTGATAAAAGTGTTTGGAGGGGGAAAGAGGTGCAGAATGCAAAGAATAATAGCTCTACAGGCTGTGTGTTGAGCAAATGGGGATCGTCTGTAGTTTGAAGAGCAAACAGAGAGGTCAGCAAAGTATTACCAGTCCCAGTCTCTGACAAATGAGACTTGAGCAGGTGCACACCTCTTGGGCTGCCAGCATATGGCTTTATTCATCACCATGCAAAACTCTGGAAGCTGCTGCCTTGTTTTAATAATCCCCCCCTTTTTGAGGTGCGTGGGTTTTTAATATCAAGGAAAACGAGAATGATGGCTTGCAGGGAGAAGAACCTCTGTGACAGCTGAATTATTTCTGATGGCATTTCAGTTTGTTGAGTCAGCCTGCCCAACTTGTGACATAATAAGTTGAGTCCGGTACACCTACTTCACAGATTTTTTTAAAAGGAGTATTTCTTGTGAAAAGGAATTAGTATTCATAGTGCAATTGTAATCTGGTGTTTTTAAATTGGTTTAATTAGTATTTTAATAGTATAATTAGTTTAATTTGTATAATTTATTATCTTTTCCTTGGCAAGATTTATTCAGAGGAGGTTTGATTTTTCCTTCATCTGAGGTTGAGAGAGTGACTGTGGCCAAGCAGGGATTCAAACTGTAGTCTCACCCAATCCTAGAACTAGCACTCAAAGCACTACACCACACTGGTACTCTTCAAGAGATCCTAGTTGCCTTGTAATGTTTTATAGGTGTAATTCATCAGCTGCAGTTCATTGTGTCCTTCCTCGCAGAACTGCATTTTCCAAGGTTCCCTCACAAGAGGAAATGACTATTAAACAGGTTTAAATCTGTAGCATGGGCATGTCTAGAAGAAGCAGAACAAAGCCTTCTCATAGGACCTTATCACACGGGGTCCAAAGCAGTCAGAACCCAAACGAAATCCTGACCATGATATGCATTTTTTTTCCGTGTGTTCACACGACGTCGCACAGAACCGCACAGAACCCCGACAGAACCCCGACAGAATGCGGCAAGAATCGTGATCTTTTGTATTTCGGTTTCTTGAGGAAGTACAAGTGCGCGACGAGAATGATTTCGCTTTTACAGTAAGGACCTTATCAGTATGAACAGACAATATGTATTGTGGAGCATTTCCCCGCCCTCGCCTGCGCTCCAAGGAGGACCTGAGGAGGTCCTCCTTGGAGCGCTGGACCTGCGCGGGGCTTGAGCTCCAGGGAAGACGTCCTCCACCGCTCTGAGAATGGACAACGGAGCCGGCGCCGGCTTGGGAAGGAGGGGTGTGTTTGACAGCCGGCTGTCACCCAAACCCCTCCTTCCCAAGCTGGCACGGGGCCTGGGCTTGGTTATGTCCGGGATTTTCTGAATTGTGTGTGAACGGCAAATACGTATCCAGGATGCGCTTTATTGGAAGCGCGATAATTGCGCAATGATGCTAGTTGTGTCTGATAGCCATTTACGTATTGTGGGGTTCCTTTCGGTTTAGTCCTGGATTGATTCTTATTTCGCTTTCTTATCGCTTTGTGGCCCGCGTGTGATAAGGTCCTTAGAGGATAGTGAATGAATGTGTGTTGTCTCTATCTTTTAATGGATCTAGTCTAGCATAGTTATTTTCAAGCACAATTTAGGCTGATGGCTCAGCTGGCATGAACCAGAATACATCAAAATCAGAGTTTTCTTTAACTAAGCTCCTCCTCTTTCTGCTGTTTAGTGTGCTTTGGCTCTTTTCATTTCCATGTCAGTCCACATCTTGCCAAAAATCCCATCTGCTCATCATCAGTGGTGTTATACTACATGAAGTCCTCTGGGGATCTGATTCTGGTCGATAGCCTCAGTGTTGCTGACTGCCTGAGCTTTATGGGGTGGGGGGCAGGAACGAGGAGGGATGAGAAACTCATACCAATCTGAAATTTTAAGAGCATGGGGTCAAGAAAACTCTTCTCATGGGAGTATTGCTGTTTCCAAAAGATCAGATGGTCAACAGCATCTATATGCTATCAGCAGCTTGCAGGCAGTAATGTGCATCCAGGCTGCTGTTCCTCAAACTGCTCCTGCTTTTTCTTACAAATTGGAGTAATGAGGAGCAGCCCCATCATTTTGGCCATATACATAAGGAAAACAAGCAAATGTGTTGGAACATGTTACCACAGCAGTGAACATCAGAAAAGGTGCCTGTAAAGAAATAATTTGTTCTTAGAGGTTTGCAGCAGTTAGTACTTGTATCAGAGGTCATGCCATGCAGGGTACAAGCCTAGGTGCAAATATGAGATGATGTTCCCTAGCAAGGTTTCTCTCCAGCCTGATATTGTTATGTGCTACCAGGTTGGCTTCAGCTTATGGCAACCCTATGAATGATAGTCCTCCAAGATCTATGTTCAGATGTTGTAAACTCAGGCCTTGAGTTAATCCAGGTGTAATGTGGTCTTCCTCTTTACCTACTGCCTTCAATTTTATCAAGCATTATCATCTTTTCCAGTGAGTCATGGCATGTCAGGATATACCTACATGTCATTTTGGCTTCAAGGGAGAGTTGTGGCTTGATTTTCTCTTGGACCCATTAATTGTCTTTTTGATGGTCTGTGGTATCTATAGAACTCTTCTCCAGCACTACATTTCAGATGAGTGTGTTTTTTTTTCTTGCCAGGTTTCACTTTGTTCTTTCTATTGTTGCTGTTTTTGTTCAAATCCTTTCTTACTTATAGCAACCCAAAGGTTAACTTATCTCTGGTTTTTTCTTGGCAGGATTTGCCATGGCCTTCTTCTGAGGCTGAGAGGTTGTGACTTAACCCAAGATCAGCCATGGAAACCCTAGGGATTTGAACTCTGGTCTCCAGAGTCCTAGTCCAATACTACAACATGCTGGTTCTCACTGGTTCTTTTACAAATATTCATTCGTGGCATGGGAGCTGGGCTGCTGAGGTCTGTGTGCCAAGGATCAGAAGTGCTGGCCATGATGACATGTTGGCATCATCTGCCCAGCCTTATGGTTCCATGATCTCAAAGCACAAGAAGAGGAGGGAGTAGAAATGGGAATGCTGGAGAAAAAAACTCAAAAATTTTGGGGAAGGGAAAAACCATCTCCCCTCACTCCCCCCCCCCCCCAAGCATTTTTGGAAATAGGAAAACTAGATAATGGAATGTTTTATTGTAAAATTATTTATAAAAACTATGTGACAGAAAGACTTTTATTTAAGACTATATACAGTATCCTTTTCTGAGTTCTTTTGAAGGGAATAAGTGTGTCATGTCTGTTTGACACTCTGGACAACCAGAGGACAGAAAATAATTTTCTCTGTTTTACTAATGCTGATGGTTTCTTCTGTTTTTATTGGATTTGGCATATTCTTAACAAACTGGCAAAACCAAAGAGGGTCTTGCAGTTCCATTTGTAACAAAAATAAATATCTTTAAAAGATATTCAGTTTGCAACTATTATATTGATAAACTACTTTTCATATACCAAACATGATAATTCAGAGACATAACCATGTTAGTCTGGATCATTATCCAAAGGGATCTTGTGGCAACTTTGAGACAGAGAGAGAGAAGTTGGTAGCATAAGCTTTCTCTCCACCTCAGCTGCCCTCACCTCTACAACCTGTACAGAAAGCAGCTGAGGGTCTCATGCATTCTGTGGACTGCGAATTGCCTGCCTGTGTTTAAAACTTTGCCAAATTGCAATGAAGCAATAATTCTTATTCTGCAACCTTTTCTTGCAAACTGAAGATCTTTTACATATGACAGGAATTGATCATCCCTCTTGGCTGCTAAGTATCTCTTTGTAGAATTAGAGGAAACCTTTCCTTTATCTAGAGGAAGTGATATGTTTGTTTTTATTGTTAACTGCCTTTGGGTTGATCCCGACTCATAGTGGCCCTGTAGATGAGACATTTTCAGGACCTTCTGTCATGTACTGTTCTGCTTAGGTCCTGCAGACTCCGGCCCATGACTTTCTTGATTGAATCTAGACATCTGGTGTATGGTACTTCTCTTTCTACTACCTTCTACCTTTCCTAGAATTATTGTCTTTCCTAATAAGTCATGCCTTCTCATGATGTAGCCAAAGTACAACAGCCTCACTTTCATCATCTTGGCTTCCAGTGAGAGTTCCAGCTTGATTTGTTCTGGAGCCCATTTGCTTGTCTTCTTGGCCGTCCATGATATCCTCAGCACTCTTCACTAGCACCACATCTCAAATGAGTTGATTTTCTTCTTGTCTGCCTTCTTCACTGTTCAGCTCTTGTGTTCATAACATGGTGATGGGGGAATACAACGGCTTGGGCGATTCTAACTTTAGCATTCAGTTGCATATTTTGCACTTTGGGATCTTATCTAGTTCTTTCATAGCAGCCCTTCCCATTCTTAGGATTTCTTGACTGCAGTCTTCATTCTGGTCAATATTTGATCTGAGCTCTGGGAAATTTTTAACTATTTCCTAAAAGCTTCCCACTGGGTCCCTCTCTTTCTCACCACACAACAAATTTGACAGCAAAAACAGTAATCAAGATGGAGGTTGGGGTAGGAAAAGAGCTTATTTTGGCAAATGTTTCAAGAGAGGGCCTGAGTTATGCACTCCTCCTTCCATCATTCCTGTTCATGAGAAACATTTCTCTACCGCTGTGTTCTCTTTTTCCCTTTAGAAAAAAAAAAAGGGGGGGGGGCAAGCAGGAAGGTCCATGAAGTTCTCCCTGTTGTCATGACAACAGTATCAGGCCTAGTTTTGGCAGGAAGAAAGGCAAGCCTCACCAGACATCAGCACCTTCACCACTTTCTACACCGCCTAGGCCTAGTTTACCTCCGCCCTGGCAAAGTGCCATTCTGAGAAATAAGCAGAGTCTGGGGAACAGAGAAACAGTTTGGAAGCCATTCTCTTCCCATATTCTCTCATATGCGTGTGTGTGGCCCTCATATAAATATATTTAATGAATGTTTTCCAGTGGCTTTCTCCCTGGTCAGGGCTTCTCTGCATTTCATGTTTTTTTTCTTTCTTAGAATATATGAAAAATAAAATTGCTAACCGTGAATGGAGAGGGATGGAGAACACTGATGGGAAATCATACTTTTAAAATAGTAGAACTGCATGGTGTGAAGTGAGAGAATACAGTGAGGGACACTGAGTTTCAAAGAAGCACCTTGAGCACTTCTTTGCAATTGAAATGAATAGAAAAGGTGTGAGAGATGTGTTTGGACTCAGAGGGATATATCATAGCATTCTTGGCAGACAGTGTTAATGGGTGGTGCTTCATAAGAAGCCACAGTGCCTCAGGTGCTAGAATGGCCTCTCCTTGTACTCCACATGGTTCAAGTGCCTTGCTGTCTTCAAGGCTAGAAGTTCCTTGTGGAAGGGACTACAATCCCCAAAATCCCTACTGGGTGGGGATTATGGGAGCTTGTAGTCCACCCCAGGACCTTTTTCCCAGCTCTCTATAACTGTCTTTCTTATACAACTACACTGGTGGTAGAAATTATTGGCTTGATACTTGTTGCTCTCTGGCACCACTCTAAAAAGGGCAGGAATTGCACATTCCCCTGCAGAAGCCACTAGATATATTTTTTTAAAAAATTGTAAACATTTATTGATAAAATTTAAAACATACAATTTCCGTACACAAACGTTGCATCTTTGAATTTGTTACATTCTTATAGTTGCATATGTCCACTAGATATTTTTGTGTGATGCAAAACATCTGCATTCAATTCAAAGATGCAGAAGGGAGGGAAAGTTGTGCATGTAGTACAGTTGTGAATGCAGATGGGCACACAATGTGTATGCATTTGGATATGCATTCAGGTGCACTAGTTTGCCATTTAGCACAATCAATTAATAACTCCACATGCAGCCGCTTGCACTACATAACCGCACTATAGGAATTCAGACAACCTTTTGTTAGCAAGAGCTTCAGATTGAGTGAGTTCCAACTGAAGACTTGGTGAAATGTTATTTTATTTAGCATTTGTTTGTTATTACACACCTTCAGGACAGCTCCCAACTTATGCCAACCATATTATAGGGTTTTCTTGGCAAAATTTATTCAGAGTAGGTTTGCCATTGCTGCCTTCTAAGGCTGAGAGTGTGTGACTTGCTCAAGGTCAGCCTTTGGGTTTTCAAGGCTGAGTGAGGACTCAAACTCTAGTCTCCCAGAGTCCAGCACTCAAACAGCTGGAAAGCATTCCTAACCCTTATATTGGATTCCAGCCAAATTCTTAGACATGATCTCTACTGTTTTAGGACCTAAGCAGACTGCCAGAAATAGTGCACATTAAATTGAGGCACTGCCCTGGCTCAGTGCTAGGGAATCATGGGAACTGTAATTTATAGTGGCACCAGAGCTCTCTGGCAGAGAAGGCTCAATGTCCCAGAAAAAAATACAATTCCCATGACTCCCTAGCACTGAGTCAGGGCAGTGCCTCAATTTAATGTGCACTATTTCTGGCAGTCTGCTTAGGCCTTTAGTTGCACAACTTAGCTCAGTGGGGGTGACTGAGGGCCTCTATAGAAGGGCAGCACAGAGCTGCCATGGGAAGCGGTGGATCGGGGCTGTGGCAACCCCATGCTGCGGCCCCAATCCTCCCTTTTGCCACTCCAAAAAGAGCAGCAAAATGCCACTCCTTTTAGGGTTGGCAAAAGGCCACCCTAAGAGCCGGCGCTGCGGCTCTTTAGCACCCTATCAGTGCAGCGTGTTTGGATGCTGCACCAGAAGGGCATCCTGACGCTGGGTGCTGTGCGAAACAGTGCATGGCATCAGGATGGCGTTGGCATGGGGTTGGGGTGGCCAGCTTGCGGCTCCCCCACCCCAACTCTACCTCCAGACCAGCCCTTTGGACTGGTCTGCAGAGGCCCTGAGTTCTCAGAGGTTGAGAGCAGTAGTGTGTATTCAAATCTTTTACTGCAAGTTTCAAGTCAAGCCTCAAGTCCTTGCAAGGTACTTTCAAGGCAAACCTCAACTTGAGTCTCAAGTCTGGGAGGCAGTTTTAACAGAAAGAAAAGAGGAAGTTGGGGTCCTTAACCCCACCCCCACCCCACTTGAGATGGAAGGATCCTTCTAAAGTTTTTCAAAAGCTTTAGAATGCTCTTCCAATGTGCTGTTAGAGGACAGACTGTGGAGTAGACCTTAAGCCCTGCCTCAAAGCTAACACATTTTCTGTTCTTTTTCAAGAAACCTGCCCCACATTCTGGGCTTGAGACTGGGTTTGAGATGTACTCAGCAGTCTGTGCTCACTGCACACCCGAGGAACCTTCCAAAGCTTTTTCTAGGAGCATCAGGCAAGAGTTGCTCCCATAGGACAGGGCATATTTGTTGGAGAGGAACAGCAAACACATAAGGCAATAGGCTGCTGAGCAGACCTCAAGCCCTGCCACAAGCCCAGAGTCTGGAGCATGTTCCTCGGAGGGGAACAGCAAATGCATTAGGCTGAGGTGGAGGTGGAGGTCTACTCAGCATTTGTTTTTTCTAATAATAAAATGTCCACTTGTCTAGAGAGTGCAGACTGCACCTCCAGGCATTTCTGAAGACTGAATAGCCCCTGAAGAAGGCCAGTTGGTAAACCCAAAACACATTGGAATTTTTAAGTAATAAAGGTTTTTGACCATTGCATAGGAACTTTGGGGGGTTGCAGACTGCCAGAAATAGTGCACATTGAGTCCACTTTTAGGATTAGGGTTAGGGAATCATGGGAACTGTAGTTTATTGTGGCACCAGAGCTCTCTGACAGAAAAGGCTCAATGTCTCAGGAAAACTACAGTTCCCATGATTTCCTAGCACTAACCCTAACCCTAAAAGTGGACTCAATTTGCACTATTTCTGGCAGTCTGCAACCCCCCTTTGTCTCCTTTCATTGTTACACTGTGGATAAGTGCTTTGTTCAAGCAAAGTGATACTCAAAATTCTATAATTTCTTTTACCATATATAGAGTGAGTAATGCCAGATATCCAAGCTGGATTTAAAAAAAAAAAAAGCAGTAGAGATCATATTGCAAACATATGTTGGCGTATGGACCACACTGAAGAATTTCAGAAGAAAATCAGCCTACAGGACAGCCTTCAATTGTGAATCATGAAAATGATGGATTTCTCTTAAAGATATGTGTATGTTACAACATTTGAGTGTCTTGATCCATAACGTATACTGTTGACAAGAGGTTTCTATCAGATTGAGAAACATTGTTTTTTTACTGGCAAGAATATTACATAAGGTTTCATTTTATCACCCCATCTGTTTAATTCATAATGGAAAAAGCATAATTAGAATTGGAGGAAGGAATGCTGAAAATTGGAAGAAACATAAATAACTTAAGATATGTACATAAAAACATATTACTAAGATATCCACATGACACCATATTACTAGCAGAAAATAACAAAGTGTTGGAACTGAAGAACCTGGAAATTTTTAACATTAAGGAAGAAAATATAAAAACAGAATTACAGCTGACTATTAAGAAAACCAAAAGAATGGCCACAGAACATTTCTATAATTTGAAAGTGGGTGATCTTGACATCAGCATAGATTTTCTATCTGTTGGTTCAGTCATTAATCAAAATGGACAATGTAGTCAAGAAATCAGAAGACTAAGACTTAGAACAACAACCATGAAGGAAAGATCCACAAGTGAAAAGATATATTAACACTGAAGTCAGGATCATTCATGTTATATATTTCCACTTTCTGCATATAGATGTGAATGCAGCCAGATAGCATGGTTTGAGCATTGGACTAGGACTCTGTGAGGCTGGGGTTCAAATCCTCACTCAACCATGGAAAGCCACTGGGTAACCTTGAACAGGTCACATACTTTCAACCATAGAGAAAGGCAATAGCAAACTTCCTCCAAATAAACCTGGCCAAGAAAACCATAGAATTGGTTCTCCATAAGTCAGAGTCAATTTGGAAGCCTAATTGTCTTGACTAAGAAGTCCAACAATGACCTGGACATTTGTTTGGAGGCTAAGGAATCTATGATGCTAGCAGAGGAAATGTTAAACTCCAACCACTGGAGAATCCAAGGCCATCATCCTGGAGACCTCTGAGTGCATGGCTGAATTGTTGGCTCTTGAGCCTACCCCAAGGTCTGGGACAGCACCCCCTTCTCCCAAAGCTTTACAGTCCCTGGATCTGGTGCACCAGTAGCAAGTCTATCCATACTACTTTTGCACTTTGAACTCATTTTGCAACAACTGAAGTAAGCCCGGGACAAAGGGGGAATGTGGGAGGATGAAAGAAAAACTGGGGGCAGTTTAAAAACAGCTGAAAAGTGGCATGGCAGAGGGTTAATCAGGATTATCCCTGCCAAATCAGTCCAGTCAGAGGGCATAGTGTACCTAGTGTGAACTTTTGGAGAGTTGGAGGAGTGTGATAAGCTTCAAGTCAAAGACCTTCTGCAGTTTGAGGATCTGCATTGGCCTTCCATGGGACTCTAGAAGGCCACATGCATTGCAAACCCCCCACACAATTTTTAACTTTTTGTTTTGGGGAAGAAAACCTAAAAAGCTCCCTAGTGCCTTCAGAGACAGTGGGAGGCAATTTTGTAATGTTTCAGGGCCTCCTTCAACTGTTGTAGGCTCAGAAAAGGCCTTTTTAAGTCAACAACTTTAGTTAATGTAAATGAGGGCCCAGGTGGCCTCAAGAATGTCTTTAGGGGCCACCTGTACAGGAGGCCACACTTTCCTTGCTTCTGCTTAAAGCTTTCCCCTTGGGGAGTGGTAGAAACTGGCCAGGATAATCTGATTTCAAAAGAATAAAATCCTCTGGGCTCCTCCATACTGGCCAAAAGCTTTGGGATTTAGCTGGAGTCGTACCTATATGTTTTAAAAATATCCATATGGTTTAGAAATAGACACCTATATCAAAGAGAGGGGCTAAAAAGAAGAAAAACAAGGCACAAACAATGAAGAAATAGTTAACTGAGGATAGTTGTTCTCAACAGTTGAGATTTCTAATCTGTAAAGTTATTTTCCATCTTTCTCCAATTTTATGCCATTTTATTTCCATCATGCACTTGCAATTTTTTAAAAATCTCTCTGATGAAGACTTTTATGTAACTCAGAGGTTTATGTCAGCAATTTGGAGTGACAACTTCAATAGTTAAAATAATTATTCATTTTAAATGTGTTTTAATTAATATATAGCTTTCCAGCTAGTTCTCAAAGTTGTTTACCCTTTACAAATGACACAATATTTAAAACAACAACAACAATAACAATGTAGTCATTGAAATAATAAAATTCATTTTAAAATGAATAACCAGAACCATAACAAGACACCAGATAATGTGGAGCAAAGCATCAGGCCCAAAATATACAGAAAAAGAAATGTTTCTTCTTGCTTAGGCAACATTTCCAGAGCGAGAACTAACAATCAATCCATTCAAGGACCTGAGTCAGTGGCCACGTTGGCTGGGAAATTCTGGGAGTTCTAGTGTAACTCATACTTTCTTCAGATTCTGGGAAGGACATTTCAAATCCCCTGAGCAATAGAGTTAAAGTCATGGGTACATCCTATGGAATCCAGGGATTTGCAGTTTAAGGGAGGTAATTAGCATTATTATCCAGAGAGCTCTAGTGCTTCCCAAACTATAAACCCCAGGATTCCAGGGAATGCAGCCACAGCTGTTAAAGTAGAATCATAGTGCTATATTGTACAGTGTGAAAAGGCCCTGGGTCACAATTCTGGAAAGGAAAGTGTGGATGCCTCTGGGATGGTCTCAGTGTGAGAGATGTGTTTGTACAATTTTCTCACACTCCATGTAGGTGGATGAACATTAGTGCTTTCAGTTATATTAAATCTGCTACTATTAAGAATGGGTGATGAGAACTGGTGTCCACTAGGAATGTGTTCTTGCTCTGCTTTTCATAACTCTGAGACTTAAACCCATTTTAATGGTCAATGTCATCAATGTACCATCTGAGACAGAAATAATAGAAATATCTGAAATAAACAAACAGCCATATTTGACAGACAACCAAATTCTCTATTGGATGGGTCTATAGTTGTAGGTGATATAGTCTTAGGTGATATGATGGGTATATTGTCTTAAGTATACAGTCTTAGGTGATTGGAAAGGCAAGGTGGCACCTGGAATGCCTCAGATGACAAGTTTCCTCTGTTCTTTATCAAAGACTGTAATTCAGATGATTGCCAGGATCCCATAAATTAAGGATGATTTATCTTGTGCCAAAAATCTTGGCTTTCTACTGCTGGAACACCATCATATTTATTACTTCGTATTACTCTGTTATAATTGTTCTGTTGCTCAATCACCCTTTGTTTCCCTTCCATCTCAGCAAAAACATTGTAGTGGTACTAGGGCTTTCAGGGTTCAAGCAAAAGAACTTTTTAATTATGATGTTGTCATCTCCAGATAATTTCTGTTTTGTTTGAGCTTAGTTCTCAAAGTTGCCATCCTTGGACTATCCTAGGTCCTGAGATTTTAGGGGCACCTGAGTCCCAGGGACCTTATGATGTCACAGTGGAGAGATCCTAGTGATATTACAGTAATGATGTCACAAGCCCTGGTGATGTTATAAACCATGATACATTTGGGGCCTAAATACCCTAAAGGTACCAGATCCTTCTGATCCTGGAAGCTAAACAGGATCAGTCCTGATTAGTACTTGGATGGAAGATGGCCAATGAATACCAGCTGCTGTATATTTGAAAGAACTGGCAAAACCACCTCTGAGTATTCCTTGCTTAGGAAAACCCTATAAAATTCATGAGGTCACCATAAATCAACAGATGATTTGAAGGAGTATGAATACACACAGTTGCATGGGGCATGCCAGTGAAATAAAAAAGATTAAGTCCAACAAATGTGTTTGTGGGATGTGGGAGTGTGGGGTGAAGAGGAATCTATTGCCTTGAGATTCCTTTGCCTAAAAAAGAGAGAAGATGGTCCAGGACCTGAGATCTAGTATAAACCCAATTGCAAGTTTGTAAACTTCTGAGTTAGTTCAGGATGAGTAGTGGAAGGAGAATGCCAGAGGTTAGTATTGTTGCCTTAAAAGTAATGACATTACTTTCAACAAGTTGATTTTGTGGTCCAGAGGGTTATTCCTGTTGCATGGCAATAGTTAAGGGCATGACCTCAGAGGTTTCAAGATACACTGACTACAGCATCATATCATTCCATGAGAAACTGAGGAATGCACCACATTGTTTTGAGGGCCACTGGAACCTCTGGATTCTGGAACAGTTCTTTTAATTAGTTGCCATTCAAGAGGAAAAGATTATTTTTTGAAAACAATGTTCCATGTTCTGGAGATTGCACTACCTCATATTTTGATCATAGCCACCAGGCTAAACTTGCATCTGTCTCAATGAGGCACATCCATCAAGTGTGTGCCAGGTCTGCTGGAATTTCATGTTTCCTAATGGCAGAGGGAACTAGGATGAAATTTGCTGTAGCTTGGAGCAACAGGATAATAACAACAGTGTAATAAATATGATGGTGTTTCATCAGTGGAAAGCCAAGGCTTTTAGGTAGAAAAATCATCTAGTGATCAGAGGAGGCAGCAGTGGGAGATCAGAATGATGGGGAGAGGAGGAGGAAGAAACTGCAGGAGGTCTGTCTAGCATTTAAAAGGCAGGAAGAGAACATTGGTTTAAGAAGACACAAAGTGAGGCAATAGGAGCAGGAATAGGCTTGGAAAGAAAATAAATGGCATACTTGAATTAGGCACTACATGTTTATTTCTCTTTTTTAAAAATTGCATTGGTTTATAAAGAGCAAGTTTGGAATTTTATTCCATAATTTTCATATTTCATGTTCTCTGTGGGTTTCCATGGGATGATGGTTCTTAAAATTCACAGGTGCCTCCATGTGCCATAAATTTCTCCTTAATGGATACATCTGAGAAAGGAAGATCAACTTTTTACATGCTGTATTTTTTTTATTTAAACTCCTAAGCATTCTGAGACCTGTGGTCCAAAAGGTGATTTTTCCCAAGCTCTGGCTATTGTACTAGTTATTTTGTGTGTGTGTGTGTGTTTGTGTGTGTGTTTTAAATGCATTATAGCAATAGCTATAACAACATTATATAATAACATTAGTAACTGGAGGGCCCTAGACAAATACATCTTCACAAAGCAAGGTGGCAATCATATGCCCTATAGGTCGCATGGAGCTCTTAGGGACAGTTTTGCAATCCCTGAGTCTTTCCTGGAACTTCCAGATGGTTCACATGGACTCCAAAAACACAAAATAGAAATTACCACTCCTGGAAGGCTCCCAGAGCACTGAATCTCCTTAAAAACAAAGTGTGGTCCACTGGTGCTTTATTTTGCCACTCCACCCAAGCCATACTGTCCAACTGGCCCAATTTGGCAGGGACAATCCCAATTTATCATCTGCCATCCCAGTTTTCAGTTGTTTTTAAAATGTCTCAGTTTCTTTCCCCTCAGCTTGCTTCAGTTGTTGCAAATGAGTTCAAAATTTAAAAATTGTTTCTACTCAATTAAGTCAGCAGAGGAGAAATGAGAGGAGAGGATGGAATCATGCCCTTCCCAGGAGACTCAGGCAAAAGCAAACCTCTGCAGTCTCTTGTAGCTTGTGTGTTCATCCTCAGTTGTAGCATTTGCCATCTTGACCTAATTCTGCTGTTGGTTGGCCACACATGTCCCAGTTTTCAACTGTGAAATGTTGGAGGGCAATACAAGGGTTTGGCTTCCTGTTTCTTTCTGTCCTCATCCTCACTTTATATTTCAGGGCTGGTTCAGCCCATGGTAGATACCAGAGGCAGAAAATTGCCTTTGCCAATCCTCTGGAGATAGCTCTCCTTCTTCTCTAAGAAGTATTTCCTACTCTACCTCTAACTTTACATTTGTACTGTAAATCCATTCTGGATTTTAGTCAGAATGGATCTATTCAAGGTGCTGTATCTATTGGGGGGATGGTTCAGATCTTTGGACAGATCATCAGACTAGACTGCAGTGTGTTCACCATTCAGTGACATGGAATGCACAAGTTGCCAATGCCTTGGAATTCTTAGGGACTTGGCAATTTTTACATAAAGGTTCCTTGTTAACAGTTCTGAAGGCAAGTTAATTTCTTTTCACTTTGGGTGGAGACTACGTCCTCTAATCTGTACAAAAAAAAATTCTGACAGTTTGACAAAAGATGAAGAAAGAGACTGACACTTGAGGTCCATCAGTTTTGGGGTTTTTTTTTTTTTTGTATGTGTGTGATTTTAAAAAATTAAGCAGAAAAGAAAAGAGAAAACAAAGCACAGGAAAATAAATATGCAAGAGCCCTGTGGCTTTCATTTAACCTTCAGCATGACTGAAAATTCCACTAGCAGGTGAACAGAATTATTGATGTTTGAAGTAATTACTTCAGCAGGCACTGCTATCAAAATTCATAGTGATTGATTTCCCACCAGTCAGCTTATCTCTTCCAGAACAAGTGCGCTGGAAAGCAGCTTGTAACCCCTTCCTAATAAGCCATGGCACATTATTGAAGAAAATGGCTTTGGGCTCATTCTTTCAATTTTTGTTTTATTTTGCATTTACTACCTCCATAAAAAGCCAAGTTGTTTCAGATGGTTAAACTGGGTCTCCTTCTTTCCCTTTCCCTCTTCTCCCTTCCACAACCATCTAAGGCCCAACATAAGCTGCCTTATACTGAGTCCAACTATTTTAAGTGCCATTGGCAGTGGTATTCCAACCCAAGTGCCAGGCAGAAGTCTTTCCCATTACCTGCTTATTTGTTCTTTTCAACAGAAGAAGTCAAGGAGTGGGCCAGCGATCTGTATAGAAAGCATATGATCTACAACTCAGCTATGTACAGTATTGTCTTATATCAGTTTGAATGAATGAGAAGAGCTATGTTGGATCTAATAAAAGCCTATCTAATCCGGTGTTCACTTCACCAAGGGTGAAGTCATAGTCAATTGTTTATGAGAACCCTGAATCAGGACATGAGGATGAATGCACCCACTCTTCTCAGCAACTAATGTATAGTATCTTGCAAAGCAATTGATTCATCTACCCAACCACCCACACATGACCTCAACAAATATTTTGGTTACTGTGGGTCTGCTGGGACAATTTATCTAGGGATGCCAGCTCAAGGTTCAGAACAGGGTAATTCAGCAATAGGAAGCATTGTGTTCTCTAGATATTTTATATGACAAGTTTCAACAGTCCTAGCCAGTATGGCCAATGTGGAGCTGTAGTCTCAAACTTGTAGTGGGACCAGGTTGTCTATCCATATAATAACTCATCTTCTTCCTCTTGAGAGAGACCAGGGACTCGTCCCTCTTTGGATCATAAGGGGTTATAGCTTCCTGGGCAGAAATTCATCATTGGGTCAACAGGCAAGTGGCTGCTGGTGGTTTCTATGTCAGTGGGAGCATGATTCTACCTCAGGTTTTGGTGCTGAACCCTGTCCCCCCCAAAAGGTTCAAAACTTTGTATAATTCACTTAAATTTGGGGGAGGGGAACCAGTGGATTCACCGCCCTACTGACATGGAAATCACCAGCTACCACTGTAATAGGCTAAAAGAGCTAAGTCCTTTGAATACAGATTTTCACCTCTGAAGGTCTATAGCTCTACTCTGCTAGATACAAGGATTCATATAACACACCCTGTATTGTTTGGGGAAAATCATATGTTTTGTAGTGGGTTCATCTGGAAAGGTGTGTTTAGCACTTAGTGGCCCCTTACATGGCTTATCCCAATTGAAAACAGTGCTTTCTGTAGATGCAGCCAACATGTCTATCATTCAGAGAAAATGAAATGCTTGATTCTCCCCAGAGAATAATTTTACATTTTTATAAAGCTCCAATATTTATTAATAAAGCCAAGTTCACTGATTGCTTTTGAAAAGCAAGGTATTGAAGGTAGAGTTTACTGATTGTAGTGTTACTGCAGAATATGCACACAGCTGTAAGTCCCTGATGCCTTGTGGTGAGCCAAGAGTGGGCTACTGGGGCAGTCAATATTGGTTGTTCCAAATTCTGAGCAAGGTCATTAGAGTTTACTGAAGCAGTGAAGGATGGCAATGCTGTGATGGGAACACAGTTTAGCACTTTTCATGCTCCAGGTAGCCTAAAGTACCTAACAAAGCAATGGCTTGG
Organism: Phrynosoma platyrhinos; assembly: GCA_020142125.1. NCBI lineage: Eukaryota > Metazoa > Chordata > Lepidosauria > Squamata > Phrynosomatidae > Phrynosoma > Phrynosoma platyrhinos. The sequence continues at coordinate 194,862,824 of CM034708.1, forward strand.
TGTCATGTGTCACAGCCCCTCTTCCCAATGCAAACATGTTCTTTATGGGAAGGATTTGGGTATCAGCCCCTAAATTACTGGCTCACACTGTCAGGCAAAACTGCTCCAGGATAGCAGGGTAGTCTCCCTCAGAGCACCTCACAAGAACAGTCTCTGCCTTCAGGCTTATAATCTATACTTAAGTCATGACACAAAGAATAAGGCAAGGAGGACAAAGAGTGGTCTGTGAGCCACACACAGCCCCACCACTACTTTTTTCTTATCACAAAATATCTTTCTGTTCTCTAGAGGGACAGGGTTCATTTTACTATTTTTGAGCAGGTCCTGAACTGTTTTAGGCCAACATGGACTTGGAGTCATTTCCAAGGTCCCGCCTTGGTCTAAAATACCTCAGAGGAGACATGAACCCTGTTCATACTAACACAATTATAGCATTATGGTTCCACTTCAGTTGCCATGGTCGCATCCTATGGAATTCTGCCAAGCTCATACCTCTCTTTACTTGGAAACTGGTGCACATATTCCTACATTACTGAAATCTGGAAGGGACTTTGAGGAGAGGAAGTTCCCAAATTGAATCCCTGATGGCATGTCAGTAATTCATTTTCATTGCAAAGGAGTAATATCTGGAAAAATATTCTCTCTTTTCTCTTTGCTTCCCATATGAAGAGAGTCAGAATACTCTCTGGTGTTCAGGAAAATTGTGTTTTTAGTCTGCCATCTGCCACAAGTGAAGGAAGCAAAGTATACTGTTTTGCGGGAAGCAAAGAGATAATAATTTGCTTGAAATGGTTTGGTAAAAAGAAGGCATGAAATCTGCTGAATGAGAGCATTTAACAGGGGAAAAGATAGATCTTACATTTGCAAGCTGAGCCCGGAAGTCTTTGCTCTAATGTCTGTCAGTTCCTCTTCCTCTCAAAAATAGTAGCTAGTATGTAAGCCTCTCAAAGCCACAAAAAGTCAGTACTGACATGCTAAGAAAGGCCACTGTTATTGGTAGAGTTTTAGTCCCATCTTAGCTATATTAATTTTCTGCATTTATCACAACAGAAGAGATAAATCAGACTTGGAATATTGAAAACTGCCTAAACTAGGTCAAAATATCCAACCTTCTAGCCAACTATTGTGTACTGTCATTGGCACCAACTTTCCAGGTTTTTCCTTTAAAAGATCAGGTGACAAGTTGATAGGTCAGATCAGTGGTGTAGCAGTAAAATTTGAGATCTACAACACACTCATCATGTCAGTCCCTATATCAGTCACCCAAAGGAGAAATCCAAAAATGCAGGTAGCTGTGTCAATACATATCTACAAACTAGTTCTAGCAGTTTTTGGACAGAATCCTGTTGGTGCTTGGTGAATAGTGCATAGCAGGGTGGAATGCTGAAAGCCATCAATGTCAGTAAAGAAAGTTACTGTGTCAGCTCCCAGGCTGTTTGAAAGCAGGCAGGGTAACTTTCCCTTCTAACAGAGAGCTTTCTCTGCCCTGCCCAATTATCACAGTGTCATCAGCTTTACATCTGCCACAGTGTTACTGCCTAAGCCACCTCCCCATATGCCAATGTCAACAGAATTGTGTCCGTAACCTCTACCAGAACATGTCATATACATCTAATAGATCTTAACAGCCCATTGAAGACAAAGCCAACATAAAATAATTCAAAATACATTATGGATAGCTACTCTTAAACAATGCACTGTTGCTGGGAAAATCCTTCCCCTCCCCTTCAGCTCCCATGAAGATTGCAGCTAAGCTCAAAGGAAAGAGGGAAGCTTAACTGGGCTAGCAATGATATAATCTTCCCAACTATTCAAAAATGCTTCTGGATCTTCTTGGTGCTTCTGGATCCACTATACCACTAGGCAAGATCTCTTCTCCTGAGACCTGAATAAGCTGTTGTCAGTCAGAATAGATTATGCTTAGTTATATATACAGACAAAGGATCTGGCTCAGCATAAGTAGGTACAGCAATGATCACCTGAGCTTTCCTTGGGAATCAACTTCATGGGGCCCAAACATCGGTCTAAAAAAAGATGTGAGCTTTTAAAGTTCCCAAAGTCTTTCCAGCTCATGTGAGAGTCTTTGGTAGCTCTGCCTGGAATGCCAGGGATGGATCCTGAGACCTTCTATATACAAAGCCACTATAGCTATAACTCTTTCCCAAACTCATCATTTTACAGGGATGCTTTTTATGCATTGAACAGGTAAGGCTGTATTATAACACTCTGAGAAGTTTTGTTAGTTTTATCCAAACTCCTTGCCATCCTGTGGTGTGCCACAGATGTTTCTCTTGAGCAGGATGCATCAAATTCACCATGAAATTTCATGTTAGGCAAATGTCTGTAGCTATTTTAGTTCTAAGAGTCTCCCTTTGGATTTCTCTGATGCTACAGAACAGGGGCATCTGAAGATGTCAAGAAACTGCCTTGTCCGTCATTTTCTCCTAACAGAGGGGATGAACTTGGGAAGATTATCACTTTTAGAAATCCATCCTCATGATAATTTTTTGATCAGCACTCAAGTGGCTGGAGCCTTAAAGCCATCTAGCACTTTGTTTCCCTCAGGCTGACTATTCAGTCTCTGGATGAAGAAAACTTGGATTCCTCTGAATATTAGCAATCCAGAAAGTTCCACTATTTCACAGATGTAATGGCAATAGCAAAGAAACTTTTATCACTGTCACAGAGCCTTTTGAAAATGGATTGTGTTGCAATCTAAACATCAGGTTGGGTTTTCAGGCTCTGTCTGGATGTTTGTGCTGCTGGCAATGTGAGTGTAATGGCCAGTAAAAGCTTTTGTTGTTCACACCTCTCGTTTCTCTGACTAGATGCTATGGACACCTGTTGCCAAATAAGTATAGCTGCACAGCTAACAATACATAACTAGCAGGGTACAAAGGGGGGACTTGAGCACAGTGGTAAAATAAATTTATTGTATGTCACAAGTCATACAATTACATAATTAAAACCTCAAAACTATAAAAACCACACAATAAAAAGCCATAGAGCCCTGCAGAGAACATTCCATAGACAGGACATTACATCTGAGAAGCTTTGCTCTCTGGAGGGTATGGATTTCTAACAAAGAGAGAAGACAGAGAAGGGCCTAGGCCACGGGATCACCAGCTGACTTCTCCAGTTCAAAGACTCAGGTGGAACAAAGCAATGTGAAAGACCTGTCTGAGACCCTGGATAGATGCTGCCAGTCAGATTAGATACCAGGTTGGAAACCTGATGACTGTTTGGTATTACAACTCCCATAAACTCCGGTCAACATAGTCAATGGCCCTAGATCATGGGGGATGTGGTGTGAAATATTTGAAGGCCTCCAGCTTGCTTGTCTCCAGGAAAGGGTGCCTGCCTCTGGTGTTATTAGGATGATGAGTCTGCTGTGAGCATTACTGTGGACTTTACAGGACCTGTCCCTCAAATAGGTGCAGCACCATGGATAGCTCCTTTAAAGTAAGAAGCCACCCATCTCTTCCAACAGTATTGTGCTAAATGGACCAATAGTCTGACTTCGTATAAGGCAGCTTCCTGTGTAACATGGATTTAATTCTTTTAACCCCCCAAAAAAGGCACACCTACATTTTGAAATGCCCTTTGCCTTGGGATAGGACAGCCAAACTGTCAAAGATCTTACATTATATATATAAGTAGGTCAGAGATTACTAGTGGGTCCCATCATTGTTTTATGCACCACAAATGTGGGGCCTCTCCCTTGAGTTGGGGTAGGATTTGCTCTATGTTTGTCCACCCAGTCTTCAAAGAAATCAGATGTATGACATCTGGTTTACTGCCCTTGCTCCTGTTGTTAATATGTGTTCCTTACTGCCTTACCTGAACATCTTTGCTCCATTGAATGACTTACATCTTTAGTTGTCTAGGGTAATAGGCACATAGCATGCATTTATATAGAAGGCAGCTCCCTACATGCAGCAGTATGCAAACTCACCAGGAGGCTCATGACCCAGCCAGTTGTATGTCCCAACCTTGTCACATGGATGCCCATCTGCCACATTTAATTTTCAACTTTTTTCATATGGATGACTTGGAGCCATTGGGGTGACCTCCTGCTTACTTGATTCTCGGTAAATTACATCCAGCAGAAGGGAATTACCTGTCTGAGTCTAGAAAGAAAGAAAAACTTGTTGATAGGTGTATTGCAGCACTTTCCTTATAGCCTTCTGATATTTTATTTGATAACATTATGTGCTTCTGTGTGATTTTATTGCTACTTTGGGCTTCCTTTTTTGGGCAAAATAACATGTACTGAACCAAAATTACTTGGCTGGCTTTAGCCACCATTTGCTGTCCCAGCACAGGCAACAAAATGACCTTTATCTCTATTTTGGTAGCCCCTTGAATAGACTACTTTAATGCATTTATACATGTGGCTGACTTTGAAAATGGCTTGGACACTGCAGCTGGGAGAGAATATAACAGCCATTTTTAAAAAATGGAATGGCAAAACCTATAAGGGTTATATCTCACCAGTGTTAATTGAGGTCTTCAGTCTGCCTGTCCACATCTGAACCAGAATCAAAGTATTAATACTGACTTGGATAATACCCTTGAGATTTTAGAGTCAGAATCGAAGTGCGTGAAAGAATTCTTTAAATCACGTAATCCTTCTTGCACTCTCCAATTGTCAGCCTGGGGCAGAGATTAGAATATTTGGCCCTCCAGATGTTTGGGATTTTAAATCCCAGAAGCCCTAGCTAGTACAACCATGGTATAGGATTATGGGAGTTGTTATCCAAAAGATCTGTATGGCTAGTGATCCTGTGGCCTAGGCCCTTCTCTGTCTTCTCTCTTTGTTAGAAATCTATACCCTTCAGAGAGCAAGATGTAATGTCCTGTCTATGGAAAATTCTCTGCAGGGCTCTATGGCTTTTTATTGTGTGGTTTTTATAGTTTTGAGGTTTTAATTATGTAAAAGCCACCTTGGAATAACTCTGATGAAAGTCAGTATATAAATCTTTTAAGTAAATAAAAAAGTACTGGCTCAGACTTCATGTACCTCATACCTTCATAGACCTGGCATGCCACACTGCCACTGGTTGCACTGTATAATCCCAGGCTGAGCTATGGGAATGATACTTGAGAAATCTGTTTTCAAAGCAATTGAATAATGGGCTCCAATCAGTTATTAATGCTAACATTTCACAGATGAAAACTGGAATGTGTATGGCCAAGCAAAATCAGAGTATATACTCAAGTTGATAAGAGTTATTAATGAAGAACACACAAGCTAGGAGAGGCTGCAGCAGTTTGTCTTTGCCTGCGCCTACTGGGAAGAATAAGACTCTGTTCCTCCTCTTCTCTCTCTCATGTTGAATGAGTACAAATTACTTTTGCTCTTTGAACTCAGTTTGCGGCAACTGAACTAAGGTGAAGACAGAGAGGGGAAGGGGGAGGTGGAGAGAGAAACTGGAACATTTTAAAAGCAGATGAAAAAGCTGGATGACAGAGAGTTGGGGCAGTTGTAGAGTCCACAGTTACAGATTGCTGATGTCTGTGTGAAATGGATGAAGTGCCCTTTGTTCCTAAACAAAAGAAACAGTTGGACATCTTTAAAGGCTGGAGGTTTTTAGAAATACAAGCCATTCCTGAGACTAATCCAATCTCCAGGAAGGTGTGGTTTCTAGAAAAACAAAACTACTTTGTTGGACTACAGCTCACAGGCCATACGGGGCGAGAGCTTCTGAAAGCTGTAATCCCAAAAGAAACCCCCCCCCAAAAAAAATTGAACTGAAACTTACAAAAATCACTGACCAAAAGTCACCACCAAAAAGACTCTACCAGTTTGCCAGTGGGCATATGAACAGAGCCTTCACAGCAGATCATAAAAGCCAAGCTGCTTTGCATACATGATGGAGGATCCTCAAATAACCTGCTGCCTAACTGTTTGGGGCTTTAAAACAGAGGAAATTGTTATTGTTTTGTCGTTAAGAAAAAGGAAGACCAACAGCTCTGAAAATCCTTAGAATTTACCCCAGTCCCAAAGATGGCAAGATCTGCTTCCTCATTTTGCAGAGGATGGGTGCTTCAAAAATTGTTTTTGAACTTCATCTTCCAAAATGCCCCAGCCAATACTCACAAGGGCATTCTGGAAATTGTTGTCCAAAAATGTAACCTCTGGATAAATAGTTCCACTACATGAGGCAAAGCCTTCAACCTAGCATGAGAAAGAAGCACCACAGGAAAACATGAATTCAGGAAGACATCCTTCAATTTATTTCTGCTTATCATCCCTCAAATAGGTGTGTTTGTGACTGCATGTGCATCTATTTAGAATACTTATCTGTGTGTCAGATCCCCCACTGATCTTTGCATGCTTGGGAGGATAATTGTGGAACACAGGATGGACAGTTCCCCTTTGGGCTAAATAGTTTGTCTCTTTTAGTTATTGTTCCTGACATTTCACCTGCCACATTGTAGGCACTTTTGGGTGGTGGGCATTGAAATGTTTGGATCACTGAATGTGAAGTTGACACTGAGATTAAATAGGTCAGGACTCTGGAGAAAAAGGCAAGAATGAAGGACAAAGGTGGAGTGGGGAATAAAAGGTGAGACATAAACAAAAATTGTTGAGTTGCCTAGAGATATGTGGACAGCTGACTAGCAAACCAGAGACTCAGCAAGCTGCATTGAAAGTACTTCCTAATGATGATTCTAGTGACTGCTTTGTTATTATCAGCATGTAATAACAATGTGGTTTAGTGACAAATAATGTATCTGAAGATGAACTACAGTAAAGACTGATCTGAAGAGTTTTGCGTGGATTGGGGAACATTCACATCTGGATCTGTCCTTCACATCTCATAGCTATTAACAGAATCACTGGGTCTTAGCTGGTGTAGAAAAAGAAGCTCTGAATTGGTACCAGTATAGCAGAGGTGGAGGAAAAATTAGATTTGCCTTTTATTGCACAGATATGTAGTGGTTTGAGTGTTGGACTAGGACTTCCAGAGACCAGGGTTTGAATCCTTGCTCAGCTGTGGAAATCTGTGGGGTGACCTTGCTATAAGTCACACTCTTTCAGTCTTAGAGGAAAGGACTAAATGGCTGCCTTGCTTGTTGTTGGTCTGTGTTCAAGCTGTATGCTTCATCCACCTAATTATTCTAGTCATTATTAATAGCACACATTCTTTACCCAGTGATGGCTAGGGGTGCACAGAGATGATGCCTGAGGCCATTCAGCAAATAGCCCCAAACTAAGGCAAAAAACTTCTGACACTGGGAAACAAAACATTCTGGGAAGGCATAGCACAGTCACACTGTATTGTTTGGTTGCATTTTAAATTTCACCACATGGAATTGATAGACCGCCTTAGGTTAATACATTTTTGACAGTGCTCATGGGTAGGTTGGGGAAACTGTTGTAGTGGCTTCATAGGGCTCCCTCAGGCAAAGTTCCCAACCTCAGCAGTATAGCCTGTCTACTTTGCCTCAAGATAAGGTGAGAGAAGGTCTGGTTTGCTCTGGTACTGTTCTTATCAGGGGTAGATTGACCATTATAATAAATAGGCTACCACCAAGGTTCGCTCATGCTGTGTGCTATAATAAAGGAAAAGCTTGTCATTTGTCAGAGCATCACAGAGGTGAATTTGCAACATTTGGGAAATCAAGTCAGCTTCCTCAGATCTAGTAGCTGCTGCTACTTATCCAAATGAGTAGGATGTATATAGGTGTATGCATCTACACCAGGGGTAGGCAAACTTTACCCTTTAAGGGACGAGGGACTTCAGCTCCCAGAAGCCTCAGCTATGTTGGGCAATAGTCCCATGTTGGCCAATAGCTCCTGGGATTCTGGGAGCTGAAGTTCCTCGGCCCTTAAAGGGGAAAGGTTGCCTACCCCTGATCTACACTGTAGAAATAACGAAAGTTGACACCACTTTAGGTGCTGTAGCTGCATCCTATGGAATCCTGGGATTCATAGTTTTACAAGGTCTTTAGCCTTCTCTGCCAAAGAGTGTTGTTGCTGTGTGTTTTCAGGTCATTCCCGACTTATGGCAACCCTATCTTCTTGTTGGGTTTTGGTTTTGGGGGGCAAAAAAGTCATGCTGAGAGCATGTGACTTGCCCAAGGTCACCCAGTGGGTTTCCATGGCTGACTGAGGAATTGAATCCTGGTTTCCAGAGTTGTAGTCCAACACTCAGTGTTGTAGTCCAACACTATGCCACGCTGGCTTCTCCCAAAGAGTGCTAGTGCACCACAAAACTACATATCCAAGGATTCCACAGGATGGAGCCATGGCAGTTAAAGTGGTGTTAAACCTCATTATTTCTACAGGGTAGATGGACCCTTTGAAGATTTGAACATGGTCAGATCTTTCGTAGAAGTGTTTTTTACAGGTGTACCAAAGGTAATGTGAGATGGCATAGAAGGGAGTGAGCATGTGGATGATTACTGATAGTGGGCCTGCAGGTGTGGGGAGTTTAGGAGAGAGGAAGAGAAAGAGATGAGAGCTTTGAGGAACTGTAGTGTTGGTTTTACTTTGAACATCTGAGCTAATAATATTGTTGTTCTTAGGGAGAGTCATTTTCATATTCCTTGTTCACCCAAACTATTTTGATCCTATTAAATATGCAAATACAAATGGAGCTTTTAAAAACAAAAGCAAAATGGAGGATTGTAGTGTTTTCTAGACAGAGTCCATGTCAGTAGGTTTCCTTATGGGATCCTGGTGATTTTCTATTCTAACCAATTTGACTGAACTTCTTAGGAGCAAAAAGGAAAAAAAGAAGGAATGAAAAAGAAAGAGAAAACAAAAGATAAAAGTGACAGCTGAATAATTTAAGGGCATATCATAAAAAACATAAAACAGGATTTTACTTAATTCTCTGACTCGGCACAGATATTCAGTACAATACTAAGAAAATAATACTCAAGAGCTGAAAAAAAAATTACCTTCATCATTCTTAACAGAGCACATGGAAGTCTTATCTCCAGTGTTGCTATCAGCTTGAGCAAGCAATGTTGGTTTATTCTGAATCACAAAACAGGCTTCCTTCATCAAGGGAAGGCTTTTCTCTGAACATGAGTCAATAATGTGACCTGTGTGTGTGTGTGTGTGTGTGTATATATATATATATATATATATATAAAGCCTTAATTAACAGTAAGTAATTACACAAAGTTTAAACACTGAGGCATTCTTTTTTAAAAAAGGCAATTGTCTTTTAGATGTCTTATTTACACAGGTGGGCAGTGTTGAGAGAAACAAGCATCCTTTCCCAGCCTTAGGTCCTCAGATCTTGTTGATCTGCAACCCCCATCATCCCTGACTACTGGGCATGCTGGTTGGGGATGATGGGACTTACAATGCAACTGCATGTGAAGACCCAAGATTAGGGAAAATTGTTGAGAATCACTGAGAGGAAAGGGATAATGTAATTCTGAAAGGATATTCATTAGAGCCTAGGCAAAGTTTACAGTTAAAATGGTTATGAGTCTGAGTGAGGAAACTTGTAGAATCCATTTTTTTTATTTTTTATTTTTTTGCAAATTCAGTAAAAAATAATTTGCTGAACACCTCCCAGTCTAATTTACAGAATGTGACATACCCTAGGTATCTACCTACCCAAATCTTAAAAGACAATTTTTGGCTCAAAAATGTGTCACATATGTTTGATGTGCATTTGTTGTTGTTGTTGTTGTGTGTGTGCCTTCAAGTCATTTCTGATTTATGGTGATGCTAAGGTGAACCTGTCATGGAGTTTTGTGGCAAGACATACTTGGAGAGAATACATGCCTAGAAATGCATAAGGTGTGCATGTGAGTGTGTATGCATGCAACACATACAGATATATCAGAATTTTTATGCATATTTTTATATGACAACCCAGCATTACAGATTAAATCAGAAAAGAGAACATAACAAGTTTTTGATGAGCATATATAAAAGTGATACAGACTAAAAATTGCCTGAACTTCCCAAACTGAAATCCTGCTTATTTTGTGGGCCATAATGGAACTTCAGAATTTCTTAATCTGATATGTCTATATATCCATCCTGCTTCTTGTAATGATTATTAATGTTATTTATTTATTAATTGGATTTTTTCCCCTATCCTTCCTGGAGGAGCTCAGGATAGTAAACATGGCACTGTCAAATCAGTCTTCAAAACAACCTTGGTTTAACAGATGATGAATTAGACAAAGAACATGGTAGAATTGTATCCTATGTGACTGCTGCATCTAGAATGTTAGTGGTTCAGATACGGAAAAAGGATTTCCTTCCATCTACAGATGAGTGGATATTTAAATTATTGAATATGGCTGAGATAGATAAATTGATCCACTTGTTAAGAGAAGGAAGAATGGGAAACTTTTTAAAAGATTTCAGTATATTAAAATATATGAGAGCCAGCATGGTGAAGTTGTTTGAGTGTTCGACTATGACCCTGGAGCTCAGGATTTGCTTTCCCACTTGAGCATAAAAACCCACTGGATGACCTTAGGCAAGTCATGCTCTCTCTGTATCATAGGTTGGCAATGACAAACCCCCTCTAAAGAAACTTGCCAAGAAAACCCTACAATAGGATTGCCTTAGGGTCACCATAAGTAAAAAATGACGTGGAGGCACACAACAACAAACAAGTTAGATAAATAATATATGAAGTGAGTTAGTCAGAATGAAGCTGAAATCTAAGGGCCTTTACAGACTACCAGAAATAATGCAACTTGAGTCCACTTTAACTGTCCTGGCTTAGTGCTTGGGAATCATGGGAACTGTGTTGTTGTTGTTGTTGTTGTTGTTGTTGTTGTTGTTGTTGTTTTTGATACATTGAGCCTCTCTCTGTAAGAGAGCTCTGGTGCCACAATAAACTACATTTCCCATGATTCCCTAGTATTGAGCCAGAGCAGTTAAAGTGGACTCAAGTTGCATTATTTATGGCAGTCTGTAAAGGCCCTAAGATGGATAATGAAGCTCATGGGGTATAAATTTGTTGACAGAATTAACAATTAACATAAGAGACATGATGTATATAATTACAATGATAAAAAAGTGTTGTTAAAAGGAAGTTAATGACTGAATGATGTGTTAGATATGAAGAGGAAGGGAAGATATTGACAGAAGGAAGGATAGGCAAAATGCTGAAGAATGTGTGGGATGTATTTTGTCAGTGTTTGTTCTGTTTTAGATACAATGTAAGTGGTAAATGTAATAAAAATTACTTTTGGAAAACAACAACCCTGTAAGATAGGCTAAGAGAGAGAAGGGTTCAATTCCCTGCTCCTTGCTGCTGGACGTGATTTTATTGAACACAGAGAACAAGGCCTCTTACTTTGCTACAACTACATGATCTGCAGCTGAGCATTATTTTTACATTTCTCATTTGGCAGCCTCTCACAGATGCAACTTCCTGATCTTGTTGAATGGTAGGCCCTATTGTGTAAACAGAGAGCAGAATTTAGAAACTAGGAGGCGTATTGTGAATCAAGCAGCTCCTTTGTGAAGCCAGCTTGTGAGTTAAAATGCAAACATGGTTCTTCTAAAAAATATTAAGTCTGTTGAGCAGAGTAAAACCTGGTGTCAGTAAAGGAGGAGGATGGGAAGAAGGATCTATTGGACTGGATTCATATAGAAATGCAGCAAGGCAATGTAATGTAAAGGGGACCAGATGAAGGTACCGCATTTTACATTCTGCATGGCAAAAACTCCCTGCCAGAAGAAAACTGATATAAATAATAGCATACCCTTCAACATTTCACAAATGAAAACTGGGGCACATGGCCAAGCAACATCAGAGTGTGGTCAAAATGGCAAAAGGTATGAATGAGGAAGAACACACACGTTAAGGGAGGCTGCAGCTGTTTGTTTTTGCATGAGTCAACAGGAAAAAGAAAAATTCTGCCCCTTCAGGAAGGCAATGGCAAACCCCCTCCAAAGAAATCATGCCAAGAAAACCCTAGAAGGGGGTTGCTATAAGTCAAACCTGACTTGAAGTACATAACAACAACAAAGGGGTCTCACAGGTCTGGAAGTTTGCAGATTGGCTACACCCATCACCTGGGAATAAGCCCCACTCAGGGCCTTTGCAGACTGCTAGAAATAGTGCAAATTGAGTCCAAATTCAGTCCACTTTAAGGATTAGGATTAGGGAATCATGGGAACTGTATTTTATTGTGGCACCAGAGCTCTCTGACAAAGAAGGCTCAATGTCTCAGAAAAAAAAATTCCCGTGATTCCCTAGCACTAACCCTAACCCTTAAAGTGGACTCAATTTGCACTATTTCTGGCAGTCTGCAAAGGCCCTCAATCCAATGGAATTTACATTTGAGTGGAGATGCATTGGGAGAATCAGCATGGCTGAGTGCTGGATTACAGTTCTGGATACCAGGGTTCAGTTCCCAGCTTGGCCATGAAACCTACTGGGTGATCTTGGCAAGTAACATTCTCTCAGCCTCAGAGGAAGGCAATGGCAAACTCCTCTGAACAAATCTTGCCAAGAAAACCCCATGATAGGTTTGTCTTGGGATGAAGGCACACAACAACAACAAGACTTGAATTTAATGCTGCTGTTTGTGTGCTCATCTTCTTTTTACCTACTACCTCTGCAAAGCCTAAATAGGAAGCACACAATGAAACTTCAACAGTTCCTTGTTTCTACCGTATGTTTCCTAGGAAATCACAGTAACACAAAACAACCAAAATGATGAAGTATCACTAATCTATGACAGATGTGAATCAGATAGGAGGAGGTTATTCTGCATAGTGCTTTTAAAAAGTCTCCAAGGCCTTGTCCTCAGTATGCTGTTAGAGATGCTTGAAACCTGTATGAATGAATGTCTTTCCCCTCTGTGCCTCTTTTCCCCCACCCCCATTTCATCTCTCTTTCCTCTTCCATATAGTGCATTGCTTTCTTGAATGGAACTTGGAATTCAGATGGTTGCAGTTGTGTTTGTTTATGTTCTATTTCATGCACCAGCTTCCAGGCTGGATAGTGTCAATAAAAGATATTCTGACTGCCTCAGCAGACACAGTTGCTAAGCTACTAGACAAAAACCCATCACATTGGGAGATTTTTGAATGCCCTCTGTGATATACCATAAACACAAGCAAGCAACCTATTAGTCACAAAGACCATAGGGAGCATTTGCTAGGAAGTGACTGAAGGAGAAGATTAAGCCTCTTGTGTTCTTCTGGTTGGCCATGCTCACTGGAGATGATGGGAGTTCTACTTCATATTCTATCAAAGAAGACTGGGTTACTTCTACAACAGGGATGGGAACTGTGTTTGTTGTTGTTGTAAACTGCCGTCCAGACGATCTCTACCCATGGCAACCTTGTAGATGAGACATCTCCTAGACCCTCTGTCCTCCACTGAACTGCTTAATTCCTGTAAACCCATGCCTCTGACCTTCTTAATAGAATCCACCCATCTAGCATGCGGTCTTCCTCTCTTCCTACTTCCCTCCACCTTTCCTAGCACTATTGTTTTTTCTAACGAGTCCTCTGTTCTCATGATGTGTCTGAAGTATGACAACCTCAGTTTTGTCATCTTGGCTTCCAGGGAGGTTTCCGGCTTGATCTGCTCTAGGACCCATTTGTTTGTCCTTTTGGCTGTCCACGGGATCCTCAACATTCTTCTCCAGCACCACATCTGAAATGAATTTATTTTCTTCCTATCATCTTTCTTAACTGTACAGCTCTTACATCCATACATGGTAATAGGGGATACGATGGCTTGTATGGTTTTAACTTTTGTGCTCAGTTATATATCTTTGCATTTTAAAAAATCTTTCTAGTTCTTTCATAGCTGTCCTTCCCATTCTTAATCTTCTTCTGATTTCCTTGCTGAAGTCCCTGTTCCTGTCACTGTTCGATTCCAGGTATGATAATTCTTTTACTCTTTTTATTTCCTCATTGTAGCCCTCCAGATTTCTTGCAACTCCCTGTAGTCCCAGCCAGCATGGCAAATGAAGAGGAAAGCTGAGAGATGCAGATCCAACATCTTCTGAGGACTGCACAATTCTCACCATGCTGCAGACACAGAATAGGCCTTTCTGACTATCTTAAATGTCAGATTTAATGTGGTTTTTTTCTTTCAAGCTCTGTGTATAGGTCAGGTATATAAAAAGAAAAGGGAAACCCTTTGACCATTAAAATTAAATTAAGTGTGAGGGATGGCTGTTATACCTGAGTCACCTCTGCCTCAGGCAAGACATAGCTGAGAGATTCCGTCGCTGTGTTTCTTGTTTTGGGGATTTTGATGACCATGCTCTGGGAATAAAAGGAAGGAGTTTTGAGGCAGGCTGAGGCTGTGCTTTTTCTTTCTTTCTTTCTTTCTTTCTTTCTTTCTTTCTTTTTTTTGATATTTTTTAAATGAATTTTTAACACATTACATTTATTTATTTACCATTACAGATCCAACTAAATAATCCTGCTAAAATTACTAATAACCATAGCTCCATACTATTACATCGTTAGATTTCCTATTGCTCAAAATGTCTATAAACTGTTTCCAATCTTTCAAAGACTTCTGTTGGCTTATCCTTTGGAACCCACATTAATTTGGCCATTTGAGCTAACTCAGCAACCTTAACTATCCATTCTTCCATCATCCAGGCTGTATTTTTCTGTTATGTAATAGAGTTTGGTTCAAACCAAGGTTGCACAGCTGCCACATGGATTGCACCTGTGTGTTATCACATCCCATTTCTGGGTGAAAATGGCTGGGAAGGCAAACTATCATGTTTGTGTATGGTTTGGGGTGGAAAATTGGCTGAAAATCATCCCCCCAAAACAAAATGGTTGCTGGATTTCAGAACTTCAGGGGGTACAAAGGGGATGGGTTTAGGGACCTCACGTGGCCCATAGGACACACTTTCTCCACCCTTTCTTTAAGCACACACACACCCCTCTGAGAATTTTCTGCCTCTCTTTCAGGATAATTAACAGTCTGACAACATAGGTTTTTTTTTGTGGGGTTTTCGGGCTCTGCCCATGTTCTGGAGGAGTTTCTGACATTTCGCCAGCATCTGTGGCTGGCATCTTCAGAGAATACTGGAATGGAAGAAAGTGAGTCTCTATATACTGTGAGACCCTGGGTAGGGAGGAGTGATTCTCATGTAAACTGTGTATTGTTCTGTGTTGAATAGGTATTGTTCTGTTGTTAATGGCATGGCTTCAGGGTGGGAGGATATGCAATCAAGGATATTGTCTACAAGTCTGACAACACTTCTTCTTGTTGTTGTTTTCCTTCAAATCATTTCTGACTTGTGGTGACCCTAAGGGGTTTTATTGACAAGATTTGTCCAGAGGAGGTTTGCCATTGTCTTCCTTAGAGGCTGAGAGCATGTGACTTGCCCAAGGTCACCAAGTGGGATTTGTGGCTGAGCTAGGAATCGAATGCTGGTCTCCCGAGTGATAGTCCAACATCAAACCATTACACCATACTGGCTCACTGACAGCACTAGTATCCCTTTATTCTGAAACCTGACATAGTCCAGTCTTCAGAGCTGGAAGGTATTTTGCTACCTGAAGAAGTTATTTTGCTACCTGAAGCCAACAAATGAGGTGGTAGTTTTTGAATCTTACTTTGACACTGGTGATGAAGCTGTGTTCTTCTGTATGTCTGGGGTTAGAAGGCTATCTCAGACTGCATAGCACAGACTACCTGGAATGCACACCTCTGTCCTCCCCCAAAAGGTAACAGTTCAGGGGTTGTCACACATCACCAACACCGTGCCACTTATCTAGAACTCATTGTAGGGCAGACCTTCAAGGCCTTATTTCAAGTAAGCACAACTAAGCTTACAGGTGCGAGCTCTTCCTTTCCCATTATTCTGAAGGACAGCCTTAAGGATGCTACATATTCATGAGATGAGATGTTTGTTGATTATTTCTGTCTCAGCTCCACTGGTTCCAGTGTGCCCCTCTCATCCAGTCTTGTCATGCTGTATTCCAAGGAGGCGCCTCCTACTCCATAAGACATACTTTGCCTCTCCTTCACTGTGCTGTGTGTGCCTCTTTTCTCTCTCTCAGCTGCCCCCCCTCTTTTTTTGTGAAAAGCAATTTCATGGCTCATGCACTTAAGATCCCATCAGAAAGTTGAGCCTTTGATCAAGCAGAGAGAAGCCCTGCTGTGCTTTCATTGGCAAAGCACAAGTCCCTTAATTAACACTCTGCATCTTGATGTCGCTAAACTCCGCGTTTTATTTTACATTTTACATCCAGAGAGTTACCCAGGTTGTGCACAGCATCAAGTCCCTGAAGGGCACCCACAACAAGCATCAGGCACTAGGAACATTCTACTCAGCCAAGCCTCCAGCAGCCCCCATCTCCACCTCCTCTGAATT
Source organism: Phrynosoma platyrhinos (assembly GCA_020142125.1). Lineage (NCBI taxonomy): Eukaryota > Metazoa > Chordata > Lepidosauria > Squamata > Phrynosomatidae > Phrynosoma > Phrynosoma platyrhinos. The sequence goes on from CM034708.1 coordinate 194,879,138, forward strand.
CATTAGAGCTCATGACAGTTGCAGGGTAGGGTGGGCAGCCATCATCATTCTGCTACAACCCTTTTGCTGGGAGGAAAATTAATAGGGACTGCAGCAAAGAATAAACAATTTATTTTGCTTTTTGTTCTTTGTTTATCTTCTGGAGATGGTTGAGATGAGTGAAAGTGGTCTCCTGACATTCTTCATTTCCTGACTGGATACTCTCGCTGAAGATCTTGCACTGAGCAGGGGATTGGTCTTGATGGCCCTTGGGACCCCTTCCAACTCTATGATTCTATCCTTTCATAGGCAAAATGGATAGAGGAACCTTGGATAGCTGGAGAACCAGGAGGCTAAGAAGCCAGCAGACCAAAGCAAATGAGATACAAAAGGGGAAGAGAGACCAAAATGTTGCATGTGTTAATTTAAATGGATAGATGCCATTTTAGAAATAGTTACTATCATTTACATAAAAATACTGAAAAGGGGAAACTGTAACTAGGTGGCCAACCTGCCTGATTCATCTACTCATGGTTGATGATGGACAACATCAAGGATCCTGATGCTCCTTTATATGTCCCCTTTCCACTGATGTAGACTTGACTTGGCAAAAATGATACACTGACTTGACTTGACTCTTGTATATTTTTAGTGACTGATTTACTGGTGTCATTCACTTCGAGAAGCAGGAAAGACCCCACCCCAAAATGTGGGGTGTATTTCTCAGAAGGGAGCAACAAATGTGTTAGGTAATGGGCTTGAAGCTGAAGGATCCTTCTAAAACTTTTGAAAATCTTTAGAAGTCTCCTCTGATATGCAGTGGGGACAGGCTGCCAAGCAGACATCAACTCTCACCTCAAGCCTATTGCCTAACACATTTTTTGTTCCCTCCAAGAACACACCTTGCCTCCTTTTTCCTGTTCAAAGTTGGCTCCCAGACATGAGACTTGACTTGAAAGTATCTTGTAAGGACTTGAGACCTGAAGGTAGAGACTTGAGACTTGATTTGAGACTAGGATTAAAAGACTTGAATACATCACAACCCCTTTCCCCAATACAGGGGTACAAGGTGGCTTATAGAATATTAGATCCAATATAGATTAAATTACACATCAGTAAATACACATCAGTAAAAATATATAAAAGTTGCTTTAAATGGCAATTAAACTATCTATAGAATGAAAGCTGTTTAAAAATCCACCCAAACAGAAGATAAAAACCAACAAGACAGCACACCATTAGAAGTTTATGGCTATCAGAATAGAGAAGTTTTCACTTGCTGTCAAAAGGACAGCAAGGGGGGAGCCATCCTAGCCTCCTTAGGGAGAAAGTTTGAAAGTCAAAGAGTAGCCAAGAAGAAGAATAGCTTCTCTTCCTGTTCTTTATCTTTCAGCTGAGTAAATCCAAATGGCCATTAAAATAAACAGCAAGTTCAAACAGAGGATTGTCATCTTGACTACCTTTCAAATAACAGACTGCTTTCTCTAAAGCAGGGGTAGGCAACCTTTCCCCTTTAAGGGCTGAGGGACTTCAGCTCCCAGAATCCCAGGAGGTATTGGCCAATATGGGACTATTGGCCAACATGGCTGAGGCTTCTGGGAGCTGAAGTCCCTCAGCCCTTAAAGGGGAAAGGTTGTCTACCCCTGCTCTAAAGTATGACATATGGCCACCTCAGATACAATTTTGATTAGGGGAAAGGAATTTCTCAACATTTTCTTGGTGGTGGGGCTTCCTATCAGTCACAGCATGGTTTCTTTATCCATACATACCCCAGGTTGTTTTTAACAAATTGTCAGCTATTTTGCAGCCATACATTGCTTCAGACAAAGCATTGTGTAGGTGTTGATGTGTCAGGAATAGCAGGCACCAAGAAAATGGCAGAAAATACATTGCGAAATGGCACTTTTTTGCAGAGGGGGTGATGGAAACACTCTGAGAAATGTCCTTAGAATAATCATTTCAGGGAAATATTGGCTCAACTCTAGGTAATTTCATAAATTACCCAAGGGTGAACCCTGGTTTTCTACTCAATATTTCGACACTAGAGAGCTGACCAGCATACTTATGTTTTCACATTTACAATTTTTTTTA
>CM034708.1:194888335-194918875 GCA_020142125.1 Phrynosoma platyrhinos
CAACAAAGAAGGAGCTATGGAGATTAGAAGACGGGGTGGAATTGGGTCTGTCCAACATTAACTGGTCAATGCAAGGCTAGATTTTTTGGCAGCTGAGGACTTTCTTTCCAAGCTTATGTTTGGTGAGGTTCATCCAACAGTGCAAAATGTTCCATTCACCCCTTTTGTTTTCAGTGTAGGAAACATACAAGATTTTCAAAACATTTTCAATTATTGTTGGTTTAGACAGATGTGGATTTTCTCTTCTCCTTCTACTGTGGCAGGGTTGGCAGTTGGCCTAACATTTATCAAGTTACAATTTTAGATTCTTTCCTCTTTTGGCAGGCACCTATTTGGGACAATCAAATGTCAGTGGCATCAATCGCAAAAGGTTCAAACCTGCTGTAGTCTGGAGGTTTATTAACAAGGAAATCATTGGGTTCTGGAGATTGGGAGTGGTAAAGGGCAAGGGAAAATGCATTTGCCAGGTGCCTGCCTTTCCCAGTGCATGCATTTTCTTGACACCTATAAATTTAGAGGGAAAACCATTTGCATAGAGATACTCTGGGCCAAAATGAAAGAGAGCAGAGCAAAGACAAGGCCCCTTTGCTCCCATATTATTCTGGCATTCAGGTGTCCAGAAAAGGGAGACAGACCAGTAAATCCAAAGCAGGATATTTCTGTCTTCTCTCTTTTTTAAACCTCCCCCCCAACCCCCACCGCTTTTTAAAGAGAAAGTCAGCAGATACTTCAGCTCTGGGTGTGTGTGGGCTCAGTAACAGCAACTTTTTCACAGCCCTTGGGCAATTAAGGAACTACTGACAAGAGAACTATAAAGGGCTAAAACCTTTTCACATATCAAAGGCTAGAGAGATGAAGGGCTTCTCAGCTTGGGAAACATGTAACCTGCCAAAAGGAGAAGCAGACCATCAGCACACTTGCATAGGCTAAGGAGAAATGTATCCCTGAACAGATAGTCATTCTGAAGCTGTGCATGACTGGAACACCTTATCTCCCATCTCTGCAGCCACTATTGTGGTTGCAGATTTTGGATTGCAACTCCAAAATCAACAGTGGAATAGATTGCCTCTGAGGATGGTGGATTCTCCATCTTTGAAAGTCTTTAAATTGTATCTGCATCTTCATTGCAGAAATAATGCACTTTGACTCCACTTTAACTTCCATGGCTCAATGGTATAGAATCCTGGGATTTGTAGTTTGTTGTGGCACCAGAGCTCTCTGTCAGAGAAGGCTAAATATCTCACAGACTACAAACCCCAGAATTCCATAACATTGAACCTTGGCAGTTAAAGCAGTGTCAAATTGCATTATTTCTGCAATGTGGATACAACATTGCATCTGAATGGGCATCTTTCAGCAGTGCTTTAGTTGTATGTTCCTATATAGAAGGGGGTTGAACTAGATGTCCCTTGAGGCCCCTTTCAACTCTATAATTCTATGATCGTTCATCAACACAGCCATGGTTTTGCTGGCCTCATTCTGATGAGCTACATGTGTCCAGTTCAGTTCATCTTTATTACGGTCATAGACCAGCACAGGTAAAAGGGGATACAGAATAAAGGAAGTTAAAAAGATAAAAACACAGATTAAAAACAGTGTTTAAAATATCCTTTTAGATTCCAGTGTAGCAAGACGAGATTTGTACTAGTCTACTTGGTCACTGCCTGATCAATTTTAACTGCAACTGCACAGAATCTGGCAACATTATATGTTGTATCAGGGCTGATGTCTGAAAGCAACAAAGAAGTGTAAAATTGACAGGTGTGTCCTTGGTATTTATGCAATAGAGATGAATGGGCTACATGTGTCCCACCCATGGAATATTTCACACTTTGAGGTGAATCCTCAAATAGATCAGGAGGGAGGATGGCAAGGTTGGGAAAACACACAACATGGTGCCATCTCACCTCTCTGGATGACATCACACTGCAGCAGATGGCAAAGCAGATCTTCGCAATTGCTTGGATCTATTCTACAGTGACACAGGAGCTATTGTTCTGCAATTTTGGGATCCCCTCCCCCCACAGACTTTTCAAGCATGGTTTTGCACTTAATTAAGAGTTCTGCTGTGAACCTGGAGGTAAAGGCCACAGAGTTTATTGCTGTCAGCTTGCAGCATTCAGCCTGACCTACATTCTAATCAGTGACCTAGAGTGGAAGGCACCAGAGCCCATTACTTGTTCCCCTGGGGCATCCCATTTTCTATCTATCTATTTTTCTGCAATGGCAGCCAAAGCCTTGTCAGCTTCTGGTTAATTCACTGCTAGGAGGGGAGCACAGGGTGGAGGGTGGTGAAGGGGGATGGATAGATACATTAATCCCTGTCTTGTTCCATAGAAACAATATTAAAAATGAGAAGAGGGTCAACAATTTAAAAAAAAAATAAAGTGAGAGAGAGAAGAAATGACTATTAATAATTAGATTTGCTCCAGGGGATTTTTCATTGGCGGGGGGAGACCATTGTGCAGTGGAATTAGAGCGAGTGCCAAATGCACGTGGCCTTTTGTTAACCTTGTGTCATTTTCATGGGGGATATTTAATTTCACCACCTGGAGCGAAAGCCCAAGAGGGAATGCTAAGGTAGAATGCTGAGAGAGTAAGTGAGAAACAGCCCTCTTGCAAAATCAACAAGAAAACCTTCCATTCTGCCTTACCAATTTAGCTATAAATGAGAAAAATTAAGACAGAACTGTCTGCAGGTTTTGTTGCACAGGTAAAGAAATGACAAGAAAGTGCGGGATTCATTTAAGAAAAGAGAGGTGTCAGTTTGCAGGGCAGACACACAAGATGGAGGGCTGCTTAGTCCATACTGCAGAAGCAAGACTAGCCTGTTAATACAGGTATATATATATATATATCTCCCTCAAAATAGAGATTTGTGTTTAATCCTCAGCTGCCAGAATCTTCCAGAATTTTGATTAGGCTCTAAGGAGATGATCACACAAGGCTAAAAAGCAGAATTTTAACAGAATAAAAGCATTTTTGCCAATACGTATTGTTGTTGTTGTTGTTGTTGTCATTTCTTACCTGCTTCTCCCCATGGATTGAAGTGGGGAACAACAAAAAATCAACAATGAACAACATCAATTAAAATATATTGATTAAGACTCCAGTTAATGGCTCCAGCTAAGAGGAATCTTAGCGGCTCACTTAGACTCCTCTCCTGGACGCGGCTTTGGAGGCTGTCAAGATATCCCCTTGGTAAGGGGGGTTTGGAGGTGTTCCACAAAAAACCGTTTCCAGCTCGGAGTGTCTGAGGATCATCAGATCCCACTCATGGAGGAGCCGAGGGGGTACTGGAACTTGACCCAACTGCATCTCAGATACCGTCCAGACTGCAGAAGAGAGACCGCCAACTAAATTTTAAAGACTTTGTTTACTATCATGGATTATAGATTTTTAAAAACCTAACTTCTGGCAGTCATGACCAGCCTTTGAACAGAAAGGACCCTGCCAATCGGTAAGAGGACTAGTGGTGGAGGCATCTACTGACTCAAACATAATAATTTGCCAAAAAACAGGAAAGTAGAACATAGACATTGTGATTGCCTTTCTTTATGGAATTTATGGATTCTAATATAAAAGCCAACATTTTCAGAAACTCTTGAAGCTCAATAAGCTTTCTAAATAACCATTCGAATATTGATCTGCTGTGGATTCTCAAAGATCCGGACTTACTATTTATTGAAAAGGGACATGTCCCGAAACAGTCAGAAACTTAAATTACAAACCATAGATGGTTAAGAGGACTAAGATAAGGAATTGAAATGTTCCAGGATCTTGTTATAGTTTATCTTATTTTATTTTTCTCATGGACCATTGCTTTGCTCTCTGTTTTCTTTCTTTTTTTCCCTACTCCTTTCCCCATTTGGCCCACTTATGAGGACTGTTTTTTGGTGTGTTGCGGCATATCCCAGACACGGTGATACAAGAGTGGCACAGAAACAGTTAATAGTTAAAAATACACATATTGTTTTTTCGAGAATCTTCAAGGTCCGTGTCTTCAGGGCCACAGGAGAATGGGACAAAGATAAGGAATATAAATGAGTCAAGGAGAGGAACAAGAGCATCACTTCTGGATAATGAGGTCAGCATCTGTGGTACTATCGAGAGGAGGGACAAAGGGACTGGATATAAGTACAAGAGGAATAGGAAATGCAAGTGAGCATAGAGAACTGTAGTCCAAGAGGAAATAGTGGCTCCAAATGGAAGGAAATGACTATCATAGACAAAGAGACTAGCGAGGGATAGAGAGACCAGTGAGATGAGAAACAGAATACAGCAAAGAAGAAGGGGATCAGGAGGACTGAAAGAACTGAGACAAAATTAATTTGACTGTGAAAGAAACATTTTAATAACAAATAGAGTAAAGCAGCAGCCCACAGAAAAGGAGAGGAAAAAGCAGCTGATTTGGAGCAGACTGTGAATAAAAGGAGGAAAAAGACAATAAGGGAAGTAAGGATAAAGACTCAACATTAAAGATAAAAAATATATTAATTGTGCAAAAGTAGGTATCAAACTCTGAAATATAAATATATATTTGTCTTAGTATAGGGGGATCGAATACATGAGAATCCATTCATTAAATAAACTGTTAAAATTTCATTATATTTGTTAATAATCCTAAATGTTAGTTTGATAATAACTGATGAACTATTGCCAAATAATTACAGACTTTATTACTTGCTCATCTGATGAACTGCTTTGTCTTGAATTGATAATACTTAATGAATTTGTTTCTCTAACTATAGGCTAACTATAGTTTTGGATCTGGATCAAGAAAAACTCAAATTGGAGACTGATAAAGTTTATAGAATAAATTCAAGAATAGTGAGACAGAAGAATTTACCTAGGGATATAGTGAGTTATTTTGTGAGAATGCAAATTAAAGATGAAATCTTGCAGAAAAGTTTTCACACACAACTAAAAATAGAAGACTCAGAAATCCTTTTATTTAAGGACATTCTGGGAGAAGTTTTGAGAAGCAGAAAAGACTTCTTTTTCCTTACAAAAATGCTGAGAGATCATGAGAGATCATCATAACCTATAAATGGGAAAACCCAGTAGGATTATCATGCATCTATCATCAAAAATTACTTCTGATAAATACAATAAAAGGGCAAGAATGTTTAAGGAACAACTGAGAAAGAATTAGAGAAAGAAACAAGATCAGACAATGGAAAAGATTTAGATGATAAAGAGAAGAAGAAAACAAGACAGACGGGACCAGATGAGGAAAAACCAGAAGGAAGGCAAGATATCCAAGCATTGCCAGATTTGGTCTTAGAGGAGTTAGAAGACATAGAAGATAAAGATGAGATTGAAGGCAGTTGTTTGAGAGAAGTCAGTCGAGCTTTATTGGGGTTGAAATGTGTAAATTTAGGAAATGAATTCATAGCAGCAGTTGACAGAAGAAAGAAAGGGGTTGTAATTTGTGTGAAAAAAGAAATAGAAGTAAAAGAACTATTTGTTGATCCCAAAGGACACTATATAGGACTAGAGGCAACTTGTTTTGAATCAAAAATCATGATCATTGGAGTCTATGCCCTACTAGAAAATAAGAGCCAGTATTATATGAAACTGATGGAAGAGATGTTGGAACACATCTATGAAGATATAATCGTGATGGGTGATTTTAACAGCGTGATTAATCCTTCTGTTGACAGAAAAGCAGACATAAAGATTTACCGGAGACAAGGGAAATTACCCAAATCCTTTTTCAATTTGATGGAATCAATGTCCATTGAGGATGCCTGGAGACTGAAATATGGCTCAGTGAGAGAATTTACATTTTTTCCTGATAGGCACAAGGCCTGGCCCAGACTTGACATGTTTGTCAACTCAGCATCCATAAATTCAAGAATCATCAAAATCATCAAAATTGAGGTGTTACCAAAGGTAATATCTCACCATAATCCTTTGCTCATGTCCCTGAGGGGAAAGAGGAAGGAATTCATTTGGAGATGGGATGACTCAATATTAAGAGAAAAAGGAAATTGAGAAAAAATCTGCAGCACAATAAAAAAAATCAAAGAGAATATGAATGGAGAGGTGAAAGAGGAGGTGGTATGGGACACCTCTAAGGCAGTGATTTGTGGGGTGCTAATACAACTGGCAAGTGAAAAAATGAAAAAGAGAGAAAGGAAAATGAAAGAGCTCCAGGAATGTTTTAAAAAGGAAGAAAGGAACCTGGAAGAATTTCCAACAGAAAAAAAAACACAATAAATGAAAATAATACAAAAAGAGATCTCTCTTATGCTAGTAGAGGAGACTGAGAAGAAATTGAGATACTTAAAGCAACATCATTTTGAATTTGCAAATAAACTTGGTAAATGGCTGGCCTGGAAGCTTAGGAAAGAAAAGCAAAAGAGGTGTATATCAAAAGTTAAAGATGGTGAAAAAATATATAGCAATTCCAAGAGGATCAAGGATGGATTTTATAAATATTTTAAGAGCTTATTCCAACACAGAGATGTCTTGATAAATATGATCCAGAATTACCTAGACCAGGTGAAGATACGGTAGATCTCAGATCAACAAAAAGAAGAACTAAATAAGGAAATAACAGTCAAGGAAATATCAGACACCATCACTACACTCCAATCAGTGAAAGCACCCAGTCCAGATGGCTTCTCACCAGGGTATTACAAAAAATTTAAAGAAAAACGTTTGCCACTTATGAAAACTATATTAAATAAAACAATGAAAGGTGGGATCCTGGTGTCTTGAAAATCAGCAAACATTACATTAATTCCAAAAGAACATGATGATATTATTGATTAAAAGAAATTTAGACCAATTTCTCTACTAAATGTGGATTACAAAATTTATACAAAAGTCCTGGCAGAGAGGCTAAAGAAAATATTGACTATGTATATTCATGAAGACCAAGCTAGCTTTTTGCCAAATGGATATATGAAAAACAATATTATGAATTTAAATGACATTATAGAATACTACAAGATGAAAATTGACAAAAAAACTACCCACAATATTTCTTGACACCGAAAAGGCATTCAATAATTTAAACTGGAATTTCATACTGGCCTCTTTAAAGAGAAGACAATTAGGAGAACAATGTTTAAAAGCTATTGAAAGTTTATATGCAATGCAATATGTCCCAAATATTATCAATGGAGAAAATACCAAATCTATACCGTTACAAAGGGGTACAAGGTAAGGCTGTCCCCTGTCCCCCTTACTTTTTATATTAACAATAAAAATTCTGGCAGATAAGCTAAGAGAGGAGAAAGATATTCCAGGAGTAAAAATTAAAAATTAAGGATACAAACTAAAATTTTATGCAGATGGCATGGTGATATATTTGGCAAACCCATTACAAAACATTCAAACATTGATTTTAAAAAACTGAATGATTTCAGACAAATTTCAGGTTTTCGGGTGAACAAAGAAAAAATGAAAATATTGACTATGAATCTTAGTAAAGGCAAAGAGGAAGAATTAAATAAGAGCTTAGGCTTCAAGATAGAGGAAAAAGTCAAATATCTTGGTATTACAACTACTACAAAGAACAATGAGCTATTTAAAAATAATTATTTAAAAATCTGGCAAGAAATCAAATCCTATCTGATTAAATGGAAAACCACAAAATTATCTTTAATGGGCAGAATTGCAGCAATTACAATATCAGTTCTACCAAAGATACTCTTCCTCTTCCAAAATATTCCAATTATAGCAAATGAAAAACCATTTGGCTCCTGGCAAAAAGATTTTGTTGACTTCATTTGGGCTGGCCATAAGCCAAGAATATAACTGAAACTATTGCAGGATGAGACCTTCAGAGGGGGTCTTGGAGTTTCGCATCTGAAGATATACTATGAGGCATGCTGTTTGGAGTGCCTGAGGGAATGGCTATTATTGACAAATAAAAGACTTTTAGAATTAAAGGCTATAGGCAACTCTACAGTTGGGATGCATATCTAATTTACAACAAAGTAAAAGGAAACCGAGAATTTGGAAACCATGAAGTGTATTGAAAAAGGCACTATATAGAGTGTGGAACAAACACAGACAGTATAACTCAAAAAAGTACCCCTCTGGATCTCTCCATCAGAAGCTTTCCATTTAACAGAAAAAATATCAGAAGGAAATTAGTTAAAATATGTGGATATATTAACGACAGACATAGAGCAGAGATTTAATATCAAGGCAAAAGAAGAATTAGAAAGTGAAGGACATGAAATGCATTGGTTCCTAAACCGATAAATCAAGGAGAGATACAAAATGGATTGTAATACAGAAGGATTTGCAGCAAACCTAACTGAATTGGTGAAGATATTGCTTAAAGAAAACAACAAGCTCATTTCCAAATTATATAAAGAATTACTTAAAATGGAATGGAAAGTGAATTAGTAAAGGATTGAATGATCAAATGGGCTCAAAAATTTGGAGAAAATATACAGTTAAAGGAGTGGGAGAAGAATTGGCAAAAAAGATAATAAAATATACTCTGTCATCAGATTTAAAAGAGAACTATTACAAGATCCAATTCAGAGGGTATTTGACCCTGAAAAATTAAGCAAAATTTATAAAAACTCTGATGACAGATGTTGGAAGTGCAAGAAAGAAAAAGGAACCATGCTTCACATGTGGTGGACCTGCAAAAAAGCAAGAAAATACTGGACAAGGATTCATACTGTTGTAACTGAGAATCTACAGATTAAAATGAAAAAAGGACCCTAAAGTTCTCATTTTAGGCATGATACAAGAAAAATATGAAAATGAATTTGGGAAAATATTATATTACATGATTTCAGATTCTGGGATATTATATGCAAAAAAAAAAAAAAAAAAAGGAAAGAGACTGAGGGCCTTTGAAGACTGCCAGAAATAGTGCAAATTGAGTCCACTTTTTGTGGCACCAGAGCTCTCTGACAGTCTCAGTGTCTCAGAAAAAAACTAAATTTCCCATTATTCCCTAGCACTGAGCCAGGACAGTTAAAGTGGACTCAATTTGCACTATTTCTGGCAATTTGCAAAGACTCTGAGATTCCAGATATAGCAGAATGGGAGATGAAAATGTATGACTGCATGGAAAATAACAAATTAACATTACTTAGGGATGCCCTGAAAGAAAAAAATTGATAAAGACTGGGGTAGGATGTACAAATATCTGAACTCTCAATAATTGAGATACATTTATCGAAAAATGTACCGAGATTAACAAGACAATACACAGAAAATGTTTGATTTATGTTACTAATGGTTACGATACACATGCCACATGTTTTCCACTAACTTCAATTTAGAATGAACAGCAAATTTTGAAACTAACAGTTAATATAGATCTAGCTAGAAAGTAAGACAGAAGATTGTGGATAACAAATAGAAAGTAGAAAAATAAAAGGTATTACCTAATGTTGCTATAGACTACGGAAACCAGGAAAGGAAGTAACATGTGTAGTTGATTGTTTACTTGTGGGTTTTATATATTTGTTTGTTTGTTCATATGGTAGTGTTATAGTTATTTATACTGATTATAATTCTGTGTTGTAAATAAAATGTTAAAAAACACATTGATTAAAACATGCAACAGTTTAAAGCAGGGGTAGGCAACCTTTCCCCTTTAAGGGCCGAGGGACTTCAGCTCCCAGAATCCCAGGAGCTATTGGCCAATATGGGACTATTGGCCAACATGGCTGAGGCTTCTGGGAGCTGAAGTCCCTTGGCCCTTAAAGGGGAAAGGTTGCCTACCTCTGGTTTAAAGGGTCAAAAAAGAAAAACACATTTTAAAAAAGTCCACATTTAAAATTCAGCATCTAAATTCATAATTTAAAAACGATCTGGATAAACCTGCCAGAAGAGGCTGGTCTTTAATGCTGTTTTAATTTTGGGCTGCATAGTCAGCTGTCGAATTTTGTCCAGAAGGTCATTCCACAGCCTAATGGGCAGCTGACATCGTCTCCATCCTGCTAGGGCCTTGCATGCCATTTGTAACTGTAGTGCACCTTTTTATTGATGGGTAAAATCTGTCAATAGGCTCTCAGTCTCGCTGCTATTCCATTGCTGCCTTTGTGCAACAAGTCCCTTCCACTGCACTTCCAGTTCTTGGGCAGTCACGTGGTGTGAGTATGTTTGTGATTCTGCTCCTCTTCTCCTCTTCCCCTCTTCCTCTCACAGTTATGGTGGCACACAGCAGCCCCACACTTTGAAAAAGTAAAGGAGGAGTGGCCCCAGCACCAACACCTTTCTGAAGCTAGCTTCTGTGTGCACATTTCACATACTAGCCAGCTTTGGAAAGTTGTCGGCAGCTGGAATCATTTGTCTTCGTCCCCCCATTTCCTCCCAGTGTATGGAGCTACTGTGTGAATGTGCACACAGCAGTGTCAAGATTCAGGAGGGGGAAGAGGAGTGGCACTGGCCATCAACACCTTCCCAAAGCCAGCTGCTGTATGCACATTCACACAGCAGCAGTTTCAGGAAAGTGGTTGGCTGCTGCCACCACTTGTTCTCCCCCACTTCCTCCCGGAAAGTGGCATTTGGCAGTGCAGAAAACAGATCACACAACCATGGATCACCAAAGCAATATCCTGGTGGAAAGTGTGATAGGAAATGATGCAAAACTGCTATGCTTCCATTCATAAAATAGCAGGGTTGTGGTGGGACAGCAGGCTGGTGTACTAATGTCCTTAGTTTCTAAATGCTACTCCACTCTTCATCATAACCCTGGAAAACATGGGCCAATGAATTATCTCAAAAGTGCCCTAGTGCTTGGAAAACCTAGAGTCCTTTCACACAACACAATTATGTATACCACTATGATTCCTCTTTAACTGCAATGATTCTATCCTATGGAATCCTGGGATTTGCCATTTAAGGAAGGCCAGAGAGCTCTAGTGCCTCATCAAATTATAAACCACTGGGCTTCATAGGATGTTGACTTGGCAGTTAAAATGGAACCATGGTGCTATAATATTTTAAAGTATGGAAGCGTCCTTATTTTTGAGGGCTAGAATTCCCAGAAACATCCATCCAGCATGACCATAAAGCATTCCATTTCCTTGTCAGTCTGAATGAGAAACAGAGGCAAGGCATTTCTTTCAAATCCCTTCCTCAAACTGCCACACTCCAGATGGGTTGGACTATAGCTGTTACCATGTCCAACCAACATGCCCAGCTCCCATTCATCCCCAGTCAGGGTGGCAGATTGAGGAACTGCTTATTCAGTGAGAAAGTTGGCAAAATAGTTAAATGAACTATGTTTGAACTCTGATCTCCAGAGTCCTTGTCCAAATACCAAATCATTACGTCATGCTGGCTTTGCTTTTGGCATGCCCATGGATATCCTTTTGAATAAGAAAATCGGTCTAGCTCCACTTGAACCTCTGCACTGTTCTGTATGGCCTCCAGTCTTTAACATTAGGATTACAGTATTTTGAGGGTTTATTTAAATTGTGTGCTTTTTGAAACTTTTTTTAAAAAAAGAAATATTTTTATCTACTTTTGAATATTTTTTTTATCTGTTGTATCTCACCTTGAGAGACCTGGTGAGCCAAAAGGCAATTAAAAACATGCCCTCCGACATTTCATAGATAGAAAACAAGGACACATATAGCCAAGCAACATCAGAGTGTAGCTGAAAGAGCAAGATTGTTAATGAGGGAACCTATATAAGCTGCAGTGGTTTCCTTTTGCCTGAGCCGACTGAGAAAAGCAAGATTCAGTTCCTCCTCTCTTCTTCCTCTTGTTGAATGTAAATTAATTTTGCTCTTCAGAGTCGGTTTGCAGCAAGTAAAAAAGCTGGGAACAAAGGGGCAAATGGAAGGAGGAAAAAGAAACTGGGACATTTTAAAAGCAGCTGACAAAGTGGGAAACAAAGGATTAATTGGAGCTGTCCTTGTAAAACAGGGAAAATTGTAAGGTATGACAGTGTAAGAAGGTGCCATTTTTTCTTTTCCAAATGTGCTCGAGCCATTCTTGCCCCAGCATATTAACCTACTAAGTAAACCTTTTGAATGACTGCACAGCTAATAACCAATAAAGTCTGTAGGAATATCTGAGACATATAAAATGCTGTGAGCAAAGGTGGGAAGAAAAGTGACCAGAACTAAAACTAGAGGCAAACTATCATGATTTCACTACCACTCCCAGAAAACCTAAGTCTACAGACTGACTGAGAGATTCTGGAAGTTGCAGTTCAAGGCCAGAATTATGTTGGTGTCATATGCTAGCTGTTGCACTTTTTCCGAGATCATGGGGCAATAGCAAGGGAAAGCACTCCAGGTCTGCCAACTCCAATCAGGTTGTTTCTGCAATGCCATTTTTTTGTTCATGGCTGCAGCTTCCATGGCCTTTGTCCACCTGCCATCACTGCCCACACTGGGCACCAACAGGATTCTAGCCAAAAATGTCAAGTTCTGAGTTTACAAAAATAAGCTTTCCTCTTTACAGAAACACAAAAGGCCAATGTACCCCCTTCCAGACTATGATAATTAACTAATTGTCAGTACCTCCTCCTCTCTTCCCCCCTTGGCATTAATATACTTCTAATTCCATCTCTCTTTTTTTCTCAGAAAGAAAGAGTGAGTCATTTATATGACAAAAGAAAATGGAGATACATTTCATTTTGCCATGCATTTATTTCCTCTCACTTTTAAATGGTGTTGATTTAAATGCAGATTTCTCTCGTGCAAAGCTTGGAAGGAAAGGCGTTTAATTTAAATGTTAATACAAGGGTAAACTTCAAAATAGTAAAAGAAATATTAAATTTCTCTGTGCAAAAGATCACTTCCTTGGAGTAGTTAATATCTCTTTAAGCTGCTTCCTCTTTCCTTATACTCCTGCTAGCAACCTATCTTATATTAAATGGTATTTTTAAAAAATATATACTTTTGGAAATGCTTAAAGTTTTTAATGCTGCAGTAATGCAGGAGGTTTGAGCAAAGGCCTGAGGTGCTGATAACAGAGAGATCTCATACTTCCATCTCTCTGGCTTGTTCCTTAGCAGCCCATTCATCAAAATAGCTGTTCTGAAAGCTTTACATGATTCTTTTCTGGTTGCACAGAATAGTGTTCTGGGGGAGGAAGAACAGATAGAGAATATCTATTCAGATGGCCCTTCAGAATCTTCTCTTGATTAAATGCTAGGAGGGAGCATTTGGGTGGACATATATGTAGGGCAGAGGAAAGCAGAGGATTTACTGAGATCTACTAGTAGATTGCTGGATTATTTTTGATTCTTTGGCAAATGTTAATAACTCCCAGTTCTTTAACAGCAGCAAAGGGCTCTCTTTCACCTAGTTAGCTTGTAAATTAGGCTGTTTGGAAGCCT
Source organism: Phrynosoma platyrhinos (assembly GCA_020142125.1). Classification (NCBI taxonomy): domain Eukaryota; kingdom Metazoa; phylum Chordata; class Lepidosauria; order Squamata; family Phrynosomatidae; genus Phrynosoma; species Phrynosoma platyrhinos. The sequence continues at coordinate 194,901,627 of CM034708.1, forward strand.
GACTAAAGGCTTATCAGACTTGTTAATTGCCTACTACAAAGGGCAGATTTCAATTCCTCTCCTCTCCCCCACTGAGTTAATTGAGTGCAAGCTCCTTTTGTATTTGAACTCAGTTTGCAACAATTAAAACAAACTGAGGACAAAAAGGGAAGGTGGGAGAAGAAAGAAACTGGGACATTTTAAAAGCAGCTGAAAAAATGGAATGACAGAGGATTAATCAATCAAACCAGGACAATTGCTGTGAATGGAGTCTTGCAAAATAGGGAAAGTTGACATGCTTAAAATACTCATCAGTCCAGGCAGTGGAAAGTGGAAATGTGCAGGATTGGGGGCTGGTGACCTTTTATATGCCTTCCTTCTCGGTGCCATGATAAGCATATTGCGGGGTATACACATAAATAGGATCCAAAAGCAGTACAGCTAAGTCCAAATTGTCATCCTCCAGGTATGTTAGGCTACAACATCTGTAGTCTGCTTCCACATTGGCTGCCTTAGGTGTTGCACTGCTGCATTGTTGTCCCTTGGTGGTGATGATGTTGTGTTCTTTCAAGTCATTTCCAACTTTTAGCAACCTAAGGCTATCATGGGGTTTTCTTGGCAGGTTTCTTCAGAGAGGTTTGCCATTGCCGTCCTCTGAGGCTGAGAAAAACCCAGTGGGTTTCCATGGCCAAGCAGGAGTTTGAACCCTGGTCTCGAGAGTCATAGTCCAACACGCAAACCACTACACCACATTGTCTCTTGCCAGCTGACAAAAGGATGCCCCCAAATCTTTGCTTTTATTGCCAAAGGTTTCTGCAGCAGAGAAGATGTTCTCAGGAAGCTTCCAGAGATTGATTGCTGAATCTTCATTGAAATGAAACCTGCAGGCTTGGGGGGAGGAACAGGCCTGAGGTGTGTTCTGTGGATACTTCAGATGTGACTTATTCCCTCCTATTCCAAAAGAAAGATCAGAAAGAATAAACAGTCTAGGGCAGTGGTTCCCAAACGTTAGTCTCCCAAATGTTTTGGACTTTAGCTCCCAGAATTCCTGACTGTTGACCAAAGTGGCTGAAGATTCTGGAAGTTGAAGTCCAAAATACTTGCATGACCAAAGTTTTGGAATCACTGGTCTAGGATAACACACACACACTTCCAAATCTGAAAAAAGGCACCATTTGGTTGGCAAGAGCATGACACAGTTAGGCAAAGTTGTTGCAATGCTGTGTCCCAAAGGGGCCTGTTTTCCTGGCATTGGTCACCATTCAAAACAGCTGTCTTCAGATGGAGTACAGAAAGCGCTGACTAAACTGCACTGGGACTGGGACTCCTTGGCTTAAGAGACCCACCGGATTCCTTGCCATTCACACAATGTTAGCAGCGGCAGCTTTTTCTCCCCTTTCTGACCTCCTTCTTCCTAAATTGCTGTAGGGTGCTGATTCAGCACTACACTACTATGATATATTCATTTGTCATTGGAAGAATTTCCCTAAATAGATTGCTTCTTTGCACTAACATTTCTGTGCAGACTGTTGTGACAAGGGAGGTATGCCAGCCAGATATGATCAAAGTGATGGTGATACGGGGACCATTTTACTATTTCTCTTTCACACCCCTGCCATTTGTGAGTGGTCCTAGCAGTTATTCCAAGAAAGGCCTACACACAGAAGGCTGAGCTATAATTTTCTTCCTATGTGTATGTGTAAAGTATATTTACAAATGCAGCAGGGTGAATGTGAAGGATTTCTAGAGGCTTAGACTTGTTAGTCGGCGACCACAAAAACTATTAAAATCTTATGAGTCCTCAAAGAGGAATCAGTTCATGACACCATAAATGTTTTTATAGTCCACTCATGTAGGATTGCCATATTCATCTTCTTCAAATCTGGGATAATTATGCAAAATTATGCAAAATACTCTGATTTAAATTGTAATTCAGTGAACTGTTGTTGTTATTGTTGCAGTTCTTCACGTCGTTTTCAGTGTATGGCGACCCTAAGGTTTTCTTGGCAAGTTTCTTCAGGGGAGTTTGCCATTGCCATCCTCTGAGGCTGAGAAAATATGACTTGCCTAAGTTCACCCAGTGGGTTTACATGGCCAGGTCAGAATTCGAACCCTGGTTTCCATATTCATAGTTGAACACTGAAACCATTACACCATGCTGGCTCTCATAATTAGGTGAATGCAACACATTAATTGTTACATTTTTTCTTCTACAATGCCTTAACCTTCATACTATTTTTTTAATAGTTACAACTGATTTGAGAGAACAAATGCAGAACAATAGTGCCCCTCTTGGGACAGAAAGATCCAATTACACATCTCTGCTTGGTCATGCAATAGGCTGCCACTACCGCTCAGCAGATCTACTTTACAGGCTCCCGCTTCTTGCACCCTACTACTCACAATGATCATTTTCTCTTCCCTCCTCCTTTCTCCCATTTCTTCACTTTACACCTTCACAAGGCAGCCTTACCCTCTGTGGCTGCCCTTCACGCCCTCCCTTCCCTCCTTTCCCCTCCATTCCTCATTGCTCTCTCCTTTGCTCCTTACTCCCCACCTTTTCTCACCTTGCACCCTCTCAATGCACCCCCTTGCTTCCTACTCCATTGCTCACACTGCTAGCAATCCCTTTCCATTTGCTCCCTCCTTTGCCTCATCTCCTCTCCCCAAAATGTGCTCCTCCTACCTTGCCTCTTGCACAACATGATTCACATTCACTCTTTTCCCTGTACTTCACTCCTACTTCTTTTCTTATGAAATACAATTTCATAAGACTGGAAGTGAGCCAGTATAGCATAGTGATTTGAGCACTAGACTATGAGACCAGGGTTCAAATCCCAGCTCAGACATGTAAACCACTGGATGATCTTGGACAAGTCACACTCTCTCATCCTCAGAGGATGGCAATGACGAACCCTCTCTGAAGAAACTTGCCAAGGAAACTCCATGATAGGTTTACCATGGAGTCTCCATAAGTCAGAAATGGCTTGACTGCACACACCAACAATGATGATTGAAGACTGAAGACACAAGGTCTAGATTGGGGTGCGAATCATGAGGCTCCAGATGTTTTTAGACTGCATATCCCAGCAGCCTTAGCCAGCATATGTAACAATGATTAACATTTTCCATTGCAGTTCAACCACATCTGGAAGATTTCATTATTCCAACCCTAGATAATGGTGTTACAGATCACTTTTCTTGCCTCTGACAATGTCCAGCATTGAAAGTGTTAAATGTTTGGCATGCAGAAATTAATTACTTTTATGAATCCAGATGAAAATGCACCATATAGGTATCCTTTTGTATTTCTTATTCTTTAGAAGCAGCAAGATAGCAAAACATGAAAAATATGCAAATTCTTAGAAAAGCATCACTTTTTGTGGCTTACTAAGTGCCAATAATTATAGTAATAATAATATTAACAGAAAATAATGTTAACAGGAATCTTTCTCTCATATTTCAGACCTGCGCAGAATGACAGCTGGTTTCATGGGCATGGCCGTAGCCATCATCCTCTTTGGATGGATTATTGGGGTGCTGGGATGCTGCTGGGATCGAGGCCTTATGCAGTATGTGGCAGGACTTCTCTTCCTCATGGGAGGTAAGGGGAAACAAGGTTGTGTCTCCTTTATCTGAAATACTCCAAAATCCAAACTTTATTCATTTATTTTAAGCTGTACCTATTTTACTATTGTACACTACCCGGATTGGCTTGCCACAGGGCGGTATATAAATAAAATTTATTATTATTAGTAGTAGTATTCATGAGTGGCTAAGACAGTGACACCTTTGCTTTCTGATGGTTAATTTTGTGTTTCTCCAAGATACCTCATTATGTCTGTATATGCAAATACAGCTATTTCAAAATCCAGAAAAATCCAAAACTCCTCTGGTCCAAAACATTTTGGTTAAGGGAGACTCAACTTGTACAAAGAAATGCCATTTTGTTTCTGTTCTTTTTGTGAATACACGACAGTGTTTTATTTCAAAGTACCTGATATCCTATTCTGATTCTGATATTTCAAGCACCTTGTTTAAATCTGGTACAGGAAATCCAGACTTGGAAATAATTGGTTATAAATTAATTTGTCATCCTAAATAGTGAAAAAAATCAGTACTGATTTTAAAGTATATAATTTTAATCATTACATGCCAAAAATCTTATTTTTCACTAATAGCTAGCATTTCATGTTAAATTGATTTGCTATGAGCCATTTTTCATAATTTCAAACGCTTTTTCATAATTGAATGACTTGACTAGCAAATGATCAGTGATTTTTTAAAAATTTTCTCTTAATGTTTAACCATTAACAAATTTATGGCGTAACATTAACACATTAGCACAAAAACCTTTCCCAACACTATTCCCAAATACTTCTTATATCTATATAGAACTTTTCCTGACTGCTCACACAACTTTACTTATCTTAGCATAATAACTGGTCCAAAACACTCTGTTCACTATAACTATATCACTATTCTTGGACTGGAGATGAGTGGACTGATGTTATGATGACTGATGAAATGGCTCAGAGTTACACCAGAGAGATGACTCAGAGGTAAACCAAGGACATGGCCACACTGTTGTCTTAAAACATCTTCATTGTGTGTATGTTTTAAATTCTTTAAGAGCCTCTTTATTTTGGCAGCCTGCCTAAGCTACAGTTATGTACACTCCTGAAGAAAGGTTGTGGCAGTTAAGATGATTTAAAATAAGTTTGTAAGTGGGTTAACCATTATGCAGTTAGCAACAATATCATTCAGTCTTATCTTTGTATAATCAAAAATGAACTCACCCAATTTTAATGGAACTTGCTCCCAAAGAAGTGGATGTAAGGGTGGGAATCTACTGTGTATGCTCATGTATAAGTCTAGAAATTTTAGTCAAAATTTGATCTCAAAAACCTGTGTCAACGTATCCAATGTAAATACTGTACTTATTTTAAAAAGGAACCTTGACTTATCAAAATCCCTGATTTTGGCCCCCAAACCTGCCCTCAACTTATACACAGGGTTGGCTTATAGTCAAGTATATATGGTGTATTGTTTACAGTGGAAATGAAGTGAAAGGAGACATTTCAGAGTTTTGGATTTCATGTTTGTGTATTTGATAGAATGGATTGCCTTAAATTGCCTCTCACTTTTTGATTTTGGAAGGCAAGTCAGCCTATCAAAGAAAGGTCATGTAAGAAGTTAAGAGATTTATATACAAAACTTAGAAGTGAACCTTTATCAGTAGCTCTGAGATGTTTCAGAAAGCCTACTTGAATCTACTTGTATTATTCTCAGTCAGGTTACTTTCAAGTACAGCTGTCAACTTAATAAAGATCGTTTAATCGACTAACTGTCTGGTTTTTAACTACATAATGAACTGAGTATGTATTGCAGTGCCTAAATAAACATACTTTATTTTGAGAATCCTGATGGACTGAAGTTGACAAGTCCTTGATGGAAAATGTTGCTCAAACCAATAGCCCATTCACTGGTTAGAAAGAGGAAAGCCATCTTTATTTTCTTAGCTAAATTTGTGAAACAACAGACATTGTTGTCATTCTCTTATGCTCATAACAAAGGTTTGGGCATGTCATGATTCTACCAGAAAGGAAAATATACCTGTGTAGATACTAAAATCTTATTTATGAGAGGTCAAACTTCCTTTTTCTTTCTTCCATCAAAAAGCAAGTTTCTAGGTTTCATTTTTATCCAGATATGTTTGAAAGTGTGTGAGCAACACCTGATGAAATCTCCAGCACCAGAAGCATAGGTGTTTATAAGATTTCCAGTGGTTGGAGGGCTTCAGTGCATTGTGTAGCTTCATATTCCTCATCATGAGTATGAAAGCCAGAATATATTATGTAAAACAGAAAAAAAATGCAGAATGCATTATGCAAATTGTCTCTGCTTGAATAATGTATACAGTCACAGTACTCAACTGTGACTGACACTTTGTACAAAATCTAGATTGTCTGCCAATAGAATTTTGACTTACATATTTATTTTAATCATGCATTAGACAGCACTGAGAGTCATATGTTGGATAAGCATAGGCGTATGAGCAGAGATTTCTGCCTTCTCCCAGCACACCTTATGCACAGATACTGCTATTCATTGTGGGGAAATAATGCCCTTCTCAAGCTTCCATGCTCACATTAATAGACTGCTAACATGAGCATTTCTTTGTGCAAATGGTCCAGCAAACAAACCAAATGAACTTGATAATTATGAACAACTTTCCTTAAATATGTCTTTTCCTCCATTGTCTTGAGCAATGTGATTTAGAAGAAGTAAAATATGTGGATATACATCAGGGATGGGCAACTGCAGAGGGTTGAGGGATCAATTTCCCACCCATAGGCCACCCCCACCTACCTACCTTTTCCTCAAATACCTACCTTTTCCTCACTTTCTCCTTCAAAATCATGTCTGGAAGTGACATCATGTCACTTTCTGTCACCATTTTGAAGGAGAAAGAGAGGAAAACAAAGTATTTGAAAGAGGGAGTATGGTTGTGAGGGGGTTGGAAAGTTGTTATGTTTTTTTTTTTCATGTTTGCATGCATTAAAAGGCTCTTTCCACAATTTTCAAGTGATTTTCACCCGATAATTGCACCAGTTTTAAGTGTAAGGGTTCAGGGGTCTTTGGGGTCATAAAAATGTGGTCCAGGGGCACATACATTGCATTAAAAAAAATGAAAAACTGATCTTGTTCAGAGACCCTAATAAGGTGTACAGTCTCTTATATCTATATAATTTAGAAAACACCAGTGGAGATTGTTCTAGTGGTCATGGCTGCAAGTATGTCCCTGCCATTAGTCAGGTTCAGTGACAGCTGGTAGCTTCCATGCCAGTAGGATAGTGAATCTACTCCAGGTTTTGATTTAAGCTTTTAAGGAGCTGTCCAGGGTGCTGAACTCTATTCCAAAATAGGTTCTGCACTTTTGAGAATTCCTTTAAAGCTAGTGAAAATCTGAAGTAGATTCATCATCCTTAGTGGCCCTTACTAGGATTGGTGTCACCTGGTACATTAACTCATGGTGTCAACTCCCCATTGACCTCCTTCCATACCACACAATACAGAATCCTTAGTAATGTTTTCTGTACTAATGTTTCTCATAAATGTAATTCCCATATATCACTGAATGTGATGATAATAGTTGTGGCACAAACAACTAGCAAGTTATATTTTTATTTTATTATTATATTTATTTATATCCTGCCCTTTTCCTAAAAGTGGGATGCAGGGCAGCTTACAACATTAAAAAAAACACAAGAGTACAATTAAAAGCGTACAAAAAAGGTCGATTAAAATAGAATTAAATTATTGCAATATTAAAACAAATTACGTGTTAAAAGAATAAAATACTGTTAAAAAGGTAAAAAAAATTACCTTTAAAACAATGTAAGACATCGAACCATTCTTAAAAAACTTCCTGTTTTAAATGCTTGTCTGAACAGCAGAAGGACAACAAGGAAAGGGCCATTCTGGCTTCCCTAAAATTATACCTTTAAATAACAATGGGAACTGGGCATGGCCATTGGATAAGAATATGGCGTATATAAAACAACAACAGCCTAGGATGAGGATGAGAACCAGTGTGGTGTAATAGTTTGGGCACAACTCTAGAGACCAAGGTTCGAATCCACATTCATCCATGGATACTTACTGGGTAACCCCAGACAAGCCTCAAAGGAAGGCAAAGGCAACCTCCCACCCTGAACAGATCTTGCCAAGAAAATCCTGTGATAAGGTCACTTTAGGGTTACCATAAATTTGAAATGACTTGATGGCACATAACAACAATAAAGGATTAAGATTTCCATTTTATTAGCAATTCAGAGCATGTCAGGAAAAAAATCCACAGAGAACAATTCATATTTTTAAACTCTAAGAACCCTATAAAATGAGAAGATTTGGGTTGACAGAAGACTTGTTTCCTCCCATCTGGCTTGACTGTGTGAGCTTGGTCATTTCTAAGAGTAGAGTTTTGGACACTATGGACATGACATTTCCAACACATGTCTTCAGCACCAGGAAAATAGAAATTTTAAAAACTTGGAAAGGTTACTTTTGGGAGTGAAGCATCCAGAATCCCCCAGCCAGCATAGCCAGTTACAGTTACATAGCTAGTCCAAGGAAGTAATGTTTCCAAGTACTAGTAAAAAGTGAAAACTAGGAGAAATTTCCAGTCTTCTCCTCGTAGCTTCTGTGCATAGCCCATCCCTGACATATAACTAGGGTTGCAATCTGTCCTGGAAAACCTGGAAAATCCTAGATTGAAGGGACTAAGGGCCTAAATAGACCAGTGTTAAACACCAGCATTGGGGCAGAATGGGTGCATGGCAGCTACATGCTGCACACCCCAATGCTGCCCCAATGCTGACGTCATGCCATTTCATTGGTGCAGCGTTTAGACGCATTGCACCAAAAAAAACCTGGAAAAGCCGTCACAGCGGTGGCAAGGGCAGCTTTTTTCTGCTTTAAAAAGAAGTGGCATTTTGCCACCCCTTTTTGGGCCAGCAAAGCACCAGATCAGAGCCATGGCATGTGGTTGCCGTGGCTCTGATCTGGCGCTGAAAGGGGCAGCGGGACGCTGCTCCAAAGGTGCAGTCTGTTCAGCCCCTAAATAATGGCCTAGCCAGCTGAGCCAACAGAAGCATTAAATTCCAGATTTCTCCTTTGTCACAGGCTGATGGGTAGGTTAATGTGTGGCAGTAGCAATGAAGCAAGGAACCATGCAAGACTTGCACTGGCAGGAGCTTTATCCTGCCTTGCAGGCTTGGTTGCTATTGTACAAGTGTAGCATTGATACCTTATTCTTCCTTTCCCTCCTCACTTTCCCTCCCCCCAAAAGGTGGGAAAGGAAAGGAAGCAAACAGAGATGGTCTTGGTTTTGGTGGTGATTGTGTCTGTGGCTTGAGCCTAGGGCTAGGCAGCACAGTGGAACATCGCTTCCAGACAGTCTGGAGAGAGTGAAAGGACTCCTGTGATTCTCTGGGGCTGCTTGGAAGACTCCCTCTCTTCACACCAGCTTTTGGGGTGGGGAGAAGAAAAAAAAGAGCTTGACACTATCTTCAGGGATAGCCATGTTGGCCATATAGCAAAGTACATTAATATCCATAATCCACAAAATAGTGATGCCTTTATTTGACCACCCAAAATGCACAAAATATATACTGAGGCTGAAACATAATGATAGAAAAAGTGCAATGATTAATATGTTGAATTTGTATAATCAGAATGCAAATTAATAATATACATAGTTATAGTAATTTGCGTAATATGTAATTTGCATAATATGCAAATTAGAGGCTCAGATATGATGGACTAGAATATGGCAACCCTACATATAACAGGAGGTTTGTCATCTAATGCAGGAACTAGATCATTATGCCAACTATTGGGGGTACAAGTTCTTTATTCTAAGGTCTTTCTCCACAACCCCCAAATGGTTAGATAGTTGTGAACATGATTACCCAGGGTGGCACTGATATGTGAGTACAGGGAGGAATATAATGCATTTTTCATGAATCTTTAACTGTGTTTTCAAATGAGAGCAGTCATATTGACATCAGATGCTTAAGACTTTTATAAGGTATTGGATTTAGATATTGGAGCAGGGGGAAGAGGCCCAACACTATATAAAAATCAATAAGAACACAAGTCAAACGAATTAGAAATTGGGTACATGGTAAGTTCCCCAAAGTAATTGTTAACAGGAAAATTAGTATTAAATGAAAGTGTTGCACAGACATCAATTCTTGACCCAGCACTATTCAATATCTTTGCCAACCATCTGGAAGAAAATAGAAAATCATTGCAGATAAACACAAGGACTAGTAGGATGGCAAAGAACAACAACGCTGACAATTCTACAAAGCAAACTGAACTATTTAAGAGCTTGACAAATTCAAGGAATAGGCATTTTAAGACAGATGGAAGGTTGGACAAAAGAGCAGCAAAGAACATAATGGCTAGCAGAAATTCAGATGTCCTATTTTAATCTGTGACAAAGTCCCAGAGATGCAATTTAGTAAAATTGTTGATAATAGGCAAAGAAAGAACTGATTTACACTTATGTGGCAGACATGTGGTTGATGTAGTTACCATGGCTGGCCTTGCCATTAGTCAGAGAGAAGCAACAGTTATTCAGTATCAAGAACAGTCAGCAAGTTGCTACTTATTTACTTTGCTATTATTATTATTTTTCCTGCCAGGGGACAGGTGTCTGTGGGACTTTCCACCTAATGTGCCAAAACAATTTGGTTGGCTTTGGATACCAAACTCTGCACTTTGGTTTAGTGAGTTCATTTACTGCTCTACCTCAGACAACAAAATGTCTTGAGTTCTGGTGGTCATATGCATGTATGAATACAGATATACAAATCTATATAGTCATATGTTAATTTAAATCTAATCTATCCCATTGGTCTAATTTCTCCACACTTTTTTGAGTGAGACTTGCATGTACAGACCATGAGTTGCATTCAATGTTATATGCCTCTAAATTGAATTGTTGGGTTCATACACCATGATGTTGACTTCTTCATTTTAATGGGCTTGTCCATCACTTGATGCCATTTGGCCTCACTAGAAAAGAAGGCATATTAAAAAGAGTGGACTACCCTTGGATAATTATCACACTACAGACAAATGGGAATGATAGGCACCCATATCACCCATACTGCATCAAGGACTGAGGTAGAAGGCTTTTTAGAATATTCTAGAATCTCTGAGAGATCCAGTAACATGCAATGGTTTAAGTGTTGGACTAGGACTCTAGGAGACTTGGGTCTGCATCCCTGTTCAGTCATGGAAAACCACTGGGTGACCTTGGGCAAGTCACAGTCTCTCAACCCAAGAGGAACTTTTTCACCTGGAGAAGAGAAGATTGAAAGGTGCCATGATGCTCATCTTTACATATCTTAAGGAATGTCATATGGAAGATGGAACAAACTAGTTTTCTGCTGCTCCAGGGAGTAGGACACAAACCAGTGGATTGGAATTGCAAGAAAGGAAATTCTGAGAGACATTAGACAGCACATCCCAATGGTAAGAACTGTTTGACAGTGAAATAAACTGCCTCAGACTGTAGCAGACTCTCTCAGAAAATGGTGAACTCGTTCTCCTTTACTGCAAATTTTTAAACATAAAATCCATCTTTTGGATATTCTTTAACTGTGAATTCCTACATAACAGGGGATTGGACAAGATGGCCATTCGGTTTCCTTCCAATTCTACGATTCAAGACTCACACACATCAACTGACTTTGAAATGCAAAAGGGAATACTTGGGGGGGATTGTAAGGTCAGGAGTGAGCAACAAATAATGGTCTGCTATCTACTTCTGTCAGCCAAACCAAACCCTTATTGGGGACAGAGCCAGGAGGTTACTATTGTGCTCATGTTCTGATCAGGAATTTCCCATAGATACCAGTTTCGCCATTGTGGGGATAGACTGCTGGACTAGATAGGCCTTTGGCTTCGTCCACTCTGGTTCTTCTTATGTTTTTATGTTCATCTCTGGGAAATGAGTTGTGGATTTTGGTTGTATTAAGTACATCTGACCAGTTGTTGTTGTTCTAGTTGTTGTGTGCCTCCAAGTCATTTCCGACTTATGGCGACCTTAAGGCGAGCCTGTCATAGGGTTTTCTTAGCAAGTTTCTTCAGACGGGGTTTGCCATTGCCATCCTCTGAGGCTGAGAGAGTGTGACTTGCACAAGGTCACCCAGGGGTTTTCCATGGCTGAGCTGGGATTTGAACCCAGTCTCCCAGTGTTCTATTCCAATGCTCAAACCACTATTCCATGCTGACCTGCACCTGACCCTAGATGATAAAAAAAAAATCAGAACTATGCAAGTCTGTCATGAAGCTGCTTTTTCCAAATTCCAGAGCTGTATTTCTTGTCACCTTCTTATTTTGAACACCCAAACCTTGAAGAAATGTAAGTTGGGAAAGGGCATCCTCTGTTGAACTTTGGCCATGCAGTTGTTAAAGTCACAGAAGGCACAGACAAACAAATGGCAACATGAGTAACGACTGCAGATTGGAACAGATTAGTCTTTCAACACTCCACCCAGAATCTGCAGCATGAAGATAAATCTGTGTGACATCTGTCAGGAGCAACCATCTCTATATTTTGGTGGCTTCCAAAGCATACAGCTGCTGCTTTGTTGTCAATCTGTGCAATAGTAGAGCACCCCATGTGAGCTGATTTTAGCCCCATTGACTTCAAAGCTTAAAACAGCCAGCTCCTGAAAAATTGATGGACTAAGCTCAGTTGGCTTCCTGGATCCTATGACAGGGCCAAACAAAATGATTTCTTTTTGGAGAGCTTGTTATTTTGACCATTTGGGGGGAACACTGAGCAAGGACAGGAGTCCTGGGTGTTCATTGTCAGAATAAGACCCTTGCCAACCGTGTGTCAAACAAATGAACAGACAAGGAAGCCAATGTTTTCCTTACATTCCATTTATTTGCCTTTTCCTGCAATGCTCTAGGAGCATCCCTCAGGGTAATTGTGACATATGGTATTGCTACAGATGACTGGATGCATTAGCAGACTCACTCCTATGTCTTGTCAGAAATATATTTTCCTTCCTTTCAACTGTAGACAACAATTGGCCATTTTTAATGCAGGATTCATGCTTCTCTTTTGCCTGTCCCCTCTCTCAGTTTTCTTTGAATTGTCAGGTTTTTATTTCTAAGCTCCTTAAGGCAGCCCATGTCTGTTTTATTATTGTTTCTGCTTGTGCCATAAAGCACCATATTACACTCAATGACTATTAGTAAATATGACACCAATAGCATGTCTGACTGTATGTGCACCTAAGTACTTCTCCATCCCTTATACATCAGTCCTGGCAAGGATGCCCATTAGGTGTAACAGTTATTTCTATCACCACAAACAACAAATCACTTTTCGGTTCACCTCCGTTTTCTCCCCAGAAGTAATTTGTCCATCATTTATCTTCCTGCCATTACTGATGTCACGGCAAATCTAGCCAACCATTTTGTTGGCAGGCAGAATTGGGAGAAGGACATTTAAGCATTGTGCCATCACCAGGTAAGGGAAGCATGTTTTCCCTTCTCCAAGCTCTTTCACAACACACAATTATGACATTATATTCCACTAACTGCCATGGCAACATCCTGTGGAATCCTGGGGTTTGTAGTTTTGTGAAGCACTAGAGCTTTCTGGGTAAGAATCCTAAATGCCCTACCCTAAATTGCCATTCCCAGGATTCCACAGGATGGAAGTATGGTAGTTAAAATGGAATATAACACTATATGTGAAAGGACCTTCCCCCTTAGGGTAGCAAAATGGCACTGTCTTTTTTGCAGCAATAATAGATCTCAGAGGGCAATGGGTCAGTTGCAGACTGTCTCCCTCAGACCGTCTCCCTATCAGGCCTATGAATGGACCAACTGTTGCAGCTTGGGTCTCAGTTTTCAGTTTCACTTTGTTGTAATTCAGGAGTGAAAAATATGTGGCTATTCAGATATTGTTAGACTATAATTCTGGTCATGCTTCGTCAATGGCTATGCTGGCTAGGACTGATGAACATTACAGTCTAACAACATCTAAAGGGCTACACTTTCCCCATTCCTGTTATATTCAGTTCTTCTGTCCTGACACGTTATTTAATGACCAATGGTTTTGCTCTTAAGTCCTCAGATTCTGATTCTATGGCTCCAGTGGTTTGTTGAATTTATTGAACCATGACTTACCATATTTTCCGGCGTATAAGATGACTTTAAACCCAGGAAAATCTGGGTTAAAGTCGGGGGTCATCTTATACTCCGGGTATAAAGACAAGTAGGAGGACAGAGGTGAGAGGAGGGAAGAAGCCAGACAAGAGGAGGATGACGGGGACAAGGAGGATGACTGGAGTGGCAAGGCAGGAAGAAGCCAGGAGAGAAGAGGGGAAAAGCCAGGAGAAAGGAGGGAGAAGCCAGGCAAGAGCACGTGGAAGACAAGGAGGACAGGGGTGGCAGGCAGGAAGAACCCACGAGAGAGGACAAGGAGGAGGAAGAGAACCCTAAGGCGATCCTCTCCTGGGGTTTTCTTGGCAAGACTGCTTCAGAGGAGGTTTGCCATTGCCTTCCCCTGAGGCTGAGAGTGTGTGACTTGTCCAAGTTCACCCAATGGGTTCATGGCAGAGTGGGGAATCAAACCCAGGTCCCCAGAGTGGTACTCCAACACTCAAACCACTACACCATACTGGATCCTATTCCCATGTGCTACCTATAAAACAATTGCAGACTTGTTCTTAGGTGTCTTCAAGTCCTTTCCGACTTATCATTGGGTTTTCTTGGCATTTTTTTTCAAATGGGGGTTGCCATTACCATCCTCTGAGGCTGGGAGTGTGTGACATGCCCAGGGTCACTTATTTGGCTGCAAATTGTACATACCCCAGAATGCATCACCTAGTATATTGGCAGTCCTTCCCTCAACACTTTCTCATTTCCCCCAACCATCTCATAGCTGGGAGTTGGAAATAATTTTTAAAGCAGCATTTAAATCTGGACTATTTTTTAAAAAGTAACGTCCAAAACACACTGCAGAAATAAATGCTAGGGAACATGGGAGCTGTATTTGTTGTGTTTATTAATAACAGTTTTCCTGCTAAGTACCTGCATGTCATAAGCATTTGAATTAAAATTACCATAGTGAAATCAAATCTGATGTTTTTTTAAATTTTTATTTGGTGTGCGTTGGAAGAGGGGTCATCTTATAGGGCGAGTATATCCCAAACTCTGTATGTTGACTGGAAAAGTTGGAGGCCGTTTTATATGCCCAGTCATCTTATACACCAAAAAAATATGGTAGATTTTGTTTTTGTATTTGGTTTGTTCTTTACCCTCTTATATCTGGTTTATATCTCTAAATCAATCAATGCAATAGGTGAAATATTGTCCTTTGTGAAGTTCTTGGAAACCTGCTATTATGAGGTATTATCTTAAGTCTTGGATATTTACATTCAGATTGTTAGTCAAGATACTCTGTGGGGGGTATCATAAAGTTTTAATTATCACCTTTTAAAAAATTTGACAAAAACATTATTTTAATTTGTAGCTATTAACTTATTTCTATGTAGTCATCATCCAGATTTACACATTTTCCCAGTGTTTCTTGACCCTCCGAATATCATTATTGTAGAAGTCTGCAGATTGAGCGTTAAATCACTCTTCCATTTCATGAATAACATCATCTGTGTTGTCAAATTGGTGATCCCGCAATGGATTTTTCATTTTTTTGGGGGGGGGGGAAAGCCACTTGATGATAATGACACTGACAAAACTTCATCAATACACCATAATAACTTCTGGGTGATAATTATTACTTCACAATACCCCCTCATATGATGGTATGTGAGTATATATGTTTGTGTGTTTTGATGTATATATAAAATATATTATATATATGTATATATAAAATATTTAAACTGTTGCTTGTTTGGCCTTGAAGAAATCTATTTTGCTCACCACTCTATATGGATGGGCCCAAATTTCAGATTTTGTTTTCTCCTTGTTCTAGTAGACTTCACCCATGCCATGTAAAGCTCATTTTACCTTAGTTTAGTGGTAATCTTCAATGGAACATTTCAAAGAAGAAATAACCTCTTCAAAACAGTTGGGATGAAACAGGAGAGAACACTATGTATGTGTGTGATAAGTAGATCAAATTGTTGTGGTAAAGAAGGGTCAGTAGATGAACTTTAATTTTGGAAATGAGTAGGGGCAGGAGGGGAGCCAGCATGGTGTAGTGGTTTGAGTGTTGGACTAGGACTCTGGAGACCAGGGTTTTAATCCCGGGTCAGCCATGTAAAATCACTGGGTGATCTTGGGCAAGTGACACTCACTCAGAGGATGGCAGTAGCAATCCCCTCTGAAGAAACTTGCCTCGAAAACCCCCATGAGAGGGATGCCATAAGTCAGAAACAACATAAGTCAGAAACAAGGCACACAACAACAGCATCAACAACAAAGGGGTGGGTGACAATGTTCAGTTTGTTTTTTGTAAGAATTTGCCAACAGCCACACATTTCTTCATATTCAGGATAAGAAGTTGCTCTTTGTATGTGTATGTTTGTAATGAGAAGCTGAAGTGAAAGATATAACAAATCAGAGTAAGAATATGAGTGCTTGACTATTCAAGTCTGTGGTTGAATACCTTCATTTATTCAGGTATTCTCTGAGTTAGGGCTTTTTTTCTGATCGGTTTTTCATCTTTAACACTTATATTGTAAGCAAGTACAACATTGTTCCCTCCATACTGGGAATACCTGTATCTATTGAATTTAGCTAATTCAAATGGAGAAACTTAAATTTCAGCCTGGTTTTGAAGATTTCTTTAAAACTTGAAAATTTCTGGGTATTGTGGGGGGGGGGGGGAAGAACTTGAATTTTAAATGAATGGAGAGGAAAGAAAGGAAAATTTGATTGATTTTGCCATCTCTGGTAGTGAATGCTATGATCTTTTCAAATAAGTTCTAATTGGACCTGCATTCATTAATGCAGGGTTTGAAGGGTTGTGAGAACTGTGGTTCTCAATCTCTGGCCCTTAAAATATGTTGGAGTTTACCTCCCGGAATCCCTTACCACTTCACCATAGTAGCAGGAGCTTCTGGGATTTGAAGTCTAGAACATTTGGAGAATCAAAGACTAAGAACTATTTTGTTTGAAGATGTTATTTTGTTTGAAGGACTGTCCAGTCCAAGTCTGGTTTATAGGTGACTATATAAGAAGGAAGAGCAGAGACTTTGACATTCCTCATCTAAAATAAACATCAGGACAGCAAACTAGAGCCACACTGAATAGTTCCACTCTTTCACACTATGAGGAGATGTCTTATATTTCTTTTCAAATTATAGTGATTATTTCTAAATATGTACCTGTATGACTTTTGCCTGGAAGGGCAGCTATGGAAGAACTAGACAAGTGCCTGAAGTGTAAAGATATATCATTAAATACTAAAGTTAATATCATCCATGCCATCATATTTCCCATTTCTATGTATAGTTGTGAGAGCTGGACAGTGAAGAAAGCTGATAGGAAGAAAATCACTCATTGAGATGTGCTGGAGAAGAGTTTGGTGAATACTGTGACTGGGTCCTAGAGTGAATCAGGCTTGAACTCTCCCTAGAAGCAAAGATGGCTAAACTGAGGTTGTCATATTTGGTCATTTCATAAGAAGAAAGGACTCATTAGGAATCCAGGTGGGGATCTAGGAATCCAGGTGGACCACAAGTTGAACATGAGTCAAC
>CM034708.1:194921290-194931668 GCA_020142125.1 Phrynosoma platyrhinos
GGGCCGCATCCAGCCCCCGGGCCTTAGGTTGCCTACCCCTGGTCCAGAGGGACCCAGCCTCTTCAAATGCCTGCACAGTTCCAGCCCCTCTATAGATCTTTCTATATCGGGGTAGGCAACCTTTCCCCTTTAAGGGCCGAGGGACTTCAGCTCCCAGAAGCCTCAGCCATGTTGGCCAATAGTCCCATGTTGGCCAATAGCTCCTGGGATTCTGGGAGCTGAAGTCCCTCAGCCCTTAAAGGTGACAGGTTGCCTACCCCTGTTCTATATAAACAAAGTGCAGCCATACTTTACCCAACTCTTGTATCCTATCTATTTTACCCAAATGGACAAATTACTATCCCAGAGAATAATAAATATCAGATGCTGAAGTTTAGCAGGTGGAAGGTTGATCATTAGATGGGTCACAACCTAGTGTACAGTAGGCCCTCCACATATATATGAGAGACAGAATACTTCTCTAAGATTCTACAGCCCAACTCTGTGGTCAACATCCACCAGAGGTTAAGCATAGAATTGCACTGAAGGACCTACAAATGCCTAGTGAAGTTTTTTCTCTGGGAACGTATAGATTCTCTAGCACAACCTCTGGCAGAAGTTGACCATAGAATTGTGCTGAAGGACCTAGAGATTCCTAGATAGAACATATCAATCAAATCTATGAATAATCATAGTCAAATCCACAAATGTTGACTGTAATAGAAAGTCCCATTGATCTCCCAGTGTAAGTAGGTATGAGCCCTGATAGCGGACAGGGTCCATGTCACTGGATCATTGAATCTTCCCTAGGGTTTTACTCTTAAATTTAAAGGAGCTTTTCAAAGTACTGAACCTATTTTGTTGAAGTTTAAATAGTACCTTTTTTGTCCAAATCATCATATTCCCCATCACCATGTACAGAAATGAAAGCTGGACAGTGAAGAAAGCTGACAGAAAGATGTTGTGTTGAAGAAGAGTGGTGATGATATTGTGGACAGCCAAGGAGACAAATAAATGGGCTCTTGAACATGTCCAAACTACACCTGAAAGCCAGGATGTCTAAACTGAGGCTGTTGTATTTTGGCCACATCGTGAGAAGGCATGAATCATTAGGAAAAAGCAATAATGCTAAGTAAGGTAGAAGGAAGAGAGCCAGCATGGTGCGGTGGTTTAATCATTGGACTATGACTCTAGAGACCAGGATTCAATTCTCTGCTGGGCAATGAAACCCACTCGGTGACCTAGGGCAAGTGACAATCTCTCAGCCTCAGGGGAAGGCAATAGCAAACCTCCTCTGAACAAATCTTGACAATAAAACCTCATGATAGGTCCACTTTAGGGTCTCCATAAGTCAGAAATGACCTGAAGGCACACAACACACACATGGCAGAAGGATGCAGAAAGAAAGGGAGAACATATGCCAGATGGATGGACTCAATCAGAGAGAACATGGGCTTGAGCCTGCAGGACCTGAGCAGAGCAGTGGAGGACGGGGGTCATGGAGATGTCTCATCCACAGGGTTGTCATGAGTCGAGGTTGACTCAAGGGCAGTTAACAATAACAACAAACTTTTTAAAAGATTGAAATGTGGACCTGTGGTAGTGAAATCAGATAGGATGTATTAATAATGATAATAAGAAAATAAGAATGATAATAAGAAAATAAGAAAAAAGAAGAAACTCAGGATAATATTTAGGTTACAGTTAGAGAGAAGCTTTCTTTTTAAAGGGAAGAGGGTAGCTGGGTATAATGGGGGTTATGTAGTACATTTTTTTAAAGTTTATGTGTTTCATGTGTTTGTGTGTGCTCACATCTTGTGTATTATTGTGTTTCTGTTATTTTTGAATAGTGAATAAACATTATTTTAATACAGATATAGAGGCCTGTCTTGTGTGCTGCTCACATCATCCCCCTGGACATGTATAGCCAAGAGCAGAAAAAGCTGATGCCAGCCACGCATAAAGCAGATAACTTTCTCCCTCCCTTCCAGCATTTGGTATATAATTTGAAGCCATTGTGCTGCATACCAAAAGCTCAGGGCTTAATCTCTTGTGAATTAGACTGGTACCATTTATTCTTGCTCTCATAAAATAAAATAAAAATATGGACTTTGGGTACCACTGTGCCTCAAAGACAAATACATATGAAACATAATCAGGCCCTGGGCACCTTTCCAGACCACTGAGCCCCAGTAATTTGTATAGATCCCTCTACCCCCACTCTCATCAGCCCTAGTCCCCAGAGGCCTGTGTATGTTTTTCTGTTGGTATGTATGTGGGACTGGATCAGGCCAGTGATGGGAATGGTGGACAGCACTGATCTTAGATACTTTTCTGCCTGAATTGCAGCACCAAATGATACTCAAAACCCAAGGAACAGAATACCCAAAGGTCCCATTCGCACTACAGAATTAGAACACCATTATTCCACTTTTAAGGTCCATAGTTCCATCTTATGGAATCCTGGCATTGGCAGTTTAGGGAGAAGCATTTAGACTTCTTGGCCTGAGTGGTCTAGTGCCTCACCAAACTACAAACCCCAGGATTTCATAGGCAGTTAAAGAGGAATAATAATGCTGTAATTGTGTAGTGTAAATGGGCCCACAGTTATTGCATGAGGTAGCAAGGGTGCAAATACTTCTCCCAACCACTGCCATTTTATAAAAGGCCAGATCTGCTGTCTAGGGCAGTTGACTCACTCTGATGGCAGCAGGGATGATGGCTAAATAAACCTGGTTCTAGACATGTTCCTGCCTCAAAACATAAGTTGACTGGACTGGCACTTGAATCGTTCTTTGACACTGGTGATGGGACAATACCTTACCTTCCCACTGTATCGGAAGGCAGAAGCCTTGCTTGGGTGGTAAAGGGCAAACCATGTGGCATCCATGTTATTCCCACCTCAATAGGATGGTGAATCCACTCTGAGTCTTAGAATTAATGCAGTTTGAGACCAATTTAACTGTCACAATGGCATCCTATGAAATCCTGGGATTTGTAGTTTGGTGCGGAACCAGAGACAGAGAAGGGCAAGTATCTCACAAAATGACAAATCCCAGAATTCCATAGCATTGAGCCATGACAATTAAAGTGGTGTCAAACTGCATTAATTCTGCAGTATAAATGCAGCCTTAGTCCAAACTTAATAAAAGGAACTATCCAGGATGCTGAGCCTATGTGGATAATAAGATTTAACATCTTGGATAACTCCTTTAAAGTTTAGACTAAAGCCCAGAGCAGATTCACTGCTCCAGTGGCTTGGAAGCCAGCTCTCCCCCTTCCTCCATGTCTTGCTGCCATGTCTTAGCATGTGCTTACCTGAGGCAACTGCTTCATTCTGCCTAGAGGAAGGGCTGGATGGTTAACCCTTACCAACTCTTCCATTGCCCAGCTGGGGATTGCTCCAAGATTCTGTTTTGGCACACAGCACTCCTCCTCACACCCCTGCTTACTGTTTTGGGCTTTAAATTTGATGAGAAGACCATGACAGAAGGAACTGTTAATGTAATAGGTGTTGAGAAGGGAAATTTGTACAAGACAAACATATGTGATGAAAGACTTCTATAAATAGACAAAACCAAGGAGACTGGTGGCAGGAGCACCGCTGGATGCAGGTTTGGCCTCACCTTAGGGCGCGTAATGTTGGTGAGCGGAAGGCTAATGGCAAAAGCCTAGATACATTAGGTATGAGTGTAAAAGCTTTTATGAGATGGCTAGAGACAAAAGGTCAGCAAAAGATGGGAGTTTGTACAAATGAAACGGTGTCATAAAAACCACACAGCAAAGAAGGGATGCACTCTAATAATGGACGATGTCCCCTGTGAATTGAATCGAGTAATGATGCTGGCTCTGTTTGGGAGCCAGATTGTTGGGAGGGATGCCCTCTCCATTTTGCTGCCTGATGCAAAAGTGTTGAAAGGGTTCGAGCTGAGGGCAGGAAATGGGAGTGGGGAGGAAGGGAAAGTGAAAGACAAAAACATAGACCTCTTTGTGTAAAGAGGATGAGAAAATCTCTGTGTTTTATTTTCTCCTACATTTTTTTAAAAAAAAATCTATTCCTTCCCATCCCAAATGTCAAAACAGTTAATGATTTTAAAAGTCTTAAAAGAAACATAACTGAAACCAATTTATTTTGTGTGGGGTAGAAACTTTTTAACCTTTAAAATACTTATATGCCACTGTTTATTTGGGAAGCAAAGGCTGCATACTTTTCTAGCAAGCGGCAGCTGGTAGTTTCCATCTTAGTGCAGCAGTGAATCCCCTCTGGGTTGTAGTATGAACTTTGAAAGAGCTATCCAAAAATTTGAGCCCAATCTGCAAAATATCTACAGCAGCTTCCTAACACCTGCCCAGTGCATGGTGACCAAACAGTGAAATTAGAGAATGGAGAAGGCCTTTCCCCTGTCTTCTACAAGTTTCTAAAGCTGAGGTGGAAATGCTGATACAGCTGCAAATCCCAGCATTCCTCACTGTTTGCTAGGTTGGCTAAGGTATTAGATATCACCAGCCAGTAGCAGACCAAAATGGGGGCATGGGTGGGTTCCACCCTAGTACAAAACATAAGGGTTTGCACCCACTGAGGCACCAGAAAAGGAAAGAAGGGCTCAGCTACAGAGGAACCCAAATTGAGCAGAAGCTGCCTCAAGGCAAGCTGATATCCAATCCTCCCTCCCCTTCTCCTTGGAATTTCCTTGAGTTGAGTAAAGCAGAAGGCATTTCATTGTACTGATGAGTAACCTGTACTCAATATAATCAGTTAAATCTCCTCAGACCAGAATACAGAGAAATGAAACGATTTTCAATTGGCAAAGGGGTCAGGCAAGGCTGCATTTTATCACCTTATCTGTTTAACTAGTGTGCCAAAAACATGAAAGCATCATATATATATATAGCAGGATTAGATTCAAAAGAAGGAGGTCTGAAAATCGGAGGAAGGAACATCAATAAATTAAGATACATATATAACACCATACTACTATCAGAAAACAGCAGAGACTTGGAACAGTTACTGAAGAAAGTCAAGGCAGAAAGTGCAAAGTACAAACAAAAGAAAAATAATGACCACAGAGGAGTTAGATCACTTTAAAGTAGATGATGAAGACATCAAAATAGTTGAAGATTTTTTCATACCTTGGTTCAGTCATTAATCAGAGTGGATTCTGCAGTCATGAAATCAGAAGAAGATTGGGATTTGGAAGGGCAACTATGAAAGAACTAGAAAAGATTCTGAAATGTAAAGATATATCACTGAATACTAAAATTAGGATGATCCAAGCCATTGTGCTTCTCATGTCTATGCATTGATGTTGAAGCTTGACAGTGAAGAAAGCTGATAGGAAGAAAAGCAACTCATTTGAAATGTGGCTGCTGGAGGAGAGTTCCATGGATGGTGTGGAGAAATAAATGGGTCCTAGGAGCAAATCAAGCCCAAATTCTCCCTAGAAGCCAAGATGGCTAAACTGAGACTATTGTACTTTGTCCATATAAGAAGACAGAACTCACTGAAGCAGACAATAAGGTGGAAGGAAGTAAGAAAATAGGAAGACTGCATTCCAGATGGATGGACTCAATCAAGGAAGACACAGTCATGAGTCTGCAGGACCTGAGCAGGGCTGCTGAGGATAGCGTAACTTGGATGTTTTTCATTCATGGGATTGCCATGGGTTGAAGTTAACTCAAAGGCAGCTAACAACACCACAACAATAATAAGAACAAAGACAGAAAAGGGAGGTAGGGGACTGGGGACTGAGCCCTGGACCCTGGTAGGTGTTATTTCCTTTTGAAAATGAAACCATTCATCCTGAAGAAGTAGCCCAGCTAGTCTGTGTTCCAAAAGAAGGAAGAACAGAGAGGGAGGGAAAAAAGAATCTAGCAGTTCCTTTATGATGATGAACTGATTTATATTTTAGCATGAGCATTTGTGGATATCACTCCATTTCTTCAGATGCAATGGCTGTGGAAGTGGATTGATATTTACAAAAGTTCATGCTAAAATATAAATCAGTTAGTTTTAATGGGATGGTAGAATTTTCCCCCTCTCCCCGTTTTCCTTTTCACTTTTCCATGTAGCCACAGTGACAACATAGCAAAATTAATTGTGAAATTACCCCCTTGATCAAGGAAGACACCCCCTTTGTCACTTGCACACTCATCCCAAATCAAAACATGGAAGTAATGTCTTGGAAGTAGTCATCTGTAACGAGCTGCTTTTCAGTAATGAGGGCATAACAAAGTTACATTTCAAAGGTTGCACAAGAAGGAAAGCTACTACTTTTGTGGTGAAATGAATAACATTTTGTAGCTACTTTATCGTTACTTTTCAAGGGCATTGTGAGAAGTGGATAGTGGATTTTGAGTGGATTTTAATGCCATTCTTTTATAAATTCTAAGGGACCATTCCTTTCCCCGCACAATGAAAAATCATGGATAACAAATTCACAGGTGCCTTTAAAAAACACCGCAACAAGGATTGACAGTAAATTAGTTTTTAAAATTCTGTAACAAGTCACAGGATGAAACAAGTTTTAAGATGTAACTTTATAAGACTTGCCCCAAATACCTGTGCTGTGTGGAAGTTTATTGGATTTATCTGTTAGACTCTTTGGATGTTACATGGGCTTTTTAAAATGGCATGTCAGCCAATTTAAATTTGTCTCTTTACTTCTTATCAGCAGATTAAGGATCTGCTCTTTTCTTCTCTGGTATTCTGTCCTTCTCTTTATCCGCTTTGCCTGCCAGTATTGTGTCTTGATAGAGACAGTTATTTCCTTTGCAAAACCTCTGCTTTCAGCTGTAACTTCTGTGCTTTATATGCTTCTGTATCTGTGTTTTTCTGCTGGCTTATTAGTTCAATTTGCTAGTGCAAGATTTGTTTTAGTCTTCAAAAAGATGGCACTGCAGGTCTCACTTGGAAGCTCCAATCTTAGAAATGACAATCCTGGGTGGCTGATAAGCTTATTGGCAGTTTTGGAATTACTTTGTCTAGCAGTTTCTTGATCTTTCAGCATTATTTTGTTTCTGGAAAATTTTAACTTGTCAGCATCTAGCCTGCGATGAATTTCTCCTCTCACATGCTACTAGGAAAATAAAGATCAGTACTGGTAAGTGTTTATTCTGATGCCTTTTTTTGACTTCCTTCTAATTGATTAAATAACTTTCCTGTGAACTAGAGCTTGGAAAAGTAACTTTTTTTTTTGGATCACAGTTCCCAGAATCTCCTAGCCAGCATCTCTAAGGGCCATGGTCCCTGGGGATTTCTGGAAGCTGTAGCGCCCCCCCCCCAGTAGATTTTCTGAGCTCTGCTGTAAATCCTACATGACAGAAATTTTATTTACTTATTTGTTTGTGGTATTTTTGTGTTGCCTCCCAGCCTATAAGGGCTGCTGAAGCGATGAACAAATAAAGCAATAGAGAGATCCTAATATCCAATTTTAAAATGTAAAAACAGGCATTTTCAGACATTGAATGCCATATAGAACAGCACTGTTTGGGCTGCCCATTGGAAGTTTAAAAGAGATGGTCACAGAACTAGATGTACTGGCAGTCACAGAACTGTGGGTGGTAAATTCAGTCCAGACTTTGGCCAAAACCTCAGAAGAACAGTCCAAGGAATTGAATCCATTTTGGGGGATCAGATCTGCACCTTGGACAGTTGACCTTATATCTGGACTAAAGCCCGGAGAGGATTCATCACCCACTGACATGGAAGCCACCAATGGCTGCGGAAATCTTACAAGCCTCAAACATTGCAGGGTGTTTTTACAAGCTGGGGAGTGTCAATGAACTTTTTAGCTCCAGCCATCAATGATGAGTAGAAGCCAGAATAGTAGTGCTACTTCTGCTTCTACTATTACTAACTTATTAAAATAATTATATCCCACCTTGTATCTAACAATCTCAATAAAATCAGCATGATCAGTTTAAAACAATGGCTGGGATTCTGTCGAGCAATTACAAGTGTGTAAGCTAGACTTACATATCTGTAACTGCTCAGTTTTTGTGTTTACAAATTGTCATGTAAATTCCAATGTCAATACTGAGTCAGAAACTGCCTATGACCCAATGCCTATTTTGGAGGGGAGAAAATTATCAGTGTGTGCAAAATTCTCCTGGAATGCCATAGAAATTCTCTTCCGGCAGGCCTTCCCTAAATAACATCCTGACCCATAGAAAAGTATTCCAGCTCTTTTGTTGCTAAGCTGCTATTCATTTGTATTGTATTGTTTTCCTTTATCTTGTATTTTAATCCTGTTATAGTTTAATACATTTTTAAGGGGTGGGTGAGTTAGGGAAGGGGTTGTTTGACTGTTTTAACTTGTAATGTTGTTTTAATTTTCTATACACCGCCTCGATTGTGCTGCAGAGAGGCGGCATGAAAATTATTATTATTATTATTATTATTATTATTATTATTATTATTATTATTATGGATATCAGGCACAAAGTTCAGATTGTAGAGAATCAAAGGTCTGATTGTTAACAGCAGCAGTAACAAAATAGACACCCAAGTTTCTAGCTCTTATTGTGCCATAGATGTACTTGACAATGCGCAAGTAAACCCCCCTTTGGATAAGATTTCAAGTGGTCTTTGCTCTGCCTCATCACATTATTAGCAAATCCAAAGCAAATTATTTGGGGAAAGGCAAAATAATAATGATGATGATAATTAAAAATAGCAGGAGAAATTATGCATGTGTTTTCTATTGGCATCATTTAAAGTCATGGAGTTTTTCACTTGCAACCTTTTTCAGGGTACTCACAGGCATAGCAATAACTAATCTATTACCTTTGTGCCAGCAGACATCCCATAGCACAATATGAAGCAGTGTATAAACGAAGCTGCAAGGATCTCTTCCATCTTTGACCAGATCTGTACATAGCTCCACACATGTAGGTCTGTGTTCTGCCATGGTTGTACTCTATGGAGTATTGAGATTGGCTGTTTAAAGAAGGATGTTTAGAAGTTAGGGTATTTAGAATTATCAGTCAGAGAGCTCTAGTGCATCACCAAATTACAAACCTCAGCATTGCATAGGATATTGCCATGGCAGTTAAAATGAAATCATGGTGATATAGTTGTGTAGTATGAAAGAACCCTTGAAGTTACAAAGAATCTCATCTCTGAGAACTTTGTCTGCCTCTATCCAGACATTTCTACAAACTGTCCATTCCACACACCCCAACTGTCCTGACTTGCCAGGGACAGTCCCAGTTAGTCCTCTGTCAGCCCACTTTTAAAATGTCCTGATTTTTCTCTCCTCCTCTTACTTTCCCCTTTGTCCTCAACTTACTTCAGTTGCTGCAAACTGAGTTTAAAACACAAAAGTAGTTTACACGCCATTAACTGCTGGAGAGGAGATGAGATGGTGGAATATTGCCCTTCTCATTAGACTCAGGCAAAAGCAAACTGCTACAGCTTTTCCTAGCCTGTGGGCTCTTCCTTATTTATAACTTTTTCAATCCTAGCCACACATGTCCCAGTTTCCATCTTTGAAATGTTGGAGGATATGCCATTCTAGGATTGTTTCTCTTTTCTGTGTGTGTTAGGAAAGAGGCAAAGAAACATCCCCCAGTTTTGTATTGTATTCAATCAATCAATCAATCAATTTATTACGGCCATTCGGCCAGTATAATGTATTGTATTTGTATTCTACTGATAGGTGGAAGAGAAAGTTTTCAACAGCTTGTTCATCCAAGATGGCTATAATGGATAATTTAACTGATCACTTAACAAAAACAAGGTAGTTTGCATTGCCAATGACACAATAAACTTGTGGGGAATTTTATTCATTTCCCTCTCTCATTATACCCTCCAGGGAGTAGGATGTGAAAAATTGTGGTCCATATCACATCACACCTTAACAATAGTGGTTCGGTCCTGCTTTTGTATAAGCCTTATCCATGAAATCATGGTTGTCCTAGTGCTGTTGTGCTCTACAGTCACTGGAAATGTGATTTTTTTTCCATGCTGAAAATAATCTGTTAATGACCCCTTTCCCATTGATTCAGTAGTCAATTTGAGTGCAGATGTCTCATTCCACTTCATTGTGAGAACAATCAATTAGTGAGCATGGTGTGGGTGTGGGATGGTTGTCCCTCCCTTGGGGATTCCCAAAGAAATCTTCAGCAGGGAAACCTCAGACTATTTCAAACAGCGGAAGATGAAATAAATGGGCATTCATAATTTTTACAGTAATGGAGAGATAATGGAAGGAAAGTGAATTCAGCTAAAGGCCCAAACCCATTTCATTCTTAAGAATGGCTTAAATGCATTTGATTTGAATATATTCAGCCACTCCTAGTTGTGCATAGGAATAGGGTTCTCAGCCGAAATCATGTGCACACATAGCATTGGAGTAAAGGCCTAAGCAGACTGCCAGAAATAGTGCACATTAAATTG
>CM034708.1:194948515-194983391 GCA_020142125.1 Phrynosoma platyrhinos
GACTGAGAGCTGATGTGACATAATGGGTGAAAGACTTAAAAAGGAACCTGGTGTCTACTGAATGCTTCTTCAATGATCCATTCTGCTGCAGCCCTTCAATATCAGTTAGCAGGGTAACAAAACTTACATTTAGGGTGGGTGAAAGTAGTGCAGGAAAATGGATGTGGAGTGCTTTGAGCATTCAGAAGGACTAAACTAATGCTGAATATTCTCCTTGTTATTGAGTAACTCATGCTTTATATTGAGAAGTGCACCAGTTTAAAGATCACTGTTTCCTCATTGCCCCTAATAATTGTAGGCAGAAATCATGCAAACTGGAGATAATTATTTCTGTCACTTGTGGAGCCAAGATAGATTCCATTTGGTCCCTTGTGTCTTCCTCTCTCCACATCTCATTCTCCCTTGATTAGAAAAGATGGAGTAGATGTCATGATTGGACTGTTTTCTACCAGCTTAGATGCTGTTTTGCTTATATGTTATGTGATTGCCCAGTGTTGAAGACCCAAGAAATGAGTAATATAATTCTAGCTGATGACTTTTGATTTGCTGAAGAGATCTGTACAGAGGAAAACAATGGTGTGCCTCATAACCAAAAGTGCTTAGCATGCCTGGCTGCAAGCCTAGCTGCCCGGTAGTAAATCATTCCAGAAATGAAGACATTAGAGATGGATGAATCTGTCAGATCTGTGGCAGTTAGTTGCTTCCATGTTCAAGGGGCAGTGGATTTGCTCTGGGCTTTAGTCTAAACTTTAGAAGTTCTATTCAAGGTCCTGGACCTATTTGGGGAATAGGGTTCATTATCTTGGATAGCTCCCTCGATATTTGGAATAAAACCCAAAGTGGAGTCAGTGTCTTGCTGATATGGAAGCCACCAGCCAGCAAGGTGTCAGTTTCATTTTCTCCTGCATTTATTTCAAAATAAATTATTTTTCACCTGTTTTTATATACTAT
This sequence comes from Phrynosoma platyrhinos, assembly GCA_020142125.1. Lineage (NCBI taxonomy): Eukaryota > Metazoa > Chordata > Lepidosauria > Squamata > Phrynosomatidae > Phrynosoma > Phrynosoma platyrhinos. The sequence goes on from CM034708.1 coordinate 194,949,467, forward strand.
TCTATCCAAAAGCAAATGACTGAAAATCTTACACAGCTGCCCTGGCCAAATTCAACCAGTACAGCTTATGCCCAGGACAAATTCAACCAGTACAGCTTATGCCCAGGGAGAAAGATGCTGTACAGTGCCTGCCTTCCATGCAAATATTATGAAATGATGAGCCTCTCTGAGGGGAAAAAAGTAGCAGCAATCCTTACTTATCATAGATGAATGGATACATAGGGATTCATCATCTGACTTCAGAGCTAATTATTCTATGTCCTCTGCTTAGGCCAATCTGTCAGTTTTGCTGTCTCTCATGGCTGAATGTTTTAAGATTTCAAGTTCTTTCTGTCGAATTTGTGAAGCATTTCTAAATTTTGAAAAGTTCTAATAGAAAAAAAACACATCATTGGCAGCCAACTAGCAAGGCAAAAAAAATCAAAGGCAAAGAAAAATGAAGAAGGATTCTGACATCTTGAAGATGAAGGCCCATTTCCTCCATCAGAGTATAACTCCAGCTGTGCAATTCCACATCCCTGCAACAGCTGTCAGGGCCTGGGAGGTGATGCTTCTGTGGTTGTTTACAAGTAGGGAGGAGAGTAGGGAAATGGTTCAGACCATGCAGTTTGTTTGTTTGTTGGATTTATATCCTGTCTTTCCCCCAAAATGGTATTCAGTAGCAGCTGGCCTCAGCTGGAGGGAGAAGAAATGAAGGTGAAACAAGGGTGCATAGAAATGAGGGTGCACAGATGGAGTGCATTTTCTTTTTCCTTCCCCCAGAAACCTATAGCAACCAGATTTTCATGGTTTGCATTGCTTCCTCCTCTCTCCTCTCTCCACCAATAAGAACCAGCAGCAGCCTCTCGCAGAGCTGGACAGCTGCCAGGAGGAGAGAAGAGAGATTTGGGGATGGAACACATGGACAAGAGACTAGCTCCCTGCACCCTGTACAAAAAAGGAGCATATGCACACGTAACCTGCACTTAGATGCACGCACGACACTAACTGGATGCCAGTCCATGAATGCAGTTCCAACCCTATTGTGCAACTGTCCATGGGAAGGTAAAAAGAGGCAGGAGCGCCTCTGCCTCAGCAACAGGAGGATGTGTTCACCATGAATGTGCCTGGTATTCCCCTAGAAAGCTGTGCAAATCTACATCTGCAGAGCCTGGTTGATATCTTTCCCAGCTCAATACACTGCCATATTAGATCCATCTTCTGTATAATACTGGCAGAGCTTAAAGCTCCATCAGTGTACCTATGTGGATGGAAGTCACAACACTGCAGTGATAGCTTCCTAGCCATTATGGATGCTGTTCTTAGTGCAATCCAGTGCCCTTTCCCATTGTGGGACAAAGGAAGCAGAGCTGTGCATGTGTGCTGTTGTGCTGAGGGTGCATAAGGAGAACATTGTATACTGCTTACACAAGTTTCTGAATCAGGGTGAGGAAAGTGTGGACTACAACTCCCAACAGTCCTAGCCAGCATTGTTGATGTGTGCCTTCAAATTGGTTCTGACTTATAGCAAACATATCGTAGGGGTTTCTTGCAAAGATTCCTCGAGAGGAGATTTGCCACTGTCTTCCTTTAAGACTGATAGAGTGTGACTTGCCTAAGGGTTTCATCTCTAGTCTCCCATGAACCTAACATTCTCAGTATTCAAACTGTTACATCATGCTAGCTATCCCCAGCCAAACGAATGCTGGGAGTTGCAGTTCAGCAACATCTAGAGGGGCTCACATTGCCCTTGTCTTGTTAAAATAGTACAACTCCTGGCATAACCAGGAGTTACATCAGTGTAATGCCGCCAGAAGACTCAGACCTTTGAATGTTAAGCTTGTGGACATGTGCCCAAAGAAAGTATTTAGGAGCATAAGGTGGGGAAGAAGTTTGCAGTTCTCAACAACTGGTTTGCTGAAACTGTCATAAAATCATATCAAGACTGTTAGTTACAAGAAGAAAAAATTCTGCCCACTACCCTGAACTGTGGAACAGAGTCAAGATGAACTTCATTGTTTTCCCAACATCATATTTAGTAGAATAAGGCTTCAGTGCAGTCACCCAGTTTCTTTCCAAGCAAAGAAACATACTATAAATGACTGAACATGGGGATTTAATACTTGTTCTTAGTGCCTTCCATCCTGATGTTGAAAAACTAATATTCCAGCTTGAATCCATCCTATTAAAAAGCTATGAAGACAATATTTTACAGGAGAGACATAAATTTATTTATTTTTCAATTGATAAAAGCATTAAATAAATTGTTTTTAAAAGCTTAGTTCCGTTTCTGAAATGCGTATGCTTGTTTAACTTTAAAGTGTTAGATTGGTTGTTTTAAATTTGCAGTAGAACAGTAGACCTAATATCAAGAAACAGGTGTTGAGGAGCACTAGGGTTGTTACCCAAGTGGAAAGGGGTTAGTAGGCTGAGAAATTTGGGGGAACCACTGTTTTAGGTGACTATTTTCTGTTGGTTATAATTGGCTTGTTTTGTTTATTACTTTTTTTAAAAAAAATTAATTGATATTTTGAAGCCTTTTGCCTGTTGCATGGGGGAACACCTATCAGCCCTACCCAGCATGGCCAGTGGTAAAGAATGCTGGAAGGGGAAAAAACGTATAAAGAACCAAACATTGCCCACCTCTGGTCTACTGACTGCCCCAACTGACTCAAAGTGGGACAAAAATATTTAAAATAAACAGATGAAATTCACTCTGTGGAACTGCTGGTCAACCTTGGTCATTACAAACCCTGATATTTGGAATCTGCTCCACACCTGTGCCAAATTTTTTGCCATTGTTTTCCAATGCGGGCATTTTGTTGCAAAGCAATTGCAAAACTTTGGCACAGGTTTGGAGGGGATTCCAGATTATGGAGGTTCATAGCTCTTCTGGTCCTAGCAATGTCTTTTCTTTATCTGTTTCTCCAGCTGTTCCACCAGGCTCCTCCTTTCTCACGTGACTGATAAGTGGTTGTTTTTAAAAATCTAACCTCTTTTTATCGTTCTCTCCTCCCCGTTTCCCTCTCCCATTTTCTTTTCCTTCAGGAACCTTCTGCATCATTTCACTGTGCACATGCGTAGCTGGAATCAACTTTGAGCTCTCCCGATATCCACGGTACCTGTATGGACTTCCAGATGACATCAGCCACGGCTATGGCTGGTCAATGTTTTGTGCCTGGGGGGGCCTGGGTCTCACTTTGATCTCTGGCTTCTTCTGCACCTTGGCCCCCTCCGTGCAACCTGTCCCCAGGACCAACTGCCCTAAATCCAGACCTGAGAATGGGACAGTGTGCTAAAACAAACACAAACAAACCTATAAATATACATATTATAAATATTATATATATATATATAAATACATAAACATATATTATATATAGATCTCAAACAGATGCCAGTGCCAAGGTAGAGTGGAGTCTAATATGGCGCCTACATCGTCTCTACAGACTTTATATCGCTCTTGCTCTTTCTCCTGGAGGTGGGAATAGCTGCTCCGCAACATCGCGCTTCCATCTAGTTCTTTAACAAGAAAAAAAGTCTTCAGCATCCCAGTTCAAAGTCAAGTAACCATATTGTTGCATCTGTCTACTGCCAGTTGTCAGGGGTTGTCGTAGGGATGGGGAGGGGGAAATGGATGTCTTGGGGTGTGTGTGATACTGAGTCTGTACAGGAAGCTTGAAACAAAAGCGCAATTTTGTCTGCTACAAATTGGGGAAATACAAACTGAAAATAAATGAAAACATTTGTTACCTCTCTGAAATGTAACCTCCTCAAGGCCATCTTCAGAATCCCCCTTCCTGCACATTCTCTCCTTTAAAAAAAACACAACATATCACAGTCTTGTGTGTTCTCTCTCTCTCTCTTGAGTTACCAACAAAAGGGAATGAAATAGAACATTAAGAAAGATTTCCCCTTCCATTGCTAAACTTTAAGGGAGGGGATCCAGCATCCTACAGAATAAAACTGCAAATGAAGATGCTTCAATGGATCCTGTTTCCAACTCCCAACTGCTTTACATCCAGGCTGACCAAGGAGGCTGAACTGCTGACAGAAACCCAGGCGAGAGCCCCACCAAAATGCTGTGATACATGTGTGTATAACTTCTCCTTCCCTTCCCTTTTTTCTTTTTAAAAGGAAATCATTTGAAACATTGATGTGCGATCTACCAAACCATCCTTACCATGTTAATGACTGAAGGCATTAAGGCCTGTAGATTTATGAAGGAAAGAGTCTGTTTTGAGATGGCCAGATTTTTTTCTTCGTGTGTGTGTGTGTGTGTGTTTGTGTGTGTGTGTGTGTGTGTGTGTGTGTGTGTGTGTCACGATGGATCATCAGGAAATGCTGTATTCTGGGCAAGAGGCATTGTGGATGTGGGGAGATAGCTTTTGTGGTTGGTTGGTCTTGGTTGGGTGACTGTGCAGGAGGAGTTTGGAGGGTTGTGTTGTTGTCATGGTTGTTGCTGCTATTTTTTTGGTTAATTATAGACAACAGAGTAAAAAGCCATTGTGGAGAAGAGGAACTCGGGATGAAGTCTTGCTAATAAGGAATAAAAAGCAGTGCCTCTAGCTATGGACATTATCACACGGGGTCTAAAGCAGTGCCATCCCCGTCGCATCCCCGTCCCGTTCCGCTTCCTTTTCCCCTGTGTTCACACGACATCACAGAGAAACCCTGCCCATCCCTGTCCCATCCCCATCCCATTGCGGTTCTTTTCCCCGTGTCTTCACACGACGTCGCACCCATCCCCGTCCCATTGCGGCATCATCCGGCATCATCCCCGTTCTTTTGAATGCCGGATTCTTTGGGAATTACATTTCTGCCACGACCAGAATGATACCGGAATGATGCTGCTTTCTTTTTGCCGGTAAGTTCTGGATTGAAAAGGAACCGCAATGGGACGGGGATGCGACGGGGATGGGACTGCTTTAGGCCTCGTGTGATAACGTCCTATGTCTGTGTTCACCAAAATAAGTTGCCTTATATTTTGTCATCAAAAGCTATCCTTTTTCACCAGGGGTCTCCTTGTGTTTGAGAGAAAAGGTCTCTTCCACATACGTAAAGCTGTAAGAGTTAGAGGCAAAGAATGAAAATCCATTTTGTATAAGCTCAAATCTTTTATGATATGATTGTGACTATAACTGGAACACACACTTTCTCTCTCTCCCTCCCTTCTTCCCTCTGTTTCTTCTCCTTTCCTTATAAGCCTGCTGCTTAGAAAACATAAGGAGCAATATGTCAGTCCCAGAAAGAAAAAGATGCCCTATAGTATGAATAATGTAGATTGGCAGGTGAGAAAAAGTCAGAAATACTTAATGCAGTAATATGCACTCTCCACAATACTAGCTTGTGGAGAAGGGCATCAAGTATAACATTGCTTTATGGTTACATGCAAGGAGGCACATACAGGAGGACTAATTTTTAACATTCCAGTTCACATAAAGTGGAAGGAACAATCATTACAAAATAACCACCACTATTTAAAAAAAATAGCAAAAGCACATGACATAGCACCAAGTCTTTTCCAAATATTTGGAACCTATTAACCAACATACCAATTTAGTGGTCATGTCACCTTTCCCACACCTCTCTGCACCTGCTGATAAATCACACAATACTCAGTTTGTGGGGCTTCCAATTTCAAGATTGAAGTGGAAGAATTTTATATTTTCTCCTCACATTAAAAACACAGTTTTGGAGATCTATCAAAATCTATTTTTAAAAAAACACTTTAAAAAACAGTAAGAAATTCCTGTAATTCCAACCAATTGAAGGATTATCCCTTATTCTCAAGCTGCCACTTCATTAGTTTGTGCCAATCCAAATCTTGCTCAACCATGATGACAAATATAGAGATTTCCAGAAAATTAGTCACAAAAGAGGGGAAAAGGGAGCAAATGAACCACTGCTTAATTTTAGGATGCATATGTCAAAATCTCACAGATGCCTCAGTTCTTTCCCTTCTGAGTCTTATTCTGTATTTGATATTTAATTCATTTTCATGCTGAGACTATCAAAGACATAGTATTATTTAGTGATATAAATGTTCGAAAAAGTTTATTGTCAGCTGACTGAATGCCAATTATTTTATTGCAAAAGGAGTTTTTTTGTGGCTTCTGTCACAGTGAAGCTGAATTAATATTGGAATGATCCCAAACTAAACAGGGTTTTTGCTATTTTATTGTAATTATTTATTTTAATCTCATTCTGTCATTTCTCACAACAAGGCAACAGACTACATTAAGCATCCCCAATGCATAATAAATGTTTAGGTGCACTCTAGGAAGATAAAGCAGTGGTGGCTGTGTTTTCTCCAGATACCTGGGCATTTAGAATATGTATACCTGGGCCGAAATTAACAGGACCAGCTCTACCATTAGCTGAAGACTTAGACATAAAATGCCAGGGAGTCAGAAAATGGCAGCAATGTGTCACAGAACAAAACTGAATGTGCCACACAGCTTGAGCTGCACAGCTAGCTTGCAGCCCTCAGATGTAGGGCAAGATATTGTGCCATTACCAATGCCACTGTAAGATTCAATTGCTAGACTTTTTGGCTATCATACTAGGAATTGGATGGGGGACACTATTTTGTCCTTTGCCTCAGGCAGTACAATGGCATAGTTTAACCATGAGAATGAGAAATGCTCTTTGTACTGCAAAAGGTTTCAGGAACAAAGCAGTGTTGCGGAAGGCACAGAGGGTTAAGTGTGCAGCTGCAAGTGAATATGCTGGCACATGCTTGTCTCAGTATTGGGAGCCAGAGGACAGACTGAAGCATGATATCTACCATGGGTGCTAATCATACATGTATTCTTCATTGCTTCCATTAAAAAACATCAGTCAAAAAGAAGGATCATTACTCTTTAAATAAAGCAGGAATAGCTATTCTTTTTTAAAGCAAAATATAGGGCATTTCCAGTTTTGAAAAAAAATGTGGCCTGTGGCAGGTCTTGGGGAGGCAAAATTGCCCCCAGGCATTGCCTACTACTGAAGTATAAGAACTCCTCAAGAGGACATTGGTCCATCAACAATGCTGGAGTAAGATTCAAATGCCCATCTGAACACTTTCTTGGGAGTAGGGGGATGGCAGCATTTTGTCATTCACTTTACAAAGAAAAAGAAGACTTGTAGTACTTTTATATAGTCCTCTAAAGAAAGTTTTATGACCATTCAAAGGCTAAAACACATTGGGCTTGTTAGTAAATAAGGATCCCAGGTGGCATTCACTATCACAGGTATAGATGCATAACCTAGAGTTACACATCTGTAATTGCACCATACTCACATGCAGTCATGAACATGGCACTATTGCCACAATCGTAACTGCACTCCGAAATCTACTTTATGAGGCAGCAGCTGCTCTGAAAGGAGGAGGTCCATTCTGCTCATGTTTAGGGCATGGAGGATTGACATTTCCTCCACCACCCCTCCTACCAGTGATCGAGCCTATGCCAACCAGAAGCAGGACTCCTCTTGCAAGTCCTCATCACAGTCTTACTTGCTAGAGGGAGGGTGGTGGAAATGTCATGCCCTGATTGCAACCAGCAGTATAGTTCAGTATATTTAACAAAGTAACTGATGGAGAATTCCAGCCCATCTTTTTCGCATCCTGAGATATGTTGTCTTCTTTTTCACAGATCCTATTGGATGCTCTCCAATTTTTTCTTTTCCTTTTTGTCATTCGCCTCCAGCAGCAGCTTGACTCGACAGACAAAACAAAAGAAAACAAAGGGAAACTGCTTGGCAATACTTTAAACATAATTTTGCTACATCATTTCCTCTTGTCAGAAGGTCTCATCCAGCAAGAATATAACTACACTACAGAGGAATGTGGAGCTGGTTTCATCTAGCTCACAGCATAAAGCTACATTTTCATTAGACAGATGTTGTGTGGTAGTGGAGGCTGCACAGGGAAAAGGTTGGAATCCTCCACAACAAGCCGTTAGATTTAGAATGTCTTCTGTTTGGATGAGCTGAATTATTTATAGCTCTTGGGAGCCAAAAGGAAACTCAGACACCTAATTTGAACCATTACTATTTTTACAGAGCAATTTCCAAACACTTTAGTGTCTTCCTTTATAGATTGATCTTCCACAAAATTTTTGCTCCCTCTTCTGACATAAAATAGTAAAAATCAGGGGACCTTTACTATTTCTCCCCTCTTTGGTGATTCCAGTTACTCTATTGTAAAGTCTAATGTGGGATCTATAAAATATAGAGCACTTTGAAGAGTACCCTTTCCAACCTGTGGTTCCAACCTCTGAAACGCACACATATGCATGCACACAGAGACATATCACAGAGAGAGAGAGAGAGAGAGCGTAATGCAGAAAAGTATGTGATTTCACCATTCACATGACACTAAAATCCACTGCTTGCAAAATTCTTCTTGAATGAGACAGAGATGTTGTAGAGCAAATAAAACATGTACTTAATTTCCATCTAGTGAAAGCAATGCAGGCTCAGAAAACCCCTTAGGGTTGCCTAAAGCACAGGACAACTACAATCATAAGTCCATTTACATGACAGTCAGCTCCATTAAACCCAGTGGTGCAAATATTTCTGATTGCAAATTCAACTTATAAAAGACACTGAGCTGTAACAAAAGATCTTGAGCCAGCTACTAATTTTAAACTGGAAAGAAGTAGGAAGCCCACCAAGGAAAAATATATCCAGCCTCTGCTTGACTGTGGCTTTTGTTCCCTGATTTCCTGTAGGCAAATCTGTCACAGGATTAGATAAACAGAGATAAAACCTGAAAATGTTGTTATTACCTCATTTATAGGCTGGACAGGGAGGGTCTGTAAATTTCCCCCTCTACTTCAACTTTCCACCTTGTTTTAGTCTGAACTTGAAAGGTAAATCAGGTTCAGCACCTTGGATAAATCCTTTCAATTTTGGTTATTCTTGGAATAGATTCACTGTCTCACTGACATGAGAATCATCAGCCACAATTGGATGACTGTATGCAGCACACCTCTCACACATCTCTTTGCCCCCACTTTGCTGCAATAGGTTTGGGACTCTGTTTTGCCTCTGGATAGCTTCTGCCCTTCCTGTACTCCCTGAAAAATGTCAGTAACAAAATGCAAATTTCCTTTTGTGGGCTGCCAGCCTTCCCCATAGAAACTACTGCACTAGGCCTTTACCTAGTGTTATGATCAGTTAAGGACAGTTGTGACAAGTTTCTACATTAACTAGGGTAACTAATGGCAAATCTTGTTCAAAATTCTCTGTGGGTGGGTGTACACAGATGTATATATGTACATTTTTGAATAATGGGTTGTGTGGTTTATGAGAATACCTGAAGCTCTCATCTGTCCCTTTGTATTATTAGCCTTCCCAACTCGATACCCTCTAGCTGTGTCACACAATGCCCTAAATCCAATTGTTACTCTCAGCTAGAGTACGACCACTGAATCAATGGGATTTATCTATGCGTTGATTCACCATTAAATAATTGATTCAATGAGTCTACTCTAATTGGAGTTAACCAACAGGATTCTAGTCAACCACTCTCCCCATTCAGCATGACCATGCTGGATCTGGATGGTGGGAATTACAGTCCAAAACATATGTCTAATACCAGGTTGTAGAAATCTGTCTTTATCAACTGGCAAAGTGTTTTCTTAGATAGAGATTGGGCAACCTGTGGGCCTCTAATTGTGGTTGGACTGCAGTAACTGCTATAATCCCTCACCTCTAGACATTCTTATGGATGGGAGTTGCAGTTCAGAAACATCTGAAGGGCCAGACACTCTGCACTCCTACCTTAGAGCAGTTAATGAGTTTTTCACTGCATGAATGGAACATTGCTGCCCAGACTATTTTTTTTGGGGGGGGGTGTATGTGTGTGAGAGACAGCAAAGCATATTTGAATGAAGATAACAGTTTCTCTGGACTAAGTGACACAGACAGATGATTTATCATTTGAGAATTCCCTGCGTTATGATGTGTGCATTGAAGCCTTTTAGCAACACCACTTGCCCTGAATGTCAATTTCATAGGGCATGGCTGTGGTGTTAGCTGGGTTTATTCTGTATGTGACTGATTAATACTGACTGATCAATTAATGGTTTCAGCAGCAAGCATCCTCCAGCCATACAAACAATGGCCAAGATCATGCATCGTCATCATAACTATAATGATGGAGCACCATCATTGTAGTTTCTTAGCTAAGGCTATAGTTACAACTGATGAATGCTCTCCACAAACTTACCTTTGCAGCCTGGCTGTGCTCCGAATAACTGAATAATTTCTGGATATCAGAGAACTGGGAAATGATGTCCTGGTCATTGAAGTGTCTTAAGAATAGGCAGCTGGAGAGACCCTTTGTCCCAAAGCACCCAGCACTCTGATCTCCAGCGCCTTTGAAACACTTTGGTAGGGGCACTGCCAGGCAGCAAAGGTGTGTTTGCAGGGTCATGTTCGGTCATTCATTACTGTAAACTTGATTCCCTAGCAGTTAGGCTATCATACTGAACAAAATGCCAGCTGGCAACAACAAAACCTTCCATACCCTCTTGGACTATGCATGTCCACTGGAAGATCTTTATGCTCTGCTAGCATCAAATAAGATCTTGAGCATACTCTCATCTATGTGAACTATTTTACCCAATCACAGCTTCATCTAATGCAGACATGTTGCATCTTTAGTGTCTGGTGAAGAGCAGCCATGTCCCAAACCTGGAAATGTAACTTTTTAGATTGCACTGCCCAGATTTTACTGGCTGTGCTGGAAAGCATATTCCAAAAAATTGTCCCAAACTCTAATCATGGCTGCCCTTCATGAATTAGATGCACCAAAGAAGATGGATGAGCCTCAAAAATTTTTCCATGCAAATTTACCCTAAAATTCAGTGTTACTGTGCACCCCAGCTCATTTTCAGCTTAATTCCTCTCACCTCCCTTCTTTTTTTTCCTGCAGTGCTCTCTCTCTCTCCCCTCCCTCCCTTTCTTTGTCTCTTTCTCATGAAAATGTTTTATATAAATAGAAAACCTTTTCCATCAACTTCATTTTTATATCAGCGCCTTCCATGAGTGACTGTTTTGGGATCCAGATGCCTGTAAAAAATGTACAAACTTAAAATTGTGAACTGGAGGGGAGAGGGGCTTCAGTTGTCAAGTGAATTCAAAGAGGCAGCATTTGTTTCAGTTTTTTCCGAATGAATTTTCCATAACCACCCTTGACGCTGCCTTCCTGGTTCTCCCCCATTCTCAGAGGGGCAAGGGAAATGGAACGCATCAAAGCCTCTATCGTTGTTCCTATTACTGTAGAAGTCACCGGTTCTCAAGCGAAACTGTTTGCATGTATTGCTGTCAAAAGAAAAAAAATAAGAAAAAAAACTGTCTGAAAGGCTTGTAAGGTCTCTGTGTCATAATAAAGTCAATGTCATAAAAGTTTATTGGGGAGAAAGTGAGGAGAGGTGAAGTGGTTCTTTCCAACAAATTGTTTTACTATCCTGTTCCTAGCAGCACCTCCAAGCATCTGCTCTTGTTGGGTTATCCTTCATCAGCTGCATTGACCTTGGCCAAGATGTATGCTTGCCAGAAGGGTACTGTTGTGGTTTATTTTGCTGGCAAGTGACCTTATGATATCGCCTGACTAAGCAACAACAAATTTAAAGCTGTATATATTTTTAACATGGTTTGAGTCTCCTCTCCTTGTCACAATCCAATAGTTATAACCAACTGTAAGCCAAACACTTCCATTCCAGGAACTGCATAGACAATGGCCCACTGATCATGTACCTTTTTTCATGTCTCTCAACTTGGAAAAGTTATTTTGTTGGACTAAAAACCCAAAATCCCCAGCCAGTGATCATGCTAATCCTGGGAGAGGTGGTCTAACAGTAATTTTTCCAAGCTCTGTTATGCCACTGTAGAACTGCATGAATGCAGAACTATGAATGGAGGAGTCACATGGAAAAAATTCTACAAATTTCATCCCCCATTCTGGTTTTTTTCTTCCTATGTGATTTTATTTCTCTCATGTAATTTCTGTACTTCTGCATCAGTGGAGTGGTGTGAGTTGGAGTTAGTGAGGAACCACAACCATACTCTTCCCAAATCCAAGAGTGAGCTATGAATCCCACTTTTCTCAATGGGACATAAGGCCTGGTTTGTACCGTTGGCAGAGTCAAATGGTATAACTCCTGGCTGTCCCACCTCATAGATTTCCATGTTTAAATGCTCCTCTTTGTGGGAAAAGGTCTCCCTTGCAAATAGAAACATAAGAAAGAGAAGGCCAAACCTTTTTCCCCCTGATAAGCTCACTTTCTATGAGTTGAGAGTTTTATTTTGAAATATACATCATGAAACACATGTACACATATATTCTGTAGCCTGAGGTGATACAGCATCAAATCAAGTGGCCCCGGTTTATATTTCTGAATCTGGCCAATTAGTCTGGCCAATTAGTGACGACAAAATCCCACCCAACAGAGACCAATAGTTCTTCTCTGCTACTTTTCTCTGGCACTGCCTGTTCCCTGTCAAGCTGTAGTGTTACATGATAGGCAGCCCTTGTGAATTGACACAGCTATCACTTTTGTAAAATTAATTGGATGGAGTAGAATGTGATTATCTTCACAGAAATGTGAGAATCTAGCCAGTTTCCATAGAAATGTGGAAAAACTGCATGGAGCTGCAACCTAATATGTGGTCCATACACATCTTTTCTGCTCTGAGAATTCTGCCACCAGGACTCAATTTGGAATAATCCTCATTACCTTCAGTCATGACTGGCTAATGTGAACCTGTTTGTCCATGTTGGAATATATTCTGGAAAACAAATACAATGGGCCCTTGGTATCCTCTGGGGTTTGGTTCCAGGACTCCCCATGGATACCAAAATCCATGGATGTTCAAGTCACATTATATACAATGGCATAGTAAAAATGGCATCCCTTATATAAAACAGCAAAATCAAGGTTTGCATTTTGGATTATTATTTGTGTGGAATACTTTTGAACCATTGTTGGTTGAATCCATGGATGCAGACTCCATGATATGAGTGGGTGGCTGTATAAGATTCATCAGTTAGAATTTGTTCTATTTTCTTGTGACATAATTTCGTATTTTTAGTTATCATTATAATAATATTTGCAATTGTCACAGCTCAACAAGTTTTTATTCTCTTAGAGTAACATGAATGCAACAATCCTATATATGTTTACTCTGAAGTAAGTCACTTTGAGTCTGGTGAAGTTTCTTCCCAGGTAAATAAGGTTGCAGCCTGAGCTGTATTATCAGATTGGCTCTGATATACAACAACAAATATAGTGAAATCAAATCCTAAAGAATATCTATACATTTTTGACAGTAGACCCTTTGGGCATCCAGTAGTCACTCAGAGAATATGAGCTGTTGATTATATGTCACTCAACCAACAGAAAAGGAACTGTTAAAAAGTTTCAGGAAATGGCTAATACTCTGGGAAAACATAATCCAAATTGCATGGAGTCAAGTGTACACAAAGGCTGCAAGGTAATACACTCTCTATATAATCCTAGGGTTAGCACATTCGAACTTGGTATGGTTTACTTCTGAGTTGACAGTCACTGGAATGCACTCATAAGCTCTTGACAAGTCACTGGACAAGAACAACACTAAAAGCTAGAGGTTTGACTATCAAAGCAACTTTGCAAATCTTTGAAAAAATGATAAACATTACATCCATGGATATAAATATGCGGGATTTTTTTAAAAAAGCATTGCCCTCATTGAACGAAGAATTCGCGTCTCCCATGAAATTTACCCTCAGTCTTCAAATGTCTAGCATTGCAATGAAACACTGAACATTATTCACACCTAGAACTCACACTTTTGCTTTGTTTGCATTCCCTTGTTTTCTTTATCTGCCCCTTTGCTAAACTGTATTTCTAAATTGAAGCTAGAAATATAGGCACTGAAGGAAAATGTCATTGGCAGAATTTTTATTTAAGGGCAATACCCTCTTTTCCCTCACCTAACCATAGTTGCACTCTTTGCCTAAATACTTTGCCTCTCAAAGCCAGTTTAAACAACCTCAGATGTATAAGAAAAGAGTGCGGAACTGCACAGCTTCAAAAATATACTGATACAGTATTTCAGAGCAAAAACAGAATGCTTGCTAAGGGATTCTGGGAGAAATAGCTACCTCCCCTCCCCAGTTTTCCCAATTTCTATATAGATCTTGCAACTAAGCCAATCGGAAATGCCATAAATAGATAAGATGTCTTTGCGAGGTAGTGCACTCAGCCCGTAAAATGGATTTGTACAAGATATATTTGCTACTGATGAAGTAGGTTTTGTTAGCCATGTTAACATCTGAGTCATTAACATTGCAGTTCTATCCATCTTTGACCTAGATGGAATGCCTATTGAACGCAATTGGCTTACATCTGAATAAATACGCATGGGATTATGCTGTAGGGCAAGAGTTGTTAAACAGAACTGATGTGTTTTGGGGAAGATGTTAGATAAATGTGGAACTATTCTTGTCCTGATATAAATGAGGCCTCATCTGCACTGCAGAAGTAATCGAGTTCGACATTGCTTTAACTGCCATGGCTCAATGCTATAGAATTCTGGGATTTGTACTTTTGTGAGATATTTAGCCTTCTCTGTGAGAGAGCTCTGTTGTGACACCAAACTACAAATCCCAGGATTCCATAGCTTTGAGCCATGGCATTTAAAGTGGTGTCAAACTCCATTATTTCTGCGGTGTAGTTGAGGCCTCGGAGACATCACTTTCTGTATTTCTGATACACTGTAGAAACATTTATAAAATACATATGTAGGCTGGCACCCTGTTCAATAGCTACAAGACCATAAAATGGATTTACAGTCTCATAACATTTGGGGTTCATCTTTACAGTTATTAACAATTGAACACAATCCCAAAAACCTACATTTTCACCCCACCTGAAGGGTTTCTGAGATGCTGCAGATTGGGGCACTGGGAAATTATATCTGCAATATTTTCCAAGTCTTGGGGTGATTGAGAGAAGCAGTTGAGATAGGACCCCTAAGAAATCCTTTGATTGGGGAGATAGCTGATGGAAAAGGTAGGCTTTGGTACATGGATGTCATCAGTGCTTCATCCTCATAGTTACATCTGATGACACAAGATCTCAAGACTTTTCTTAAAGCTTAATCACCCATCACTATTGCTGCAGAATTTATGGTTCAGAATTTAATACAGATTTATGAGACAATGTGGCATAGTGGTTTGAGTGTTGGACTATGACTAGGGACCAAGGTTTAATTCCCAGTTTGGCCATGAAACCCACTGGGTAGCCTTGAAAAAGTCACATGCTCTCAGCTTTGGGGGAAGGCAATGCCAAACCTCCTCTGAAATCTTGCCAAGAAAACTCATTAAGGTCGCCAGAAGTTGGAAATGACTTGAAGGCACACAACAACAACAAATATGTTAGTTCTGCATTAATGTTAAGGGATTAATGATGTCTAAAGCCAACAATGCAGAAATATATATCTGTCTCTAAAATGATTATATTATCACTGCTTTTCTTTTTAAAAGGGAGCCAATTGCCTGCTTTTGAGCAAAAAGATGTATACAGTAGCAATGTGACCTATATTAATTTGAGTTAATATTTTAAAGTGAATTAAGGGGCATATGAGGTGACTTGTAAAAAGAAAGGGCGCTATGATACAGCTGCTGAGCAAAGAATTAACATCAAGAATGAATGTTCTTCATCATGTGTTCTTTAGTATTTTATATTTCTCTGTCTCTAGCTGTATCTTACCTGTTTTTTTAAAAAATCAAGGCAGCTTACCAATAATAAACTGGTAACACAGCAACACAGCAAAAATACAAAGTTCACTACAGATTAGTTTTTTGTGGGTTTTTCGGGCTGTGTGGCCATGTTCTAGAAGAGTTTCTTTCTGACGTTTCACCAGCATCTGTGGCTGGCATCTTCAGCATCTGTGGCTGGCATTTTCTCTGAAGATGCCAGCCACAGATGCTGGTGAAACATCAGAAAGAAACTCTTCTAGAACATGGCCACACAGCCCAAAAAACCCACAAAAGGCTATGGATACTGGCCATGAAAGCCTACGACTTCTCACTACAGATTCTAAAAGTTTAAAAGAAAACAATATTCTGAAATAGCACTGTATGTCTAAGATCTCTTTCACATTACACAATTATAGCACTTTGATACCACTTTAACCACCATAGCTATATCCTACAGACTTCTGGGATTTGTAGTTTAGTGACGTACTAGAGCTCTGTGACAGAGAATTCTAAATCTCTCATGAAACTACACATTCCAGGATTCCATCAGATATAGTGATGGTAGTTAAAGTGGTGCTATAATTGTATAGTGTGAAAGAGACCTAAAAGCAAGCAGAAACAAAACCAGCTATAACTCTCTTGGGAGGCATTGCAGTTCCTGGGTGACACAGCCCCAAAAGCACTGTGTCCAGTACATTGTACAGTGGGTTGCTCATTGAAAGAACTCAGAAGTTTATTATAGCTCTGAAGCTCTTATGAGGACTTTCACCATATAATGGTTCTTCTCACCATATTACAATCGTCCCTCCATTTTTGCGGAGATCCGTTCCGGACCCCCCCCAAACAAAAATGGAAATTCGCAAATATTCAAGTCCCAGTGGCTTGAATGGCCATGCGCAAATCCATGCATGCACCATGGGCGTACATGCCATTTTAACCCTCCCCACTTGCTGGTCCACAAAGGACCAAGACCGCAGACTTGAAGTCCGCAAAAATGGAGGGACGCTTGTATTTGTAAATTACAATTAAGTAAGGGAAAACAAAGGGATGGTATCAGTCACTTTAATAATGTGACCTCTAACAATTGCTGAAAGTTGGTGGATCTTAAACTTTGTCTGGATATTTATCTTAGGCTTCAGAACTCTGGTGCCACAACAAACTAACAATCTCAGAATTTGTAAAGTTAAAGCAATGTTAAACTGCATGAATTCTGCAGTGTGGAAGCAGCCTATTTTCTACTTTAACTGCCATGGCAGCATCCTATGGAAGCCTGAGGCTTGTAGTTTGGTGAGGCACTAGAGCATTCTGCCTGAAATTTTTAAATACTTCACAGAGCTCCAAATCTCAGGATTCCATACAATGTTGCTGTGGTGGTTAAGGTGGACTCATACCACTATAATTGTATAGTGAGAAAGACATCGGAGTAGTCACAGACAATGGAATTAATAATAATAATAATAATAATAATAATAATAATAATAATAATAATACTTTTTATTTGATATCCCGCCCCTCTGAGATCAATCGGGGCGGCTTACATAATAAAATCACAATACATCATTTAAGAGCTATTCCCCCACCACCACCCTTTAAAAAGTTATTAAATCCATATAATTTAAGAACAATAAATAAAAGGAGGATATATACCTCAGTATAAAACATCAAAACAATAATACAACAAAAGGGGGGAAAAGCGCTGGCGTCAGAGTATGGAGTCTTGCTCTCAAAAAGCCTGATCATAATAGGGGAGGGATCATAATAGGGGAGAAAATTCATTGGGAGCTTATATATGTTATCCTTCTATAGCTGCTATATAGGGGGCTGGAAGTTGGAATTGTATGAATTTCTAGAGGATGTTGATCTTCAACCCCCAGTAGCTTCAGCCAATATTGCTAATGCTGAGGAATGCTAGGAATTGTAGTTCAGTAAACATTCAAAAGGCCATATGGTTCCTACCACTGAGTGAAGACTGCAGAGACAGTATCCAAATAAAGTCAGAATGTGCTCCAGTGTTCAATGAAAGGTTTGAACCACTATCTGGTCAAGCAAAGAATCCTAGTATGTAAGGCCACCACAAAAATAAAGACTGCTGTCTCCCTCTATTCTCACTTGGGATATTTATGTTTCATTCAAAAGTACATGGCTGCCCCTCTGCATCAGAACTTTAAAAAGTTATATTTGGACTAAAGTCCCCAAAATCTCCAGCCAGCATAACCACAGAGGGATTCTAGGTGTGTTGGGTGTTCCCATCAAATGTTTGAAAAGCTCTCAACAGACTTTTAAGATGTTCAGTCTCAGTGTTTCAAAGAAGCCACTGTGAGATGAACTGCACACACACACACACTTTGAGGCAGGAGAAAGGAAAAAGCAGTGTAGCTGACATCCCAAAATCTCAGCGGGAAAAGTTCCCTGTGCCAGACCTTACAAGAAGCAGCCTTTCTAAATTCTCAAGCTCTCACAATGTTGCAAGTCAGAATACATAGGTAGTTGGAGGAGTCTGACTTGGGGAGCCTCAAGTTACACAGTTCAGATGTAATTGGCAGGAAAATTACTTTTAAAAATACAGTCGTAATCCAGAAAGTACCTTTTCTCCAATCTCTGGTTATTGGCTTTTGGCCAATAACTATCAGAAGAATCCTATATGACCTTTTACATAACATAACTTTGCATATACCTAAATAACAGAGGTGCTAAGAAACCCAGTTACTGAATGTGTATTGGGACACGGACAAGAGTGCCTGATGCACATTAGCCCTGTTATGCATTGTGATCCAATGCACATTTGCCTCTTTGCTGGCTCTGCTACATAGTAACATGATACCATCCCTCTACTGGATATGGACATTGCACAACTGTGCAATTCTAATTTCCACAGGTATAAGTTCATTTATAAAGTAGCAATACTCCATCAGGTTTCTGGCCAATATCTTTTAGATGAAAGTACTAAATGCTGAAATATAATTCTCACTTGTTGTCTGTACAAGGAGTTGAAAAGTGCACATTAGGACTCACTGATCAATACTTGATGGCCAAAATCCTATATTGCACAAGGTGGTGTAATAGTTCTAGATGCTGAGGTATGTTGCATCTCAACACTCCTGTCCAACTCACTGTTTAGCTGCTTCATCTACCACCACCCCATTCCATGCCTGGCAGCAAATGCAGGGACTTGGAGCAATAGCTGGCTATGTCTCCATAACCGGACGCAAAATGATTACATTGTCCACTGAGACCCACCAAGGTCCTCCAGAAGTCTCAGCAGATGATGTTCCCCAATTCCCTCCCCATGCCATAGATTAGCTACAGGGAGAGCATCTGCAGTAGCTAAATGGTGGCTCCAGGAGGAACATTTTGTTCATTGCAGAGGAAAGAAAATGCTCCCTTCTGCAATGACCAAAATAATAATAATAATAATAAGACACATGTAGGCATATAGTGAACTTACGCCTTCACATGTCACTAACAGGATGCCAGCCAATATATGTATTCTCCAACAGTATGGTATAGAAAGTTTCATTGTGAAAAGAGATATTTCCTTTTCTGAAAGTGTTCAAGGTCTCTTTTTTTGCTCTCTTTGTTCTTTCAGAAGCCTGATCTCCATGACTCCCCCTCCCAGTTTCAAGCATACCCCCACACGTTTCTTACTGTTTCCAAACAAATGACATAACACACATGTACTTCTGAGAAGAGGCTACTTCTTGGAAGATGTCTTGTAAATGAATCAATGATCTAGCAAATACAAATAGTAGGTTCCATAGCAAATCTGATCTTGGACTGTATCATTTGGAACACAAAGTGTGTGTGTGTGTGTGTGTGTGTGCATAGGATCAAATGTTTTCCATTTAAAATAACCAACTCTATATAAGGAAGTTAGGTTGAGTATTACATTTACCTACGAAAGTATTTCACCTTCACATTCCTTGGCATTTTGATCTCTTCAGAAGAATTGTTAGCACAGAGTACTGAGGTGCTGCTCAGCACTATGACACATCTGGCAGTTGTGATCATAGATGGAATGTTTTTATGCACTATATATATTAGGGTCACAGGACAATTCATAGCATCAGAATGAAAACCAAGATGGTAATCTTCAATTCACTAAACCCTCATACAAGTTTAGGAATTATACAGCTTCCCAGATATTGTTGGACTGCTATGCCCAGAAACTATAGCTAGCCAGTGGCAAAGGATGCTGGCAAACATCTGGAAGGCCAGATGAATCCCACCCCATTCCTTTATATAACTTAGGTCCTCTCTAAACAAGCATTTATTTCACTCTGCTAGCATTGGACATATCAAATGTAATCTTCATCTCCAGATACACTGCATTTTGTGGTTGCATAGCCTGACAGAAAGAAAGAAGGCTGAATATGCTGTTGAGGACAAATATCTGGGTGTTGGAGAGGTGAAAACACAATATCTCATGAAATAAGAAAAGCACATGACTCAGAAAACCATTTACATTTTGAGAAGCATTAAAAATGTTTACA
This sequence comes from Phrynosoma platyrhinos, assembly GCA_020142125.1. Classification (NCBI taxonomy): domain Eukaryota; kingdom Metazoa; phylum Chordata; class Lepidosauria; order Squamata; family Phrynosomatidae; genus Phrynosoma; species Phrynosoma platyrhinos. The sequence goes on from CM034708.1 coordinate 194,969,678, forward strand.
AGTACACAAAGAAGAGGTATATACTATGTTGTAATAGTCCAGTCTTGGATCTGGTGCTAGCAGAAGTGCTATCCGCAAAACATTAATGGGAGAGACAAAGATTAGTCAGAGTGAGTTAAGAGGTTTGAGCAGTGGTTGATTCTCCCATTAGGAGAAATCAGTGATGATTGTACAGTCTTCATAGGTAAGCGATGATGTTGGAAAGGCCTTTAGTTAACCAAAATGTTAGAGATGTGTGTGACTTATGTACACAAGTTAGAAAACTGAAACTTAACTTCCATGTATATGTACTTAAGACTACAATGTATCCAGATCTGAACAGCAGCAAACCTTGCTAAACTACACCAGCCCTGTGTTGTAGTCCTATCTGGGCCACAATAATTCCCTGCCAGACAGTGAAAAGCAGGTGGGTAGTCAAGCTCCTTGCTAGGCAAGCTTCCATGCCCAGTGAGCTGTGTTCACCTTGGTTGGTACTAACCACCGCAGGTCTACAGTGAAATATTTGTGCAATATTTATTAAGTCATCCCTGTACTGAAGTTGAGCTAGAAAATATGAAATCATGAAATATCAAGAAAATGTTCCCAATGTTTAGTCATTTCCCCCCTTGCAATGTACTGCTTCTTTGAGTTCTGTGAGGCCACTTATCAATGAATATTGCAAACACAATTTCAAAAGTCAAAGGCCTTCACAGCCAGCATCCATAGGTTTTTGTGGGTTTTTTCAGGCTGTGAGGAGAATGTATTCCTGATGTTTTGCCTGCATCTGTGGCTGGCATCTTCACCATCATAAAGGACATTATGGCACTCATCCAACAAATTTTTCAAACATTGCCTCACCACAAACTACTTCCAGTGGGATAATGGATTCTATGAGCAGAGAGATGGAATAGCCATGGGAAGCCCTCTGATAGCAAACTTTTACATGGAACACTTTGCAAGGCAAGCCCTGGAAACAGCACCAAAAAAAGCCCACAACATGGTTCCGATATGTGGACAACACTTTCATCATTTGGAGCCATGGAGAATAAGATTTGACCATGTTTTTGAACCATCTGAACAACATCCACCCAAACATCCAATTCACAAAAAGAAAAGGAAGGAACATTACCATTCTTGAATGTCTTGGTCATCCACAAACCAAACCAACAATTGGGCCACATGGTATACAGAAAACCTACACACATGGACAGATACCTACACAGGAACTCCAATCGTCATCCAGGATTGGACAAAAAAGAAGCACAATAAAAACACTGGTAGATTGTGTAAAAAGGATCTGTGAACCCCACTACCTGGAAGATGAACTGAAGCACCGAACCTGGGCTCTACAAGCTAATGGTTACTCCAGCTCAGACATCAGAAGAGCAGCCAGACCCAGAAAAAAACCACAGGCGTAAAGAAAAACAACCACCCAAAGGGAATGTATTTTTATCATACATCAAAGCAGTCAAAGACAGAATAGGGAAACTGATGAGGAAACACATCAAAATCATCTACAGACCTACCGAGAAGATCCAGGAAATGCTGTGCTCAGTGAAGGATAAGAGGGACCCTCTCACGTGCAGCTGTGGACAAGTCTACATAGGGACCACAAAACACAGTGTTCAAACGAGAATCAAGGGACACAAGAGACACTGCAGACTGGGCCAGCCAATAAAATCAGCAACCTGAGCACAAAATGCTATCTGAAAACACTGAAAATTTGGGCCATGCCAACAACTATCAGGTCAGAATGCACAGGGAAGCTATTGAAATCCACAAACACCTGGACAACTTCAACAGGAAAGAAGAAACCCTGAAAGTAAACAAAGTTTGGCTACCAGTCCTCAAAAACACTAAAGTCAGGACTCAGCAAATGCAGACATACTTCACCCAGGGTTTACTTTCAAGGTTTCCCAGCAGGCAATGGACCATTAATTAAACAGACACTAATCCTCTTCACATTTCTTCCCACCCTGAGGCCTTGCTTCAACAGAACAATACAATACACAGATTTACATGCTAATCCTCTCAGCCAAGGGTCACATAATATATATACCCCACTCACTTCCATGCCACCATTCTCTGAAGATGCCAGTCACAGATGCAGGCAAAACGTCAGGAATACATTCTTCTAGAACAGGGGTAGGCAACCTTTCCCCTTTAAGGGCCGAGGGACTTCAGCTCCCAGAATCCCAGGAGCTATTGGCCAACATGGGACTATTGGCCAACATGGCTGAGGCTTCTGGGAGCTGAAGTCCCTCGGCCCTTAAAGGGGAAAGGTTGCCTACCCCTGTTCTAGAACATGGCCTTACAGACTGAAAAACCCACAAAAACCTACAATTACAAAAGTTTAAACAATTTGCAGATTTGCATAACTTCTTTAAATGATAAAATGAGCAAAAGTACAGCACGGTTTATACCAAATCTAGCACATATACAATCTCGCAAAGTTCCATTCACTCCATAAAGCACCAGTGCAGGATTTGCTTACAGAAATCTTGCCACTGACTATTAAATTGTGAACAACCTTAAAGCCCTAACTCAAAAATACAAGAAATATCAAAACAAATACTACAAAGTTGACTATAAGGAATTTAGACTTTATTCCCTCCTAAACCCATACATCATGTTACTTATTTTAGAGTAAAAAGGGTCTAATTCTTATCCCTGGCAAACACAGCTCTTCTCCCCTTTAGCTAGCTAGCTGACTAGCTCACTCGTTCTATCTGCCCTCACTGAACTGATAAGTAGAGACCCTTTAGGATTTCCTCACCCGCTCAGCTAAACTATTTTCCCCCACAGGGTTTATCCTATCTAAGGGCCTTTGCAGACTGCCAGAAATAATGCAGCTTTAACTGTCCTGGCTCACTGCTAGGAAATCATGGGAACTGTAGTTTTTTCTGAGACATTAAGCCTTCTCTGTCAGAGTTCTGGTGCTACAATAAACTACAGTTCCCATGATTCCCTAGCACTGAGCCAAGGCAGTTAAAGTGGACTCAAGCTGCATTATTTCTGACAGTCTGCAAAGGCCCTAAGCTATTTAAGACCTTTTCTATATCCTGCCTTCTTTCGCCTTATTGTCCATAGCAGAAATAGAGCGATGATCCTCCTGATCAAACCCAGTTGGTCAGACATCAATGAGGATTGAATATTGGTCACTGTTTTCGACTTCAGGCTGGTCATGAAATGCAATTAGCCCAGTTGGTTCTTGGTGTTAAATGATAATAATAATAATCCAGTAATGATTATATATGTTACAATTCTTGTTCTGGTATGATGTGAATAAATGTGTTGTTTGAACTTTTTACAGCTCAGTCTCCATCTTATCACTACTCTTTCTTCATATTAAGTGATCATATCAAAGGTGAGCAAAGATATTTGTATGCAAGAGAAGCAAAACTGTTGGTCTGTTTCAGTGTATGGGGTTCCAGGAAGCTAAGAACCAAAGCTTCTTTCCCTTAAAGAAGCAGCTGGTGGAAATTGAGAAGTTCTATGCAACTCATTTCAAAATTGTGAAGGACACCAAGTATTGCAGGACTTTTATGGGAGGAAGAGAAATGGTATAAAGGGGGGAAAACAGTTGAGAAGGATGCTATGTAGATTAAGAAAGACTTTGCTGGGAGGGAAAAAAGGAACTTTAATAACAACAAAAAACCTGGCTGCATCTTACTACCCCCCCTTTTTTTTCTCATTTTTTCAGCTCACAGAAAATTCTGTACTTCCATATACAATCTTGTCTGGTAATTAAGCAATTTGTTTTTGGGAAGGAAATGAAAAGGTAAACTGTCAATTGTGGAATGTAAATTGATTAAACAATTAAATAAAAAGAAATCATGTTGTGTGTTTTAAAGACCTGTGTCTGGTTATTTCTTCACAGTTCCGCATTGTATCACAATGTGGGGTAGCAACAACTGGTTATCTCCTATGTTCTTCCAGTGATCGCGAATCTTTCATTCACAGTGATTCTCATTTTACAGAAGGAATTCTTCTGAGTGCCTTTTCACACTACACAAATACAGTGCTGTGATTATATGAAGGGGTATCATAAAGTTTTAATTATCACCTTTAAAAATTTTTGACAGAAAGTTTGTTTTGATTTGTAGTTGTTAACTTATTTCTATGTAGTCACCATCCAGATTTACACATTTTTCCCAGTGTTTTTTGACTCTTCCAATACCATTATTGTAGAAGTCTGCAGATTGAGCCTTAAACCACTCTTCCACTTCACGAATGATGTCATCTGTGTTGTCAAAATGGCAACCCTGCAATGGATTTTTAATTTTTGGGAAAAGAAAAAGTCACTTGGTGATGATGGTACTGACAAAATTTAATCAAAATAACATAATAACTTCCGGGTGATAATTATTACTTTACAATACCCCCTCGTACTTCATTTGCCATGGTTCCATCCTATGGAAACTGGAATTGGTAGTTTAGGGAAGAGTAATTCTCTCATCAGACTACAAATCCCAGGAATCAATAGAATGTAGTCATGGCTGCTAAAGTGGTATCACACTGCTATATTTGTGTAGTGTGAAAGGGCCCTGAGATTGAAAAAGGAAGGTGGTAGTCAAAACATCTGACAGACTTCAGTACATAATTCTGAGGCCTGAGTCACAAATTTATTAAGATCTGATTGAGATGGTGTTACAGAGTGTGGGTTACTTTTCCATGGCCATAATCACCAGTGAATTCTGGAAGTTGTTGTCTCAAAAAGGACACATACCCCATGAGCTACCTATGACTAATGGTAGCCAAATTATTTTAGCATGTGAGGGAGATATCCCACAAATACCTATTCCCATCACTAACAGCAAAAGGAATAAAATTATAATAAATTAGATTCATTATTCCAGAATCCTGCTGGTGCCTTACAGTGGTGTGAGGGTCATCACACCAGTATAAGGCACTGTTTGTGTCAATTGGTAGCAAGAGTGTGGCACAAAAAGCTTTCTCTGCACCAGAGAAAGTCCTCCTGCTGGCTCCTGAGCAGCTCAAAAGTAGGGTTGGCAGGTCTGGATTTCCCCAGGCCCCGAAATTTCAGGGCCAAACCCTGAGACTTGGAGGTGACAACTTGTGATATCACAAGGGCTGGGACCTGGTGCTGTTACAAAAGGAAACCTGGTGATATCATTGAGCATGAAAACAAGCATCAACCACAGTTTTACAGAATAAAAACAACAACCATCAAACCCAACAAATTAGAAAGACAACACACATCTTTCAAGACAGTGTCCTCACCCTGAGATTCCTCCTCTGTGCCCTGAAATCTGAAGCAGCAGCACCAGAACCTGAGCTCTGGTAACTGTACTCAGGAACCAGTAGGGCTACTTTCTCATCTGACAGAATTGGTTTCCACTGCTCCCATCCCATTTTAGTTGTTTTAGCCCTGCCGTTGCACCTTAGCCACCTTCACCCATGCCAGTACAGTTATGTTGGCCAAGACAATAGCAGTCCAAGAATTTACTCCCTTTTTATGGCATCTAACACCTGATGTTTGAGGGAGCTGACTCACTTTCCGGATAGTAGTGTCGGTCCTGGAACACATTTACTTTTATTTCAGGTTGGGGTAAATGCTCCATCAGTCCCAGAAAGATGAAATAAGAGGATAATAGGGTTTGATTCGTGGGATTACTGGACATTTTCTATGGCCACTCTCATCATCTGACCATATTAAATATAATAATTATTGTTGTTTCTCCACATTCTGGACAAATTTGTTACTAACAACAGCTCCTATGCTAACATGCCTTTTTGGCACAAGACTGTCTCAATAAATTTTGCTGGCTGAGGTGGAACAGATAAAGATCTCTTACCTCCTGTCAAAGAAATCAGGATACATTGTCCAGCTAACTTTATTTTGCCACTGAAGGCAGAAAATCCTCTAAATATCACTCATCAGAAATAAAACAATTAAAATACTGTACTAATGAATTAATTTCCTGACTTTTTGTGGCACCCCAAATCAACTGCCTGAGGTCCAGTAGCCATTGGAGTCAATGTAAGCAGTGTGGGGAATCTGCTCCAGGCCTTATTCCTGGCTTTAAAGGACTTATCCAAGATACTGAAACTTATTCCTGAAATAGGAAGCCAACAGACACCCCGCTATGCCCAATGGAAAGCTTGGCCCCTACCTTTGCACTTTCAGCTATGTTGAAAGCAGACAGCAGGCCAAATCTAACCTTCTATGGAATGTCTATCCTCTTTTGGGCTTCACATCTGGATTGCAGTCTCTGTTCTTGTCTGCAGAAAGGGAGAAGAGAGGGAGCAGGCTGACATTCCCATTTCTTGGTAACTGTCCTTTTGACAGTCGTTTGCCCTACAGCAATTGGCAGGTGATCATGTTTTATCTCCATGCCCCTGCTGATTTCTGCATATCATCAAATGTCTGGGCAAGGGAAAAGAACAGGTCGGTCTGTTGGGGTTCCTTTTAATCCTGGCTAAAATTTCTTGAAACTGTAATGGGAGAAAGTTTAGGGACTGACACAAAACCACCAGCTCTAGCAGGAGATGGGATAATTACATTTCTCTGGGAGCAAAACAGTCCCAGGGTTTGGAAACAGTGCTTCCTTTTACTACAGTTCCCAGAATCCCCCACTGAGCAAAGCTTCTTGCTCTGAACCAAACTACACATGCAGGTGCTCAGTAGTTCTGCACACAGTGCCAAAGAATAGGAAATGCATCTTCAAAATGTGGACCAAAAAGTGTACAGATGGTCATAAAACATTGTTGTTGATATTTTGTGCCTTCAAGTCATTTCTGGCTTGCAGTAACCCGAAGGCAAACCTATCATGGGAATTTCTGGGCCTGAGAGTGTGTGACTAGCCCAAGGTCACCCATTGGGTTTCCATGGCCAGGCAGAGAATTGAACCCTGGTCTCCAGAGTCAATGCTCAAACCACTATGCCATACTGGCTTTCCATAAAATATTGTGCATGTTCATTTGCTTACAGTGTAAGTCTTATATGCATAGAATCAAATAGAGAAGTAACTTTTATATTTTGCATAGAAATGCAATACACATCCCCAAAGCATGGCAGATTGTGAACCAGAGAAAAGTCCCCTTGTCCGAGTTCTAAATCCAATTGCTAGCCCCAACTAGGGTAAGCCTGTTGAATCAATGATTGAATGGTAGATCAACATTTATATACTTTCCGTTTACTGAATAGATCTAGTTTATTTGGAACTGGCAGTTGGATTTAGGCTAACTATTGATGGGCATTTTAAAGGCATGCTTTTCTGGTTGTTCTTTACATGAGACTTCGATCACATGGTCTTTTAAACAGAGGATGCTAGCCTAGCATGTCGGACTACAACTCTGGAGATCAGGGTTTGATTCCTGCTCTGCCATGAAACCCACTGGGTGACTTTGGACAAGTCTCATGCTCTCAGCCTCAGGGGAAGGCAATGGCAAATTTCCTTGGAATAAATCTTGCCAAGAAAACCCCATGATAGATTCTCCTTAGGGTCACCATATATTGGAGACAACTTGAAGGCATACAACAATAATAACAAGATTTTTTTTCAAAAAGAAACAGATTATTTCCTTTTGACAACTTTGCAAAAGGAGGATTTTCCTCCTTATACCGGAAAAGATGGCGACCCTAGCCAACTGACAGCTAGATCCTCTGGGGGGGGGGGGGAGAGAACAAAAGTGGCAAGTGTTAGTGCCTCTCTGGTGAAGTACGAACAATGGAATGTGTTTTTTAATAACACATACCTTTTTTAATATATTAATACCAAAACCTGAGGAAGTACTTTTTTGATTACAACTCCCAGAATTCCTCAGACAGAATAGCCAGAAAATGGAAAATTCAGGAAGTTATAATCCAAGCAGTTGTGGTCCAAGAAGTGGCTTTTCTAAACTCTGATTACTAGGCACACCAAATTGCCTGACACTTCTTACATGATGAGTTAACTTGTATTTCAACTGCTCAGGTTTTAATACTGGTTTGTCTCTCTCTTAAAGATCAAATCGTTCACTGTCACTGTTCCCCTTTCTCCCAGCCTGCCCTTTCTTTCCAAGGAACTGAACTACATATCTGAGTCATTCTGACCCAGGACACCAAGCCACATCCTTGCCAGCTTCCTCCACATGAACATAGATCAAACATTTGTCATCACTCAAGCATGTAATGACAGGAGCATGAGGGTAAATGACAGAGAGAAAACCTCTATCACTCTTGTTGTAAGGGACTGGCTTCTATGACAGTAAAAATCAGTGTTAAGATGGAAATGAAAAGAAAGATGTACAAATCAACATCAGAGAGCCATCAGTTGTCGAATGCATCATTTACGTTACCTTGCATTGCATCGACCCTCCTGTCTTTCCAGCAGATTGAAAATTGTGAACTCTATTCAATGGGTCTTGGAGAAAGGTTAAGGACAAAAAACAAAAAACAGTAGAAGAATCAATTAACCAAGTGCCTGAAAGGCATGAAGACCTTTACAATCTGTTCTGTTCAGTGGCAGCACTAGGAAAAAAAATGAATTTCTGGCAAGAGAGAAAGGAGACATTTTTCCAAACATGTTAGATTTCTGGAAGAAAACTATATACTTTCCATCAAACACTTTCATCATACTGTTAAGCACCCCTGCATACCCCACACATTATTCTGGAGTCCTCATATTTTTATGTCTGGATATAGCATGTTTTTGAGAGATTGGTGACCTTTCAGAAACACTAGATCAGGTTCCCAGGAAAAAAGGATCATCTCTTCCCCCCCCCCACCCCCAGCAATTGAACATCCAGGTGTACAAACCATCTAATCTAAAGTGCTCCTTCTTTTCCCCAAGTAATCCTCATTTCCTCTTTGCACCTAAAGCAGTAACCCATTCTCCCACTGCCTATCCCCTGTTGTGTCCCCAGCCAAACTTCTCCATCCATATTCTCAGGGATATCCTGGTCCAAGCACTGTTTTTATTACATTAAAGTTAAAACTATCAACCTGTCTGGAATCCCATTGTCAATTCCTGGGACAAGTAATTCAGGGGGAATACAGACTGGCCAAAAGGGCCAGCCTGGGGGTGAAGTTGGGGCATGGTGACTACACGCTGGCCACCCCAAATCTGCCCCAATGCCACCATCACACCGTGTGCCCCACTGTTCAGACACGCTGCACCAATGGAGCACGGAAAAGCTACTGCTGCTGCAGCAAGGGCAGCTTTTTGCCACTCCAAAAAGGAGTGACATTTGCCAGCTCTTTTTGGAGTGGCAAAGTGCCAGATTGGGGCTGCAGCATGCAGTTGCTACAGCCCTGATCTGGAAAGGAAAGGGGCAGCGGGACGCCACCCCTTAGGGGCTGTCTGTATAGCCCTTCAATCTGTTACCTGGCTAGATAGCCCATCATCTAGGGGTATTTTAAGGTATAAATATGGTTTCAAAACCTAACCTCTGTACACACAACCCAGCCCGCATACATGCCTCATTGTTCTGTGTTCTGTGTATGTTCTGTGCCACTCCAGCTCCCTACAGTCTTTTTATTGGAGAGATACTTATATCTCACTGCAACTCCTAAAAATTCTGCTGTCCCCTTTCCATATTTTCATTTCTGTTAGCTCTGCATGCTGTGTTTGTGTGAATTGCTATCTGGCATGTACAATTGCAGTCTGCATATTTTCTAAATAAATAAAACCTTCTTAATTCACTGAAAGCCTGAAGTCCTCCTAGTTAGTACTGGTATATATTGGTGCACATGGTCCAAATATTAACCTCTTGCAACACTAATTTCTCCAGCATTTGAAGTATCACTGACAGTTGGTGGGGAGCCCCCAGTTGCCCCACCTATTCTTTGGGTAACAATACTGAACATATTTTCTCCAGATTAAAGTAATACCGATCCTGGTGGAATCCATTTTGGAGCAAGCATGTGTAGCCTTATTTTTGTAGGAATGCTTGATGTTTATACTAAACAGAGTGCAGCAGGACAATTTGTACAATATGCGCTTGTGGTAGAAACAGGTTGCTCTTCCAAGGCAGAAAGAAAACTTATTGTCTCAAAAAATCCATCTTGGGATAGGAAAAAAGACAGACAAAAGCCATACTTGATTACAAGATTCTCTATAAGATCATGTGTGAAGGCACACTAGCAACCGTTATTGGTGATTGAAGCCCCATGGCTGCTCTTTTCTGAGATAAAAACAACATAGAGGACCATTAATTTCTTGAAGAAGGGGGAAGTCACTTTAAGTAAGAGGTAAGTAAAAGGCTTGAGCACATAGACCAAAGAAAGATACACAGAGATGAAACAAATCACAGACATTATCTAAATTCCTCTCTTCCACTACTCACTGTATTTGTGTTGCAAGATTTCCAATATAGTAATAAAGGACAGTCAAAATTCATGGGGTGCAGGGTTGACAGGCAGTAGCTGTTAACATGTTTGTGTTCTACCTAAATATCAAATGAAAGTATTTCTTTCAGTTAGCCATGTATTTCTCTCCAAAATTAACATATTTTATGCACTCATAAATTATATCTTCACACATTTCTGTCTTTATGAATGGCCTACACATCAAAATACACAAGTTTCTGGTATCTAATTCAGGGCCTTTGCAACTGCGAGAAATAGTGCAAATTGAGTCGACTTTAACTGCCCTGACCTAGTGCTAGGGAATCATGGGAACTGTAGTTTATTGTGGCACCAGAGCTCTCTGACAGAGAAGGCTCATATCTCAGAAAAAAATACAGTTCCCATGATTCCCTAGCATTGAGCCAGGGCAGTTAAAGTTGACTCAATTTGCACTATTTCTAGCAGTCTGCAAAGTTTTTCAGTCAATATAAAACAAAAAGGTTCCCAAACCTCAAATAGAGGGTATCCCTTATAATAAGGGACATCTGCAAGCCCTAAAAGGCACAAGCTTTCTGACTGTCAAATAAAGGGCATCTCTTATAATAAGGGCACTTGGCAATACTACACTATTTATAAACATTAATGTCTGGGGTTTGTAGCCTGTTGTGCCACTTGAGCTGTCAGGCTGAGATTTCTAAATGCCCCTCCCTAAACTGTAAATCCCAAGTTCCTGCAGAATGAAACTATGGCAGTTAAAGTGGAATAATTGTGCTAAAATTGTATTGTGTGAATGGGCCCCAGGTAGCAAGCAATATTTGTATAAATGATTTCTTATACATAGTCATTGAAGACATAGGAGCCATCTCCAGTTTTCACTCTGGCAACCCTAAATGAAGCTACTTAAGCAACAAAATCTTGAAATGTCTTCTTTGCTGCTGGGCCCCAAACAGATACCACAATCTGTGTAAATCTCTTGGACATGCAGCAGCTATAAGCTTATCCAGAAGTCTCAGGAAGTACTGAGCATTCTTTTTGCTTTGATTTTACCTGTATATTTCCAGATTTGTATCCAAACTCTGTCTTGAAATATCTTGGGTTTCCCTCACTCCCTCCTCCCTTGTTTTCCTTCCTCCTTCTCCCACTGATTGTACGCTACATTTAGACTCATGATGCATTTCAGAAGGGAGCTGGTGTGATGTAGTGGTTTGAGTGTTGGCAACCCTAAGGTGAACCTATCAGGGAATTTTTCTGGGGCTGAGAGGATGTGACTTGCCCAAGGTCATCCAGTGATTTTCCATGGCTGAGCAGGGAATTGAACCCGGATCTCCTGAGTCCTAGTCCAATGCTCAAACCATTACACCATGTTGGCTCTCACTAGAAAACACTGACTGTACTCATGCTGATTTGATAAACTGTGTATTATGCAGAACTTGGGAATGTTCTTTTTTTTTTTTTTTTTTTTTGAATACAGGTCCCAGAACTTCCTAGCAGCAGGGTTTGGGGAGTCTGGGAGTTCTAGTGCCCCCCAAAAAAGAAATGTTCTCAAGACCTGTTATGGATTACTGACAGCTCAAATGCATCAGTGTATATATTGTCAAGATGAGCAATGCACAAGCATTCCTGGCCACCACCAAAACCTGGGCTTCCAGGTTCAAGGTTGAGTCCAGGAGTACACCCATGCTGCAAACTTGCATTTTCAGCAGGAGTATGATTCCATCTTGTAAAAGCTGAATTCCTGTTCCCCAACTGAATCTGACTTTTGAATGTCCAGAATGTCCTAAGTTTCCATTTGTACACCCTCATCCAGTCCATTATTGATGGATGACAGGCACTAATTTTAGCCTGAACCTGAAAATGTTCAGTACCTTGGATAGCTCCTTTATGAATCCCAAGGTATAGTCATAGCTTCACAGACATTATAACCAGCAGGCTGCACTGTTATATTTTATATATATATATTTTAAGACAGAGCAAAAAACGGCAGCTGCTACCTACCCAAGTAAAGGTAGCTAAAGTCAGCTAAAATAAAGAAGTTGGAAGCATGAGTGTTCATAGACTTAAGTCTACTTCCTCAGATACATTCGGTGGAGGAATGCATCTGAGGAAGTAGACTTAAGTCTACGAAAGCTCATGCTGCCAACTTCTTTCTTTAGTTAATTTCAAAGGTCCTACAAGATCTCTCTACATACTATTCTACAGACTAACATGGCTATATGTATCTTTGAATTCTACCAGCTAAAATATTTTGACATAAGGCAGAAGTGCCACTCTCCCCACTCCCAATAATTAAAAAATACAGTAATAAAACATTTTCCAATTATAATTCACTGCCCTTCCATAACAGCCAAAATCTGCTCTTTGATTTGGCTACCCCACTAGGCTCAGTGATAGTGCATAGTATTACTATGGGGTGTTTAGGCACAACGTGGAATCAGGAGGTAACGGTGGAAGCTGAACGCTGGGTTTTGTTTTGTTTTATTGGCTCCTGGTCTTTTCTTTTTTCCTTGTACATATCCAGGATGAAAGTATTCCAGATTCGGCTGGAATAGGGTCTTGAGCATTTTAAGGTCAATTGAAACTGAGTGCCATCTTTTTTTTCCAGAGCAAAATGAGCAAATAGCACAAGATGCTGACACTGGTGGAAGAGCTTTAAGGAATAAGAACCATGTTGTTGTTCAGCTTCTTTCAACCCTCATAATTCAGTGATGCCAGCTGATGCCTGGATAGAAGCACTGACTCATGTCAGTTCATGAAATACTGAACTGAAGGAAGGGGAGGCAAGGCTCTCTGGGGAAGAACAGAGGCCAGCTTGCTGTGTTTGCTAAAGCTCTTTATGTACAAGCTGGAAGACTTGGTCACTCGCAGACTGAATGGGGAGAGATAATCAAATATTTCTTCTCCATACAAACCCAGCTGAGATCAGACCATGGCTGTGGGATCTATCCAAATCAGTTTGATTGTGCCCATTTGTGCTCTGCTGTTTGCCTCAGGGTGAACTATATTTTCCCTTTCCCTCAAAGGGTAAATGGAAGCTTATGGGGAGGTCATTTCAGATTGAGAAAAGAGCAAGATGGGAGAGCGATTAACTATAATACACCCTGTTGTGTGCCTTCAAATCATTTCCAATGTATGATAGCCCTAAGGTGAACCTATCATGGGTTTTTCTTGGCAAGTTTCTTCAGAGGGAGTTTGCTATTGTCATCCTCTTAGGCTGGAAGAATATGACTTGCTCAAGCTCACCCAGTGAGTTTACATAGCCAAGTCAGGATTCGAACTCTGGGGGATGCAGACGAGGGCGTCCAAGACACCCTGGTCCGCAGCGCCGCGGGGCCAAGGCAGCCTCACCCCGGCACTTCTCCGCCGAATCTAAAAGAAGCGCCAAATTGGCGCTCGTTTTAGATTTAAGGGAAAGTGCGCCCCAAAAGCGGCGGGCGCACTTTC
>CM034708.1:194983491-195001854 GCA_020142125.1 Phrynosoma platyrhinos
CCCTGCCTGGAAGACGACTCTATTAGTCGTCTGCCGAGGCAGTTAGTCCAATGCTCAAGTCATTACACCATGCTGGCTATCCCATCTGATTTTAGAAGCTAAGCAGGGGTAGATCTGGGTCCCTTTCATATTACATAAGTACAGTGCTCTGAGTCTGCTTTAACTGTCATGAATGGGAAAGGGCACTACCTCAGTTGTTCCAAATATCTTGGTGTGGTTTTGCTTTCCTTTTCCTCTAGCTTCGTAGCCTCAGTCCAATTCATGGAAGAAGGGGTGGTTTTTAAGGTAGACTGGAAGACTGTAAAAGATCTGAGTTTCCATCCTATGGGATCTTGAGATTTGCTCTTTAGGGAGAGATATTTAGAATTCACAGCCAGAAGGCTCTAGTGACTGTCTAAATGGAAAATGCCAGGATTTCATTGGATGGAACCATGGCAGTTAAAGTGGAATCATAGTGCTATAACTGCATGGGGTGAACAGGCACCTGGTTACTACTTGGTTTGGGAGACCACTAAAGAACATTAGGGCTCTCCAGATAGGGCTAATTAAGAATCCTACATGAAATCCTTGACTATTTGCTGCTAGTCAGATTTGACAATACAGTGGGCCCTTGGTATCTGATAGGGTTTGGTTCCAGGACTCCCTGTGGATATCAAAATCTGTGTATGCTCAAGTCCTGTTATATATAATGGCATAGTAAAATGGTATCCCTTATATAGAATAGCAAAGAAGGTTTGCTATTAGGAATTTATACTTTTTAAAAAATATTTTCGAGCCACAGATAAATGATCTGTGGATAAAGAATTGATGGCTATGAAAGGCCAACTGTACTAGACTCAGTGGACCAATGACCTGCCTAAGGTGGCTTTCTGTGTTCCTGGTCTTCAGGCAGAGCAAGTTGACTACAGACAACAGATAGAGAGGACAACAGCATAGCTTTGCAGGATGAAGCCATGTGCTAAGCAGCCTGCTTTGCATCCACTAGGATAGTCTCTTTAGGGAAGAAGACACCACTGTCAGTGCAATTGAATTTTGCAAAAGGAAGGAGCAACTATCTCAGTTGGCCCAAATATCTTGGTTTGACCTTGCTTTCCTTTTCCTCCAGCTTCATAGCCTCAGGTCCAAAACACACTGCAGAAATAATTGAGTCTGAGGCCACTTTAACTGCCCTGGCTCAATGCTAGGGCATTCTGGGAACTGTAGTTTTGTGAAACATTTAGCTTTCTCTGTCGGAGAGCTCTGGTGTCACAATAAACTACAGTTCCCAGGATTCCCTAGCACTAAGGTAGGACAGTTAAAGCGATCCAAACTGGATGATTTCTGCAGTGTGTTTTGGATCTTGGTCCAATTCATGGAGGAAGTGGCTGTTTTTAAGGTAGGCTGGAAGACTGTAAAAGATCTGGGTTTCACTTTGAAATTTAAAGAGCTGTCCAGCTGGTGATACTCCCATCCCTCATGACCCCCCTTTTCTATTAGTATTCCTGACCATGGCATCACTGCCAGTTTTTCCATAAGTTTACTAAAATCATAGAATCAGAGAGTTGGAAGAGACCACAAGGGCCATCCAGTCCAACCCCCCTGCCATGCAGGAACTCCCAATCAAAGCATACCCAAACGATGGCCATCCAGCCTCTGTTCAAAGACCTCCAAAGAAGAAGACTCCAACACACTCTGTGGGAGTGTGTTCCACTGTCGAACACTCCTTACTGTCAGGAAGTTCCTCCTAATGTTGAAGTGGAATCTCTTTTCCTGCAGCTTGCATCCATTGTTCCGGGCCCTATTCTCCAGAGCAGCAGAAAACAAACTTGTTCCCTCCTCAATATGACATCCCTTCACATATTTAAATAGGGCTATCATATCACCTCTTAACTGTCTCTTCTCCAGGCTAAACATACCCAACTCCCTAAGTCTCTCCTCATAGGGCATGGTTTCCAGACCCTTCACCATTTTAGTGTCCCTCCTGTGGACACGCTCGTTTTTCAACATCCTTTTTTAATTGTGGTGCCCAGAACTGGACACAGTATTATTCCAGGTGAGGCCTGACCAACGCAGAATACAGTGGCACTATTACTTTCCTTGATCTAGATACTATACTTCTATTAATACAGCCTAAAATTGCATTGGCCTTTTTAGCTGCGGCATCACACTATTGACTCATGTTCAACTTAAGGTCTACTAGGACTCCTTGATCCCTTTCACATGTAGTCTCATTAAGCCAGGTGTCCCCCATCCTATATCTGTGCATTTCATTTTTCCACCCTAAGTGCAGTACCTTATGCTTGGCTTCGTCTTTCCACTATATAATAGATTCCAGTCACTTTCATCTAAGGATTCTGCCATTTCCACCCCATTAAGCAGATCCTCATCCTGTTCTGCCATCCTGTTGGTCAGGATCAGATCCAAAATAGATAACCCCCTAGTTGCCTCTTCCACCTTCTGGAAAATAAAATTATCTGCAAGGCAAATGAGGAATTTGTGGCAGAATTTGGATCCCACCAAACATCAGGAAAGTTGTCTCCCATTACTACTACATCTTTCTGAATGTGTGGTCATCTCTTCCAGGAAGGTATTATCCAAGTCCCCAATTTGGCTTGGAAGTCTTGATTAGATCCTCACAATGACAACCCTATTTTTCACTCCCCTTTATTTATTTATTTTTATCCAGGTGCTTGAAGACACACAACAGCAACAACAAAAATCTAATTCAGCATCAACTTGGTTTATTGAAAGGAGAGCGATCCCGGCTTGACTTTTAAGAACTCCTGCCTGGATGGACAAATCAGTCAGTTTTGCTTTCCTCCACCTTTCCATTTTTTAAAAGCTCAGGTCTGCCATATTTATGAAGAGCTCTGTGGGTTTTAGTAAGTTCTTATTTTTAAAAGGAACCAAATTAAATTCTCATCCGTTCTTAATGAGTTCCATGGCACTTAATCTCAGCTAAATGTGAACAGGGTTCTAGCCCAAGGCTTCTCAAATAAAGTGATAAAGATCATTACAGAGTCAGACAGACACTGTGTGGAGATCCTCTAGCTAAATAGGATGAGCTGCAAGTGAAAAACAAAACCTCCTCTTTCGTAGCCAAGCAACTCCTTTCTGCCCAGCAATACCCTCCATCTAGCCGGGAGGAGGAAGAGAATGAGCAAGAGAATGTGCCGAATATTCATCTTGTCCAATGGGAGCACAGACACGTCTCAGACAACCAATGAAAGCACTGTGAACAGGTAGTAACAGCTAAATTCATCTCACATAGCCCAACCAATCACATCTCTCAATGGCTCCTCTGTTAAAGGTTGACTGTGAATTCATTCACACATATCCAGCCACAGAGAGATTCTGTTTTAACACAGATACAGATATAGGTAATATGTGGCCCATCAGATGTTGTTTTGGAGTGCAGCTCCCATCATCCTTTACCACAAGCTATGCTGAGTAGGAATGATGGGAGTTACAATCCTACAACATCTGGAGGGTCACTCATCACCACAGTAACACTCTCTGGAACCCTCTTCATACAACTGTATAATAAGGCAGTAGTTGTCACAAGAAAATAACTTTCCCTTTGTCACTGCCTGGTTGTGTGAATACCTACATACCTGGGATTCAAAATGTTGTTGCTGGTGTAAAGTCCAAGGAGATTATCACACAGGAGGCTAAAGTGTCTTTAAAGTGCCTTTAAATTGTCATTGATGTGTGATCGGGGTTCACACATTCCCTCACTGGTTGTGTCTGTAAAGTGCCATGAACTCTTCCTTTATTGAAAAATGATGGCTCTAAGGACATGTTACTGATGGGATAGGCAAGACACGTCCATGACATTTTACAGACACTTTACAGACACAACAAACATGCAAGTGTGTAAACCCTGATTGCTCATTAATGACAATTTAAAGGCACTTTAAAGACACTTCAGCCTCCCGTATGATAATCCTATAAAGCTTTCATGGCCAGCATCCATAGTTTTCTATGGGTTTTTCAGGCTGTGTGGCTACGCCATTCAGCACAGTACAACACACAAACAAACTCCACCATTAACATGTAAAAAAAAAAAAACCACCACTTCCTCCCAAACAAGGGTCTCACAGGTATATATACTCCACACACTTCCATGCCACCACCCTCTGAAGATGCCAGCCACAGTTGCAAGAGAAACATCAGGAATAAATTCTTCCAGAACACAATCCCACAGCCCGATAAACCCATAGAAAACTATGTTGTTGTTGTTGTTGTTGTTGTGTGCCTTCAAGTCATTTCCAGCTTATAGTGACCCTAAGGCGACCTATCATGGGGTTTTCTTGTCAAGATTTGTTCATTGCCTTCCCTTGATGCTGCGAACATGAGACTTGCCCAAGATCACCCAGTGGGTGTCATGGCCAAGCTGGGAATCGAACATGGGTCTCCAGAGTTGTAGCCCAAAACTCAAACCACTACGCCATGCTGGGATTCAGAACAGAAGCTGGATAAGAGTGAGAATGGATTATCTGCAGAAGCATGCCAAAACCCAAACTCCAGGTGTGGCTTCTTTGGAATTTTGTTGGCAATAGTTGGCAAAGTGGAAGCATCTGTGGGAAACGAGAGCATGACTGCTCCTCTCTGGAATCCAAATGAATGCAGGCTATTTTATGTCGACTTTTGTTGTTGTTGTGTGTCTTCAAGTCATTTCTGACTTATGGTGACCCTAAGACAAACCTATAATAGGGTTTTCTTAGCAAGTTTCTTCAGAAGGAATTTGCCATTGCCGTTCTCTGAGGCTGAGAGACTGTGATTTGCCCAAGCTAATTAACTTAAAGACATGAGTTAAAGACACATCCATATATTTGAACATTTCTATATTCAAATCAATACATAAACATCAATGCACATAAATTTGTAAATTCAAATCAATATATATATATATATATAATAGCATACACAGACAGATATATACAGAGATAAATGTCCTCCCTTTTGTGGTGATTCATACAAGTTATGGATATTATTATGATGCATATTAGGCATATAAGTCTTATCATATTTGGGTCCTGCATATTATCGTAAGTGCTAATGCTAGAACAAATCTTGCAAATTAGAAGCCTGTCTGTTTTCATGATGACCCTTTCATCATTACCTGACATCATAGGTTCCCAGGTGAATGGAGGCTGCAAAAGCAGAAAACCCAGTGGCAGAGTTTAGGTCCCAGAGTTTGGGATTCGAAGGATGTGAAAATATGTCCTTTTTCACATGAATGGCTGCTTCCCTGCTCATGAAAGTATGGAAAGAAAAGGGCAGAAGCATACCCTCCGAGTTAGAGAAGAGAAGAGATCCAGAATATTACTCACCATGTTTACTTCAATCCAGTCTTGCTTCAGAGCATCTTATCAACAATAAATTACAATTAACTTTGCCAACAAAACCCATTATGATGCATCCACCATATGGCAAAAGCAAAATATATCAAACACACATAAGATGCTGTCTCTGGTAGCACAAGATCAGATGCAAAGGAGAGGATGAAGTTAACTGGGGTTTGTCAGGATTGGCCTTACCATTAGACAGAATGAGATGGTTGCCCCAGGCAATGGATTTGGGATATCATGCAAAGAGGCACAGCTTGAGAGTTAATTGCATTTTTACTGTTAATGATGAGAAAAAGGGAGAGAGAGAGACTTGTGGGATTTTCTCTCTCAGGTACCAAAATCATTTTGGTTATGTGGGTGGCAGGGATGCATCTCAGACATATAAATTTCTTCTGTCTGACCTAGAATGTATACCCAGTTCACATTTCCCCCTTTTAAAAAGAAGCATATCAAAGCAATTTCAGATACAAAAATACCTTTAAAGCAGACACAGACACATATTGTTAATTCTCAGTCCACATAGGCCAAGTTACTTTAAAAGTGGCATCATTATTAGATTCATTGTTTGCTATTTAGCATGGGAGACAAAGGCCTCATTCCCACTATGATTTAAAGTGAATTGCAGATCGGGTTATATGACCATCATTCCCACTTGAAACCAGTTCCAATCCTATTGAGCTCAGTTGCAATTGCGATGAAGCGAGGCAAATGCAAAATAATAATAATAATAATAATAATCCTGCATTGGTAGGGTTGGTGTCACCTGGTGTGGTAATTCATGGTGTCTCCCACCATTGACCTCCTCCTATACCACACTATACAGGATCATTAGTCATGTTTTTGTACTAATGTTACTCATAAATCGTAATTCCCATATATCACTGAATGTAATGGTAATAGTTGTGATGCAAACAACTAGCACAATTAAAACCATACTTTTAAATTACAATATCATAGGCACAGCCTGATATGTATTTACATATATATAGTTTCATGTGCTTAAAGTGAAAATTTGGTAAGAAGAGATGTTTTTAAAGATTTTTCTTATTAAAAAATGAAAAATTTAAACCTGTTTTAATTTTAATTTAATTTTTTTTAAAAACTGTGAGGCCTCTTCCTTCTCCTCCCACTGAGCCTCACCCTGTTCACACCATTTCTTCAGCATTTTAAAGGGATACAGGCAAATGCCACAGCCTGTTTCTGTCCAAAGGCAGATGTTTGAGGAACGGTGGTGTCACTTCCTCTTAGGGTGACACCTGATGTGGTCCGCACTCCCCCCCCCCCCGCATCCCTGTAGTGATGCCACTGATGGTTTGCAGTGTCACAAGACAAGGATTGATTAGTAGTGACACCAAAACTGAGAAATGGAGAAAGCTCTTTTCCTCTCATAGCTTGGCCTGTCCTAAGGCAAAGTGAAGTCTCAGGTGGCAAATGTTGAGAGGCAGTTGTGTTTTCCCAGCCATTCCTCTGGAGCTCTCTCCAACTTATCCTCCATCCCCAAACACATCTGCTGCCCTCTATCCTGTTGCTAGGGCTGAAAAAGATTCAACTGCCAGTCCAGTTGGCTTCTGTACATGGAATTTTCCCCATTTGCCTCAGGCAGCTAAATCTCTTGGGCTGACCCTGTGCTTCCTAAATGTTCATTTCGATCCCCATCTATGTGGGAACTAATATGCAAATCAGGTACCGTAATTATGATCTAATGTTATTTAATATTAAAACAGGAAACATAGCATAAGCTGGACAGTGAAAAATGCTGACAGGGAAAAAAATCAACTCATCTGAGATGTGATGCTGGAGACGAGTTCTGAGAATACTGTCGACTGCCAAAAAAGATCAATGGATGGGTCCTAGAGCAAATCAACCTGAACCCTTCCTAGAAATAAAGACTGAGGTTGTCATATTTGGGGCATATCATGAGAAGAGAGGATGCACTAGAAAAGACTATAATGCATATGTAAAGTGTATGGCAATAAGAAAAGAAGAAGACTGCATTCCAGGTGGATAGATTCAGTCAGAGAAGCCACAGCCATGCAAGAACTGAGGTGGATGAGGACAGAGTGATTTGAAAGTCTCTCATTCATGGGGTCACCATAAGTAGAGATTGGCTTGAAGGCAGCTGTAACCACCAGGTTACACAGGATTCTTCTTCTGTCCTATCCTAAATAGTTAGAACTATTTCTCTAACTTTTGGTCTTCCAACTAACTTACTACTAAGTGTTTTTAATATAGTTGGTAGCATGTTTTTGATGTTGTTACTTATCACTTCCAGACACTCCTTTGTGAACAAGAAGAAAATAACTTTTATTTACAGAAAGAACTTATGATGGTTTCTCTTTTGATAGTTGGTTCTCAAAGCTTGTGGTTACAACATATACATCACTTCACTTGTTACAAATTGACTTTGTTTCAGTTCACTCTATGACTTCAGTTACACTTCAAGTATGTTTTAGTTCTTTATACAACCTTCCATTAAAGCTCATTCATTAGGAGTATAAATCCTATGAAATTCTCACTTTATTCATAAGTTACAATTCCACAGAATAAGGTGGATATGAGCCTTGCCTTTACTGGCTCTTCACTTCTCAAAACCACATTACTTTAAACTGACTTCACAGGATGTCTTTTGTCTTTCTAAAATCTTTCCTCCTTATATGGGAATCTGAATCCCATTAAGGCTTAAACCTTTATTTCCTACAGCACTCCTGGCAGTTCTATGATACATTCACCTTTCTTAACAGCTCCTCCACCTTTTTATAGCTGTTCATCAGGCAGGTCCCCACCTTTTTGCCAGCCCTGAATATTCCATTCTGCCAGTGTCTCTCCATAGCAGTTAATAACAATAAATGTAATATTAGATAAATTTAATTTAGACAAGTTGCAGAATGCAGTTGTTTTTTTCTTGGTCCAGAATCTGATTGCTTTGGGGCAGAATTTACAGAGGGGAGTTACTCCAAGAGAACACATGGGCTGGCTCATAGCCCTTATGATGTCTAGATTTTAGACCAGCCCAATTATAAGTATGAGAGACAAGTGAAACAGAACAACAATCCTCTCATGCATAAAATAAAGACCAGAGAAGAAAGGCAGCACTACTCTCAACTTTACTGCATTCAGAATTCAAGGCAAAATTCATTTCTTTGCTGTCTTTACTTCTGCTCTAGAAGGATTTTATACACTGAGAGCACCCTGCTTGTTCATACTGGGTGCCTACTTCAGAACTCTGTAGTTAAAAGCATAGGCTTTACCCCAGGCTAGATTGAAAACCATAGCAAAGAGTTTAGAAATTAAGCCCAAGAAACGTATGTGTGTGTACGTGTTGTGAGGAATCTTTCCAGGAAAGAGCAACAGCAAAGCATAAAACACAAATACAACTTGGTTTAAAAGGAAGAGGGGAATCTTTGCAATTTTGTGTATGTGCATGTGTGTTCACACACAAAACCAATATAAATGTTCTAAAGCATTTTAAAAAATCTTTTAACCATCTTTTTCAAATACTGCAAGGAATGAATGAATTTTCAGGCAGTTTTCATTTGGAAGAAATATTGCTATCTGTCAGCATTTCATTTACCACCAAGATGAATATTGCCTTCTCAAAATACTCAGCATTGGTTAATATTAATGTTACAAATGGTTTTGAATCAAGCATCCCCCTATTTTGAATATCTCCTTTCACCCACACATATAACAACTCAATTTATAATCAAAGGAAGAGACCTACAGATACAAAACTTAAAAGATTGCCTGAACATTAGGCTCACACTTGTTAAACAAAAATGTTTTCAGCTAACAATTTGGTTGAAGCTGTGATATCCTAAAATGCTGGGGAATCCCCTTGATTTAGTGAGACTGATCAATCCTATCTTTCGGTGAAAAATGAGCAGCACAAGGCTTGATCTTATTCCCTGAAATTTCTGAAGTTTACATATGACTCACAGTGGTTTTGATCAGATCTGTTACACTTATATCCTGTATAATAAGTGTAAAGCCTGCATGGGTGTGGTACATGTGACCCTTTATATTTTTGTGGGGGGGGTTGTTTTAATAATACTGTTTATTAAATTCAAACAGAGAATACAAAGTTCAACAGAGAAGAATAGGAAACCAAGCTTTTCTATGACTAAAATGTAGAAATATCATCTGATAAAACAAAAAAGAGAAAATATAGAAGAAAACAGAAAAAAGAAAAGAAGTACTTCCAATCTGTATATCAACAATCATATCTTATCTCAGTCTATCTAATTAACCATACCTGGGATCAAACATGGATAGAAACGGGGACTGCACTCAGGAAATCAGAAGATTAAAAATGGGGAAGGTGGCTATGAAAGAACTAGAAAAGATTCTAAAATGCAAAGATATACAACTCAGCGCAAAAGGTAGAATCATACCCCAAACTGAGACTGTTGTACTTTGGACACATTATGAGAAGGGAGGACTTTTTGGAAAAGACAATAATGCTGGGGAAGGTGGAGGGAAGTAGGAAGAGAGGAAGGCCACATGTCAGATGGATGGACTCTATTAAGGAGGTTATGGATATTAAGGGTTGCAGGAATTAAGCAGAGCAGTGGAGGACAGAGGGTCTTGGAAATGTCTCATCCATAGAGTCACTATGAGTTGAGATCGACTCGAGGGCAGTTAACAACAACAATCCTTCTATTATTACAATCATTCTAACCTATTTTAATCAAATCCTACAACTATTAGTTCACCTTTATCTTTCCTCAAAAAGTCCATAGGGGATCCACTCTTCAAGAAATCTTCTTAATGATCCATCTTGATTTTAAACAATTTATCATCTCTGAAAAGACCATCAATTTTGTCATCCACTCATCCATAGGGGATATGGCTAAATCGTTCAATTCCTGTGCATATAACAATTTGTGGCTGTGATCATATACTATAACAATCTTCCACGTATTTTTTTCTAATTGTAAGTCCATAAAGCCCAAAAGAAAAATCTCAAGTTTCATTTGAATATTCCTTTTCAAAATCTTGTGCATGAATGTATGCATTTGTATCCAAAATTTTTAGCTTTCACACATATCCACCAGGCATGATTTTAAAAATATCCTTTCTTGTTTTTTTATACTTCAAACACATGTTATTAAAATCTTTATACATCTTAGGCTGCATCTGTACTGCACAAATAATCAAGTTTGATACTACTTTAACTGTCATAGCTCAGTGCTATGGAATTCTGGGAACTGTAGCTTGTTGTGGCAGCAGAGCTCACTGACAGTGAAGGCTAAATGTCTTACAAAACTACAGTTCTAAGAATTCCATAGCATTGAGCCATGCCAGTTAAAATGGTGTCAAACTGGATTATTTCTGCCTTGCAGATGCGGCCTTAGATCATTTTTCAGGAGTTATATAGCAATGGTACATCATTTTACATTTTTTTCTATATAAATAAACTAAATTTTAGCCCTTTTGTAAATTTCCACTGTTCCATCTGTATATTATGATGTCTATTATGATGTCTTTATCACATTTCAACAACTTATACAATCTAACTTTGAGGTGTTCATCTTCTGTACATAATTGTTTTTCAGACTCTAATATTTCTTGTTCATTCTTTGTTATCTAATTTAACCCTCTCAAACATTTGTAAATATGAAAAACAGTGCAACATAAATCCCTCTAGTTGACTTTAATCATTAATTGTAGATTAACCTTGAGACTTCACCAGCAAATCTTTATGAGTTAATCATCTTTGTTTCTCATCTCTCTTCTGTAGAAAGCCTCCTGTGCTGAGATCCACAGAGGTATTTTGGAACACAATCTACTTTTATATTTGGTCCATATTCTTAACAATGCTCTCTTTACAAAATGATTTTTAAAATCTACATTCACTTGAGTTTTGTTATACCATAACTATCCATGCCACCCAAATCTCAAATTATATCCCTCCAACTCCAATAGTCTTCCATTTCTAAGCACTGTCTATTCTTTCAATCAAACTAAATAACAGGCAGCAAAATACAACTTTAGATTCTGTAAACCCATTACACCTTTTAATATTTTAAATCTAACTCTTGTCTTGCCATCTAAATTTAGACAGATCCTTCTGCCAATGCTTCAAAGGTATATCGTAGGGGTAGGCAACCTTTCCCCTTTAAGGGCCGAGGGACTTCAGCTCCCAGAAGCCTCAGCCATGTTGGCCAATAGTCCCATGTTGGCCAATAGCTCCTGGGATTCTGGGAGCTGAAGTCCCTTGGCCCTTAAAGGGGAAAGGTTGCCTACCCCTGGTATAGCATGTGTCAACACCAGTAGAACAAAAACAACATTCTCAGCAATATATTCATCTTTATCACAAAAATTCTTCCCATCATTGACAATTTCCACATCTTTCCATGTTTTTTTTTATTTTAATTCCAAAACTTTATGTAATTATTCTGAAGCAGCAAGGAGGTCATACTTGATAAAATAACACCAAGGTATTTCTATTTTAAATCTAGTCTTACACATTAAAACCAGGTTTAATGTGTTTTGTACTTTGATATTCTTTGTTAACAATTTTATCTTTTGTTTATTTACCTTAAATCCTGGCAGAGCACCAATTTCTTTCAGTTTTCCCATGAACACTTCTACACAATCCAAAGGATTTTCCAACATTATAACCAAATCATCTGCAAATGCCCTTAATTTCAATACTTCCTTGTTATGTTTCATGAATTTTTTCATCAGGTCTTATGTCTTCATTTAATGCAGGGGTAGGCAACCTTTCCCCTTTAAGGGCCGAGGGACTTCATCTCCCAGAATCCCAGGAGCTATTGGCCAACATGGGACTATTGGCCAACATGGCTGAGGCTTCTGGGAACTGAAGTCCCTCAGCCCTTAAAGGGGAAAGGTTGCCTACCCTTGATTTAATGCTTCCATCACTGAAATAAATAACAGTGGTGACAGTGGACACTTTTGTCTTGTACCTTTCTGTATTATATATTTTTGTCAGTTCTCCATTCACAACTATTTGTGCACTCTGTAAACTATTGTCGTGAGCTATTTGTGCTCAGAAAGAGTTCTATGGATACCATGGGCTACTAAAAAGACAAATAAAAGAGCTTTACAACGAATCAAGCCTGGACTCTCACTAGAAATGAGGATGACTAAGCTGAGGCTGTCATATTTAGATATATCATGAAATGATGTTACTCATTGGAAGACTATAATTGCCTGGTAGAGTGGAAGGCAGTAGGAAAAGAGAGAGACTGTGTGTGTTACATGTGGAATGATTCAAGCAAGCAGGCCACCACTGCCCTGAGTTTGCAAGGCCTGAGCAGGATTTTGGAGGCGTCTCATGCATGGGGTCATCACAAATTGAAATCAATTTTACAACAAATAATAACACAACAACTGAGTTTTGCAATTGGAAAGGGCCACATATCCTCCAGCAGGTGTTGTGTCAACCACTATCACTACTTGCTACCAATTGTCCATCTTAGACCTTCTGGTACACTAATAGGCAGTTTGGACATATAGTATTTGTCCTAATTGTTCATTCCACCTGCCATCCAACTTACCATAAAAGATAAGAACAGAAAGCCTGTAAACATATAAGTCATCCTTCTTGGAAAACACAGATTTGGAGTTCTATCATGATAAGACCTGGGTTCTTTGATAGATTGTTTGGTGGAATGTAAGATACAATTGGTTGAGAATCATTAATCCAGAGCATCTGGTGTTTATTATGTATTTACTGCTACTTCTTCTTCTTCTTCTTCTTCTTCTTCTTATTATTATTATTATTATTATTATTAATATCCCGCCTCTCTGTAAAATACAACCGGGGTGGCTTACATAATAAAACGAACAATTCCCTCCCCCAATACCCCCCCCAAAATACAACTAAACCATCAAAGTTTAAAAACAAAATTACAAACTATACAAACAATACAAACAAACTATAATAAAATTTACATAAGATATTTATGCCCTGCTTTTCAGTGGAAAGACTCCCGGAGTAACTTACAAATGAATATAAATGACACAGTCCCTGCCTTATAGTCTAAAAAGGCATGGCAAATGGACAAAAGGAAGGACAATGTAAATTTCAAATGAGAGGGGATTCTGACAATGTCTAGGAGGAGGAAATTAAAATTACCCACTACCCATTATGAATTTGTACTTGGTTATTGTGCTTTGCTCTCCTAATGAATACTACACTTGTGGGTCATCAGATTTTGGACAGTGACCAATAGCCACAGATGGAGCATTAATTAGTCCTATCTTGAGGGAGCTTTCCATTGATATACTGATGTTCTGTCCTTGAGTATTTACATCAGCAGAAGAAGACATGGGTTTTGGTGGTGGTGGTGGTATTAAATCTTGGCCTAAAATCTGTGGCCATGATGAAAGCCCCATCTTCCTAGCCAAACTAATGCCAACATAACCAGCAGTCTCATCCCTTAACTCATCTATCTAAACTGAATTACTGAAACTAATCACGGCTTGCCATTTGAGAACTTGAAAGGAAGAACACATTATTTTCTTTGTCTGGGATCAGAATCAAGCTTGGAAAAGGAGAGTTTTTAGACTTCAATTCCCAGAATTTCATCTGCTAGTATAATTTACATAGGTGTCGATTTACCAAGTTTCCATTAATTGAATGGGTCTACTCTGATTGGAATTAATAATTGGATTCAGAACTGTCTATCTCTCTGTCTAGTTATCTCTCTGTTTATGTATCGATCTATGTGGCTTGCTGGGCCAAATGACGCTCATTATGAAGTCAGAACAAAAGGTTTTAGTAGCAAGTGATTAAGCAGCCTTGGCAGAATCAAGCCCAGCTGGAGGAATGATCTGGCAGGATGAGACAGATAGTGGCAATACTCAAGATCTAGAATGTATTCTAAGGTTATGTTCCAGGAAAACAAGCTGAAGAGAAGAAGAAGAACTGAAGTGGGATCTGGCTTTGGAACTAAAAGTATGGGGAAAACAGCTGTTTGGACTACAGGATCAAAAAGAGTTAATCTGGATCAGGAGCTTGCAAAGATAGTCACAATATGAAGAAGCTGTGTAGGAAGGTCATGGGTATATGAAGGAAAAGGCAGTGGCAGATCTTATAGCTGTTCAACACAAGTTTGGGGTTGGAGAGTATGAAGGGGGGAAAGGATGATGTCGAAGAGGAAGATCATCTTTTTTACCCCATGCTCACACAAAGCCCAATGTTAAGTTCCAGCACAGCAGATGATCATGACATCTGGAGGCAGTGGGTTTCACCACAGTGTATTTAGGCATGTCTATGGCCAATCTCCAACAATGCCTTGGTTCACAGACTGAAGATGCAAGTAATCCTCAAAAGTGGCTAGGAATTGTTTCTATTCTTTCCTGTTGTTTAAATATTGGGCCTATCTTACCCCTCAGCTCATGGCTGAATTATAGTATCAAAACAAAGAAACACATTTTGTCTGCTGTGATCTTTTATAGATGTTCCACTTCATCTTTTTATGTTATTATAATTGTGTTTTTAAATATGCTTTGTAGATTTTACTGCATATCGCTGTAGGCGGTGTTTCTATCCTAGAAAAATGACTGCCACGCTTTAAAAATAAATACTATAATGAAGACGCAAACCCTGTTCAGGTGTTCTAAATCGTATTTACCCTAAACATAAGAAAGGAGGGCAAAAATAAGCACATCACCTTCATGACAACCCACCCCTGCCTCCCAGCATGGAGAATAAGGGTTCTACATTATGCCTTAAGAGAGAGACTCCTCATGGGAGAAGAAAAGGGGGGAACCGAGCATGCTTGTTCTCACATTCTTTCTTTTTGTATTAGCAACAGCAAGTTACAGGATGTCTGCAATCTCTTCAGTGAGTGAGGTCAAGGGTTTATAGCTGATATCAAAAATTGTGCCCAAATGACACATAAGCAATAAAAGTGGTCCCAACAAAGCAATTGAAATAAGCCACAGACAAGGGAGGGTAGAAAGAGAAACTGGGACCTTTTAAAAGCAGCTGGTAAAGTGGAAGGATGAGGATTAGTTGGGATTGTCTCTGCCAAGTCAGGACAGGTGGAAGGCATGTGATCCCAAGTCCTGAGATTTCAGGGCCAAACCTGAGAACTAGGGATCACTAAATTTCCTTGTGATGTCGCAGAAATAGTATCTGGTCATGTTTCAAGGGAGATGTTACAAGGGGCAGCCCTCATGGGGTCATTAAGCATCAACTACATTTTTGCAGAATATGCCATTCATATAAAAACCACCACTTCTAACACAGCTTTATATGCACACAATATATTCATACAACTTTCAAGATAGCACTCTCATCTTAGGATTCCTCCTCCTTATCCTGAGGACTGAAGAAAACAGTCCAGGCTCTGTGATCTAGGAACCTTATTTTAAAACCACAGACAGTATCCCTGGTTTTAAGGACCACCAGCCATGCAAAACAACACAGTTTTAACTGCTCACCAGAAACTCAAAGGGGATGGAACTGATCTGACTTCACTTGAGAGGGAATTCTACAGCCTGAGCGCTGCTACAAAGAGAGCCTAGTCTCATGTGCCCACCAACATAGCTTCAAAGCATTGTGTGATACATATCTGTGCTGTGCTAAGGATCTCAGATTTGGGGAATAATCATGTGGGAGAAAACTCTTTCAAATGTTCTGGTCCAAACTGTTTAGGGCAATGTAGATCAAAACAAGCAACATTTTAGCAAGATACATGGTTTCCAAAGTATACACCAGCAACAATCTGGATGCTACATTGCAGTAACACTTGCAGTAGTTTCCAAACACATTTTAAGGGCAGTTCCATGTAGAGCACATTACAGTAGCAGATAATTAAAGTGTGAACCATTGTGGCTAGATCTGCCTTCTCTAGGAAATGACGCAGCTGGCATACTAAACAAAGCTGGACAAAGGCACTTATATTATCTATCTGACCTTCTAAGAGCACTGCTAGTTTCAAGAGTAACTCCCAACCAGAGATGGCTTTCATGCTGACCAAAAGACCTTCCATCTGTCTGGGCTGAGCCTTAATTTCTTCACCCACATCCAGTCTTTCACAGCATTCAGACAACAATTCAGGGCTTCTGCATTTAGAAGCTGAATATCCCTTAACTGAAAATTCAAAATCTGAAATGCTCCAAAATCCAAAACATTTTTCATGGGTAGCTGATATAGTGACACCTTTGCTTTCTGATGGTTCAATGTACACAAACTTCACTTCATACACAAACATTTAAAATATTATATAAAATTACCTTCAGTCTATGTGTATAAGGTGTATATGAAACATAAGTGAATTTTGTGTTTAGGCTTGGCTCCCAACTCCAAGATATCTCATTATGTATATGCAAATATTCAAGAATCTGAAGGAAAAAAAAACATGAAATATGACACACTACAGATCCCAAACATTTCAGATAAAGCATACTCTACTCTGATAAGGCATATCCTACATTTCTTCCAATTAGTTGAAGGCAATATACATGGCTTCAGTAATCTCCCCTCCCCTCTAGTCATCAACAACATGTAGTAGATCAGTCTCAGTCCAATACCTGGCATTTTTCATGTTATGAAGGAAAGGATGCCAATTACTAGTTCAGATCTTTATAGAAAACATTTTAGCCTTCTTCATACCAGACATAATTTACCAAAAACACTCCTGGCCAGTATTACAACATCAGGGTCTAGTTCCAGTGATGGATCTAGGTACACCTCAAGACTGCAAACCTGTATTTCTAGGGAAGATCAAACCCACTCAGTGTATATCTGTTATCAATAATCAGCCTTATCCATTGGCTCTGGGTCTTTTTGGTGGTTGATAGGGATGAGGTGGTTTAGTGGTTAAGATGCCAATTCTGATGATCAGCAGGTCGAAAGATTGGCAATTCAGGGGCCAAGTGCCGCATGATGAGGTGAGCTCCCACCACTAGTCCCAACTTCTGCCAACTACCAGTTCAAAAGCATGTAAAAGTGCAAGTGGATAAATAGGTACCATTTCAGTAGGAAGGTAACAGCGTTCGATGCAATCATAGAATCATAGAGTTGGAAGAGACCACAAGGGCCATCCAGTCCAACCCCCTGCCATGCAGGAACTCCCAATCAAAGCATCCCTGACAGATGGCCATCCAGCCTCTGCTTAAAGACCTCCAAGGAAGGAGACTCCACTACTCTCCGAGGGAGTGTGTTCCACTGTCGAACCACCCTTATGTTGGTCACATAACCATGGAGTCATCTGCAAACAATGCTCTTTGACTTAGTAACGGAGATGAGCACTACCCCCTACAGTCAGTTATGACTAGACATTCATGTCATGGGGAAACCTTTACCTTTACCTTTACTTTTATGGTGGTTGATAGATTATCATTATCATTATCATTTATTTACATAGCACTATCATTGTGAAAGCTATCACTGTACATGATGCTTTACAAGAAAAAGATCAAGAAGGAGGAAAACAGTTCCCTGCTCTCAGGCTTACAATCTAAAAAGATATGACACATAAGGAAAGGGAATGATCGTGGGGACAGGATTAAGTCCAGAAGAAACTGTCTCTTCTTCTCTCCCTCAGAGGCCAGGGCAGTTGCAATTGGGATGGAAGGAGGGCATTTCAGCTGCTTTTGGGCCTAGGCACAATAGAGTTGTGCCTGCCATTTCAGTAGGATGTTGAAGCTGGATTTTTATTATTAGTTTCTATCCAAGGTGCTGGACCTATTTGTAAGGATAGGGTTTATCAACTTGGATAGCTCCTTTAAAGTTTCAATTAAAACCAGACCAGATTTACCACTCCGGTGAGATGGAAAATACCAGCTGCCTGTCATGCTCTGCCTGGACAAGGACGAGAAGGACGAGCCAGAACTTCCTCCAGGTCCCGAGCCTACAGCGGAGGAGCCCCAGCCTGGCTCTAGCAGCCCTGCTTTGCCAACTCCTGTGGAGACTCCATCAGAGCCTGCAGCCAAGCCTCCCGATGACAGAACCATCAGACATAGAGGAGGATCAAGGGGCTGTGCCTACCTTCAGTCAGCGTCAAGCAGAAAGGGCAGGCCTTTGGCGCTCGAGGAGGCTTTATGAAAA
>CM034708.1:195003301-195013889 GCA_020142125.1 Phrynosoma platyrhinos
GGCCTTTTTAGCTGCTGCATCGCACTGTTGACTCATGTTCAACTTTGGGTTGATTTGGGTTGTATTTTAATATACTGTATGGGGTTTTAACTGGTGTGAGCCGCCCCGATTGTTTGACAGAGGGGCATGATACAAATAAAAATTATTATTATTATTATTATTATTATTATTATTATTATTATTATTATACATCTGGAGGGCTGCAGGATTGCCTCTCCTACTTACATGTCTTATCCTTGGGATGCAGCAGTTGGGGAGAAGTGGTTTTCCTAAAATCTAGTTTGCTTATTAGAGAAATGCAGGGAAAAGAGGAATAAGCATAACTTTTGGCAGATTTTCTTTATCCAGCCAAGCAGTATCTACCTAATGTGTCATGCCTCAGAAAACAGAGCAGGTATTTAGAGTATTTGTTAAACTTTCCAGATAAGCACCTTTGGGCAGTGAAGAAATGAAGCTAAATGTGCCAGTCTTTCTGCCTCTTCTGTTCAGTGATTATTCAAATTTCTGGAAGGACTATAACTCAGGGGCTACATCCCAGTGAGGGAGGGCATGCTTTTCAAGGAACGGGATCCAAGTTCAGTCCTTGGCAGCTCCCAATACAACAGGGAATGACTCCTCCAAGAAGCCCTGGAAAGTTGGAGCTAGGAAAGCAGACTGAATGGGCAGCAGAAGGTTGATCTCCATCTTTGGAAAATCTCTGTGTCATTTGCAGTACATTGACAAGCATTTCTAATTCCCAACAATTTAACAACAGCAACTTCTTTATAATGGCTACTATAAATTATTCTGCTGAAATAAAGAAAACCTGGAGGGAATAACAAAGTAACTTTTTTTAACCTCTCCTCCTCCCTACTTTTGTATCTGCAATTATGCATACTTATAACAAGTAGTGTTTTTTTGGTAGAAGGGCTGCAAGATTTGGTCAGTTTTGGTTTGGGCCAGCCCTACCCTTAGAAGAAATGAAGCAACCACCTCAAATGAAAGAGAGGGAAATGGCAGCACACCAGCTGTTCCTCCTGAATCCTCTGGCCAATCCACTCAGAGGACAGAGCTGTATGTGACATGAAAGGTATCCTACATTTCTAAATTGGTTTGCTGCCTACAAGTATGATGTATATTTCAACTGCTTGTCCAGACAGTCTGTATGTGGAATGGAGTGTGCGGTTGCCTTCTTGCATTTGGCCTCAAGCAGGATAATCAATTGAGCTAGCTATGGGCTTTTGCAGACTACCAGAAATAGTGCAAATTAAGTCCACTTTAAGGATTAGGGTTAGTGCTAGGGAATCATGGGAATTTTTTTTTCCTGAGACATTAAGCCTTCTCTGTCAGAGAGCTCCGGTGCCACAATAAAATACAAACTTCCTCTGGCTGGTCTACATGTAAGTGTGCTCTGCAAACTGGTTCACATTTTCACACATTTGCACTGATGGTTAATTGTCTTCACTTTCCTATGCAAATTTGCATCTATTTTCATCTATTCACCCTTTCTCTGCTAAAAATCACAGCGATTTGAATGTATGCCTAGCAGACAGTTGGCCACATGTGTGATAATGTGCATTTCTACGGATTTCAGCAGACGTGTGTGTTGTGTGCCTTCAAGTCATTTCTGACTTGCGGTGACCATAAGGCAAACCCATCAAGGGGTTTTCTTGGAACGATTTGTACAGAGGAGGTTTGCCATTGCCTTCCCCTGGTTTGAGAACATGTGACTTGCCCAAGATCATCCAATGCATTTCATGACTGAGGAGGAATGCCACATTGACTCTCCATTAAAAACTGTGATGCACTTTTCCATGGAGTTTCAGGAGGTTTTTTTTTTTTTCCAAAACCCAAACTCCTCCAAAACATGTGTGGCCAGATCATATATTATTCTATGAAATGGGAAGTATTTTAAAGGTGTAGATTAGCCCTTAGTTTCTGTGTTCTTCCTCATTTGAAACCTTTGCCATCTTGCCTACACTCTGAGGGTGCTTGGTAACAAGTATCCCGGTTTTTATCTGTGAAATTCTGGAAGGTATGTGAATGGATTAAGGCTCGCAATATTTGAAAAAAAAGCTTGGCAAAAGTTCTTTGTTGGATTGCAACCCCCAGAATCCCCAGCGCCTGACAATCCTGACTGGGGTATTCTGGGAGCTGTACTCTGAACAGAGATCTTTCCCAAACTCAGCAAATCTCTCTGCTTGACATCACACACTCATGACATTTTTTCATTTCCTCCATCTTAAGGCTATGGTTTCCATTTGGCATACAGATATTGAAATGAGGAGAAGAAGGAGAACAAAACAAACATGGCCACATGTACCAGCCAGTGTTGTATGGGTGAAGAAAACATCAGAGGATGTACTGCACCTCTGAGAGAGAAATCTTGAAAATTACACAAATAAGCTCAAAGGCAGCTATGTTCTGCAGTCTACAATATTGTATGGGAAGGTAGGCCTGCTATCTTTGAGCATAGCTAGCTAGAAAGACCATACTGGCTATCTCTTCAATGACAGCCTATTCTAGAGAGCCATCTAGCGGCTTCTTTTCTTCCCTTGCCCTCAGTAGGACCTCAACAAGTTAATAACCTCAACACTTTTCAGCCAAGGCTGACATGTCAAAAGAAATTCATCTTCGCCTTGGTCAGCAAATAATGATAATTAACACCAAGGCTACAAGCTTTCATCACCTTAATTGGCAGATTAGTCAACCAAAGCTTTAGCTGATTAATCAGGAACAAATTTTAATCGATGGAAGCAAATTTAAAACCACAGAGCTGAGAGCCTGAAGGTACGCTTGATTGTTTTTATGATTTTAAAGTCATTTTCAGTTCTGGCTTGTTACTGTAGTATTTCCAGTGAAAGGTTGACTCTACTGTTTAGTAGATGTGGCTACTTCAAATGCCGATTTTAAGTATTATGAAAGGGTAACAAATTGTATGTTATCTATCTTTGCATTTGTATTGTCAGGTTGTGAGGAGAGACTTTGTAGGATTTATTTATTTTTTTGCTTCATTTGCCAAAACAGCTTGGCTGGCTTTGATTATCACGTACTTGGTGTTGGGGAGAAGATGTTTTCTGTTGTTCCTCTGGTAGCAAAATACCATAGGCCTGTCTTTTTCCAGTGCAATATTCAAAACTGTCTTCTAAAGATAAATGGAGAAGAAGCAGGAAAAGGGGGTAATGATTTCATATGCTTCTTCAATATATTCAAAAATGTAGAGATGTTAATTGCAGGCAAATCATTTAAACCAATTGACAAGTTCAAATGCAAATGTTTTAAACAACAAAATTCCATTGGTTGACATCCTACAATTAAAACATAGAGATTATTTAGCTGCATTAGCTACTTTCAAGTACATCTACCACAGAGTCAGAGTTGGAAAGGACCACAAGGCTATCACATGCAGGAATACACAAATACAGCATTCATGAAAGATGGCCATCATTGTTGCTATTGTGTGCCTTCAAGTTGCTTAGAACCTATGGCAACCCTAAGGTTTTCTGGGCCTAAGAGTGTGTGACACCCAAATCACCAGTGGGTTTCCATGACCAAGCAGGAAATCGAACCCTGATCTCCAGAATCACAGTCCAACAATCAAATCACTACACCATACTGGTTCTCAATGGCCATCCTACCTCTGTTTAAAAACATCCAATGAAGGAGAAGACACCACATTCTGAGGTAGTCTATTCAACTATCAAACATCTCTTACCATCAGGAAGTCCTTCCTAAAGTTTTGATGGAATCTTTTTTCTTATAATTTGAATCCGTTGGTCTGTGTCCTACTGTCTGGAGCAACAGAAGATAAGTTTGTTCCATCTTCTACACAGTACCCCTTCAGACATTTAAATATGGTTATTATATCACCTCATGGTCTTCTCTTCTTGAAGCTAAACAAGCCCAGTTCCCCAAGCTGATCCTCATAAGGTTTGGGTTTCAGAACCTTTACTGTCTTGGGACACGCTCCAGCCTGTCAATATCCTTCTTTGAACGGTGGTGTCCAGAACTGCACACAGTCTTCTACATGACATCTGAAAAAAACAGAATAGAGTAGTAGACCAGAACTTGGACAAGTCAGTGTTTTTTTGGAAAATCTGGTAATTTGTTATCCAAAAATTAACTTTACCAAGCTCTGCACTAGACAAGCACTATTGTGTAAGAGCCACTTTATTCATTAAGTAGATTCAAATCTTAAAACCTTTTCTAGAAGGGGTCAGGTGAAGGCCATATCTTTAAATGTTCCTGTACCCTCAACATTTTCCTATTAATGCTGATTTTTTTTAAAAGTGTAGAGAGACACATCTGCAGCATTACCTGCAACTGCACAGTCCAGGAAAACACTATCATTTGTTTCTACTACATATATAAGCTAGCTCCGTATTTCTACACCTGTCAGTAGCTCATAGATTCTGTCTAGGATAAAGCTTCATTGGCTTTCCAAGGTAGACTGAAAGGGCTATTATGAAAATTTCTAACTCCACTGAAATGGCTCAGGAAGCATGCCTTTTGTTTCATGGATGCACCTGGCTGATACTCCTGCATCTCAGAGAAAAAACTGTTTCTGGACCATATCTTGGCAAGTGATAATCTTCCACCCAGGTTAATAGGGTAGTAAATCTAATAGCTAGTGTGGTGTAGTGTTTTGAGTGCTGGACTATGACTCTGGAGACCAGGATTCAAATCCCAACTCGGCCATGTAAACCCACTGGGTAACCTTGGGCAAACCCCAATCTCTCAGCCTCAGAAGATGGCAATGGCAAACTCCCTCTGAAGAAACTTGCCAAGAAAATCCTTATGACCTTATGCCAGAAGTTGGAAACTATGTGAAGGCACACAACAACAACAAATCAGTTCTAGGTTTTAATCTACACTTTAAAGAAATGATTCAGCACCTTTAAACTTCATATTAATACCCAGAGCAGATTCATTACTCCACTGATCTGTAAGCTTCCAGCCACCAGTCAAGCTTGGAAAAAGTACATTTTTGGATGCCATGCTATGCTGGCTGTATTAGGGTTCTGGGAGCTATAGACAAAAAAGTAACCTTTCCAAACTCTACCCTGGATATATCTGACAGTCAGAAACCACACACATATCTGCTGTATGTTATTTCTGCATAATAGCTTTTGTGTGGGATTCAAAGTGTCCAGCTCCTGGAGAGAGCAAATGCAGAGAGTGATTTCAAGGAGCTTTTGAGCAGCCATTATATGCTTCACAGTTACACCAATCAGGCTTAGATTCAATGGTGTTAATGGTGCCAAGATTTTATCCAGGGTTGAAGCACTCAGCCTTTTTTTTTTAAACTGTTATTCAGTTATTTAGTTAGTTAATTTGTGTTTATAAATTTATAATTTATTTCCTGCCTTTCTTCCCATATGGGAACCAAAATGGTTTCCCATACATCAAAATATAGCTAAAATAATATATAATGTCAATTTTTAATAAGACTTTCTTATAAAGTCTAAGGTCTATGCAGGAAAATCTAGTATGCTAACCAGTTCACTGG
Source organism: Phrynosoma platyrhinos (assembly GCA_020142125.1). Taxonomy (NCBI): domain Eukaryota; kingdom Metazoa; phylum Chordata; class Lepidosauria; order Squamata; family Phrynosomatidae; genus Phrynosoma; species Phrynosoma platyrhinos. Next base: position 195,008,790 of record CM034708.1, read on the forward strand.
GTCTTTTCCAGCCCACTACCCCATGATTCAATGGGTGCACAGTAATTGGAATCTACATAGCCACCAACATTTCACAGACTAGCAACTGGATTTACATAGCCACCAACATTTCACAGAAAAAAACCAGGACACATTGTCTAGCAACATCAGACTGTGGTCAAGGAGGTTATGAATGAGAAAAAAACATACAAGATAGGGGAGATGTCAGCAGTTTGCTTTTGTCTGACGCTATTGGGAAGGGCAAGATTCTGTCACTTCCTTTCCTTTCATCCTTGCAGAATTAATGCTGTGAAAACTACTTTGGCACTTAGAACTCAGTTTGCAGCAACTGAAGTGAGCTCAGGACCTAGGGGGAAAGAGAGAAAAACTGGGACATTTTAAAAGTTTATGGAAAAGATGAAATTGTGAAAGATACAATGGTAAAATGGGCCAAATATCTGGGTGATGATATTCAATTAGAACAGGGGGAACAGGTATGGACGAAGGGATTAAAATACACTGCCTCCCAAAATATAAAAGAAAATTGGTATAAGATGTTTTACCGATGGTATCTAACTCCAGAGAAACTAGCTATAATTTATAAAAACAAAAATAATAAATGTTGGAAATGTGGAAATGTGACAGGGACATTTATACACTGCTGGTGGAACTGCAAACAAGTAAAAAAAATTGGAAACAAATTAAGGAAACAATTTGTAAAATACTCCATATTGATCTGGATTTAAAAGTGGAAAGCTTTTTATTAGGAATTTTTGATAGCGAAATTGAAAAAAAATATGGAAAACTCCTGTTTTATATGACAGCCATGGCAAGAATATTATTGGCGCAAAAATGGAAAACGAAGGATGTTCTGAGTAAAAATGACTGGATAATGAAATTAGTAGAGATAGTAGAGCTGGATAAATTAACACAAATCCTAAAAAATAAACTACCAGTTAAAATAAAAGAAGATTGGCATTTGGTATTTGAGTATATAAAGGAGCAAGGGGGGGATATACTAATTTAATTTATCTTAGATAGGTGCAAATACTTGTGAAATGAGGCAATTGCAAAGGGGGATAATATTATATGTATAAGTTCAAGTTGAAGGATTTAATTGTAATGTATAGTTTGTAACAAGTTGACAATATAATATAGGAAATTTAAAGGACTTAAATAAGGGACACAGGAAATGGCTAAATAACTTAGAGAGGAAGGAAGTCTTAAGTGTATATGTGGTTTTAAGTGTTGTGTGTACTAAAAAGTTAGATGATGTTAGGAGTAAAATTGGAGGGATAATGTTGGTTAGTATGTGCTCACGTAGGGTGGTAGGGTAGAAGGGTGTTTGTTGTATTGAATCTTACAGAATAAGATGTGAATGTATGTATGTAAGATTGTGGTAATAAAAATAAAAAAATAAAAACAAATTAAAAGTATATGGAAAAGTGGGATGACAGAGGATTAACTGAGACGACTCTGCCAAATTGGTACAATTGGAAGGTATAGTTTAGGCCCAAGATTGTAAAACCCTGCATCTAACAGTTTATCCATAGAGCATTTACTTCCTGACTAGGAGCCTGGAGTTTAAGCCTGACTTCTGGCGAAGGAAGGGAGATAAAGGGAATCTTCACAGCAGGAGTTCTTTTCTTCCCTGATGGAGAAAGATGGAAGAGAGATAATGGTGATAGCAATACTGAGCAAATACTGCACACTCTTGGAATCTCAGAAGTTCAGGTGCAAAAGGATTTTAAAGACTGCCATTCTTATCACAGCAGACATACACTCACCAACATGCCAATAAAATTGTAGATGTTGAAAAGCCCAGCTGCTTGTAGTTTGTTTTGTTTTTTAATTTATTGCAAATGAAATAAAAAATGACATATAACTACAAATGACAACACAGATGACAATACATACTTGATAATACACCTTATCTCTTACGTACATACCATCTATTCTTCATAACTAATAATCATCACTAACTTATCAAGCCAATAAACCTTAATTTTCTTCCTCTTTTGTTCAAGTATCACCTCTGCTCCTAACTTTCATAACTTTCTTATACATTAGTTTCTTTCTCAAACTTTCTCCCTCTTCCTTCCACATTCCATTCCCTCATCTAAAAAAAAAAATGGGTGGCATCCTGATCTTATCACAAGGATTTTGCTGCCGAAATCGCCACCCAGGTCCAGCCCCACTCCCAGGACCACTTCAGTGGCCATTTTCTTAAGCTGGAAAACTTCTGGCTTTGAAAAAAGCTGCGTTGAGTAGCCCTGGGAGCGGGGCTGGACTGGGGTGGCGATTTCAGTGGCAAAATCCTTGTGATAAGATCAGGATGCCACCCGTTTTAAATTTTAAGGTGGCTCAGGTAAGCTGGTTTAATTAGCACTGCGGTAATCTTCATACACTCATCTAAACTTTCACTTAACCTCTTACACTCTCACATACCTTTATATCACTTCATATACGTTCTTACCCTATCATTTCCTTTCCTTCAAACTTCTAACATTTTCTTTTGTCCTCCTGATCTATCTTCTTTCTTTTTCCTTCTTTCTTCTTCCTTCCTCTTCCTCTTCTTCCTTCTTCTTTACTACACTCTGCTACCTTTCCCTATCCATTTGTACATCCTCCAACTTCCTCTTAACCTCTTACACATTCTCAAACTTGGAGCTTATCACATTAACATAAAACCCAACATCACCCTAACAGGATGCATCTGGGACTCTAGATGGAGGCGGGAATTATAACACTGTAATTTGCTGCCAATTCTGCTGGGCAACTGCATCCCGGGTCCCAGCCACGCTCAGCCGGCCCGTTTTCAAAGTCGGGAGATTTCCATTTTCAAAACAGGGCCAGCTGAGTGCAGCTGGGACCTGGGATGCAGTCGCCCAGTGGAACTGGTGGTAAATTACAGTACGATAATTCCCACCTCCATCTGGTGTCCCAGATGCATCCCATTAGGATGATGTCAGGTTTTATGTTAATGTGATAAGCTCCTCACATATACCTTCTTAACTTCACACCTATCTTATATATCTCATTTATACTGACTTCCTTTCTACCAATTTTAGTCTATCTTTGCCTTCTGAATGACTTAATTACTTAGCTAAATTTTCCTAACCCTATCTGCGGTAAGTTTTAAGCATTTCAGCTGCTTGTAGTTTTGGACTCACCTTGCAGGCATGTCAGGGTGAGCAACGGAAGTGGCTGGCCAATTCTGGGAGATGTCATCCAAAAAGTAATTTTTCCAAGACCAATACCACTACTTTGATTGTACTTGAACAGACGTTGATGCATCCACATTCATGTGTTTATATGAAACCTCTTAAATTTATTTTGCTTGCAAAGTAGACCTAGCTCCCCACTCCAGATAGGGAATAGAAGAGGAGGAGCTTTCTCTGTCAAATAGAATGGAAACTAAATATACAGCTTACCTAAAATTCTCTTCAAGAAGAAGGGAGGAAAAGTAGGATAATTTTTGACTGTACATTCTTAGCCTTTTGAGTATAAGAATGAATTTTTTAAAACTGATTTGCTCCCACTAATGTGAGCCCTCTGTGTCATATACTGAAAGAATTATTTTCAGGCACTTGCAAATTAGATTCTCTGAAGAACAGTGCAGGTGTCACTTCCCTTGGCCTTTCAAGAAGACTGCAACACAGAATTCAGAAGGGGGTCTTTTATTAACTTTCCTTTACTTGGGTCTACCATGCTGCTTTGCTAATAACATCCACTGAATGTCTGAAACAAAACAACAGTAACAGTTAGCAAGAGGTTTTTGGTATACATAAAAAATACAGCAGGTGAGCTATGCCTTTAGGGTGACCAGATGTCCAGGATTAAAAAGAATGAAATTAAGAAACAGGACAAGTACTTTTGCCAGGAGGGATTCCAGTAGGAATGTTACATGAGGTCATCAGCCTGGATGGATAATAAGGCAATAAAGAAGCATGCTGCAACTGTTCAAATTGGTACAATGCACTTGCAGAAACACCTGGTAGTCTTTTGATGTGAAATATTTTTAATTGGTTTTTTTTTAAAAAGTAAAAATATATCTAAAATTATCATTCCCCAAGTTTAAACAGAGAAGCTGACTACCACAGCAAATACATATACAGGTATATCTCAGTTGAAACCAGTATGTGTAATTGTCTCAACACTGGACTATGGGCCTTTGCAGACTGCCAGAAATAGTGCAAATTGAGTCCACTTTAACTGCCCTGACTCAGTGCTAGGGAATCATGGGAACTGTAGTTTATTGTGGCACCATAGCTCTCTGACAGAGAAGGCTAAATATTTGCATTATTTCTAGCAGTCTGCAAAGGCCCTATGACTCTGGAGACCAAGGTTCAAATCCCCATTCCACCACAGAAACCCACCGGCTGACTTTGGGCAAGTCTGAGAAGAAGGCAAAGGCAAACCCTCAATGAACAAATCTTGTCAAAAAAACTCTGTGATAGGATCGCCTTAGGGCAGCCATAAGTCAAAAATGACTTGAAGGCACACAATGATACTTCAGTTAACAAAGTAACTGAACTGCAAAGTAACTGCTCCTGGGCATCACTTATTAAACAGAAAAATTTAGTACCAGAGGAAATACTATTGAAAGAAGAGGAATTGGTTCTTACACCCCACCAAAAGAAGAGTAGTGCAAGATGTTTCCACAAGCTTTTTATTTAAAATGAACAATATCAATATGTAGAATGAAATCATCACATCAGGAAGGCTTTGCATAAGTAAATAAAACTATTTTGAACCTTCTACTGACCATTTGAAAGCTCTTTCCTGTGCATCACAAGATGACTTTTTGTATCACCAGCCTCTGCTTTTCTTATGATATCCATTTTGATGGCCAGACTTGCAGGTCTATTTTTGTTTAACACAGAGAGAGTAACTAATAAAAGACACTTATTCAATATCCCCTTTCTTTTGCTGTTCACTCATGCTTAGTAGGGGATTCTAGAGGCAATTGCTGTTTACTTTGCCAGTTACAGGCAGACACATACAGCTACAGTAGGATCAGCTAGAGTAGAATCTCACTTTTTCCAAGCTCAAGGTTTGTTTATTTTATTATTTACCACAGGCAACCTGATGCAGAAAGTGTGTGTTTCTCTGGCTCTT
>CM034708.1:195016710-195029678 GCA_020142125.1 Phrynosoma platyrhinos
CCAGTCGTCTTATACGCCGGAAAATACGGTACATTTTTATACTGCTTACCAGTGCACTTAAGCACTCCCTAAGCGGTTTACAATGTGTAAACCAATTGCCCCCAACAAACTGGGTACTCATTTTATCAACCTACAAAAGGATGGAAGGTTGTGTGGACTTTGGATCCCTCCCAGATTGAATTTACAACGTGGTGGCTGCAGGACCAGCATTTAACCACTGCGTCACCAGGGCTGTTTAGCACTTCATAGCATTGAGCCATGGCAGTTAAAGGAGCAGCAGACTGGATTATTTATGCATTGCTGATGCAGCCCTGTTCACAGCCCTTCATGTGTTTCTAATTTTTCCATTGGATTACTGCAATTCACTTTTGATGTGGCTGCCCTTGAATACAACTTTGAAGCGGCAGCTAGTATACAATACACTGTTGCTAAAGTGGAACATCTTAAGGGAAAGTATGCAACCTAGTTTTTAAGGAAGTGCATTGATTCCCAATAGGCTTCCAGTCTGTATTCAGGGTGTTCATGGTGACATTTAAAGTACTAAATCCCTAAAAAGTCCTAAAAAGAATTCCTCTCCCCTTACATCACTGCTTGTGGTCTGCTAAACTCCTTTATATCCAAGGAGTGGGAGGGATACTGTGTGAGGATGCCTTTTCTGTTGTGATGCCTCTGCTGAAAGTGTGGTGGCTTCCTTCCAGTGCCAGATTATTATAAATTCACTTTTAAAATTATTTATTCTTATTTTAAAACATTTGTTGCAAGCTCTCCTGAATGTTTTTTTAAATGGAAAGGTGGAGCATAATAATAATAATAATAATAAGTTTTATTTATAACCCGCCCCTCTGCTCAGCAATCGGGGTGGCGTACAACAAATTAAAAATACAACAGATAAAAACATTCCATCCTCCCCCCCCAACAACTCACCCCTTAAAACAGGATTAAACTATTATGGCATAGATTCATAGAAGTATTATCATAGAAGCATTCTTAACAATGAATATCCTTGGCATCAATAATCATTTTGTAGTGCAAATATTGGTACTTATACTACTAAATATTAGCATTTGTATAGTGTTAATAATTTATTAATATAAAATAATAACTAATAAGGATATGATTTGTTGGAGTAACTGTTTCAAATCTTTGTAGTTTTCTGCTAGTTAGTGACATACAGAGGTAGTTGTTGTATATTTGAACTCCTCATTGTTTGTTGTTATGTTTCAGTAATATTTGTCTCTGGTTTTCCTTACTACGTGTGTCTTAAGACAGGGACATAAATCACCTACTAAAGAAAAAAACAACACAGAAATAAGTACCAGCAATAGCACAGAGATTAATAGTAATAAGCTTCTAGCAGCTCCAGCTGCCATGGCTAGCATTGTCAAAGTAAAAAATGGAGATAGCTCCTCTACCACTAATTGTTGTGCAGAAGAAGGAATTTCAGCAGGTGTTTCACCTGGTGAAATCTCCTCTTTTATGTATGTACCATTACAGGTATAGGAATTGTCTCCAGTTTTCAGTCTGGCAACTTTAGCATCAAGGAACCGGTGTGCATAGTGGTTTGAGTATTGGACTATGACTCTGGACACCAGAGTAAAGCAGAGTATGAGTATCCAAATCCCTGCTTGGCCATGGAAGCCCAATGAGAGACCTTGGGCAAGTCACACACTTTCAGCCACAGAAAACCCATTGATTGGGTCACCATAAGACGGAAACAACTTGAAGTTACACAACAACAAAATACCTTAGCATTATTCTTGTAAAAAAAGAAAGAAAGAAAGACCGCTACCCTTTCAAAAGAAAAGAAATAAAGCATTGGGCTGAAGGGAACTAACAAGAAAGCCTGGAAAATTCTCCCTCTTGGTTTTTTTTTCTCCTGGGAAACCCCACTATTGGTTTTTCAGCTGTTTTCTGCTACATGTCCCAACAGCCTCAGCCAGCAGAGCCAATAGTAAGGGATTGTAGGGCTCTGTGTGTGTGTTGTGTGCCATCAAGTCATTTCCAACTTATATGGTAACCATACGGTGAATCTATGACAGGGCTTTCAGAGGGGGTTTGTCACTGCCATCCTCTGAGGCTGAGAGAGTGTGATTTTTCCAGGGCCACTCAGTGGGTTTCATGGCTGAGCTGGGATTAGAACCCTGGTCTCCAGAGTCACAATCCAACACTCAAACACTACACTATGCTGGTTTGAGTGTTGGTTGACAACTCTGGAGGCCAGGATTCTGAATATGTCTTTAAAAGGTGGAGCATAGATTAATAATAATAATGATGTTTATTTATAACACTCTTTCCATTAAAGGGTGGTACATCTAAACATATACAATAAAAAGCAAACAATAAAACACCACACTATAAAATACTAGAATACTAAAAAAAAAAAAAAAACTAATATGCGAAAAAAATGAAACAAACAAAAACTTCCTCAGCCACTGCCTATCTTGGCCACCTTAGACATACTCAGCAACTTAATCCAGTGAATTGAAGAGGAAGGTCTTCAAACCTTTACGAAAGCGGATCAGATCCTTCTCCAGCCAGAGGTGCAAAGGAAGGCTGTTCCACAAACGTGGAGCCATATTACTTTGGGAAATATTATTAACAATGAATACCTTTAGTATTAACAGACATATTATAATTCAAATATTGGCATTGCTATTAAATATTAACATTAGTATAGTACTAATCTCTTGGGACCAGGGTTCAATTCCCAGCTCAGCCATGAAACAAGTTGCACTCTCTCAGCCTCAGAGGCAGGGAATGGCAAACCTCCTCAGAAAACACATTGCCAAGAAAATCCCATGATAGGGTTGCCTTAATATTAGGTTGGAAACAAGGCACAAAACAACATTGACAAAATCATAGAGAAGTGGTAGAGACCACAAGGGCCATCCAGTCCTTGCAGGACCTCCCAATCAAAGCATACCCAACAGATGGCCATCCAACCTCTGTTTAAAAACCTCCAAAGAAGGAGAATACACCACTCTCCAAGGGAGTGTGTTCCACTGCAGAACAGCTCTTATTGTCAGGAAGTTTGTCCTTATGTTGAGGTGGAATCTCTTTTCCTGAAGCATGCATCCATTGCTCTGGGTCCTTTGTCAGGAGCAGCAGAAAACAAGCTAGCTCCCTCCTCAATATGACATCCCTTCAAATATTTAAACAGGGCTATCATATCACCTTTTTAACTTTTTCTTCTCCCGGCTAAACATACTCAGCTCCTCAAGTCGTTCCTCATAGGGCATGGTTTCCAGACCCTTCACCATTTTAGTTTCCGTTCTTTTGGACATGCCCTAGTTTATCAACATCCTTTATGAATTGTGGTGCCCAGAACTGGACACAGTATTCCAGGTGAGGTCTGATCAAAGCAGAATAGCATGGTAAGAGGGCTAAGAACCCTAAATATATGAAGGGCAGGAAAAATAAATAAAAAAGGAAGGTAGGAAAGGGGAGAAAAGGAGGCAAGATTGTTTAGCCTGGAGAAGAGAGGGTTAAGAAGTGATATGCTAGCCCTGTTTTAAGTATTTGAAGAGATGTCATATTGATGATGGAGCAAGCTTGTTTTCTGCTGCTCCAGAGAACAGGACATGGAACAATGGATTCAAACTACAGGAAAAGATTCCTCCTAAACATTAGGAGGAACTTTCTGACAGTAAGAGTTGTTCGACAGTATAATGCACTTCCTTGGAAAGTGGTGGAGTTTCCTTCTTTGGCGGTCTTTAAACAGAGGCTGGAGGGCCATCTGTTGGGAATACTTTGGTGGTGAGTTCCTGCATGGCGGGGGTTGGACTGGATGGCCCTGTGGTCTCTTCCAATTCTAAGTTTGATCTTGATGATGGACATTAGGCAGGGTGACCAGACATCCTCCTGCTTCAGGACATATCCGACATTTCAAATTTCTGTCCAGGAAGAATTTCAAAAATGTCCTCCTTTTTGAGCATCACTGAGATGTGGCACTTGGTCCTCCTTTGCAATTAGGACTCCTGGTTCCCTTAGGCTGGCCCCATTAAAGATATCACTATTGTGTGGATTTTGGATGTTTTTGTACTTTGTTCTATACAGGGTGACCAGATGTCCTCGTTTTCCTGGATGTGTCCTACATTTCAACCTTCTGTGCAGGAAAGAGATTCCACCTCAACATTAGGAAGAACATCCTGACAGTAAGAGCTGTTAGATAGTAGAACACACTCCCTTGGAGAATGGTGAAGTCTCCTTCTTTGGAGATTTTTAAACAGAGGCTGGATGGCCATCTATGGGGGTGCTTGGATTGTGAATTCCTGCATGGCAAAGAGTTGGACTGGGTGGTCCTTGAGTTCTCTTCCAACTCTATGGTTCTATGACTAAGGGCTGATGCAGACCGGCCCTTTGGGGAGGCACAAAGCTGCATCGGGAAGTGGCGGATCAGGGCCGTGGCAACTCTTTTCCAGCACCACATCTAAAATAAATTGATTTTCTTTTTATCTTCTTTCTTAACTGTCCAGCTCTCACATCCATACATGGTATTAGGAAATACAATGGCTTGTATGATTCTAACATTTGTGCTGAGTTGTACATCTTTGCATTTTCACTATTTCGATTTCTTCATTTTCTAGGATGAACATGGGAAGGTCCTTGGTGGTCATTATTTTTGTTTTCTTTATATTTAACACTAAGCCTGCCTGTGCACTTTCTTCTTTGATCTTCCTTAGTAGGTGTTCCAGGTCTGTGAGGTTTTCTGCTTGTATTATGGTATCATCTGCATATCTTAGATTGTTGATATTCCTTCCTCCTAATTTCACTCCTCCTTCTTCTGTGTCCAAGCCTGCTTTTCTTATAATATTCTGCATCTTCTAAGTTGAACAGATAGGGTGAAAGGATGCAAGCTTGTAGAGTCATAGGGCCTTTGCAGACTGCAGAAATAGTGCACATTAAATTGAGGCACTGCCCTGGCTCAGTGCTAGGGAATCATGGGAACTGTAATATATTGTGGCACCAGAGCTCTCTGACAGAGAAGGCTCAATGTCTCAGAAAAAAATACAATTCCCATGACTCCCTAGCATTGAGCCAGGGCAGTGCCTCAATTTAATGTGCACTATTTCTGGCAGTCTGCAAAGGCCCATAGAGACCACAAGGAAGGACTATCTGCTCCAGCCTTTTGCCATGCAGGCCTATGCAGATTCTATGCTTCTAAGGCAGTGATTCCCAAACTCTGGCCTTCCAGGTGTTTTGGACTTCAGTTCCCAGAATCCCAAAATGTTTGAGACTTCCAGGAGATGAAGTTCAAAACACCTGCAGGACTTGAATTTGTCTAACATCTCTCTCTTTGCTGCTGGGTTGCTTTTGCCAGGACGGAACTAAAGCGAGGGGGCTCCTTGTTTCCCCGGGAGGGATTAAGGGGACGGAACCAGGAAGCGGGGAGGGAAAAGCTGAAGGGAGGCACTGGCAGCAGCGTGGCGAGAGAGAGAAACCTTTGAGGGCTTCTTCTACCCCTCTATATTCCCTTCCCTTCGCCTGGGCTCTGAGGAGGGCTGAGGGAGCTGAAAGGGACCTGCGCTGCTGGACCGGAAGGAGGAAGAGGGGAAGGACCTTGTTGCTTAGAGACCCCTCTGAAAAGTCTGCCACCGAAACTTATTTTTGTTTTTGCACCCAGCCTTTCCTCTCGAACCTCTCCTTGCTTGTTCTTGTTCTTCTCCTTTTGTAGACCCCGCAACAGCCTTGTGAGGTAGGCCAGGCTGAGAGAAGGTCCCTGTCTCAAGGTCGCCATTGCCATCCTCTGAGACTGAGGGCCTGTACAGACTGCCAGAAATAATCCAATTTGAGACCACTTTAACTGCCCTGGTTCAGTGCTACGGAATCATGGGAGCTGTAGTTTGTTGTGGTACCAGAGCTCTCTGACAGGGAAGGCTCAATGTCTCAGAAAAAAACTACAATTCCCACGATTCCCTAGCATTGAGCCAGGACAATTAAAGTAGTCTCAAGCTGGGTTATTTCTGGCAGTCTGTACAGGTCCTGAGAGTGTGGTCCCGAACACACTGCAGAAATGATCCACTTTGAGACTGCTTTAACTGCCCTGGCTCAGTGCTAGGGAAACCTGGGAACTGTAAATTTTTGTGTGAGACATTTTTTAGCCTTCTCAACTACTAGTCCCAGGGTTCCCTAGCACTGAGACAGGGCAGTTAAAGCAGTCTCAAACTGGATCATTTCTGCAGTGTGTTTTGGACCAGTGTGACCATCTGCAGCGCCAGAGGTTTCCTCACACTGATTTAAAGGGAGCTCTGCATTCTTTCTGAGCCAGAAAGCTCAATGGAAGCTGCACCCACATTGTGGAAATAATCCAGTTTGACACCACTTTAACATTTTGGGAATTGTGGTTTGTTGCAGCCCTGCCAGAGAAGGCTTAATGTTTCGCAAAACTACAGTTCCCAGAATTCCATAGTACTGAGCTATAGCAGTTAAAGTGGTGTCAAACAAGATTATTTCTGCAATATGAGTGCATCCCTCATTGAATTTTGTGGTTCAGGAAGGATGCAGAGATCCCTTTAAACCAGGGTGAGGAAATCTTTGGTCTTCCATGGCTCCATCAGCACTGGAGAAATATTCCAGGTTGACTTTGCTTTAATTGCCATGGCTCAATACTGTGGAATTCTGGGAACTGTAGTTTGTTGAGGCACCAGAACTTTCTGACAGAGGAGGCTCATTGTCTCACAAAACTACAAATCCCAGCATTCCATAGCATTGAGCCATGAGCGTACAAGTGGTGTCAACCTGGATTATTTCTGCATTGTGGATGCAACCCCATTGCTTTTGTGCAAAGTTCTCCTGAGGAACTCTGAGGATGAGGAAATCTTTGGCAGTCCAGATGATTTGGACTTCAGCTCCCATAAGCCCCTGGCCACGAATTGTAGTCCAAAATATCTTTGTGGTTACTGTGTGCCTTCAAGTCATTTCTGACTTAAGGTGACTCTGTCACATTGAGCCTTTGCAGACTGCCAGAAATAGTGCAAATTGAGTCCACTTTAAGGGTTAGGATTAGTGCTAGGGAATCATGGGAATTGTTTTTTTTTGTTTTGTTTTTCTGAGACATTAAGCCTTCTCTGTCAGAGAGCTCTGGTGCCACAATAAAATACAGTTCCCATGATTCCCTAACCCTTAAAGTGGACTCAATTTGCACTATTTCTAGCAGTCTGCAAAGGCTTATTGTTTTCTTGGCAAGTTTCTTCAGAGAGGGTTTGCCATTGCTATCCTCCGAGGTTGAGAATGTGTGACTTGCCCATGGTCACCCAGTGGGTTTCTTTGGCAAAAGTTGTCTGTCTCTTCTTTAAAGAGTTCTCAGTAGTCCAAAACACTCTGCAGAAATAATCCAGTTTGAGATCACTTTAACTACCCTGGCTCAATGCTTGGGAATCCTAGGAATTGTAGTTTATTGTTGCACCAGAGCTCTCTGACAAAGAAGGCTAAATGTCTCACAAAACTACAGTTCCCAGAATTCCCTAGTACTGAGCCAGGGCACTTAAAGTGGTCTCAAACTGGATTATTTCTGCAGTGTGTTTGGACCAGTGTTAGGGAAGGATGCATCTGAGGAAGTAGGCTCAAGTCTATGAAAGCTCATGCTACCAACTTCTGTCTTTCAGTTAGTCTTGAAGGTACTGCATGATCCCTTTGCATAGGGAAGGATGTAATGAATGGAGTTTTGGTGCAATGAGAGGAAGTTCAGAGGCTTTTTATATGTGTAAATTGGAAAAATCGGTTTGTGGAATAATGAATATTTTAGCACTTGGAGTCACAGAAGGCTGTGTGCCAGTTTTGTGGAGCTGTTGTTTAGGTGAAGCACACGTACTTAATTATTTAATTCAGGTGGTGGGGGGGATAAGGAAAATTATTTTGTAAATTATTCAGATAAAATCGCCACCTGAGCTGAACAGCCTTTTATTGACTTATTTGGGATCTCACTTTCTTGGCTGTTAGTTAATAAAACTGTATGTATCAGAAGGAGAGGGAGTAGCAAATGTAGGGCCCATGCATGTAGCAAGTCAGGATGGGCAAAAGGACTTTACCAGTTTAGAAAAGAGGTTTGGTCACTTGCCTCCTTAGGTAAGCAGCTTCCTGGAGGAAGGAAATTAGCACAACAAGGATCAGGCTGAGTTAGAAGTTTTCTACATGTTATACTTGGCTGTGCAAGTGTGTGTGTGCGGGGAATATTCTGCCTGTAGAATAATTCTGGAATGGTTGCAGTGAATTGTTTTTTATGTTCTATCACTTTAAAGAATCAGGTTTGTGTTTGAATTTAAAGCGTAAGAGTATGCAGGATGTGCAGACCAACTTTTATTGCTCTATGTAATACTGAACATTGAATAATAAACAGGAAATGAAGGATATCTCAGGAGGCACTTTTCTTGGCCTATAATATTTCCTACCTTCATTTTCCTAACAAGAGAAGTAGATATAGTAGGTGAATTAATGTTGTGCCCATTTCTCTCTCTCTCTCTCTCTCTCTCTTTCTATGAACGTTAATCTTTATAGTTCACCACGCAGATGTTCCTGTGTTCTGTTTCTTCTCATCAGAGTCCCAGTAAGGCGAGCTGTGGAATAAAACATAAATATGGCCAAGGTGATCAAATTGTTTCATACCCTCAGAAATCACTGGAAGAAGACTACTGTTGGGGCCTGCCTGTTTACCTGGGGCGGAAACTGGCTATATGGAAAACACTGGTAATCATTCCTTAGTTTTCAAAATATTATTGAAATTGAAAAGGTTGTACTTTTAATTTAGTTAGTCTCATGTGATGTGAAAAATATGAATGGTTTCCTGATAGTTTTTGCTGTACAATTTCCATGAAAGTCTAGATTTAATTGGAGAAATGGCATAGAGAGATACACTGCTAAGCTGCTTTTCTCTCCAAGATTATAAAATGTACATGTACATAAGAAATAAGAACTGGAGATAATTTTGACTCAAGAATATATCAAACCTCTTTTCTGGTAAAAGCACATCTTCTCCACTAAAATTAGAAGCTCCGTATAGCTGTAACAAACTACAAATATTAGATGTTGGGAGTCTCTGGTTGCTTCCACACTGCAGAATTAATGCAGTTGGACAATACTTTAACAATCATGGCTCAATGCTTTGGAATCCTGGGATTTGTAGTTTGTTGTGGCACCAGAGCTTTGACAGAGAAGGCTAAATTCTCACAGAACTACAGAGTCCAGAATTCCATAACATTGAGCCATGGCAGTTAAAGTGGTATTAAATTGCATTAATTCTGTAGATGCAGCCCCTGTATGTTTGTACATGTGTGAAAATCTGAAAATAAGTCTGTGGAATCATGAATATTTTAGTACATTGACTGGCAGAAAGCTACATGCTGGCTTTGTGGCTCTAGAAGAGCACACACAGTTATTTCATTCCACACCTCAGAAGAATGAAGAAAATTATTACATAAATTATTCTGATAAAATTACTGGTGTATTTTAGAATAAATGAAATGGTGGTAGCTGTTTTGATAGGTTTTAGGGTAGAGTTGTTGATTTCTCCCTTTCAGTTTGGTTGTCTGATAGTATGACTAGTTGCAAATTTTGGCCTGTGGTTTGATTTCACAGTGTTTAAATGAGGCAGCAACAGGCACTTTCACTTGTTTCTCCACTAAGTTAATAAATCCAGATTTTGTTTTAGTGTTTGTTACTTTGGCATTTTGGGGATAATACAAGCTCCAACTTTTTGACTGTTGCTTGGTTGAGACATCACACTAAACAAACCATGGATTGAAGTTTGTGATTTTTCTTACTGCTCTTCATGCGAACTAGAGCAGTTGGAAAGCAGAAGTCAGAGTGCTGGCTTGTCCACAGTAGGCCCAGAATTCCATGGAACCCTGGCTTACTGTGATGTCTGAACATACTCATTTTTAAAACAAAACTTTCCTACCCAGTGTGCTCTTTCTTATGGGATCGTTTTATTTTTAAGGGTTTTAAAAGGTTTTAATTCATGGTTTAAATTCAAAATTGAAAATTAGAGTTGAAAATAGGTGTTTATTTCACTAAAATGTGAGCCATACCATTCACTGCTATTCCCACTTCTGTGTTCCTTGATAGGAATATTCCCCAGAAAATCCGTTGTTTTGCTGCAGTACTGTTTTTATTTTAATCCCTGTTTACACAGGGAAAAGTAAATATACATGTATTATTTTAAATTACTCCCAGCTTGAGTGCCAATCTGCTGTTTCATCTTTTTTTAAAAAAGGAATAGGAACCAGTTAAGGTCTCCTATTTTCAGCTTATTTTATGTTAAATCTTGCCAAACTCTATGAAAGACTTCAGCAAATCTTTTTCATCTGCTTCTTCTATTTTGTCAGTTTCTACTCCATGTGAATGAACATAGAATGTATTAATGTTTTTATTTCATCTCTTTACCGTGTGTTTGTATATAAGCAAATATTGTAAAGATATTACAGGTACAAACACACTGGAATGAGGCTTGGTTGATTTTAGTAAGTTTTGACTCCCCCCCCCCCAAATTTGGCAATTGAATTCAGACACCAAACCATGTTGGTAGCGTAAGTGGTTTACAGTATTAACATGTCTATGTACAACTCTCTGGTAGGGTTTTAAACACAGGCCTTTAGTAGAGGCTTTCTTAAACCAAGGAGAGAAAAGATGCAGATACAAGAATTTACTTAAGAGGATAAGTAATTATACAGGGGCATAATTAAGTCCCTGTATGTAAAAACAGTACAATTGGGTGAAGGTCTAGTAGATATTGCTTTTCAAAAAAAAAAAGAGGAAGAAAGAAATAATTTGGATAGTCACCAGTTAAGATGCCTTGGAGAGTGTTTACTTAAAGAAAAGAAAATCAGTGAAAGCTGCAACAAAAAGTTGCTGATAGGAAAAAAGAAGGGCTATTCATTTAAAAGTGAACCAAAAAAAAGCTCATGACTGGAAACTGAATTTTGACTGAGGCTGCATCTGCACTAGAAATAATCCAGGTTGACACCACTTTAACGACTATGGCTCAGTGCAATGGAATTCTGGGATTTGTAGTTGTGGCACCAGACCTCTCTAGCAGAGAAGGCTAAATAGCTCAAAAAACTACAGTTCTACACAGTTCTACAATTCTCACAAAACACAGCCATTGCAACTAAAGCAGTGTCAACCTGGATTATTTCTACAGTGTGAATGCAGCCCAAGATGGTAATAAGACATTGTGAGAGTTGGGGGATTGTAGAAGTAAACTAAAGAAGATTAACCAGTAATGCCTGGTCTGAGCATTTGAAATCAAAATGTTCATATAAACTAGATTTAGATTCTCAAGTAGCATGACATGGCAGACACCCATTCAGTATTCTGCCTTTTGAGCCCTGGGGCGTGATACCTCATTCTGTGATAGCCTTTACCATGGTTTCCCTATTACAGACTACAGTGAAGATATAATTCTTTGACAACTCTTGGAAGACTTCTTAGCATATTAACCACAAAAAGGGAAGCTCAGTTTCCTACATGGTATGGAATTAAAGACTGGGCCAGAGGCTGATGTTTTCTGTGACACAGCAGAATGAAGTGTTCTTGCCATAAGCAGCATACTCTTTTGTTTACTAGGTCATTGATTTCAGAAACTCCTCCAGTATTGTAAGATGAAACATGCTTCTTTGGGTATCCATTAGAAAGAGGATGGGAGCTACAGGCAGCCTACTAAAGATCCTTTGGGTACTCTGAAACCCCATCCCATAGGTGTAAACATTCTTTTGGTCCCAAAACAGAGAATCTAAAACATTGGAGATTCATCCCTTATGCATTGTCCAGATGTGATTCTCCATCATGAGGCTATTCCATTATTCCTTACCATCTTTTCAGGGACTAAAGTCCCCCTTTCCTCTCAAGACTGGAAGTAACTCAAACTTTGGCAAGGATAAAGAGCAAGATTTTTTTTTCTTTGTGCAATATGAACATTGAAAGAGGGTGTAAAAAGCTTTCCTTAGCAAATACCAAGTCAGTTTGTAACTTGGAGGGATAGCCTCCTTCCCAGTAAAGATTTCCACTCTCAGGAAATTGAGATATTTGATTGCTAAGGATGTAAATTCATCCTGAAATGTATTTATCCTATTCATGTTGTTAAAAAACTGATTTCCTTGAATGGAAACCTAAAACAAAATTATATCTTATGTAACTTTTAAATGTAATTATTTTGTTCTGTCATGATATAATCTGTGGATCATGTAAGAAAACGTTACCTATTATGTTTGTATAAGGCATTATTTTAAATTTGATGATTATATTCAGACCAAAATCTAGTTTGGCTCCTTTGGTGTCATTAGTGACTTGCTTTTCAACTTAATGTTACTGCCTTGGAGTCCAGTGGTGTAATCTTAAATTTAATGTGCAGATGCTCGAGTGTCCAGTGGTGAAGTGTTAAATTTTGGTGTGTAGATGCTCTCTGTGACAATCCCGACAGCCACACTCCCAGAGAGAGTTCAAAAGTGCAGCCAGTAGTATCGAGCTATATCAGCAAACCAAATCTAGCAATTTTCAACCCTGTTAGGAGCAGGTATATTGTAAAGTTACTAGGTTTTGGCTGCCCATTCGAGACTACTGGGGGATGCAGACCAGGGTGTCCAGGACGCCCTGGTCCGGAGCGCCGCGGGGCCATGGCAGCCCCACCGCGGCCCTCCAACAGCGTCCCTGAAAGGAGCACCAAATTGGCGCTCCTTTCATAAGTCAGGGAAAGTGCGCCCTAAAAGCGTAGGGCGAACTTTCCCTGACTTATCCTCCGCAGCGCGTCCGGTCGCTGCGGAGGGAGGTTGCCTTGGAAGCGCCGGCCGTGCGGATGGCTGGCGCTTCCAGGGGTGACCTCAGGAAGAGGAAGGGGCGCCGCTCGTGCGGCTGCCCCTCCTCTTCGGGGCCTCCAAGACGACCCAATTAGTCGTCTGCCGAGGCCCTACATCACTTTAAGACCAATTCTTCACATCTGCCCATTCAAGACCAAATACTTCACATTACAACAGGGGTAT
>CM034708.1:195039745-195056830 GCA_020142125.1 Phrynosoma platyrhinos
TTCCTGCTTAGAAAGTCGTCTTATACGAAGGAAAATACGGTACTTAATGTATATTTTGGGAAGTAATATTTAATAGACTGTCATTTCTAAACTTAGTTATCTGTTGAGTTCAGGTAGCATACAAATACAAAAGAAATTTAGGTTGTGAGCATTGGATTACAACTCTGAGACCAAGGTTTGAATCCCCACTTGGCCAGGGAAGCCCACCAGGTAATATTGGCAAAGTCATATTCTCTCAGCCTCAGAGGAAGGCAAAGGCAAACCCCCACCCCCATGAAAAATTTGTTTTGGGTGCTAGCCCTATTGCTTCTGTCATCACTTTTACAATGGTTGATTTGATATAAAGACCCCTTCTTTGGGTCCCTGCCATAGCCCTGGCTGGGATGAGCCTTTACCGCCGTGAAGTCAAAGTGTGCACATCACATAGGCACCCCAAAAAGGTCACATCTGTATTTACAACAATCTGCAGATCAAAAAAAGGCCAGACTTAGGAGCTGCAAAGCAGGACATTCACACCTAGAGGATTTATGAGTGCCACTAGGATGTGTCCGACTGAAGATGAGATAACATTAACATTCTATCTCCTCTCTTTGGAAATTGTCTACTTCAAAGCATAGAAATTGGAATCCCTTTGATATACAATAGCAACTCTTCACCTCAGGCTAGATTTAAGGGTGTAAATTCTCTCCAAAATTTCAGGTATGTTGGGGTCTGGCTAGATTTCATGGTGCCACTGTGATTTCTGACTAGAGTTCTGGCTCTGTCTGTTGTCCTTTCATAATGGTTGAGTCTATCCATCTTCATTCATTGTTGGAGCAGCCTCCTTCAGGTAATTATCACCATAGAAAGCCTTGTGTTTCCCATCCAAGCTAACTACTTTACTCCTGAGTTCTTGTGTGTCTTGGTATGTTTGAATCCCCAAATAAATTACAGTTCTTTGGGAAGCGTTGTCTCTATCAGTCTGTTCCCTAGCCACCTCCGTAAACATAGGATAAAAGATCCCATAGAGAACTTGGACTTTAGTAATTCCCCAGGTTCAAGGTCTTCATTACACCACACCCTGCACATTCTGTAGTATTTTGGGACACAAATATTTTGTTATATTTTGTTACAGCAGCATTTACAAAGAGGCAAACACATAAACCTGGAAAGGTCATGATGACCTTTAAGTGAACTTCTCATGCGTGGTCATATAGACCTGAGGGCATGTGTAAAGGACCCAAGTAACTTAGTGGCTGTGAATATTGTTGCTTCCCAACCCTCTGCCATGTGCATTTCCTCTTGAAAGTCAAGGACAAAGAGGGTTGTCAGCCTAAAGCATTAAGTCAATCTTTCTGCTAACCCTCATTATATTCCCACACCCCATCCTATCCTATACTCTCTGTGGATGTCCTCATCTTATCACTGCTTGATTAAAGCAATGCCACTGCCATCAACCAAAAATATTCCTTTTGTAACACTGAAGTTAAAACCATTGACCAGCTGGGAATCCCTTTGTTTCTCTGATTCTTGGAAAATGAACACAAACTGCCTCAAGTCAGGTTTGGCCTTGACTGGGCACTCCTATTTTGGTCCAGTTTGGAATAAGGCAGAAACTCTGTCAGATTCAAACTTGACCCCTCAGAACTGCTGTCTGTGCCGCACAGCAAGCAGACTGAGGTACTTTGCAGACCTGCCTAAAGGGGCAGTACAGAGACACCCCTGGGAGTGGCAGATTGAGGCTGAGGCAACTGCACGTCACAGCCCTGATCCTCCCTTTTGCAGCCCCCGAAAGAGCTACAAAATGCTGCTCCTTTTAGGGGTGGCAAAAAGCCACCCTTTCAGCCGTGGTGGTGGCTTTTTTGCACCCTTTTGGCACAGCGTGTGTGCCCTTTCTCTCCTGTTTATGGTTACTCAGTGATTCCAAAGATTGGTAACCTCTTGCCCACCTCCAGATTTGATTGTATGAATGCAAAGCCACCAAAATGCCAGTCTGCCAAAGATATAATTTGTAGAAAATACAGGTTCTTGCAAAGGCTTTGCTTCTCCCTACCAGTGAAACAATTAGATGTTTCCAGCAGCTGTAACAGTTCAGAAAATTATGAAGGCAGACATTTTCTTTGATTTCCCTCAAGAATGCAAAAGTAATAGAATTAATCACTGACTTTTCCCATCTGTTCTTCAGATAACATGCCAGCTTGATTTCCTCTGTCCTTTGCCCCCATGAATTGCTATCTCTCACATACCTTCTGCCTTCACTTTCCATTTACAGTAAAATAAATAGAATTTAATGCTCAACTTTGCTCTAACGCACTTGAAATTCTCTGCTCTAATAAGCTCAGTGATGTTGATTGCTGTGAGTTTCTGCTTTGAAAAACTGGAGCTTTGTTCTAGCCATCCTCACCAGAAGCACTGAGAATAAGTTCATTGATTACTATTACTTGTGAGATTGTGTGAGATTTATCCTTATTTCTCATCTTGCATCAAAGTGAGACAGGTAGGTCACAGTAAGTAAGCCATGCAGGTACCTGATCTGCTTTCTTCTCAGTGGACTAACTGTTGGAGTATATGCCTTCTTTTGCAATTCCTCGTTAAAAAAAAATAAATTAATTAACCTGTCAAAATATTTTAAATTTGCAGCCATAATGCTTAATATATGCCTGAATTAGGCATTTCTAAGAACTTAAAATTTCAAGGCTAGCTGCTAGAAGTGGAAAGCAAAGAATAAATAATAGTCATAACAACAACAGCATTTATTTATAATCCTTTTTCACCAAACAACCTTGATTGACCTTCACTGGGGCAGTTTCTTTGTCCAGGACCAAAAATTGTGTTTCTGACAACAAGTCGTTTGACATGTCATTTCTGACTTATGGCAACCCTAAGGTGAACCTTTCACAGGGTTTTCTTGGCAAGCTTTGTTTAGAAGGGGTTTGCCTTTTCCTTCCTCTGAGGATGAGAGAGTATGACTTCCCCAAAGTCACCCAGTGGGTTTCCATGGCCGAGTAGGGATTTGGCTCCTGGTCTCCCAAGTGATAGTCCATTCCTCAAATGACTACACCATGCTGGTTTTCTAACAATGCCAGAAGACACCTTGGTAACTACTGAAATACCAACGGAGTGTAGGTGCTGTGTCTGAGAATCCCAAAAGTGGGAAATACAATAGTTTTATAACCATTACTGTATTTTCTTCATTATTAGGTATTTGGCAACCAGATTATACCTTCCAACATGCAGATAAAGAAGGCAACTGTATTTCTCAATCCTGCAGCTTGTAAAGGGTAAGATTTGGCATATTATTTCATTTCTTAACTTCTGCCACCCCTTTTTACATATCTTTGCTTTCATGTGAAGTCATTTGTCTCTCAGAGGTTTGTTACCTATCATCCCCAAACCTAGTGTTATCAAATGTGTCGTCCCTCTTTCCATTTTTGATAAGAAACCGTAATTAAAATGAACTCTTTTAATAATATGAATCCCAGGTTATGGTGCTGCTTCTTGTTATCATAGTCCATATTAATGTTATTAGTATTGCTGCTGAATTGTTGGAATTTAAGGTTCACCCAGATGGAGGTGCTCAGCTTTGGAGCATGCTATTTTAAACCCCCTAAAGACAGTGTTGTGCCTGTTTCTTCCAGGTAGGTTTTCTTGTTAATTTGTGCAAAAGGTGTTTTCAGATTATGGATTTAGGGATGGTATTGATTTTAAGTAAAGAGAAGTATTATTTCAATGAATGTGTCTCCCTCCTGATCAGCTTTCTTATCCTCTAAACTACATTTGGGTAGGGTTTTTATTAGAATCTTCCATCATTCCACAGACAACTACAGAGCTTGGAAAAGTAGAGGTTTTTTGGATTATAGCACCAGAATCCAGCAGCTGTGCAGTACAAAAACTAAGCAATACAAAAAATGAAAAACTGACATGCTGGGGAAATGACACTTTAACTTTTTAAATGATTAAACTTTTAAAAATAACTTGTGATACTGTTTGATAGGGATGCAGTGGCTAAAGTGGTTAAGATGCTGACTCTGTTGATTGCAAGATCAGCAGGTTGGCAGTTCAAGACCCAGGTGCTGCATGATGGGGTGAGCTCCTGTCACTAGTCCCAGTTTCTGCCAACCCAACAGTTCAAAAGCATGCAAATGCAAGTAGATAAATAGGTACCACTTCTCAGTGGGAAGGTAAACAGCATTTGGTGCAGTCATGCTGGCCACATGATCACAGAGTAGTCTCTGACAATGCTGACTCTTTGGCTTAGTAATGGAGATGAACACCGCCCTCTATGGTCGGACACGACTTGACAATCATGTCAACGGGGAATACCTTTACCTTTACTTTTAGGTTTACATTTTTATATTAAATTTTAAATGGTTTAAATGATTTGGTTGTCAGTTGACCAGAGATCTCATGATGTATGGCAGACTATAAATATTTGAAAAAATAAAATAAAATATTGCTATATTAGTATTTTTTGTTGATGAGCAAGT
The DNA here is from genome assembly GCA_020142125.1 of Phrynosoma platyrhinos. Taxonomy (NCBI): domain Eukaryota; kingdom Metazoa; phylum Chordata; class Lepidosauria; order Squamata; family Phrynosomatidae; genus Phrynosoma; species Phrynosoma platyrhinos. The sequence goes on from CM034708.1 coordinate 195,044,212, forward strand.
TTCTGAAGGCTCCAACTAGATGAGTGCCGTCGAGCATTGATAAATCATTGCTTTTCTGCTATAAATTGGCAGTGGAATTCCAAGAGATTTTCCACAGTACTGGGGCATTGTATAATAATAATACGATTTATTTTTAGCCCACCTATTTCCAAATGGAATCAAAGTGGGTTACAAGCATAAAATAAAAGAATACAATAAGAAAACGGTATAGAAGTTAGGGGAAGAAAAAAAAGCAAATACATGGGGGGGAGGGCTATTCTGGGAAGGCCTGTCAGAAGAGATCCATCTTAAGTGCTTTTTAAAAGGCACTTAGGCGATGTGACGGATCTCCTCCGGCAGGTCATTCCATAACCTAGAGGCGGCAGTCAAGAAGGCCCTCTGGGTTACTCCAGTCAATCTATATTTTTAGGCTGCAGAAGATTTTTCCCAGAGGACCTTAGTGTGCAGGGTGGATTGTGTGGAAGTAATATTCACCCTGCTTCATTCTGCCCACATAACTACTTTGGGTGGTCCAGAAGAAGTTCTCTGGGTTGGTGAGGGAAAGAATTTGTAGAAAGTTATGGCATCCATCACCACCTAGAGAGTATCAGGAAAATAAAGGTATTGCCAAAGGTATTGGCAGTCTGGGTACTGCCTGCTCTCCATTTCCACTTTTCTTTCCTGCCTGACTCAGAAGAGAGCTTTCCTTTTCAGCTTTGTCATTTGATCTGAATTTTTTTGATCTGAATTTGATCTGAAGTAACATTTTTCCTGTTACTTCTGCTTTTCTCATCACTATTATAAATAGTTATAATATTTGTTTGTTTCATAAGACCTCATAAAATTTTCCCTTCTCCTCTGCATTAGCTGAAGCCAGCTGTGCCCCTCTGCTTCTCAGAATGAGTCAGCAGATGGCATGAGAAGGCTCGGCCTGTTTGGCAAATCATACCAGCTACCATTATGCCTAGAGCAGGGGTAGGCAACCTTTTCCCTTTAAGGGCCGAGGGACTTCAGCTCCCAGAAGCCTCAGCCATGTTGGCCAATAGTCCCATGTTGGCCAATAGTTCCTGGGATTCTGGGAGCTGAAGTCCCTCGGCCCTTAAAGGGGAAAGGTTGCCTACCCCTGACCTAGAGTGTGGCTCCAAGGGTAGAGGATGCCCTCCTCTACTTTAGATTTGCCAGGTTTAGGCAGTGAAGGCAATGGAGAAAAGATTCTGCTTCAGGAGCCTCCTTCAGAGCATAAATATTCTTTTCCCAGAGAATCATAAGAAATCAACAAAATTTAGCTAAGAGAGGAACATTAAGTTCCTACCATATCTAACTTTCTGGGCTAAATGTTGACTGCATTAGGGCACCCTTTTTGAACAGCCTGGCATTCCTGTCATGGCCAGCATGTTTTGGAACCAGTTCCTATCTCCATCATTTTGATTTTCAAACCAAGTGTCATTTTGAAACTGCACCTTCGTCACTCTTTCCATCTGCTATGCAAGAGTTTGCTCCAGAAGCAGTATTGGTGGCATATGTGGCAATTGCCTAGCTAATTGGAGGAGCAGCAGACAGTGGCAGGGTAGTTTTCCATCTGTCCGTTATCTCTCTTCTGGCGGGATCAACATTTTGCAGGCCTTCAGACATGACCTTGTGGCCTCTTTTTTTTTTTTGCAAACTTCACAATAGCAGTACTCCCAGGCACATACAGTTGCATTTGTACTGGACCGATCTGGACATTTGGGTTCCTTTTACTATAATTGAATCCCTTGACATGAACTATTTGTTTAGGCAACTTTGGGAAATAGTAGTTTCCACAGTATTAGCACAAATACCAGTCCAAGGAGGTGTAACATCTGCTACACAGTATCCTCCTCCTATCTCTGCACATGTCCAATTGACTGCTGCAGTAGCTGGTGCCAATATGTCTAAATCAACCCCAAGAATGTCTGCTAAAGAAGGAATTACAGGTAATCCTACCTTAAAACCAACAACTTTGAAACCAGCCTTGCAAAACCCACTCTTCAGCCTGTGAAAGGGAAGCGTCTTTTACCTCATCATTGTTTGAAAACTTCAGTTGGTGAATCTGATGTAGATTCTCAAATGCAGTTTGTGCTTCCAAAAATGTTGCCTAGTTAGAAATGTCTAAAAAAGAACTCTAAGGGCTGATACAGATGGTCTGAAGGGGGTGGCACAGAGCTGCCCCTGGGAGCAGCGGATCGGGGCTGAGGCAACCACACGCCACGCCCCCAATCCTCCTTTTTGCCGCCCCAAAAGGAGTGGCAAAATGCCACTCCTTTTGGGGGCAGCAAAAGGCCGCCCTTTCAGCCGCCACTGCGGCTTTTTTGCGCCCTCTTGGCTCAGTGTGTGCACTGATGAGGGCTTCTTGATGCCACGCGCCATGCAGACAAGCGCACGGCGTCAGGACGGCATCGGGGTGACGTAAGGGTGGCTGACATATGGCTACCCCGCCCCAACTCCATTCCCAGGTCAGCCCTTTGTGCCGGTCTGCATCTCCCCTAAACCAATTGATACGTTCAAATGTGTTTTAATTAAGAAAAAGGTGTAATTGGTTGAAGGTCCTACATAACAAATCAAAGAAGAAGATTATTCAGGTGCACTATCCACTTTCAAGGAAATCTATGGTTAGCTGCCTTCATAGAATCGCAAGAGTTGGAAACAAATAATATTACCCCTTAAAAGTAGAATTTGCATCCTGTCAACCGAAGGCTTGTATTTCAGATTATTTTGCATTTTTTTAAAAGTATAGTCAAAAACCATTTTAGGGCAAATTAAAATGTCAAAAATTATTGGAGTTATAAAATGGAGAATCTTGTCAAGCGAGTCTCCTACCTTCGGATGTGTATGCACAGTGGGAAACCAATGAGGTCGTATAAAATTTTATGAGGTCTTATGAAACCATTTCAAATAGCAGGGACGAGATCACATTTGAAAACGCTTCCCTCTCTACAGACAGATGACATGCGCAGCAGATAAAGGAGAGAACTTCCTGAGAACTTTAGCTTAAACTTATTTTTAGTAGGTTATAAGTTATCCACTTTACCCATTTGAATAAATGCCCTTTGTTTGAAATCTTGTTTTCTATTCCCTGGGTACTATAAATTATTTTTACAGAATAATTTATAATTAATATGTTTATTTGTTATGCTGTAGCAGACATAAAAATCCTTGAGAGCAGTTGCCAAATAAGGTCAGGTAGTTTTGGTTTTAATGTTGCTGAATAATAAAATAAATAATATTACCCCTTAAAAGTTAAATTTGCATCCTGTCAACCAAGGACTTGTATTCCAGATCTCATTAGTTGGGTAATAATTCAGAATTTGCTTGAAGGATTATGTACAGTGTATGGGGAGCACATGGGGGGAGCATTTGAAGTTGCTGTAGAAAAGTGATGTTCAGAGTGGGGAAAGGGTGCAAAAATATTCACCCATTTTCTTGACAACCATCAGCACTCTCTGCTGAGAAAATTGGGCCATGGTAATATTTTCTGCAGTTCAGGACTTTTTGCTCACAAAATCTGTCCTTGTCTAACCATGGAGGAGTTAGATATAAAAGACATCATTTCCTGTACAGAAGACTTGGAGGGTTGTTTTCTGTGGGGGGGGAAATTCCACACTGCACAGGAAACATCATTTTCTTGTTTTTATGGGGGTGGGAGGGAATACACATTTCCAAGGTACTGTCTCTTCATATGGAGGTAAGCCTTGCTTAGTTAAGTTGGCTTCTGTGTGTGACTTAACAGTGGAAAAAAATAAGTTTGTTAATTTTACTCACACATGTTGCTTTAGGTCCTACAGCTACACAGAAGGGTGAAGGATCATGATAAAGAGACATTGCAAGGCCAACATAGATTGCACACACTGCATTAGCCAATGTGTGGTCATAGAACATTGTTTCCTTGCTGTATAATTTAGAGTTTAGACTCCTAAATGCCCTAAAGATACCAGGTCCTGTCTGATCTTGAAGACTAAGCAGGGTCAGCCCTGATTAGTACTTGGATGGGAGACTGTCAATGAATACTAGGTGTTATAGGCTATATTTCCGAGGAAGGAACTGGCAAAACCACTTCTGAGTATTCCTCACCTAAGAAAACCTTATTAAATTCATGGGCTTGTCATATGTTGACAGGGGACTTGAAAGCACATACACACACAAGATTCCAGTTTACTGTTAAATAGCCTTATTTTTGTGAAGCAAAACCACACTGCAAATGCTTTATAAAACTGGATACTGCAGATGCTTTATAAAACTGTATGATATGGTGGTAAAGCAGTTCAAGCTGGTTGCGATAAATGGCATTTATCATCACAACTTCACTAATGAACAGAGGAGATAATATTGCCCTTAGGAACATTGTATCAGAATTATCTAAAGTTTCCTGTAAGCAATGAGAATCAGTGCAGAGTAGTGGACAAGGGTATTGTACTGAAATCCAGAAAACATGGATTGAAGTGTCTGCTCATCCATAAATTTACTAGATAACTTTAGGACAATTAGCATCTGTCTAATTTACATTGTGGAATGGTGTTAGAATAAAATCAGTTGTGTGGAGGAGGGCAAAATCATGTATGTTGCCCATAGACCCCTGGAGGAAGGAAGGCCACAGTAAAATGTAATGGAGTAAATAGAGTAAGGGCCTAAGCAGACTACCAGAAATAGTGCACATTAAATTGAGCCAGTACCCTGGCTCAGTGCTAGGGAATCATGGAAACTGTATTTTTTTCTGAGACATTGAGCCTTCTCTGTCAGAGAGTTCTGGTGCCACAATAAATTACAGTTCCCATGATTCCCTAGCACTGAGCCAGGGCAGTGCCTCAATTTAATGTGCACTATTTCTGGCAGTCTGCTTAGGCCCTAAGTCTACCACTTCTCCATGTTCCACTCTTCATGTTTTCATTGCTACTAATTTGCTTTGGCTATGTGGAAAGAAGATTTCATGGCTTACACAGGTATTGTACCACTTAAAACAGTATAATAATAATAATAATAATAATAATAATAATAATAATAATAATAATAAATAATATTTTTTTATTTATAGCCCGCCCCTCTGCTCAGCAATCGAGGCGGGTTACAGCAATTAAAATATACAAATTTAAAACATTCCTTGTCCTGTATCCAACCCTCCCACCCCTTAAAACTGAATTAAACTATTGAAACTATTAAAACAAAATACAATATAATAACACACAACAAATAATAGCAGTCACAGGGAGGGGCAAGTAAACCATCCCTTCAAGCCAAAGTATTATTCTGGGAAGGCCTGCCAGAAGAGATCCGTCTTTACTGCTTTTTTAAAAGGAGCAAGAGTAGTAATGAGACGGATCTCGTCTGGCAGGCCATTCCACAGTCTGGGAGCGGTCGCGGAGAAGGCCCTCTGGGAGGTCTGAGACAGCCTAGTTTTTATTGGCTGTAGCAGGTTCCTCCCAGAGGACCGGAGGGTGCGGGGGGGTATACTGATGACTCATTCTGTATATAAAACTAATGATGGATTAGTTTTATATACAGAGATTTAATTTGGTTTCCTTGCTAGTTAGAATTTTCCTGGGACATTCAGAACAGTTTTTTTAAAAAATCATGAACATGACTTTGGTGTTTAAAGGCTTTTTAAAAGAGCAACTGTAATTAAATGATCTGTCACCTTTTACTTTCCAGCAAAGCCAGGAGCCTTTTTGAAAAGAATGCTGCCCCAATTCTTCACTTGTCTGGTTTGGATGTGACTGTTGTGAAGGTATAAACTAAGAACAGATTTCCACTTTCTCCTCCTACTGAATATTTTCTCCTTAGAATTTGCCTGGGCTTGAACAGAAGCTATTGTGGAAGAGAATAAATGCTCAGGAGGAGGAAGGCTATTTTTATTACAACTGAAAATTGTGCCAGTTTTAAAAAGTGATTCTATGGCTTTTCGTTTGTGGAATAAGGATGATGGAGAGCAAGTGAGATATCTTGATGAGAGATGTAGCATAGCAGTTTGGAATGTTGGTTGGCTACCAATGCACTGTAACAGGCAGGGGGTTGAATTGTGTTGCTCAAGAGCTCACACATTGCAGTGAGATACTTGGAATTAATGAAAATAGGTCCTTTGAACCATAGGAAAAGGATGCATTACTAAAAGAGACATTTAAAAGACAGGAAGGAAAGACTTGAATGGATGAAATAGTTTTGAGATTTGTAACCTACATTTGTGGCAACAAAGACTTTTTTATTGTACTTTGTGCTGTGCTGTACTTCATGAATGTTTTTCCTCCTCCTGTAACTGGACATGTTGGTGATGGTTGAGATGTATCATATATATTCAACTATAAGTCGACCTCATGTATAAGTCTAGGCAGGTTTGGGGGCTACAATTATGGATTTTGGTATGACCTCTGGATAAGTCGAGGGTAAAACCTAGGAGCATGTTACAAAGGATGTAAAGGATGAAGCAAAGGAAAATGATGCCAAATAATTTACAATATTCTGTCAGGCATGACTGTTCATGTTAATCCTAAAGGCTGAATAGATGAGAGAGTAGAGGGGTTTGGTGCTTTTAGGTGCTCCCAAAATGGTCTAAGTTCTTGCTTTTCCACCACTCTACTTACAGAAAAAGATGATTCCTTTTATATATATATGAGTTTAAGTACAGTACTTACATTGATCTATGGATAAGTCGACTCAGGAGATGTTTGCAGGTCCCACTAGTGCTTTAGGATGTACCTGTGTATAGTTCAGTAGGTGGCACTCTTAGCTTTCTGAAGTAAGCAAGGAGAAGGATAAATAGGAAGGTGTGGTTTTCAAAAGCCATCTATTTAAGCCAGGGGTAGGCAACCTTTCCCCTTTAAGGGCCGAGGGACTTCAGCTCTCAGAAGCCTCAGCCATGTTGGCCAATAGTCCCTGTTGGCCAATAGCTCCTGGGATTCTGGGAGCTGAAGTCCTTCAGCCCTTAAAGGGGAAAGGTTGCTTACCCCTGATTTAAGCTATCTATTGGGCCTTTGCAGACTGCCAGAAATTGTGCAAATTGAGTCCACTTTAAGGGTTAGGGTTAGTGCTAGGGAATCATGGGAATTGTATTTTTTGAGACATTGAGCCTTCTCTGTCAGAGAGCTCTGGTGTCACAATAAACTACAGTTCCCATGATTCCCTAGCACTGAGTCAGGACAGTTAAACTGGACTCAATTTGCACTATTTCTGGCAGTCTACAAAGGCCCTATTATATCTGCATCTCTTCATCACTTTATGGAAAAGGATTATATGTTTGAGGCTAAGTAATGTTGCTTATTTAAAAGTAGTATGTACTATATCTTACCTAAGTATTAGAATCTTTTGAAAAAAATTCTCTGCATGATATTCTGTAAATGTAAACCAACTTGAAGATTTCCTGTGGGGTGGGGAGGCTACCAATTTGAAAAATAAAATTATACAAACTGCTGTATTGACCTAAGAGTACATATCTGCAGCTAGAATGTATGTCAGCCTTCAACTTGGTAAACTCCAAATGGGTTGGACTACAACTATGGGTATACTGAGAGTTTTAGTTCAACATATCTGGAGATGACCAGGTTGAGAAATGCTGGCATACATGATTCCACCCACAAACGCCAGTCTGGCTAGGCTGGGTTAAATACATTGCTTTTCTCTTCCCTTTTTTTGTATCTTAGACAGATTATGAAGGACAAGCGAAGAAATTGCTGGAACTGATGGAAAACACAGACATGATCATTATTGCAGGAGGAGACGGAACTGTACAAGAGGTATTGTGAAAGTTCTTATTTATGCCTTCATCCCAGCACCTAATCCACATTACAAGTAGAGAAATGAGGCAGATGTCCAATACAGACAAGCTTTCCAGGGATCCTATCTAAGCATTTGTCTTCATAGAGAAGACATTTCTGTAAATAATTTCAATCCTCCAAAGTCCTGCTGTCTGAGCACACAAGATTTAGGTGCTAGAAGTCTATTGTGTCAGGCGTGTAAAGCAAGTTTTGGGATTGTTGTCATTATCATAATGGTTGGTGGACCAACCATTGTTCCAAAAACCTCCTTACTACAGTGATTCCCTGCCAGCTTCTCTCACATGCTTGTGTCTGATTTACATCATAATTTCCTCTGCTCTGTATTACTAGTAGAACACATTTCTGAGTCCAAAGATGGTTTGAAAAAAATGTTTCAGTACTGTTCCTCCATTCTAGCTTCAGACCATTTGTTTTCAAAGGTTACTCCTGCCATGTGTGTTGTTCATGATGAATGATGGCTATTTTGCCATTGAGAAGAGAGCTTGTTGTGCAATAAATTACAACAGCACAAATGAGTGGCTCTTCCCTTGGTTGTGGCTAAGTCTCAGGAGTAGATGCACACATGGGCTGCATTCAGAAATTGTTGTTTTAACTGTTTCAAAACTGAATTTCAATGACATATGCACAAATGTTTGGTTTTCCTGCCTTCTGTGCAACACATTCTCCTGGAATAAACGGTAAAGGTAGGACTGACGCGAAGGCAGTTAACAACAACAACAAAGTCCCTTGATGTGAGTGTCTATTCGTAACCAACTGTAGGGGGTGGTGCTCATCTCTGTTACTAAGACGAAGAGCCAGTGTTGTCCAAGGACTGCTCTGGTGGTCATGTGGTCAGCATGACTGCACTGAACGCTGTTACATTCCCATGAAGTGGTACCTATCTATCTACTTGCATTTGCATGCTTTCGAACTGCTAGGTTGCAGAAGCTGGGACTAGTGACAGGATCTCACCCCATCATGCAACATTCGGGCATTCTCCTGGAATACATATGTTATTTATTAACCTAGTCCTCTGGTAACCTCATAGTATATTTTTTGCGAGAAGGAGCAACTTGTAAAACTGCATCTCATTTGAAGACGAGCTTTATCATTGTGGTTTGTTTGTTTTATACTTTGAGTTTTTATACTATTTCTACATTTGGTCCTGCATACTGAGACCAATAAAATAAATGGTAACATAGTAGTGGATCTATTTAAGGGCTTCTGTAATTGAGACAGGTCCAGTGGATGTAAACTTTGCACCTGCTTGTCCTGTACTGTTTGATATGTTTCAGTTTGTGCACCCAGAGGATGTGGACAGGATCCTTGGAGAAGTGAAGGCCACCACACGTTTACTAGATCCTTGCCCTTCCTGGCTCCTGAAAGCAACGAGAGAAGGTTTAGTCTAGTGGGCAAGGTGAATGCCTTACTGCAGCAAGGGAGGTTTCCATCCTGTCTAAAGGAGGCTGTATGAGGCCATTACTAAAACAAAAACAAAACCTGGATCCCACCATTCTGAATAACTATCAGCCAGTCTCTCATATTCCATTCTTGGGCAAGGTTTTGGAATGAGTAGTGGCTTCCCAACTCCAGGGGTTTCTGAATGAAATGGATTAGCTAGATCTATTTCAGTCCAGCTTCAGGCCTGGCTATAGGACAGAGACAGCATTGGTTACCTTGGTAGATGACCTACACAGGGAAGTGGACATGGGGAGAGTGCCCCTGTTGCTCCTGCTGGGCCTCATAGCAGCTTTCGATACCATCAGCTATGGTATCCTTCTGGAGCTCCTCTCTGAGATGGGACCTAGGGGCATTGTTGTGCAGTGGTTTCAGTATTTCTTGGAAGAGTAAACTTCGATGATGGTGTTGGAGGACTCCTATTTGACTCCCTGGCCATTGGCCTCTGGAGTCCTACAGGGTTTTGTTTTCTCCCACATGTTATTTAACTTCTACATGAAACTGCTGGGAGAGTTCATCCTGAGTTTTGGGGTGCAGTGTCACCATTGTGTGGCTGACAGCCAACTCTATCTCTTCTTTCTACCCAACTCCAAACAAGATGTCTCTGTATTGAACCAATGTCAGCTGTTAGTAATGGACTGAATGAGGGCAAATAAACTGAAATTTAATCTAGACAAGACAGAGGTGCTCCTAGTCAGTCAAAAGGCAGATCACAGAATAGGGACTTTGCTTATGTTGGATGAGATTACACTTCCCCTGAAATCTCAGGCTCACAGCTTGGGTGTTCTCCTGGACTCACCTCAGAACTTGGATGCCCATATTTCATCAGTGGCCAGGAGTGCACTAGCCTATTTACATTAAACCATTTGAAACTCAGATTTCCATCAGAACTTGGAAATCAAAGCAAAACTTGTGTATCTTTGCTTTGACAGTGAAGGAAAAAATGTTACCTTAGTTTTTGCGTACTTTATCGGTGTAAGCTATCATGTTTTCTGCTTGTTTCAGGTCATAACTGGGCTTCTCCGAAGGGCAGATGAGGTAGGTGTCATCTTCTACTGCATTCTTAAGCAACAAAGCCTAGGCATCCTGTAATCTTTAATGTCAACTGTTGTTATGCATTAGCTAAAATTTTAAGTCTCACTAGTTTCTTGCAGTTTTGCCTATCTTTCAGCCAGTTCTATGTAAGGTGGAGAACTGATGACTAGTTTATATCACTTCTTACTGCTGGTGATGGCTCCTGAAATTTGAATGCTTCTGAATACAAAACCGTTTCTCTCCACATGGAAAAGTCACACATAGATGTTTTCACCCCAGGATACTAATTTTCTGTGTTCTGTGACTAGTGGAGGAATGTTCCTTTATGTCAGGGGTAGGCAGCCTAAGGCCCGGGGGGGGCCGGATGCGGCCCGCCGAGGCCTTTGGACCGGCCCCAAGCCAGTCCTGCCGCCTCCGCCACCGCTGCCCACCATGATGATATTGATTATTGTTGTTATTGTTCTTGGGGTTTTCTTGGCAAAATCTCCACAGGGGTTTTGCCAAGGCTTTTCTGGGGCTGAGAGAGTGTGCATGCATATTTTTTTAATTTTTAATTTTTTAAAACTTTTATAATTTTTAAATATTTATTTATTTATTTATTTATTTATTTATTTATTTATTTATTGGTGACTCGGCCCCCCCAATTGTCTGAGGGACAGCAACCCGGCCCCCAGCTCAAAAAGGTTGCCTACCCCTGCTTTATGTAATCCTCCATCTGCAGTGTGAAGTGCTCCATTCTAGGCATAGGTTTGCCACGCCATTGAAATAAATGTTTTGTGTTTTGGAAATGAAATCCTAACCCATTTCTGAGAAGTTCCATTTAAGTAAAAGCGGAGGGTCTAAATTGAAAATATTTTAAGAGGCTCGTGAATATATATACAATCAGCCCTCTGTTTTCACGGAGGATCTGTTCCGGACACACACACACACACACACACACACCCCGAAAACGGAGATTTGGGAATATTCAAGCCCCATAGGCTTGAATGGGGCGCACCCCATTGATTTTCACGGAGGTCATCCCTCTGTGAATATGTAAATCCATGGACTTAAGTCCATGAGAAAGTAGGAGTGACTGTACTGTATATAGTTTCAGCCATGTCAAGCAAATTATACCCCCACACACTTCAAGTTCGGGCAAATGCAAAACATACAAATGTTTTATGAAATGTATACTGGTAGAGATATGTTATAGCAAGCATATTGGAATGCTTCATAGATGAACTGTATTCCAACATGTTTTATTAGAAGCTGACAAAAAAGTAATCTCATGAATCAGTTAAAGATCTGAGGATATCATTCGCAAATAGAATTGTGCCTGCTCTTTTGCTTCCTTATGGGGAGACAAAATTATATTTCAGCATCAATGAAAAGAATTAAATTTCTGTCAGATTTTAAGCTCAAATCAAAGCTGTCAAATCTCTATAGTAGAAAAGAAACAAGACAAAAGGAATAACATGCTGTGACACCTTTGCAACTAAATGGTAGATCATTATGCAGCCCACCCATCTCTTCCCCCATCCCTGCAACAGACCAATTCCTGGGTGAACAAGCAGAGGATCAGTGCTACAGCAATTTGTAGGCTAGCCTACAAGACTTTGTTCCATATTTTAATGGCCGAAGTAGTTTGTTGTTATTGGTATTGTTTGTGTCTTCATGTCATTTCCAATTTATGGTGACCCTGCAGTTTCATGCAGGCAAACTAGCTATTACAGTAATAAATTCACTCTGTTTGTCATATTTGGCCCTGTAACTGGGGTGTCCCTTTGCATGCTTTGAGAGACCAAATGTGCATACTGTCTATTGTCTTCTTCCCTAAAAACATGTCACCTCTGGGTCTTGCCTTTCAGTTTCCATGCAGCACCTAGTTTGCATGTCAGTGTTTATTGGAGGAAGAGTATATTTGTTGCCATCTGTTCAGAAACTTCATTTATTTGTATTTTTCATTTTTCATTGGTAAGGTAATTTTTCATTATTAAGAGCTACTAGCTGATGAGATAGGAATGTTCTGTCTCTTCTCTGATTTGATATATATGACAAAATGGCACATTCATGTGTACAGTTGGCCCTCTGTGTCAGTGAGCTAGCCACCCACAGATTGGAGCATCCATGGATTGCCCCGCCCCATTATTGTCAATGGCGGCATGTGCATGCAGCCATGCTGGCATGGCCACGTGCATGTCAGTGCCCATTAACAATAATGGGACTTGAAATTCCATGTCACTGCCCTGGCCTCCAAGGGAGAATGGAGGCAGGCACAGTTCTACCCAGCCTAGGCCCAGATGCAGAGGAAAGGCCCTCCCTGCATTCCAACTGCCACTGCCCAGGTCTCATAGGGAGAATTGTGGTTCTGGGCACCACAATTCAAAAAGGATGTGGAGAAACAGGAG
>CM034708.1:195060210-195071689 GCA_020142125.1 Phrynosoma platyrhinos
AAAAGAGGATCCCAACAATTATCGCCCAGTTAATCTGACATCAATTCCGGGAAAGATTCTAGAACAGATTCATTAAACAGAGAGTCTGTGAACATTAAGAAGGGAATGCCATAATCACTAAAAGTCAACATGGGTTTCTCAAAAACAAGTCATGCCAGACTAATCTGATCTTTTTTTTTGATAAAATTACCAGCTTGGTAGATGAAGGGAATGCGGTAGACATACCATATCTTGATTTCAGTAAGGCTTTTGACAAGGTCCCTCACAATATTCTTGCAAACAAGATAGTAAAATGTGGGCTAGACAATACAACTGTTAGGTGGATTAATAATTGGCTGACTGACTGAACCCAAAGGGTGCTCAGCAATGGCTCCTCTTCATCATAGAGAGAAGTGACCAGTGGTGTGCCACAAGGTTCTGTCCTGGGCCCAATGCTATTCAACATCTTTACCAATTATTTGGATCAGGGGTAGGCAACCTGTCCCCTTTAAGGGCCGAGGGACTTCAGCTCCCAGAATCCCAGGAGCTATTGGCCAACATGGGACTATTGGCCAACATGGGTGAGGCCTACCCTTGATTTGGATGAAGGAATAGGTGCATGCTTACCAAATTTGCAGATGACACCAAATTAGGAGGAATAGCTAGTACCCCAGAAGACAGGATGAACATTCAAAATGACCTTAATAGATTAGAAAGCTGGGCCAAAGCTAACAAAATGAATTTCAATACAGAGAAATGTAAGGTACTGCACTTAGGGAAAAATAAATAAATAAAATGACATGCATAGATATAAGATGGGGGACACCTGGCTTAATGAGACTATGTGTGAAAGGGATCTAGGAGTCCTAGTAGACCACAGGTTGAACATGAGTCAACAGTATGATGCCGCAGCTAAAAAGGCTAATGCAATTTTAGGCTGCATTAATAGAGGTATAGTATCTAGATCAAGGGAAGTAATACTTCCACTGTATTCTGCTTTGGTCAGGCCCCACCAGGAATACTGTGTCCAGTTCTGGGCACCACAATTCAGAAAGGATGTTGAAAAACTGGAGTGTTTCCAGAGGAGGGCGACTAAAATGGTGAAGGGTCTGGAAACCATGCCTGATGAGGAACAACTTACGGAACTGGGTATGTTTAGCCTGGAGAAGAGACAGTTAAGAGGGGATATGATAGCTCTATTTAAATATTTGAAGGGATGTCATATTGAGGAGGGTGCTAGCTTGTTTTCTGCTGCTCCAGAGAATAGGACCCGGAACAATGGATGTAAGCTACAGGAAAAGAGATTCCACATTAGGAGGAACTTCCTGACAGTGAGAGCTGTTCGAGAGTGGAACATACTCCCTTGGAGTGTGTTGGAGTCTCCTTCTTTGGAGGTCTTTGAACAGAGGCTGGATGGCCATCTGTTGGGGATGCTTTGATTTTGAGTTCTTGCATGGCAGGAGGTTGGACTGGATGGCCCTTGTGGTCTCTTCCAACTCATGATTCTATGAACAATGTTTCTTCCTCATCCTGGAGAGAAGTGATCAGCAGAGTGTCTCAGGGGTCTATCCTGGGCCCAATGACTTGGATGATGGAATAGAGAGCTTGCTTATCTAGCAGTGACTTGGATGATGGAATAGAGAGCATGCTTATCAGATTTGCATATGACATTAAATTAGGATGGGTAGCTAATACCCCAGAGGACAGGATTATATTCAAAATGACTTTCATAGATTAGAAGGCTGGGCCAAAACTAACAAAATGAATTTCAACAGGGAGAAATGTAGGATACTACACTTGGGCAGTAGAAATGAAATGCACAGATTTAGGATGGGTGATACCTGATCTAGACCTAGTGTTTAGATTGAGAGAAGTAATAGTGCTGCTCTATTCTGGTTTGGTCAGGCCTCATCTGAAATACTGTATCCGCTTCTAGTCACCACAGTTCAAGAAGGATGATAAGCTGGAGCATGTCCAGAGGAGGGCAAACTGAACGATGAAAGATCTGGAAACCATGCCCTATGAGGAGTGACTTAGGGAGCTGGGTATGTTTAGCCTGGAGAAGAGATGGTTAAGAGGTGCTATGAGAGCCCTGTATATGTATTTGAAGGTGTGTCATAGTGAAGGTGGAACAAGTTTGTTTTCTGCTTCACCCTGAGACTACGACCTGGAACAATGGATGCAAGCTACAGGAAAAACGATTCCATCTCAACATTAGGAAAAACTTCCTGACAGTAAGGGGTGTGAATTACACTGCCTCATAGTGTGGAGGAGTCTGCTTCTTTGGAGGTTTTTAAGTAGAGGCTGAATGGCTATCAGACAGGAGTGCTTTGATTGTGTTATGGGGAGGGGGGGTGGACTGGATGACCCTTAGGGTCTTTTCCAACTCTATGAATCTAAAAATTGGTATTTAATTTAAAAATAATAGTGTTCACCCCATATTGCCTTGATTCTTTTGAATGGTCTTGTCATTGGCAAAAGGGGTGTTTTCATTATTAATTTCTGTCCATGTGAGAAATTCTTTCCTTAGAGATAAGATGAAGCCTGAATCCTGCCATGCTTTGGATGCCACCTCCATTTGTTTAGTCAATGACAGGTTGCTGACAGGATCTGTACATTGCTTGGAGAAGAGGTGCCATCCTCTGTGTGTGTAACAATGTGCCTAATGACTACATAAGGCTGCTTTGTAGCCAGTTGGCACTTAGTGGGTTGTCCGAAGAGCCTGATTTTCTGCATCATTATTTATTACTGCTTCTCTTTCAGGAAGTGTTGCCTGCTTCATGCCAAAGTGTGCGTGCCACAGCTGTGCTCCATCAGAAGGGGGGAACAAGCCTGAATTCAGCTGTTGCTGATGTAATTTTCTTTTGTGCTTGTTCCCAGGCAGCTTTCAGTAAGATTCCTATTGGATTCATTCCCCTTGGAAAGACCAGCACCTTAAGTCACACTCTTTATCTTGGGTGTGTAAACCAAGTCCAGTAAGTTTGCATTTTCACATCTGAACATATTAAAAGAAATAGGATGGTGGACATGAGGAAACTAATATAGGATTGGTGGGAGGTCTGGCTGTAAATGTGATTTTTTAAAAAGAAAAAAAATCTCCAAACCTATAGGTGCTTTGCTCTGAGATGCAATATATGTTATTGTTTTTAAAGGTGTCTAGAATTGTATTGAATATTCTGGCCTTCACAGTCCTTTTATCCTCACAGCAAACAGCTTTGTAAGATAAGTTGGACTGAGAGCTTCTGCTTTGGGTTACCTTACAAGCCTTGTGGAAGTGAGGGTTTGAGCCTGAGTCCTCTAATCAGAGACCTACACCGCAATCCAAAGTTGTAGAACCTGAAGGGCTGGGCCAAATATTATGCTCCTGCTAGTTTCTCAGTCTTTGAAGTTCCTCAGAAAGCTACTCCCTATTCTCCCTAACATTGCCTTCCCAGGTTTTGTTCAGCTTTTTCCCACATGCGTGATGCCTCTCTTGAGGCTCACACACTGGCAATAAGAACTTTAAGCAAAGATTTATTAGTATGTTTTGGTCCCACCTTTTTTACTTTTGTTTCCAGCCAGTTAGTGGAATGGAGCCCCTGGGTACTTCTGACAAAAAAAAAAAAAAATTATCTCTTGGGCTGAAAGAGATTCCTCATCCTTGTTTCTACTCTTAACCACACTAGTTCTCATTAAATGTTGGTCTGGCCTTTATATACATTCCAAACAGCATTGTGACTTGCTTTTGTTTAAAACAATGAATCTGAGAAGTTTTTTTTCCAACAGATCACTTCCTATTAAAAATAAGTCCTGTGGCCCTAAAATGGCCCAAAGAAAGCCAAAAACATGGAGAAATTGCCCTTATGCCCCACATGGTGTTGTGGGATATGGGATGGGGGAATTTAGGGAGTGCAGCCCCCCCATGTCCCCTAGTGGGCCAGTGGGCCCCTGTGACCTCCAATAGTTGCCCACTGCTGGTATAATGCTTAGTCACTTTCATCTCATCTAGCCTATTGATAGGGTTGTTAAGAGGATGAAAATGGGGTGAAGGGCACCTTGACCTTCTTGGGTGGAATATAATCCTAATACCAGCCTTCCCCATTCTAGCATCCTCCAGATGCATTAGGCCACAATTTCATCACTCTCTTGGCCTGAGGAGAATAATAGGAGTTGTATTCCAGTATAATGCTATTAACTCTTACTGGCTGCAGCTCTCTAAAATCCTTGAGCAGATGTTTTTTCATGCTCTACTGTCTAGGTTTGGCTTTGACTTTGAGATACTTGAGATTGGACCTGCGGAATCTGCATGTGAACCGTGTGCTCTTCTTCTGACATATTATTATTATTATTATTATTATTATTATTATTAACTTTATTTTTATACCCCGCCTTTTGCCTGAAGGCAATCAAGACGGCTCACAACAATTGCATGTATAAAACACCCCCACAACATATATACGGTAGTGCTTTCTCTTTTTCCTCAGATGTATCACTGATGCTACCTTGTCCATATTGAGAGGAGAGACTATTCCACTTGATGTGTTGCAGATCAAGGTACCAGCATGTTAATAGTCACTCCTTCTGTCTGGAAAGGGTGTTTGTGTTGCTACGTCTGTTTTATTATTCTTTAATTGCATTCAGTTCAAATCAGTTCAGTTCAGTTCAGTTCACAAGAGAGGTAGATTAATATACAGTCCTCAGGCTGCATGGAAGACTGTTTTTATGAGACCCTCCTCTCCAGGATCATCCTTTTCTTCTGGCAAGAAAGAGTGAATTGCTTCTTCTGAAAGTCTCCAGTAATGATAGTTCACTTTTTAAAATTGTGAAGGGCCACCCATTCTTCATCCCTTCATGGACCCTTCTGCACAGAGATATTAATTTGTAATTTCTGCCTAATGGAGTTGCCAGCACATTGTTGTTCAGCCTGCTGCTGAATATTTGATGTCTTTCTGCCAGCAGGAAAAAGGGTTTTTATTTAGGTAGCCCTTGGTTTTTACCTTATTGCAGCAATTGGAGCTTTTCATAGAATGTGTTATGTCTGTATTTTATCATGTTCTAAATATGTTTTTAAAACGTACATAATTGGAGTTTAATGGATTTTTTAACCTTTGTGTTAAATGTTTTTAAATTTTACTTTGTTTTAAATGGTTGTAAGTTGCCTGTGAGAGGCAGGAAATAAATAAATAAATAAATAAATAAATAAATAAATAAATAAATATGTTTGATCCATTGCTGTTGAGATGACCACAGATTAATGTAATGTAAAGGCCTGTCTGCTTTTGTATAATATTTAATTCCTTTTGTTGTGTTTTGTTTTACAGGGGAACAAAGACCAGCCTGTGTTTGCAGTAACTGGTTTACGATGGGGATCTTACAGAGATGCAGGAGCAAAAGTCAGCAAGTAAAAGAACAGCTGTATTTGCTTTGTATTCTCTATGCTTCTGTCTTTTATTTCTGAATGTGCTCTTCTCTCCAGTATGCTTCTGAGATGATCTAGGGCATTGTTTTTCCAGATATCTAATATGGGGGACAAGCAATTATAGTTTTCCATTGTGATAGCATTTTTCTATCCACTTAGGTCCAATTACTTTTTCTTTCCTGGTAACTTGTCAGGCATCATCAATCAATGGCTCAAGCAGTGGTCTAGGGACCACCAGTTTAAGTCGCAGTGGCCTAGGGCATAGAGGTTGAAATCCTGGCTCATGTAAATGCCATTACACAAATGGTTTATACTTTCTCAAAGATTATACAAAGATCCCATTGTAAACCCTTTTAGTCTGATGTAAACCATTGTGCAAACAGCTGTGCTTTCTGGAAGGCTCCTTAAATGCAGTTCTTAATAGGGAATACATAGAATGGGAAATACATAGCCATGCTGCCTGTTGTATGATTGGTTGCACAACAGTGCAGTCCAGTAATTCCAGTGTACCATCCTGGTCTAAGTTTATACTACACAGTGAGTGGGATGTCAGCTGCAGTATGTGAACTCCACATCATTGTCAGGCATATTTGGTTTGGAAATAGGGGCTCTCAGCATGACAGAAAGCTCCTCTGTAATTGTAGCAGTGGCAATTTTTGTGCACCTGCTATAATTACAAAGGATCTCTCTGTCATGTTGAGAGTGCCAATTTCCAAACCAAATATGGCTGACAGTGATGTAGAGTTCATCCATGCAATGGAAAGGAGTCCTATCGTGAATTAACATTATGTGTTATGCATACTGCAAGGATTAGCTTGTACATAAACCTCCACATACCTTATACACACTTCCCAAAGTATCAACCTTTTCTGATTATTAAGTTGTATAGTCCATTTTACATTTATCTCTGATGCTGTTGGGTAGTCATTTGGTGCATCCTGAAGAATGGGGCCTCCTAAGTGAGTTGCTCCCAAATGCTCCCAATCTATGAGGATTGTTTTGGGAGAGGATTGGGTTTCTTTCGGTCTCCAAAAGCATCACTGACATTGTTCTGTAGTTAATGTTCTGTAGTTAACAAGTTATCACTGAGAGCTGGGGTTGGGGAGTTTGAGGTATGTGAATGTATGAGGGGGGAGCAAGGAGGGGGGATGATAAGGAGAAAGGGCCAGAGAGGACTAGCGAGAAATAAAAGTTGTTCTACCTTTTAGAGAAAGCTTAATTAAACGTTGAACTCCTGAATATCATATAGGTATTGTTGCAACTTGAAGCGGACAGCAGAATTTGCTTCTGCAGCAATAAATGTTCAACTTGGGAAACACACTTCTGTTACTCAGGAGTAGCAAAAAATAAAGGTGGAAGGCCTGACTCTGTGAAGGTAATATGAAGCAGTCAAATGGCAAGGAAGTTAATGTACATTTGGGACTAGATTAAAAGCTATGATGCTAGGCTGCTGCTAACCTCTAGTGAATTCCATAGCCCAGAATTAATGAGAGACACGCAGAAACAATATTTCTGATAACACAGATGTAGGGCTAGTCGTATAGTGTTGTGTGTTGCCTGGGAATCTAATGTCCACAGATTATGATGTAAGAAACAGCTTGGGTGGAAATCGCATTGAGTTACTTTTCCATGTATTAAGTATATCTTGCATTTCTGTTACTTTCTTTTCCAGGTACTGGTATCTTGGACCACTGAAAATCCAAGCAGCCCATTTCTTTAACACATTGAAGGTAAAGAAAAGCTGCAGTAGAAGTTTCACAGTGTACTTGTGGTGTTAGGATGATCTGTGTCCTACTTAATATAATATATAGCTCCGTGGTGGAGCACATCTTTCCATGCAGAAGATCTCAGTTCAGTTTGCAACCAACATCTTCAGTGAGAAGGATCTCCTGAGGGGTCACTGCCAATTTCTAGAGATCTGAGTCCACGATAGCCAAGCTTGATGCAAACTCAGACTAAGACAGAACTGTATGTTTGTACTGAATGCAACATGTATTGTGTTTGGATTCCCTGTGTAGCATATTAAAGTCAGTTTAGCAGGACTGAGGAACGTCAGACCCTGGGATTGAATCTGAAACTCTTGGCATTCCCTGGAAGGCTACTGCCTTTCTCCCATGACATTATTTCATGGTTTTCTAGCTTTTGTACAGTTTTTACTCTAAAAAAAAAAGGCCTGTTCTAAATTATAGCTGGCTAAAACAGGCTGATATTATGCTAAAACAGGCTACACTCATTCCTGGAAGTGTCAGATGTGTCCATAACATATTTCTTGATAATATCCTATTTTGAGTACTGTAACTCACTCTGCTTGGGTTTGCTTTTGGAAACTTTGAAAACTGCACTGGGTCCAAAATTCTACAACCAGTCTGCTGATCTGAGCTGGTTGTAGGGAACGTATAACTCATGTTAAAACAGTTTCATTGGCTACTGGTTCGTTTGCAGGCACAATTCAAATCTATAACCCTATAAAACTTTGTATGGCTTAGGCCCAGTCTGTCTGAAAGACCATATCTCTCAATATGAGCCTGTCCAGCTTTTAAGGTTCTGAGGGGAAGGCTTTGTTTTGGTCCCATCACCACCACAGGTACATTTGGAGAATACATGGGAGAGAGTCTTCTCAGTGGCTGCCCCAGGCTATGGAGTTCCTTCCATAGGGGAAAATGTTTGACCCCTCTTTCTGTTCTTTTTTTCAATAGCAGGCAAAGACTATTTACACAGGTCTGACTGTTAATGAGTCCATTGCAGAAGGTGTTTAAATTGAGCTGTGCTGCTATTGTTACAGTGTTTTAACTGTTTTTAAATGCATCTGAGGAAGCAGGCTTAAGTGTATGAAAGTTCACGCTATGTCTTTCTTTCATTTAAAGCAAAGCAGCTTCATTTATATGCCACTTCATATCTCGCTATGGGATGTCTAAGCGGTTTACAACTGTAAGCTCATTGCCCCCCAACAGCTGGGTACTCATTTTAGCGATCTTGGAAGGATGCAGGCCTGAGTCTAGCCTGAGCCTTGGCTAGTATTGAACTCGCAACCTTGTGGTCTATGAGTATATGGCTGAAGTATAGGCATTTAACCACTTCACCACCAGGGCTCTTAGTGTCAAAGGTGCTGCAAAATCCTTTTGCATACTAATTTCCGAGACTAACATGGCTTTGTCTTTGAATTCTGCTTCTTAAATGGTTTAAATTCATGCTATTTTAAAAAAAAAATTCCTTGCTTATCAACTTTTGTAATGTTCATTGTTTTAACTGTATTTGGTTTTAGCTCATATCTTTTGGCGCCTTGCATCACATATGGGAGAAAGGTGGGCTATAAATTACAAATAAAATAAATTAAAATATAATTAGCCATACACTTTTGTCTTTGGCCCCACACACCACTGCAGTATGGCTTCTGAAAATTTCTCTTACCATATTTTCTGGCATATAAGAAAACTTTTTAACCCTGGAAAAGGGTCTCAGAATTCGGGGGTCATCTTATACGCCAGGTAGAGGAGGAGGACAAGGAGAGAAAGAGGAGAAGGAAGCCAGGCGGAGGAGGAGGAGGAGGGGAAAAAGAGAAGGAAGCCAGGAAGAGGACAAGGGGAGAAGGAGAAGGAGAAGTGAGCCAGGGAGAGGAAGAGAACGAGGGGAGAAGGAGAAGGAAGCTAGTTCTACAGTATGGATGCAGCCTTATTCTGCACTGCAGAAATAATGCAGTTTGACACCACTTTAATTGCTATGGCTCTATCCTATGGACTCCTAGGATCCACAGTTTGCTTTGTGGTACCAGAGCTCTCTGACAGAAAAGGCTAAATATCTCACAAAACTGCAAATCCCAGAATTCCATAGCCTTGAGCCAGGGCAGTTAAAGCGGTGTTAAACTGCTTTAATAAATTTCTCCAATGCAGATGCAGCCAAAGTTGATGTGTTGCTTGAGCATGGCTTCTTTAACAAATAATTCTGCACAATAGAGAGAGAGTGTACCCTTGAAGATTTATCTAAAGAAGAACCAAGTTCCTTAACTCGGAGGTTATGTGTGTATGTTGTGTGCCTTCAAATTGTTCCTCACTTATGGTGATCATGGGGTTTTCTTGGCAAGATTCTCTTCAGAGGAGGTTTGCCACTGCCTTCCCCTGAGGCTGAGAGTGTGTGACTTGTCCAAGTTCACCCAGTGGGTTTCATGGCAGAGTGGGGAATCAAACCCAGGTCTCCAGAGGGGTAGTCCAACACTCAAACCACTACACCATGCTGGCTCCTATTCCCATGTACTACCTATGAAACAATTGCAGACTTTTTTGTTGTTCTTATGTATCTTCAAGTCCTTTCCGACTTATGACGACCCTAAGGCAACCTTATCATGAGGTTTTCTTGGCATGTTTCTTCAAATGAGGGTTGCCATTACCATCCTCTGAGGCTGAGAGTGTGTGACATGCCCAGGGTCACTTAATTGGGCCGCAATTGTACATTCCCCAGAATGCATCACCTAATATGTTGGCAGTCCTTCCCCACACCACTTTCTCATTTTCCCCAACCATCTCATAGCTGGGAGATGGAAATAATTTTTAAAGCAGCATTTAAATCTGGACGATTTTTTAAAAAGTAAGGTTGAAAACACACTGCAGAAATAAATGCTAGGGACCATGGGAGCTGTAGTTTGTTGTGTTTATAAGCAACAGTTTTCCTGCTAAGTACCTGCATGTCATAAGCATTTGAATTAAAATTACTATATTGAAATAAAATCTGATTTTAAAAACATTTTATTTGGTGTGCGTTGGAAGAGGGGTAGTCTTATACAGAGAGTATATCCCAAACTATTTTAACTGGGAAAGTTGGGGGTCGTCTTATATGCCCAGTCTTATACGCCAGAAAATACGGTGATGCTGTTGCGGTGTAGATTTCAGAGTAGTTTCTTTTTAAACATATTCACAGCTGGTCTTCACTGCAGGGTGGATGTGAGACTACTGGGATATATATATTTACTTCTGGCAGAAACCCAGAACTTCTATTAAGCAGGATCCTGGAATGTAGTTGAAATAATACTACAGTGCTAGAAATTGCTGGCTGGAAGAATACTAACAATGTTGTGGATGGTTAAGGAGTGGCTGTGATGCAGCTGAGACCCATTAGAGGCTACTCTGCTGCCTTCCTTTAGTGCAGGCCTCTTTCATGGTTTTTGTTATGCTAATGATTCACCCTGAGATTTATTCCATTGACGTAAGTAGTGCCTATAAATAGGGCCTACAGGACTGTTGATAATCTGCTTTTTGCAGTCAGCCCACCTTCTGTAACAAAATGAGTAGAAAGGTTAATTGCTCTAGTCTGAAAGTTCCCAAGTACTGACGGATTTGACATACATTAAAGGAGCTGCATTTTTCCTCTGTGCATGCTGTTCTTCCGATTCCTTTGCAGATACTAAGCATATAGCACTCTGCTGAAATGCTGCAGCTTCACGTAACAGACATATTACAAAGTTTGATTTCTTAGCGGGGCAGGCAGCTAGTATGGCTCATGGATACCTTGGACAAAAGAGCACGTGGTCCCTGGACACTTTATAATTGCCAAGTGCCAACTCCAGTTTAGACTAGTTTAGAACCACTTGCCTGCATAGAGGAAAGCATTTTCCTTCCACTCCATTCCCCTAACAAGTTTCGAGTATTAATATGTTGTGAAACAGGGTAGTAACATGCTTATTATGTCTGTGTATTATAGTGTTTATTATTCAGAACCATATACTGCATGACACTACTCTCAGTAGTGTTCTGTGTCATTGAGTTCCATGGAGTACTTATGTGTACCTATCTATTGTTACATGTTTAGTTTTTATTACTTGACCTTCCTCCAAAGATCTCCCTTCCTGCTTCTGGTCTTGGAGAGCCAGCTCATCTTCTCTGTAACTTTTGCTGGGCAAGATCTGCATTTGTTGGTGGGGTTGGATACTGCTGTATTTGGAGACTGCCGTATATGCTCAACTATATGTTGACCTCGTATATAAGTCAAGGGCAAGTTTGGGGCCAAAATTATGGATTTTGATATGACCCATGGATAAGTCGAGGGTAACCCTTAGGGCATGTAACCAAGGATCTAAAGCAGGGGTAGGCAACCTTTTTGAGCCGGGGGCCGGGT
>CM034708.1:195079629-195107875 GCA_020142125.1 Phrynosoma platyrhinos
GCAAATCCTGCGCATGCGCAAACACGTCGCGGCCGCCATTTTGGAGAAAAAATGCCGGCCACGGCGCACGCGGTTGCGCACCGACCAAAAGAGCTGGCGGAGGTGCTGCCGCAGCGCCGGCGGCAGGGGTCCGCCTGGGCCTGCAAATCCGGCGTCCTGGGCCGGAACCGGCCCGGGGGCCGTAGGTTGCCAACCCCTGACTTAAGAGTTTCATTTGTCGTACAGTGAGACTTTACTTTCTTTTTGGCTGCACATAAAATCCTTTTGTGTTCTTCCTTTACATTGTCCCTGATTCGGTCCAGAGTTCTTCTGGGTCCCAGTCAGTTATGCATGATTGTTCAAATCTTTAACATATTTAAATTCAACAGGGATATTCCTCATGTTGTATTGTGGCATGATGGTTAATTTAGTGTTCTTCTTTCGCTTTACTCTAATTTTTGGTATTAACAATTCATGGTCTGTGCCACAATCTGCTCCTGGTCTTGTTTTTGCAGAGAAAACTTCTCCATGTTCTACTTTCAGTTATATGTAGTTGTTTTTATTCCTATATTAGCCATCAAGTGACATTTATATATACAATTGTCCATTTAAAAGACTGTAACAGGAAAGGCAGGAAATAGAGGACAACAACTTTTGCCAAATCACCATTATTTTGGCTCTGTACATAGGATCCTCATAATGCTGTCACCATTTGTCACAATCGTCTGGATGTGCAGTATTAAATAGGGACGTAACATTTTCACCAAAGCATTCAGTGTTTTGTCAATTCCTCTGTATTTTGTTTTGAACAGAAGTCTAAAAATGCAGGAGCCCCACATGTGCCCAGAAGGAAGCCAGTTTCTTCAGGCTAGTAGATGCATCTTGGAGCTTCCAGAGGTGAGAAATAAAAAGAGCCTGTTTGCTCTTCTTTTTATTTAAAGGGCATTATGCATGCTGCACAGGGTTGTGTTCCTACCACCATGTAAAAGATTATCTACCAAGTCTTTGTTAGCTTTTTGGAAGGACTGAAAACCCTATATTTATTTATTTATTTATTTAATAACAAAAGTGATGATTATTGGTTTTCAAAATTAGTACGAGTTAAATGAATAGATGAAGTGCAACATCTCCAGAAAGTGAGATAGGATTTTAGGAAATACTGTGTAACTACAGAAAAGATACAAAGTCATTTTTGTTGTTGTTCTTAATTATTATACTGTGGGCCCTTGGTCTCTGCTGGGGCTTAGTTCCAAGATCCCCCATAAATAACAAAATATATGGATGTTCAAGTCCCATTAAATACAATGGCATAGTAAAATAGTGTCCCTTATGTAAAATGGCAAAATCAAGGCTTGTTTTTTGGATATATATATATATATCAATCAGTATTTTCAAGTCATGGATGGTTGAATCCATGGATAAAGAATCCATAGATACGGAGGGCTGACTGTAGTAATATATATTGCTTGAGGTATTCCACATGTGGCTTGAAAAAGCAGAGTAGGAGTAAGCATTCCAAACACTCAAAGTAATGGTTAAAGTGATCGTTGCAAACTGTGTGTTTTCTTTCAAGTAATTTTCGACCTACAGAGACCCTAAGTCTTTTCTTGGCAAGTTTTTTCAGAAGGGGTTTGCCATGGCCATCTTCTGAGGCTGAGAGAGTCACCTAGTGGGCCTTCATGGCCAGGCCGGGATTCAGAGTTGTAGTCCAATACTCAAACCACTACACCACACGGACTCTCCATTGCAATCTATTAATTTCTCAAGAATACCTTGGGCATCTGATTGGAAACATACCAGAATGAGGCATGAACATCAGCTTTTGGTATATAACTGTACCATATAACTGTAGGCAAACAGCAGCTGAGACATGGTCTTAAGCAGCATGTGTTAGTCCAGGGGTAGGCAACCTTTCCCCTTTAAGGGCCGAGGGACTTCAGCTCCCAGAATTCCAGGAGCTATTGGCCAACATGGGACTATTGGCCAACATGGCTGAGGCTTCTGGGAGCTGAAGTCCCTCGGCCCTTAAAGGGGAAAGGTTGCCTACCCCCGTGTTAGTCTTTCCTATGTAATCATTTATTGTAAATCTTGATTTCTTTGCAGAATTCAGAGGGCTCTTTGTCTATAGACAATGAGGAATATGAAGCAATGCCAGTGGAGGTGAATCTGTTACCCAGGAAACTCCAATTCTTCTGTGATGCCAGAAAAAAAGAGCAAATGCTTCACAGTACATCATAATCCAAGAAGATGTCAACTATTCAATTTTTAAAAACAATGCTCAACTCCTGATTGCCAGGGGTTAAGATGAACTGTAGCCATGACCAGTGCCAAAGGAGACAGATGTTTCTGAAAAAGGTGTTTGTTTGGTTGTATCATCAAGTGAACTGTTCAGTGAATGGTCTCTGAAGACTTTTTGCTCTCTTCAACTATGATGAAAGCCTTGTGTGTAAGTAACTGGATTTCTGCCTTTTAAATTATCTGGCTTGGAGAGAAACAGGAGTTAGTCATACATTTGCCTGCTCTTCTGGTATGGCCATTCCACGAGGGAAGAGTTACTTTCTGCCCCCGCTACATCTGTGACAGTTGTATGTATTTCAAGAGAGTGAATAGTGACAGTTAGAAACACCCCCCCCCCGCCATTTGTTTCCATTGCTAACTGAATTTTTAAAATTCAGACATAATGTGAAAGTGGTGCACTGAGAAGCCACGGAGATGACAAAGTCTCTAACATGAATATATCTTACCTAATTGGTTTCAGATACAACTTTACAGTGAAGATGAAATGCTGTGGAAGCTAATTGTTATTATCTAAGACATAGGACAGTCATGGTCTCCTTTTATTAATTTAAACACCTTAAAACATATCTCTGTTCTGAAAGAAAATCTGGTTAAGGAATTATGCATGTTTCATAATATTTTTTGAGAATAATCAGTCAGCACAAAGCATAAATGCGTTAAAAGTGAGTTTTAATAGAGTAAAAAATCATCACCATATGTACATAAGTCCCTCTTGGGCTCCCTGGAGGCAGTGGCAATCCATAAACTCAGTACTCCTCTCTGAGAAATAAAAAAGCAACTTTAGTAAATTAACTATTTATACTGCCCAGGAAAGGTGCTTAGTCACAACTTAGCTGCCAGTTCATACCATGTTCAACCTTACAAGTTTTCAGCAGAGACATGAGAATCAACACAGCCTGTGTTAGCCATATGGCAACACCAAGATAGCATCAATTTATCCTTGAGCCTGCATCATCAGCGGTTGAGGGATTTCACAACCATTTATGCAACAAAGTGGATATATATATATGGAGCACACTCTCATTGACACTCATAAGCATATTCAAGTTAATGTGACTAATGTCTTGTCAGAAAATATTTCTGGTATCAGCAGTATCTTTAGGCCTGAACCTGCAGTATTATGTGGGAGAGCTATGAATAAGGCTCTTCCCTTTAAAAACATGCATACCTACTAATGGTTCAAATTTGTATTAGGGCAACTCTTACAGTGTTGCTAACCTTGATCCAGCTTAGGATCAGTTGAGGAGTGGCAGCAGGTCAAATCATAGCCCTCCATGTTTTGTCACTTGGTGACCTTTAGTTATCACCCACAATAATAAGTGTGTTCCTTTCTTACATAAGCATTTGGGTTGAGGATGTGTGTGCTTATAGCACATTCCATTTGTCCCACAAAAAGCTTGGCAGTGAAGCTATTATAAGAGTGTATGTCAAGCAGTTACTCTCATAAAGTACATGTTTTGACTAGGTTCACAGATGTATGTTTATCATTTGACTTGCATGGATTAAGGAGGTCATCACAATCCAAACTTTCATACTGCCAGATGTGACCGCTTGTAATATACTTGATTGGATGGCCCTTGTGGTCTCTTCCAACTGTATGACTCTATGATATGCTGGACATTTCAAAAGTTAGTCCACATATACAGCTGCCTCCATATCAAATGATCTACATGTATACGTGAGCCATCTGATGATAGGAACTGTGCCTATTTATAAGAGTACACCATATCCACTATGGAATGTTGATGCCCAGGTCAAGTATGTCTTTGAATATTAAGGAAAGAAGGGACAGTAGTTCACTGCTAAGGCTATATACCCTCTAGACCAGGGGTTGGCAACCTACGGCCCATGGGCCGGTTCTGGCCCGGGGGCCCCCACCTACTGGCCCCCGCCGACCCGCGCCGCCTGCCACCGCCGCTGCGAGTTTTGGCCGCTGCGCGCATCATGCCCACCATTTTGCTTTCAGTACTCCTGCGCATGCGCAAACACATCACGGCTGCCATTTTGGAAAACAAAGTGGTGGGCGTGACATGTGCGGCGGTGGCTTCAGCAGCGCATGTGGCGGCAGCGGTGATCGCGCACGGTGGCGGGGGGTCACGCGCATGAGTGCACGTGCTGCCATCTCCCCCCCCCCCCCCGGCCTGCTGGAAGGGAGGACTTCAGCGGACCGGCCCCCAGCCGAAAAAGGTTGCCTACCCCTGCTCTAGACACATAAAAATACCAGACTTGCACATCTTGTCCTATCCAACGGGGGGAGCATCACATATTTATTATATGTACATGAAGAGCAAACATAATTCTCTCAATTGTTTGTCCTTACATAGTCACAACTGCACTATTCAGGCAGAAGAGGGAAGTATGAATGGCCTTAGAGGGAACCCCAACATTTGTAGAAGTATGCTCAGAGGAACAGGGAGTATTTTAATGGCTAAAATTCTGACCAGGAACACTCCACACAGTAGTTCTTACTGCAAGGCCCATGTTTATCTTCCATTTATACTCATATCACAGTTGAAGTTATAGGACCACCAGTCAAACTGATGTTCTCAAGTGCTAAAACTGATAGTTGATTTTTGAAGACAAAGTATTTTGAAATGTTTCTTAAATACAAGATAGAGAGCAGAAAGTATTGATCCACTGCTGAGGAATTTTCAAACTCTGTTAGAACAAGGTTCACCAAGACAAAAAACAGCAGTGTAGCTTAGATCCTATAAATTCTCTTCAGCTGTTCCAACATTAAAAGTTAAAACTGCATCCTTAATTTGGTTAGAAGAAAGTCTATCAAATTTCAACTTTTAATGGCATTTCTGCAACTGTACATTCAAATGCTTCAGTTGGCAATGTATGTTTTTTGGGATGCAAAATTTTATTTACCTTACCCAGTGGCAAAGTCGCAGCTGATAAAAGGACTGCACATATTGTACATGGTTATAGTTTATCACATATCTGCACTCTTCTTTGGGAATAAAATCTTCTTGTACACAGAGAGGAAACAAAAGTAGCCACTTGCTGCTTACCCAGAGTGATTAGGACCAGTGAAATAGCAGCCCCTAGCTATGAAAGGCCACAGAAATGGTCTTTCTGAACCTCTGAAAAAAGAAGAGGATGCGTAGCAGGCAAAAGAAGGGACAGATTTTAAATTCACCAGGATCTGCATATTTCCTCTAGAGAACTTGTAACGTTTGAGACTGTTTGAGGCTTCTGCAATCTCCTACTGCTGAAGAAGAAAAATTTTACTAAGCAGATTTGACTTAGCCCAGGACTTGACGATTCCCCTTCAGGTTTAGAAGTGTTTTCTACTACCCTTGAAGGTTGTGGGCAGGACCTGAAGAAATCTCAGAAATCAAGAAAAAAAAATAGTAATTGCACACACCCCTGTACCAAATGGAAATTAAAATATTCAAATTTTCTTTTGGCTATGCAGTTTACAGTCTTTATTAATTTGGCTTTGATGCTTCTCCACATGTCATTATTGTCATAGGTGCTAGCTTGAGACATTATTGCAAGAAGACTGACAGTTATTACCAAATATTTCTAACTTAACCATAGAGATCCTTCCCATCCAAGACCCATGCCAGTGATCTAACCTGGCACTACATGCACTCCTTTAAAGACCCCAGTATTTGCTGTCACTGCTTCAAAACCTTCCTGTTTTGAACAATTTCTGTTGCCTACAAAGCGTGTTAGAAGAAAGATCAGACTCTCATGTGTGCACAAACACACACACATTGATTAATTCAAAGATATAGCCATGCTAATCTGTAGAATCAGTATGTAGAGAGAGCTTGCAGCACCTTTGAGACGAACTGAAAGAAGTTGACAGCAGGAGCTTTTGTAGACTTAAGTCTACTTCCTCAGATGTATTTCTTTCTTTCAGTTAGTCTCAAGAGCTCTCTATATACACTAAGTGCAGAATCTTTCCCAGAGAACAAGAAGTTGAATGGACTGAGACCATGGAAATAAAATGGATATTATTAGATGGGAAAGAGATCTATGCAGCACATTTAAAGACAAGACAAGGGGACTATAAAGGAACCCTATGGGTAGGGTTTAGCATACTTCGATGATAGCTTTAACAGGTTCTACCTAAATCTCCTTCCACATTGCCAACTTTTAAAAAGTGGCCATGCTTCTGCACCTTTAACAACAGCTTTTGCCATGCACAAATAAAACCATGGAGCTTCTTGTAGTATGAAACTATGCAAAAGTAGTTTACCTGCTGTATTTCAAGCAAATGTAAAAAATACTAGTCCTAGGTGCGTGGAATCTGATAAATTACTATGAACTGCTTCTTTTTCCCAGAAGGGTACCTTAAACTCTTCCAGGCCCTGCAGTGTTAGGTTTATAGCCAACTCCATTTGGGATATAATACATAAATGCAAGAAAATGATAGAATGCTACTTCCCCCCCCCCCCATGAATGGTCTTGCAAAGGGTCTCAAACTTTGTTTCAAATTAAGGTTAGGATCTACTCAACTCTGAACATGATATTCCAATAGTGAATGTCCTGATGTATCTTTGCAGTTTGAGAGAGAAGCGGAACATAGGCCTGCCCTGTCCATAAATTACCACTACTGCAATGGGCCAAGAGGCACAACCATTTGCTGTTTACAGCAGCTGTACATTATTTCAATTCTTCTATTTCACAATATAAAATAAATTACTCAAGTCCTTGCAGAAGATGAATCCTCCCTGCTGACCACCAAAATATGAGGTAGGAATGAAGGGTTAAGATACAAACTTTCTTCCATACAGAAAAAAGTTAATGCCTTCACTATTGTGGCCTGCACATGGATTATTTAATTGCATCATCCATCCATCCTACTTTTAGTATCTTTAATGTGTGTTTTTATTTTAAAAAAAAAAAACACCAGAAGTACTCCCTACAACTAATTAGGACAAAAGTTCATCCTACATACAAAGTAAGGAAGGCAAAAGAAATGATTTGAGAAAGACTTACACCAACAAGGCTTATTTCCTCAGGTCAAATTTGGTGGACATAGTGTGGCCACTTTTCAGATGTTTTTAGACTTCCAGCATTCAGCTAGCTAGGGCTGACAGGAGCTGCAGTTCAACATCTGGAAGGCCACAGTTGCCTACCTGCAATACATCCATATCTCTTCTCTACAAGGCAAAAAGTGCCTTAAATGGAAGAACTGAGAAGTTAAAAGTTCAGTATGTGAAAAAATAAGCTGGGCAGTCACAAATGTCTACAGAAGACAAAATAAAGTAATGGATGGCATTTAACCAGAGACAATTTAGCAAGGGCCAGCAAACATTAAGCCGGTGACCAAATCAAGAGTGGGGAACCTGTGACCCTCCGGATATTGTTGGACCTCCAGCCAACATTGGAAGTGAGCAGAGATGATCGGATTTGTGACCCAACAGTATTTCTCCCATACGACATTCAATTAAGTTCAACAGAGTTCTTCACTTGTTCATTTATCTCAGCAGTTCTGGGGTGTCAGGAGGATTAAAGCCCTTTACTTCGAAGCCAAACACAGAAGTTCTGAGCAGTATTTACACGCCTATCAATAGTGGACCAAGAGTTGATTCATTAAGCAGTGAAGCCACTACAAAAACCAAGCCACATGTAGCAACAGAACTTGGATTGATACACATTACTGCCTGTGACACAGTTTAAACTGAACTCTTTAACTGTAAAAGGTGTTATTAGTTAATAAATTATTTCACAGCTTTTAAAATCATGTTTCACATATTGCAAATAAGCCACAATATACAAGTCCAGTGCTTCGTGCAAGCAAAGCATATACAAGGTGTGCTCTTACCTACCTTCCCCAAAGATAAACCCCTCAGTGTAGAACAGATTACAGGAGATCTCCTCTCATACCTCACTGTTTTCTACTGTCTTTTCAACAAAATCCCACCACTGCTCCTCTAGTTAGAAGCTTACATGTCTTCCTGTATAACCAAGCATACAAACTGCCTTGTACAGCCCACTACCGAAGCAGTAACACAGGTCGATAAATAACAAAGTATAGAGCCAAGTATTTTCAGAGCAAGTTCAGTGAGAAACAATCCAAAGACTGAGACGGTTCAATTCTGTAACTACAAACTGCTCTGAGATTCTGCAAAGCACTGTTGGAAATGAAGGCTGAAGTCAAATGCATTAGTTTTGAACAGGAATGATTTCACATTGGACCCTTACCCTCAATGAGAGATTAAATGTAGCCCAGTGAGGTCTAGCCAGAGGCCATCTCTTCAAGTGGGATCTATTAAATAGGGTTGGGACTGTGTTCTTCCAAATCTTGCTGAACTACACCTCCCAGCAGTCCTATTCAATTCAGATGAAAGATGGAAGATATAGTTTAACATCTGGGGGTTCATGTTTCCAGATGACTAAAAATTACAAAGCTAAAGGAGAAAAATATTCCCCTATAACCCATTCCCCTGATGCCACAGCAAAAACCTCACATAGTAGGTTGAGAGGAAACACCAGGTGTTTCAAGTATTTTAATATGCATGAGGCAAGTGGTAAGAATCATGTAAAATTATACAAATATTAATGGGATGCTTCTGCCCAGTTTGAATATGTATCACCTATAGCCAAGTCATGAAGTCTCAAAGCAGCATTAAAATTTTTCATATTGGTCCCCAAGAGAATAAAGTGCTTTCTCCACCTGCCCAAATTCTTAGCCAACATGTCTGGGCTAGGCTCTCAAAAGATGCTTATGCTGGGTTGTTTATAAGCAGATGGGAAGGAGAGGAAGGAAAACCATCAGTTCCATAGAACTCAAAAGTAGGAAAACATGGTTGGGCAGTCTATCCTGGAGGGCAGAAATCAAACCTTGGTTATGGTATACCTGAAAATGGTATTTCACAGGAGAAATATATAGATAAATAACACTTTCCATAGAGAATTGTCTTAAAGGCATCCTTCATGATACAGGTTGTGATGAGTTCCGGTAAAGCTGCACTCCTGCATCCCGTAGTCTTTGAAGTTGCTGCCGTCCCCTCAAATGGGGAAAGTGAGTGTTCTCTATTTCTCATCCTTCCAGCATCTTCTGTTTTAAGTACAGCAAGGGTTATCAATGACCAGCATGACATCAATACCATAAACTTCCAGTAGGTCCATGAGGAAGCTACGGTCCCCTTGGGGGTCCAAGCCCATTCCTCGGGCATGATCAGCTGTCAGTGTCTTGTCCTGGCTGGCTGACACTTCCATCAGTGTCTGAAATATCCGGTTGTTCTGTTCCATGAAGAACCTTCAGAAAGAAAATACAAAAGAAACATGAAACCAAGAGGAGTTCTATGGTCAGAAACCATGGATTGAGAATTTACTGCTTATCCCCTTTGTTACCCAAGTTAAAAGACTAAGGGGTTTTGCAGACGGGTGGCCTTGGGCTGCCCCTGGCAATGGAGGATCGGGGCCGCCCCACACCTCAGCCCCAATCCACCCTTTTGGCATCTGGGAAAGGAGCGCCAAAATGCCGCTCCTTTCTCAAGCGGCAAAAAGGGCACCAGAAGAGCCAATGCGTGGCTCTTCCGTGGCTCTTCCGGCACAGCGCATGAAGATGCTGCACTGGGAGGATGTATTCAGGGCACGTGCTGTGCATAACAGAGCACACCCTGATGACGTCTTTGGGGAGGGGTTGAGGCGGATGCCGTGTGGCTGCCATCTGCAGAGGCCCTAAGTAGATTTAATTAAATAAGTTGGAGTTGCAGCCACTTAAAAAGTAACAGCCTTCTTAGGTAGCTATACTATAATGACAGCCACTTGTAGCCTAAAAAACAAATGGAGATCTAAATGCAAAATGCATTTGTCAGGAGATGGCAGTTCAAAAATTCTGTTTCATAAGACACTTCCTTAAAATTATAATTCACGTTTGACACTGTATTTTAGCCAATAAACTACACTTCAGTCCACACTCTCATTTTCAATGGCTCTTTTGGGTACTCTAATAATTTTACATACAGCCACCCACGACATCAGTGAGCTTAATGTTGCTACTTTTTCACTCCTTCTGGGAGATGTCCAATTTAACTGGGTGGTCATCTCATCTGGCTAAGAAGAACACTTGAGAGACTCCCTTTGTCAACCATTTTTGACCTCTCTCTATCTGGAGATGTTGGGAACTATATTCAATGATGAAATCCTACTGGTGTCACACACATGTATAAAAGTATCCTTATGCATGCATTTGTTCTTTTTCAGCCATTGTGGTCATAGAATTCTACAGAAATAGCCATTATGCAGGTAGTTGCACAACTGGATAGTTGTACATCTCTTTATCAGTGCCTTCATTTTTCCATTTTAACTAGGACTGCAGAGACAGCCTGGACCATAGCTAAATTAGCATTTGATTGCCACTGTGCATTCCCCAATGTACAGTGGACAATAAGCTGGCACACAATCAATTGTGTAATGTTCAGATGCACAATAAAAGTGGTGTAGATCAACTATTGCATAATTCCATGAGCATACAAGTGCCATACAGGATCTGTGCCTATATGTATATGTAATATAACTTTGCCACAGTTAGCTTGTCTTTCATTCCCTCTGTTCACCATAACTAGAGAATATCACAGAGACTGGCATTCCTAGACTTAGAATATGTATTTATGGTGGCTTATAATATTCACATCAAATCTTAAGCAGAGGTAGAACTGATTCCCTCTGTTTGCTCAGCCCTTCACCTTGGCCACTGGCTGTAGCGTGAGTTCAAGCAATGCTGACAGGGTTTTTGCCTTCTACTCTTAGTCTGGTATATTGCTGAAAGGCACAAGAAATCCTGAAAATGCAGTTTTCCCAAGGACTACTCACACTGCAGAAGAAATTCAACTACAGTTCTCAGAGGCTACTTTGTCCTCTGTGTCTACCAGCAATACAGGTGGAAGAGAACTGAGTATTCAGAGAATTCCAACAGCAGCAGCCAGCCTATGTGAGGTGGGAAGAAGTGTGTGGGGATAAGAATGGGGTTTTGGGCTTTTACAAGAACAGACTCGATCTTAGTTCAGAAGGTCT
Source organism: Phrynosoma platyrhinos (assembly GCA_020142125.1). NCBI lineage: Eukaryota > Metazoa > Chordata > Lepidosauria > Squamata > Phrynosomatidae > Phrynosoma > Phrynosoma platyrhinos. The sequence goes on from CM034708.1 coordinate 195,090,892, forward strand.
CAAAAGAAGCTGAACTGATTCAGTGTTTTTGTTGTGATGGGACTATCAAGGCTAAGTTATGAGCCAATCTGATTCCATCCCTAGGATGGAGCAAATCATTGATTCCCATATGAAGAACTCACAGGATGAAGAGGTCTTCTTCACAAGAACTGCAGTCCCCATCCACTTCCTGGGAGTACATCAGCATCTGTCTAGATGAGGAAAACATACAGAGATCCATCATAACAGGACTGCAGAATCTGTAATGACTTCCCTATAGCTTCTAAAAGGACAACATATACCAAATTGACTCAAGAAAACTAAGAGCCACATCCTGGCCATTTGATCCATACATCAATGTTGCTAAGGAAGGCTAGGTTTAGACAGCAAACACTTTATTCTTGACACTCTGTGTATTTATAGCATTTATTTTCAGGCTCTTGATCTTAAGAACAGTCTCTGAAACCTCTGGAAGAAGAATGAAATGGTCTAAAGTTGGTAAATACAGCTTTGCTTCCAATTCCCACAATCAAACTACCCATAAATGTAGTAAACAGTTTCCCATGCTAGTCTTTGATGCTACTACCTCTGATCATTAAGCCTGCGGTATTTTTCCTTGTCTGCACTATTAATCTTCAAGAGTGGTTGCAGGTGCTCATGGTGTGTTTTCACATTCTGGTTATCCACATAGACATCATAGAGATCCCGCTTTTCTTCAAAGATTTTCTCCGTCGTGCCTGCAGAAGAAAATGGATCTGAATCAGGCCATGTTAACTGCATTTAGTCCTACTGAAATGAAAGGGAAAAGTGTGATCTGGATCCTGCCCATTTACACAAGAGAGTCTTTAAAGAAGACCAGCCTTGTTCCTTTGTTTGCAATTAAAAATCTCAACTACCTTATGCCTCAGCAGAGCCTTTGAATTCTCAAATGAAATGCAAATCAGGCCATTACAGACTGAATCTTCCTTATCTGGAATTATGAAATCTGAAATACTCCAAACACCAAAACTTTTTTCATGGGTGGCTGAGATAGTGACACCTTTGCTTTCTAATGGTTCAGTGTATACAAATTTTGTATCATACACAAAACTGTTAAAATATTATATAAAATTACCTGTAGCACTGATCTCCCATGCAAGCAAAATCATGCTCAAAATTCTGTGACATAGACTCCAACCATACATGGAGAGAAAAATCCCAGAGGTCCAAGCGGGGTTCAGGAAAGGAAGAGGCATGAGGGACCACATTGCAAATATATGATGGCTAATGGAGCACACCAGGGAATTCCAAAAGAAAATCAGCATGTGCTTTATATACTATAGCAAAGCTTTTGACTGCATAGATCAGAGGTAGGCAACCTTTTTGAGCCAGGGGCCGGTCCCCCGAAGTTGTCCCTTCTGGCGGGCCGGGGGGGGAATGGCGGCACACGCGCACATGCGCAACCCCCGCCGCCGTGCGCTGCCGCAGTCGCCGCACATGTTGCGGCCACCATTTTGATTTCCAAAATGGCGGCCGTGACGCGTTTGCACATGTGCAGCAGTACTGCGCATGCGCAAACGAGTCATGGCTGCCATTTTGTTTTCCAAAATGGTGACCGTGACATGTTTGCACATGTGCAGTACTCCTGCGCATGCGCAAACACATCGTGGCCGCCATTTTGGAAATCAAAATAGCAGCTGTGACGCGCGCGGCCGTACAGCAGCAGTAGCAGGGGTCCGCGGGGGCCGGTAAGCTTGGGGCCCTGGGACGGAACCGGCCTGCAGGCCGTAGGTTCCCGGCCCCTGGCAAAGATCATGAAAGGCTATGATCAGGCCCTTAAAGACATGGGAGTGCCAATGCATCTAATAGTCCTGATGAGGAATCTGTATTCTGGACAAGAGGCTACTGTCAGAACAGAACACAGAGAAATAGAATGGTTCCCAATTGGCAAAGGGGTCAGACAAGGCTGTATCCTTTCACCCTATCTATTCAACTAGTATGCAGAACATATTATAAGAAAAGCAGGCTTGGACACAGAAGGAGAAGGAGTGAAAATAGGAGGAAGGAATATCAACAATCTAAGATATGCAGATGACACCATAGTACTAGCAGAAAACCTCACAGACCTGGAACACCTACTAAGGAATATCAAAGAAGAAAGTGCTAAGGCAGGCTTAATGTTGAACATAAAGAAAACAAAAATAATGACCACCGAGGGCCTTCACAAATTCAACCTAAAAAATGAAGAAACAGAAATAGTAAAAGAATTCCCATACCTGGGAAGTGGGGACTGTAGTCAGGAAATCAGAAGACTAAAAATAGGGAGGTTGGCTATGAAAGAACTAGAAAACATTCTAAAATGCAAAGATATACAACTCAGCACAAAAATTAGAATCATACAAGCCATTGTATTCCCTATTACCATGTATAGATGTGAGAGCTGGACAGTTAAGAAAGATGATAGGAAGAAAATCAATTCATTTGAGATGTGGTGTTGGAGAAGAGTGCTGACAAACAAATAGGTCCTAGAGCAAATCAAGCCGGAAACCTTGCTAGAAGCCAAGATGACCAAACTGAGGCTGTCGTACTTTGGACACGACATGAGAAGAGAGGACTCTGGAGGGAAAAAAACAATAATGCTGGGAAAGGTGGAGGGAAGTAAGAAGAGAGGAAGGCCACATGCTAGATGGATGAAGTCTATTAAAGGGGTCACGGGTATTAAGGGGTTGCAAGAATGAAGCAGAGCAATGGAGGACAGAGGGTCTTGGAGATGTTTCATCCATAGGGTCACCATGGGTCCAGATCGACTCGAGGGCAGTTAACAACAAGAGGCTATGTGTTCAAGGTATATATGAAACATAAATGAATGTTGTGTTTAGGCTTGGGTCCCATCTCCAAGATATCTCATTATGTACATAGATGTAAATACAGGTATTCCAAAATAAAAATGCACCAAAATCCAAAACACTTCTGGTTCCAAGCATTTTGGATAAGGGAGTCAACCTGTAATTCTACCAGAAATCCACAGAACACTGGAACCCTCTAAATGTCTGACTGTCCTCTTAACTCGTCTTCTCTGCCCCTTTCCATCCTGTTTGTATGCTGCGTGATGCTCTTCCTAAATGTGTAAACACAGTCTTTATCAAAGACCTTCCTAGAACACTGCAAGGCAAGTCATCTGACAATCCTGAAACTCAGAGATGGCATCTTGCTTGCCTGTTTGCGCCATACTTTCCTATATGAGTTCATAGATAAACTAAACAGGAACTGTCTGGTTCTTTCTTACCACTTTTTCACAGAAGGGTTTGGCAGAAGCAAATAGCCCAGATCAAGGGGCCAGACAGCTATATTGGTTTCTCATTGAAATACAGGGATGAAAAACTTCAGTGGGTCCAGGAGCCAACAGCATTTCTCCATCCTAGCACAAGCGTACCTCCTATTAAAATTCAGCACCAAATCACACCTCCAAATCTTTGCAGCAAACTTTAAAAAGGAAACTACTCAAACAGTTCAAGGAGGCATACAAGTCACGATGGAGAGTGCACTACATGTACATGATGAACATAGGGAAAGGAAAGCAGAAGCCACATTTTGTGAAGGCCTGATGACAGAAAGGCAAAAGAGCTTCCATTTGACACCCACAACACCCTGGAGCACTTTATATTGCATGGGTCCATTGACATAATTTCGTGAATTCTATGGTCCTTTGCAAACAAGCAATTTGAATGCTTGGCAAGAATAATCTGCATTCTTCCTGCAGCCCACTTGGAGAGGAAAGGATAATCACATCCCTTTTGGGCTCTAGCCATGTTCACTGCTGGCTTTGGCCTCATCAACATGTGGTTCCTGACAGAAACAGACTTTGTTCATCCCCATTTTTATATGTTTCAGAAGAATCAGACAGTAAAGATTTTTTGTTGACAGTGGCTTTAACTGTGAGAATGGACAGATCAATCTACTTTCTGTCAGCTTCACTTTCACATATGTTTGTAAGTCCGTTCTGTTTCTTTTTAAATTCACACCAAAATTTGATGTTTAGCAGGTGTGAATCAGTTCCTATCAGAATTCAAGAATTCTTCAAAAGCATCCATACTTACAAATGGTTGGGTGGTTTGTATATTGCATGTTTGTATGTTACCTAGAAAAGAAACTGAATACAGGGAACAATATACATAAAAACAGGGACAAATATTTAGTTGAGCCCTCTTCAAGATACTGTCTTCAATATGTTGTTAGTTTTTGTTACAGTTGCAAAGACTTCTAACACTAAAAAAATCCTGAAAGGGTTTACTGTCATGTACCTTCAAGTTGCTTCTGACTTAAGGCGAGCCTAAGATGAACCTATCATAGTGTTTTCTATGCAAGATTTTTTCAAAGGGGATCTACTATGATCTTCATCTGAGGCTGAGAGTGTGTGACTTTACCAAGGGTCATCCAGTGCATTTTTCTACAGCCAAGCAGGGATTCAAACACTGGTCTCCTGGAGTCCTAGTCCAACACTCAAACCACTACACCATCCCATAAAACGTTTAGTATTTAATTTTGCTGACTGTATAAAATGGCCCATAGTTGCTTCATGTTCAATGCAAAACCTCAACAATGGCAGCTTGGATTTTGACCCAAATATTTGTAATTGCAAAAATGCAAGATCCTAGCGACAAAAGGCAACAATCCACACACAGCATACTTACAGGCCACATAGGACACTTCTGTCTCCAGCATTTCAATATCCGCCACATTGACATAGAAGAAAGGCTTAGACTCAGGGACAGTCCCACCAACTCCAGGCAAGGAGACATTAGCAAGGCAACAGCAGCAATAAACTGCAGACATGGACAAAGATTTCATCAGAAGGATGGACAAGATAGCTTCCATTTCTAGCACCCACTTTCAAAAGTGAAGACTTTACAGAGCATAGTTTCTGAAAAGTAGTTCCATGTGAGGAAAACATGGAAATCAAATCATCCTTACTGGCCTTATCTTTGTTGATTGCCCCAAATAGTTCTCACATACTGAAGTTCAGGACTAGGAACATTAGCTCAGTACTATAAAGTGTACCACAGGAATGGTCGGAATGTAGATGAGAATCTATTGATAGGTAAAGAGACTTCCTGACTTCCAAATATTTTACAACAGCCATTTTAGGCCTAAAGAAAGAATTGCTAATCTGAGATATCTTATAAATAGGATTGTGAAAACTTACACAGTTTCTGGTTCATGAGGTGCTGTAGATTTTTTATTTTTAATTATTTATTTAAGGTTGCTTATGGGTAGTTCATAAAATATCAATATGGCAGAATTAAAGCCTACTAACAACAGATTAAACCAACCAGCAGGTAAAATAGTATCAACTAAATATTCCAGAAAAGTCCCCAGACCAGGATGAGCGGCAAAATCCATTCCATTTGTACCTAACCAATTTATAGAGGCATACTATTACTATCTAAAGCTGCAATCCTAAATACAGTAATCTTGGGGCAAGCCTTAAGAATAGTTTTATGTCTAGACAGACAAGCAGAGGACTGAACTATAAATATGGTAGCTGTATTTCTAATAGCAAAGATGTGTACTGAATTTACAGATCACTCTCTCTGTCTACATATATGTGCCTTCAAGTCACCTGTCGATTTATGGTGATTTTATGAATTTAATAGGGTTTCCTTAAGCAAGGCATACTCAGAGGTGGTTTTGCCAGTTCTTTTCTTTGAAATAAAGCCTACAGCACCTAGTAGTCATTGATGTACCCATCCAAGTAGTAACCAGGGCAGACACTTAGCTTCCAAGATCAGACAGGATCTGGTGCCTTTGTGTACTGAGGTATATTAGTTCAACTGAGTATACCCTTGAGTACACTCAAGACAGAACCTTCTAGCTTCAGACAACATAAATCTCCCTTAGTTCCTACTAGATTTATTAGAACAGCCAATGATGGACATCTTCTCAGCGAGTATTTCTAATGCCTGCCTTAAAAGTTTTTTTTACAGCAGACATGGTAATCCAGTCCTTAAGATTAACTGTCGCATACAAGCAGTAACATGTGCATCCAAACCAAATCATATCTTTTAAATTCTACTCATTTAAATGTATGAAGAATCAACTAAAAATCAGATAATTAGTCTATTAATATTTCTGTAACGGCTGGCAGCTCTGTTTCCCCAGTTATGTAAGTGTTAGGCACAGAGTGGTATTATATAAAATAAGGAATTAAGACTGCAGTCCTATTTCTTAAGCGTCATCCTGGTCCTCCACTGGCCCAAGGCACTTTTGCAAGCCCAATCACTCACAATTCAAGCTACCCATATTTCTACTGAAATCATGACCCAAAATAAGACATCTTCGTTCCCTTCCTTTCTCTGCCTATGACAGAGGTCACTCTAGCATGTTCCAGCACCATAGAGAAATCACTATTGTTGCTGCTGAATTTTTTGGCAGAAATTGAGCATCTTGGCAGTCAGTGGCTTAAAAATTTCAGTGGCTGAAGCAGGAATGTACCCTCCCTTGTGAATCAGGTAGATCTCATTAACTCCCCCTTCACTCCATATTTGCCCATTCCTACTATAAGCACTGCCCTGGGAGTGAACACCACTAGACTCACTAAGCAAAAGGTTCTTGTAGCACCCTTGAGACTAACTGTGCGAAAGAAGCTGTAGCATAAGCTTTCATACACTTGGTCTGTTTCCTCAGATGCATGAGGAAGTAGACCAAGAATGTGAAAGCTTATACTACAACTTCTTTTGCACAGTCATTCTCAAAGATGCTACAAGATCCCCTTCCATACTAATATTCCAGACTAACATGGCTACGGGCCTCTGCAGACTGCTAGAAATAGTACAAATAGAGTCCACATTAACTGCCCTGGCTCAGTGCTAGGGAAGCATGGGAATTGTATTTTTTTCTGAGACATTGAGCCTTCTCTGTCAGAGAGCTCTGGTGCCACAATAAACTACAGTTCCATGATTCCCTAGCACTGAGTCAGGGCAGTTAAAGTGGACTCAATTTGCACTATTTCTGGCAGTTTGCAAAGGCCCTATGTCTCTGAATTCTAGACTCACCAAGATTTACTTCTGAGTAGATCTGTATACATTTTCACTTTAAGGGTGGAACAGCTCTATCCTTTACCAGATAAAAATCTCTTTCCCTTACAAGAGAAACGGGACAAAGTTTTAGCAAACTAAACTAAAACCTAACCAAAATTCAGCAATGCCACTAGGAAGCACAGCAAATTGTTCTGCAGGTTGGTTCTTGGCTACAAGCTGCTAGGTAACCCTAAAATGCTTCCTGAACATCTCTTTGGGTGACCCTTTAAACATATGCAATTGGAAACAAGAGACAAAGTCTATCCTTCCCTACTTTCATCAGTATATACCACTTCTCCTATTCCGGCCTTACCTCTATAGCAGACCACACCAACAGGTGGTGGTGAAAATATCAAAATGCGCTTGCGAAGCAAGGCAAACTTCCAGAGAGTCAGAATCTGCTCGCCAAAGAACTTGATGAACTGAGACATGCAACCTGCAGGGTGTGTAATCTGCAACCGGAGAAAAACAAGGAAGGGAATGAGTGAGGAAACACAAACAAAATGGCTCTGATTTTGGCAGCTGAGGAGGTTGCTGCTAAAACTAAACAAAAACTCCCAGAAGGGATGGGGGAGAGCCCTGGAACACCCCAAGTCACTGCCATCATTTCAGGATTACAGCAGAGAAGATACTTCTGAGTCAAGTTGCTGACAGATTCTTTTCAAACTTACTGTCTTTCAACAGGCACTGAATAACTGGATACATGTTAGCAGGGATTTTTTAAAGGATTTTCTGGATATTTTTTTAATCTCTGCTATGTTCTGCCACACACTGTATTATTTTAACAGGTCAGAGATAGTGTGGTGTAGTATTTGAGAATTGGACTATGAGTCTGGAAACCAGAGTCCAAATTCCCCACTCAGCCATGGAAACCCATGGGGTGACCTTGGGCAAGTCACATACTCAGCATAACAAACCTCCTCTGAATAAATATCATCAGGAAAAACCATGGCAGGGTCACTATAGGTTGGAAACAACTTGAAGGAACATAACAAGAACAGGTATTAAGAAGGAAAAGGACTCCTGAGCTTCAACTTGTTCCCACTACTGAAGGAAGTTTATGTTACTGAGAAGCTACGATTTCCATGGACTGTGTGGTCTATAAATGACAGTCCTATTTCTTTCAATATTAAATATACAGTGTATCCATGAGTACAGTGGGCCTTTGGTATCCACTGGGGTTTGGTTCCAGATTCCCCCTTGAATACAAAAATCCATGGATGCTCAACTCCCATTAAATATAATGGCTTAGTAAAATGGTGTCCCTTATATAAAATGACAAAACGATTTTCAAGCAGTGATGGTTGAATCTGTGGATAAAAAAAATACGTGGATACTGTACTTTCAGATATACATTCTATTTACATTGTAATTCATTACTTTTAGTTTTGAGGCACAGCTTCTAGTTTATGGGAAGTGTTTGTGTGTGTGACAGAGAAGGATGAACTGACTCCAGTGGTTTTTGAGGTGAGTCCCTGAATGAAATAAATTCTGGAATAAGTTCCACTGTGTTTACTCTTTAGGATGCCAGAAATACAAGATGCTGCAACCTATCCTCACTTCCCACAGCTGACAGAACGAAAGTACATAAAGTGTAGCTGCTGCAAACCATGCAAGTGGATCCTGAAGCTGCCAAAAGACTGAATGCAGCAAATATAGAAGACACCTGTATGGAGGATAAGCAGGTCTGGGCTTTGTCAGTGTCTGGATAGTTTCTGGAGACCTCAAGCATACTACGTGGGAAGTTTTGGAAGAAGAGCAATATGCAAACATGACAAATAAAAGATGAAGGGATGTATGGCAGAAAGTTGGGTGGGACATGAATGAGGGAAACCTTTGGCTTCAAATCTCCACTCAGCCATGAAGTTCAATCCCTTCCCTGATTCAAGTGGCCACCCAACTATCCGTTTTGATGCAAGAACTCCCAAATCCATTTTATCTTGGCTATTAAACCCATCAAGTAATATGACCAGTATGGAACATCAACACATTCTGCCACAAAGCCAAGTAACCTGAATGTTCCTCACCTTCATCTCTGGGTACATGTATCTATGGATGGAAGGCAGCCAGTGGATGGGTTGCTGGGAAGCCAGGTTACCAGCAGGGAGAACACCTTTCTTGTCATCATAAAACGCTTCTAAGTGAGAGTAATGCCCTGGCATCTCCAGCTGGTGCCTGAAAGACAAGTGATTAAGCAAGGCATGTTGTGAAAGTACCCACAGAATCCAGGCATCAAACAGGTTGAGTTTATTAAATTGAATTAGCAGCATATACTATTCTCTCTCTGGGATAAGAGAACCCTTTCCTTCTGTTTTACCTCATACTCCTCTTTGTCAGTCATCCAATTCCTTCCCCAGCTAACAGTCAGAAGAAGACAGACAATGCAAAGGTGTTGATACTGAACAATGAACCACAAAAGAGAGATATCCAGCACATTATAGAATCATACAATTGGAAGAAACCACAAGGGCCATCCAATCCAACCCCCTGCCCTGCAGGAATACACAACCAGCACACTCTTAATAGATGGCCATCTATCCTCTTTTCAAAAACCACCAAAGAAGGAGACTCCACCACACTCTGAGGCAGCATGTTCCATTGCTTAACAGCTCTTACCATCAGGAAGTTCTTAATGTTTAGATAGAATTTCTTTTACTGTAGCTTGACTATATTGCTATGTGTCCTAGTCTCTGGAGCAGCAGAAAACAAGTTTTCTCCATTCTCAATATGACATCTCTTCAAATATTTAAACATGGCTATCTTGTCACCCCTTAACCTTCTCTTTTCCAGGCTAAATATTCCAGTCCCTAAGATGGTCCTCATAGGGCATGGTTTCCAGACCTTTCATCATTTTGGTCACCTTCCTCTGAGCATGCTGAGTATGCAATTACTTTTGGGTGACGACAGTGGTGAATAATCCAAGATTTAAGCCCAAAGTGTGAGATGGTCTCACTCATCAAGGAAAACCATACAGGTAGTACCTTTCCTGCACAGATAGTTCTTCTTGTGTACATACCACCAGATGGCTCCATTCAACCTCCATGTGTATATCTCATTTTGCATGCCACAAGAAAGTAACCATCCCTCAGAAAAAAGAGTGGCAAAATAGGACATCCCTGACATAACCAAAGTATTGTAGATCCAGAAAAACTACCCTGGCTTCCCCAGGTGTACTGAAAATTGTTCCCAAGACACATTACAATGCAACTCCAAACCACAATGCTTCCCTAACGACATACCTGACTTGATTCTCCAGGAAGTGCATGTATCTGTATAACAAGGTGTACGAAGGAGAAAGAATACCCACAGACTTCATGCGGGCACCACGTTCTAACTCGCTCTCCACAGGCATATTTGCAAAACAGGCCAGGCCAAAGCATAGCCCTTTCCGAAAGTAACTGGAAAGGAACACAAGGTATGATCAAAACAACCAGGCAGATGAGAAAACAGAAATATACCAGGGTAGCACAATAGTGTGAGAAGGACCACAGAAAAAGAGAAGAGGTAGAAACAAAAGCTGGAAGGACTTTAGTCTCTAGCTAGTAGGCCGAGAACTTTCCCTCAGTGCAGAAGCAGAACGATGATTTGAAGTGCACAGTTCCCCCTTGTAACTGAGCTATGGGAGACAGAGATTAGGGGATGTGTAAGCAGGTATGTCTTCCTGGAATGGTTTATGAGTCAGAGAGAGGGTGGGATCCACAGACTCGTTCAAATTCATGGGCCAAGCTCTCCTCATCCTGTTGTAGGTACTCATGTTCCAAGCCATATATGGTTTATTGGAAAATATAAAGGACTGTGAATTGGATTCAGAAATGGATCAGTAACCAAAGAGGAATTTCAATGGTAAAATATGTTTCTGGCAAACAATTCCAGTGAGATTCTACCAGATATATTCTGCACCATCTTCAGTTATCAGACTAGACTTCAAGGGCCACCCAAAATATAACATATTAGGATAGACTATTTGGAAAATTACCAAGCCATAGATAACTGGCTGCCTCTCCATGGCAGGCAGTTAACATTCTTTGCAACTAATGTTGGTGCCAACACTTCACTTAATTACATTTAAAGGGAAAAGGGAAAATTTGCTTCATAGAGTGATAAGTTAAAGAAATTTGCTGTGGAAAGGAGTGCTGGTCCCTGGACCAATGCTGGTCCTTGAGCCATTGGTTGCAGGTTCCCTGGCAAGTTTCTCAGAAAGAAAAAAAATAGTTGTAGCCAATGGGGACAAATTTAGTGCGGTACCCTGACACAATGGAAAATAGTAATTGCCAGTCCCCCACATAAGAGAAACACTGGTTAGAGTATGCATTCCCAAAACTGGCTCCTGATCCCTTAAGTGCAGTTAAAAAGGGCCCAGTGATATAGTTGCACCATCCTTGTAAAAATGTGTTCGGTAAATTCATGTAAGCAGAACTAATTCAAATCCCAATGTTCTGCCACTCTGTGTACAATTACTACAAAATGTAACATGGGAAACATTAAAATAACTTGTCACTAAAGGCAGGAATGATGTTTAACTTCCTCCCCAGTAGTATCCGTTTATTTATTTTCTCCCCATTGGTTTGCCACTCATTCATATGGGAATAAGATATAGTGGTAGTCTAATGTTAATCAATAGAAGTGCAGTGTGTACCTGTATACAGAACACTATGAAAGTCTCATCACAAAATACAGGCCCTGCCCTTCATAACATTGGGCAATTTGGCTGGGCAATCATGACACGCATCTTGCCCATTCAATCAGGTACAGTTTGTGCAGGCTCATTTCTGGACAACACTATACATTTTGAACAGAACTTGGGGAACATTCTGTACACTTACATGAAATCTGACTGAATTTTATGGGACCCACTGGCCATAGACTTGAACTCAACGCCTTCCAGATCAATGTCTTGTGGCAAACACCATTCAACCATGTTACCTGGGGAGAAGAAGGGAGGAAAATGCAGCATGAAAAAAACATGAACCAATACTTAGCAACCAACAGATCTCTGAATCAATTATGAAGATGTACATACACTAGTTAACCTACTTTATTAGTTATTTATTCCCCTAATTCTGATATCTGCAACACAGTATTCATGAGCGCATCTACACCCATGTAAATTTATTCCGGTGACTGCTCAAGGACCCAAAGTAGCTTTGTTCAATTTAGCTCCTCCTTGCTTCCCCCCTCCCCCCGCACACACAGACACACGTACACAACTTAGCTATTTAACCTTCTTTTGTAACTGGAGAACCCTCCCTACTATTCCAGATACCCAGAAAAGAACTCATAGCAGGTTTGTGTGGTTTTTTTGGTATTAAATGAAGGAGGTTGTCGCAGCAATAATAAAACCAACTTACCTGAGCCGGCTTAAAATTTAGGTGACATCCTGATATTATCAGAAGGATTTAGCTGCTGAAATTGCCGCCTTAATAGGGCCCATCTAGCATGTGGCCTTCCTCTTTTCCTACTTCCCTCCACCTTCCCCAGCATTATTGTTTTTTCCAAAGAGTTGCCTCTTCTCATATGTCCAAAGTATGACAGCCTCAGTTTGGTTATCTTGGCTTCCAGGGAGGTTTCTGGATTGACCTGCTCTAGGACTCATTTGTTTGTCCTTTTGGCTGTCCATGGGATCCTCAGCACTCTTCTCCAGCACCACATCTCAAATGAATTGATTAGGCTGCCTGTTTTAAATTTTAAGCCAGCTCAGGTAAGCCGGTTTTATTATTGCTGCGATAATCTCCGAAGTCTTGGAGAGACCTGGAATTGCACCCAGTTCCTGCTTAGAACACATATTTATTTATTCCCTCCCCAACCCATCTTCCTTTACACCCACTAGAATCTGTATGTTGGAACTCCACTGTTGTATTATTCTCAATGTGGTTAGGTTTTATTTAGATATTGCTAATAGCATGAACAATGCAGATCGATAAAATTATATTTAGCTGTTGAAATCAAGTATTTGCTGTCATAGTCTTTCAGAAGTCTGAATATGTCCTATGGGTCTCTATGCCTACTTGAGAGATATGGCTGATTTTGAGAAAGCAAATCCTAGTATTGTTTCACTAAATTTGATTTAACACAGGGGTGGGGAGGTGCAGCTCCTGAGCCCTACTTTTATGGCCCCTGAAATCCCCTCATCAGTCCCTCAAAGCCCTCATTTTTCAGACAAAATTTGCATAGAATCTTAGAGTTCGTTGAAATGACTGCAAGGACCATCCAGTCCAACTCCCTGCCATACAGAACAACTAGAGCACCCCCCTGATCTATTTAACATGGCCATCCAACTACTGTTTAAAAGAACTCCAAAGAAGAAAAATTGACCAGTCTCCAAGGCAGTTGAACAGTTCTTATATTAACAAAGTTCTTCCTAATGTTTAGGTGGAGTCGCTTTCCTTGTAATTTGAATTCACTGGCTCATGTTCTAGTCTTTGGAGAAGCAGAAAACAATCTTGTTCCATTATCTACATGACATCCCTTCAGATATCTAAAGAAAACTATTGTGTCACTTCTCCATCTTCTCTTCTCCAAGTTAAACAAACACAGCTTCCTAAGTTTTAGCCAGCTCTATAATCTGTCAAGGTCATTTTAAATTTTTACCTTGTCCTCTGAGGTATTAGCTACCCTCCTAATTTGGTTCATCTGCAAATGTGATGAGCATGCCTCCTATTTCATCATCTAAGCCATTCATAAAGATGTTAAACAACACCAGGCCCAGGACATAACCACGAGGCACCCCAGTAGTCACTTTCCTCCAGGATAAAGATCAACCATTGGAGAGCACTCTCTGGGTTTAATCTGTCAACCAATAGCAGCACTATAAGATGTAGTGCAGTAATGTGGTCCGTCACTTCTCTCCATTGAGTATTTTCTGGGTTTAGTCCATGGTTCACCAGCTTCCTGCAAGACTATTATGGGGAACCTTATCAAAAACCTTATTTAAAGCAAGATATACAGGATATATACAAGATACTGTATACACACTATACAGTACATCCACAGTATTCCCATGATCTTCCAAGCTTGTAACTCTATCAAAAAAAGAGATACAATTAGTTTGGCATGACTTGTTTTTGAGAAACCCATGCTGGCTCTTAGTAATCACAGCATTTCTTTCAAAGTGCTCACAAACTGATTATTTAATTATTTGTTGTAGAACCTTTCCTGATACTGATGTCAAACAGAATAGTTGCTCAGGCCCTCTTTTTTACCATTTTTGAAGACAGGGACAGCATTGGCCCTCCTCCGGTCTGCTGGGACCTCTCTGTGTAGAGTGAATGTTGTCCTAATCTTCAAACTGCTTAAAAACGCACACCCAAAGTCCTCCCAAATTGGTGCACACACAACCCCCTCCAATTCCCCAAAGCCTCTCACAACCCACACCCTTTCCACAGGATTATTCCATTTTATCGGTAACTTCAACACTCTAATTCAGCCTTTCCTAATCTGGCATCTGCCCAATGTTAGACCCTAAAACTCATCATCCTCAACCAGCAGCACAGGTATGTTGGCTGTGAATGATAAAATAATGCAACATGTCTAGAAGGCACCACATTGGGGGAAAGCTATTCTAACAACTACATACTAGTTCACTGGGGGGACGGGACTCTACATAACATTAAAAAAAAACCAACAAACCAGAAACTTCTAAGTAATGCATGAAGAATCCAACATAATGGATAGAGAAAGCTAGAGGCTATTTCCTAAATTGCCATTCTTCCTACTTTGTGAATCTTAACTATATAGGTCTATTTATGCAATTATTTCAACCTGCATGGAAAAATGCTGGCTTCTGAGACTCCCATCTCTTTCATTATGGGTTAAATGATGAAACAACAGGTTGACTGCCATCTCCAGAAACAGGGCATACTAGATTCATCATCTCATGCATAATACCTTGTATCAGCTCACATAATTTGTTAATTTAGTCCAGTACAACCTGTTCTCTTAAAGTAGACACACCAGGGATTTAGCAATAGGCCTTCTCCAAAAGTTTTCAGATATTTTGAAACTGATTGTTGGAAGATTTTGTATTCTTTTTATACCTCCTCAAATAGAAGGGATTTCCTTCATGCAATCTCTCTCTCTATCTCTCTCTCTCTCTCTAACTAACCATGTGATTTAAGTCACTCCCCTTTGGGACTAACATTCTCTCTCAAAGATTTTCAACTGAACTCCATGTTTTCCATCTTCCTGCTCTCTCAACTTTCTTTGGAATGATGGTGAGATAAAGATTTCTTTTTACCTGAACTATTCACTAACTAAAATACACAATTACATGTTGCAAGCTTTCAAAGTCAACTGGCTTCTTCATCAGGCAAACAGGAGGAAAAAGGAGGAAACAGCTCAGATGTTAGGGGAGGCTGGTTTCTCCCCCTTTGGACATGCAATTGCTGAAAATTTTGCAAGCCAAGGAAATTTAATGTCCATATGCAATCCAAAGAAGATGTAAACAGAAACAGAAAATGCAGGCCCAAGACTAACATCTTCAATTTTTTTCTTCTGTTTGCCTGATGAAGAAACCAGTGTGACTTTGAAAGCTTGCAACACATAATTGTGCATTTCGGTTGATCTAATAAAGGTATCATTGTTTGGATGTTATTGGATTTGCCTAGATATTATTCACTAACTAGATTAGGATATACCCTAATCCTAACTAGATTAGTATATAGCCTTTATGTATATATAGATCAGGGGTCGGCATACCTTTTTTGGGGGGGCAGTTCCCCTATCCCCCAGATCGTTGGCAGGCCGAAGGGGGGGGGAATGGCGCCAGAGGTGTGCTCGCTCGTGCTCACGCATGCATACTACTCCCGGCGTCATGCACATGCTTGCGCGAGCGCAGGCTGCCATTTTGTGTTCCAAAATGGCGCCCGTGCTCGCGCAAACATGTGCACGATGCTGGGCGCCATTTTGGAATGCAAAACGGTGCCGCATGCTGCAAGCGCACGACCCCCGCACCGTTTTGTGTTCCAAAATGGCAACCACCGTCATGCGCATGCGTACGTGCCATTTTGGAACACAAAATGGCGCCCCGTGTCGTGCGTGTGGTGGCGGCAACGACGGCGGCAGGACTTGCCACAGGCCAGTTCAAAAGCCTCGAGGGGCCAGCTTCGGCCCCCGGGCTGTAGATTGCCGACCCCTGATATAGATTAAAGCCATTAGTAAACTTTTGTTTGACCTACAAGCTACATTTGTTCTTTTTGGAGTTGGTCTCAGTTCTTAGGGAAGCATAGTTAGACAAAGGCACATTTCTGCTACCCTGCCAAGTTAAAGGTAGACCTTAGCAGGTTTGGTTTTGATATTTTTTGACATTTAAATCTTTTTGTTTCCTTGACAAAGGCTGAAGCCTTGGGAAATTTAAATTACCCTACAATGATGAATTCATCTGTCTAGCTTTCTCTTCCCTTCCCCAACTCCATCCAAAAAATATGCCTGTTCTGATGTACATTTTAGAGTGGTCTGGTGTTCTGAAAGGGATGCTTCTTACAATAACTCTATTATAGTACCAATGACTCTGTTATAGATAAAGTATTAAATTTGTGTAATTCAGTGGAAAGAATTAATTTCTCTTCCTTATACCTGGTCTGTCCATCAAGTTTTCTGGAACTGCTTGTATAAGATTCTGCTGCTTAAGCTCAGGCATTTGAAAGCTAATTCCACAATGGCTTATCCTTCAGAGGTCTGAAGGTTTAGTCTGCAATATAAGCAAAATTTCTGGGGAAACAGACAGCTAGACAAAGAAAATAAGGAAGCTGCTTTTATTCACAATAATACCACAGGCCCAGAGGTTCCCAAACTTTTGTCCTCCAAGTGTTTTGGATTTCAGTTCCCAAAAGCCCCAGCCAACCTGGCCAACAGTGAGGAATTCTAGAATCGAAGTTTAAAACACCTGAAGGACCAACGTTTGGGAACCACTGTGTCCATTCTAATATCTCCCCAAATCTGCATTTTCTAGGCTT
>CM034708.1:195107975-195123631 GCA_020142125.1 Phrynosoma platyrhinos
TCACCAACTTACAAATCTCAAGATTCCCTAGAATGGAGCAATGACAGTCAAAGTGGCGTATAAGCCCTGTGCCCATCAGGACCCATTGGCATGGGAGGGATCCAGTCTGCCATGAGCCTGTGCAACAACCATGCTTGTCATGGACTGACTACATCCAAAATAATTTGGTGCAATACTGATGGGCTGGTGATATTTTCTTTATTTTAAACTAGGTTCCCATTTTCATAAGCTATGGATATCCTCAATGGTTGTTAAGCCTACAACTCCTACAGTCTGTCTTCTTTGAAGTGTTGCTTTCAGATCTGCTGTAACAAAGGGTTAGAAAATGTTTCAACCATGAATGCATCCAGAACAGTACTATATAATATTGGGAGGACCTCAAATGCTTGTGAACACAGGGTTTTGTTGTCCCATTTGGCTAATGGAACAGCGTCCCGTGACTGTTGTTGTTTGCCTTCAAGTTGTTTCTGACTTAAGGCGAACCTATCACAGAGTTGTTTTGGTAAATTTGTTCAGAGGGGTTTTTGTCCTTGCCTTCATCTGAGACTGAGAGAGTATGACTTGCCCAAGGTCACCTAGTAATATGTTTCCATGGCCAAGCGATGATTTTAAACCCTGTTCTCCAAAGTCACAGTCCAACACTCAAACCACTACACCATGTTGGTTCTGTCTCACATGATTAGTCTTTCAGAATTAAAGATACTGCTGCATCTCATGTTTTTAGAATTGAGCATGGTAAATTACACACACACACACACTTATTATTAGTAATAGTAAATAATATCATTGCTATTGTCATTGTCATTATTATTACTATTATTATTATTAGTTAACTGCCCTCGGGTTGATCTAGACCCATGGTGACCCGATGGATGAGACATCTCCAAGACCCTCTGTCCTCCACTGCTCTGCTTATTTCCTACAACCCCATACCTGTGATCTCCCTAATACAGTCCATCCATCTAGCATGAGGACCTCCTTTCTACTTCCCTCTACCTTTCCTAGCATTATTGTTTTTTCCAATAAGCTGTGCCATCTCATGATGTGTCCAGAGTACAGCATCCTCAGTTTTGTCATCTTAGCTTCCAGGGAGACTTCTGGCTTGATCTGATCTAGGATTCATTTGTTTGTCTTTTTGGCTGTCCATTATCACAATTACTATTATTACAAACAACCCAGCAACTACAAAATTCTGGTATCCAAGTCTGCCAAACTTTGGATCAGAGCTTTAAAAAAATCCTTTTTGGTCTACAAATGTGTAGTCATGCTGGCTGGAAGCTTCTGAAACTTCCCATAGTTCATGAAAGAAGCAGGCTTTAGGTTTTCTTTCATCATCACTCTTCCCTTTCCTTCCCCGCTACCTCTTCCTCCCCCTCACTCCCACCTCGCCTCAGCCTGAAGACACTCCTTTGTTTGCACTAGCCATTTGCCTGACTGATTCCTATCTCAACTCCCCCAGTTTTCTTGCCACGTCACCCATTTCACCCTCAGGACAAGAAGGGGGCGAGGCAGGTGGTCTGCCACGCAAAACGCAGGTGATTTTGGCTAATGTGTTTAAACAGATGGCCAGCCTCCTCAGGGAAGACACTGTCTTGCCAAATCATACAGTTTATTCAGTTGCCAAGTCGGAAGAGCTGCAGAGTGTCTCATAGGCTAGTGGTTTAATTAGAAGCTTGCTGGTCTTCAGCTTTGTTTATTTGGGAGCTGGCTTAGCTGATAGAAATAAAAGTAAAAGGTTCTTTGGGATTTTGTCAGAACCTCACTTCATTCCACAAACACTGCACATTAGAAACAAACAAACCTGAAAGCATAAACTGAACTGATAGTGCAAGCTAATGGTTTGCTGAATAATATGTTAACACTTTTCCAAATCTACTGATTCAACAGGTTTACTCTATTTTATATCTTAAGGTCTGAGTAGATGGAGGAAAAAGCTGGCTTATCTCCAAGGTTTCCTAATTTGCAGGGAGAACCCACTGACCACACCACCAGCTCCTACAACTGGTCAAATGACCATGAGCAGTCTGCACCCTGCCTTCATCTGAAAGGACAGACCTGCCAAAACATGGTATTCACAGGTACAAGCTGCACCACATGATTATTTTTTTCTCTTCTGACCCAAACACATGCCCACAGACATATTAACAGCAGCCATCAATCACCTCCCTCATCTTAACTGCCTGCAATTGATGTAACTGGCCATACAACTGCCCACTCAAATCTCACAAGTGATCAACCATCCATATGGCACATCAGTGCATCAAGTGACAGATTGGCACAGCAGGACCATACAGCCCCCTCTCCATACATGCCCTCTTTCCCCTCTTCCCCCATGGGTTCTGTTGGACCAACCAGTTTGTTCATGTTATGATTAAATCCATTGTATTGTTGGCAACACTCTGCATTGGTCATCATTTCATCTCATGGAGTGTGTGATCGGTTGATGGTGAGATCAGTCAATGGTGCAGCTAACTACTTGTGTACATGTGCTTATCGATTCGCAGACAGGTGACAAAATTATGACCAGTTATGATGCTGGTGTGCAGTCCACATGCCGGTGCAATAGTTCACACTTTCAGGCTTGAATCAGAACAAAACAGAGTGTTGAGTACTGCTCCAATGTTTAGCCCTGGAGCACAGCTTCATTCCAGATTCCTCCTGTGTTAACCATGTGCATCATTTAAGGTAGGTTTCAAAACGGGGCAAATCTGCATTTTATTGCTTGTGCAGATAGTCCCTTACTGCTCTATGCTTACCCAATTGTAACATCTCAAACCTAATGCCAACACACTGTTTGACATTCTATGATAGGGCACTGGGCTATCATATTCCCTCCTCTTCACGTAGACAGTGATTAGTAACGTCTTATTTCAGTTTGTAACACACCTTTTTTTGTTATTCCATTGAACAAGCAAGCAATGGTTTGCACCTTCCTGCAGAACATAACTGGAAAATATCCACTGCAATATGTGAGCTGAGGGCAAAGGTGAGGACTGCATGTTCTCCAGATATAGTCAGCCTGCAATTCCCAGCATCCTTCACCACCAGCCCTGCTGACTCGGGCTGAAGGAAGCTGCAGTCCAATAAAATCTGAAGAATCCCCACCCTCCTCACTCCAGCTTTGGTGGGGGACAGATATGGTAGACCAATACAAATCCTTAATGTATGTCCGTCAGTGCCTGATGGTATCAGTAGCAGCAGTCAGACATAAGCAGAAACACAGTGATACATCTTTCTGCTCTCTTCTCACATATACACTGCTGTTATGTACCTTCAAGTCATTTCCAGTTTGTGGTAATCCCAAGACAAACTTACAGGATTTTCTTGGCAAGATTTGTTCAGAAGAGTTTTGCCTTTGCCTCCCTCTGAGGCTAAGAGAATGTGACCCAAGGTCACCCAGTGGGTTTCCACGGCCATGCAGGAATTGGATTCCTAGTCTCCAAAGTCATAGTTGAAAACTGAAACCATTACACCACACTGGCTTTTGCATATATAACAGAACAGCAAATTCCTGCAATTCCCAGATGAATTCTCCAATACTGCTTCTGCCTCTTTCTTGCACAATTTTTTTTAAATATACTGAGCACAGTGGGAAAACTAGAAATGTTCTGAAAAATACACAACCTCCATGGAACTAAGAAAGGAAAAGAAACAAAACAATGGAGGCAACCATCAATTACTCCTACAGTACTTATACAACTACATTCTATGCAGTGCTCGTAATACTATCAGTTTAGCTATTATTATATAATAATAGTGATAGACCAGCCTTCCTTAACTTGTTGCCCTTAAAATGTGCTGGTCTAAAACTCCCATCATCCACAACCAATAGGGTTATCAGTGGAGGATGGGAACTGATGGCCATCACATCTGGAGGGCACCAAATTTATAAAGGCTGCTACAAACACTGAGACTTTGGGGAATGAATTACACTTCTAAAGTTTGACTACCGGGGAACAAAGCCCTACTCCATGTTCCCCCTTTAATGAAATCAGTAAAAATCCTGAGAAATGTGAAATTGCACCTTTTTTTTTGTACACAACACATTATGTCAGGCCTTTGTTTCTCACACCACAAAAAATAAACAAATGGTGCAGAATGCTGCATTGCCTAAGAGATAAGCAAAGGCTCAGCCAAGCTAGCCTTCTTTGAAAAGCTTAATACAGCATAGCTGTGGAGCACATGAATGCTCCCTCATGGGGTGAGCAATCTGTGACATCAGCAGGACTTTCAATTAATCCAGAAAAAGAGAACTTGAACTAAGTACACATCTGTGGTCAGGGAGAAATTAGCAAGGAAACACAGACCGCAACAGCCACTGGAAATGTAATGAATTGCGCTGGGTGGGGGATAAGATAATATTACATTAGCTTCATCTTAGAGAAGAAGAGAGAAAAGAGACAAGAGGATATAAGGAAACAATGCACAGTATTTTTGGACTTAAACTATCTCTCTATCATGCAGTTGTGTTTGTAGCATTTCAGCTATCCCTTTGTTGGTACATCTTTATCTAGAACCAGCATCTTTTTCTTTTATTTTTATATGTATATTTCATATATTTGCATATTTAGATAGCTGTGCACCCAAACTATTTGAGCAATTAGGCAGGAGAGAATTCCATAAAATTATAACACAAGCTTTCTCACTGGTGCTGCTTATCCATGATACTATACCCCTCATTGCACTCTGCTTGAATCTGGCACCCCCAGAGAGCCTGTCTATATTCATTATCAAGGCGAAAAGAGTTCTCAAGTGTCCCTTCCTTTAAGGACTCTTATTCTGCAGTTTTGCAGAACGGCAAAAAACCAACAAAACACATACAGAAGAAAAAGGGGAGGGAGTTCCAAAGTTACATTCAAGGGTCTTTGTGGCGTCTCCAAATCTCAAATAGTCTCAAATCCAGCTTTATTTCTGACTGTTGTCTTTGCTGCTCCAATTCAACTACCTTAACTTAGGGCTGTCATAAGCTGGAAATGACTTGAAGCTACACACACACACACGCACACACACACACAACAACAACAACCATCCATCCACCCTTTGCTGGCCAGAAAAACTTTTAGGCACTACTAGGATTTTTTTCTTACAAACTCCAGCTTTTCTATTAAGACTCTGGCATATCATAGTTCCCCAACCTTGCACTGTCCAGTTGTTGGAATATAGCTCCCATCATCCACAGCCCAACAGGACTTCCTGGACTTCATTCCCTACTAGAATTAAACCCAAGTAAGTATAATTCATGCAGGCTTGTTTGTTTCCTACTGGCCTTCATCTCTGTACTTCCCTCTCTCCACTCCACAACACCGATGTTAATGTCTTGAAAGAATGCATATATCCATGATGGCAAACCTATGGCACGTATGCCAGAGATGGCACGCAAAGCCATTTCCCCCAGCACATGGAGGGTGGGGAGGAGGAGGAAGAGGTGCACACCTGTTCCTCCTCCTTCCCAACCCTCCCCGGCCTTCAGCTAACTCTCCAAAGGCAGCTGAAGGCTGGAGACGGCTTGGGGGGAGGATAAGAGGAGTGTGTCTGTTCCTCCTCCTTCCCAACCCTCCCCAGCCTTCAGCTGCCTCTGAAGAAGAAGTCCTGCCCCGGAAGTCCTGCCCCCAGCACCGGGTAACACCTGGTGCCGGAAGGGCTTTTAGTTTGGCCACACGGCCCCTAAAAGGTTCGCCATCACTGGCATATATGATTTTGGATGTCCTACAACAATGGTTCTCAAGCTTTGGTCCTCTGAGGGATTGGGGGGGGGGGGGGGGATTTCAGCTCCCAGAATTCTCAACCAGCTGGTCCAATTATCAAGGAATTTGGAAGCTAAAGTAAAAACATATGAAGGACCAAAGTTTGGGAATCACTTGTCTATAAACTCTTCCTTTATACATCCTGATACGCTTGTCTACATTACTTATAAACCCTGAAGTCCCTTCTGTTAAGCTTGCTGCATGGTATTTACATTACACAGGGTCCAAACCCCAAATCGGGTCTGGGATGTTTTCACGTGGTCCCTGTGAGCATCCCTTTCAATTAACTGTGTGACTGTGAGTTGCTCTGAGGTCAGAACTTGGCTGGGTGCCTTGTTCTGACCTCAGAGCAACTCGCACCCACAGTGGCAGTGCTAGCTAGCTTGCAGGGACCATGTGGGAAGGCAGCCACCAGTTGTTTGCCAAAAAACCCACAGGAGGCAAGGTGGGGTATTGGGGGAAATTTGAAGCCAGAAAACTCTAGGGGCAGCAAATGTAGATAAACCCTTGGCTTTTTCTTCTGCTTCTTTTTTCTTCTTCCGAGTGCTGACCTCAAGACAAAGAAGAAACCTTAAGGCTCTCTCTCATGCAGCTTTTGAGGCTGCCCGGCTTCCTACCTGGCATTGGTTTAAGTCGCTGTCTCCCTTTCCATAATCCTCTCTCCACTGGGATATGATATCAGCTCAGCACATGAGTTTCCTAATCCAACACTCAAGGCCTTACACTACTTTAACTTAGGGTAGCCATAAGTTGGAAATGACTTGAAATCACACACTACACATATACAAAAACAACAACAAGCCATCCACCCTTTTTCCTTTGCTGGCCAGAAAACCTTTTGGGTACCACCAAGATCTTTTCTTACAAATTCATGCTTTTCTATTAAAACTTTGGTATAACATGGTGCTGTCCTCTGGAATTTCTTGGCGTGTAATTCTCCTTGTATTTAACACCTTTCCTAGTCACCACAGCTGACCAGAAAGTCAGTGCAGATGAGTGAGAAAGCTGGTGGAAGAAAGACAAGGAATGCTCTCCCTTTTCAGACACCCCAATCAGTTTCTTGTAAGTCACTAGTGTACATGGCTGGTTTGGTGAGGAAGAGAGGAGTTGATTTGCTCCCCTCCCTACAGATGCCTTTAGAAAAATAGATGGAAGCTGACATTTCAATGTGGACCATGCAAGATGGGGTTTGCCCTCTTCCACAGCCTGTCCAGAAATGCAGGATGCAAGCCTCAGAGCAAACAAGCAGGTTCTCTTTTTTGCCAGCTTGTAACTTTTGTTGACTTATTTACAAGGCTGTTGAAAATGCCAAGCCCAGTGAATATATATGAAGTCACCTTTGAGTACTTTCAGGAGAACAAAAGGCAAAAGGCAGCCTGACTTTGCTATTTTGTCACTGAAGTCTTGCACCTTGTGAAAGTGCATATCTCCCTCACCCCACCCTCCAAAAAGCAGCCGTTCAAATACTGCCACATAGCAATTCCCAAGAAAGGTGATGCAACATTTTAAAGGCAAACAAAGAGTCATCATATACCTATTCAGTACAGATATCATAAGAAAACTGGACAGACTTTGCACCATGTGGCTGGTAATTTGCAGAGGCATATAAGAAGCCTAGAAGATAAGGGCTCTTAAAGAAAAGCAGTCCTTTATCAAGCTTCAGGAAATGACACAGTCATCTAATAATTTCCCAAGCTAGGAGAAATCAAATTGTGACTGAATCATTTGTCTACAATGTATTGGGCAAAGGGATGATGAACATTACTGGCCCTTTGAAAATTGCTGAACTATAAATCCCACCATTCCCCGCCATTGGCTATGTTGGCTAGAATTCATGAGACCTATGGCCCAAGACCATCTGGAGGCTCATAAGTTGTGAATATGTTTGGGTAAGGTGGTATATTTTAGCTGCCACAGGAGAATCTTAAAGAGATCCAATGGACTGGGATTTTATTATTTGAGATTTCTACCTTGAACAAAGGTAAAGTATTTTTTTCTTTTAAACTGAGAGTGCATTGGCATGTTTTACCCTAATAATACCTACTGTATATACTCATGTATAAGTCTAGAAATTTTAGTCAACAAATTGGCCCAAAAAACCTGAATCAACTTATCCATGGGCCAATGGAAGTACTCTATTTTAACTCTTATTTTAAAAAAGAACCATCTCTTGGTGAAAAGCAAAAGTGTAATCTGTCCTGAAAGCAATGACACCCCCTCCTTCTCTCTCATCCATCCAGCCTCTAGTGGGAGCACAGTTATGCCTACTGGAATTTTGTTAAGTTCTTTGGCATCATTTCCCTTTGCTTCGTCCTATAGATCAGGAGTAGGCAACCTTTCCCCTTTAAGGGCCAAGGGACTTCAGCTCCCAGAATTCCAGGAGCTATTGGCCAACATGGGACTATTGGCCAATATGGCTGAGGCTTCTGGGAGCTGAAGTCCCTTGGCCCTTAAAGGGGAAAGGTTGCCTACCCTTGCTATAGATCCTTTGTCACATGCCCCTAAATTTTACCCTCAACTTATACATGGGTCATATCAAAATCCATAATTTTGGCCCCATAACCTACCCTTGACTTATACATGATGTCGACTTAGTCAAATATATATATATATATTCCTGATGCAAAAACAGAGGCTTCCTGAGAAATTCAGTGTTCTCTTCTTAACAAAGGGGGTTGTAGCCTCACAAAGGATTCAAGACCAACTGGATCTCAAAGGTTGTAGCTTTTTGTCTTGTTAATGGAATTTAAAGTTTATTTCCTGAACTGAATCTCCAGTAACCACATGGCCAGAAGGAGGAGGGACCCACCTGCATGGATATTCTTCCATACCATTTGAACTGAGGACAACAACCACAACATCTTGACCAAATACAGGGCTACAACTAACATCATCATTTTCCCTTTTTCTTTCTCCTGCATGATTTTTAATACCTTTGCTTGATGAAGGAGCAAGTGGAGCTTCAAAAGTTTGCAATATGTGTAATGTGCATTTTGGTTGGCCCAATAAAGGTATCAGTTTTGTGGATTCTGGATGATACTGTATACAACAAAGTTGTTCAAGGTAAGCAACACACGTGCGAATGTTACATTGTTATCCTGGAAACATAACACGCAACCCAGCTCTTTGACTTCAACAGGACTGATATCCATAAAGTGTACACAGGACTCCAGCTTCAGAATAACCACTAAATTGTGGTAAGGCCTAAAAGGTTATATTTCAAAATAATGCAACCAATGAGCACACAGGTTTCCAAAGAATTTGTTGCAACTGGGTATCCAGCTCTGTTGCAAACCTGCAACATGTTCATGCAATGGGTTTGTGAGCAAAGAGTAAAGGAAACCACATAAGAAAAGGGAAGTTATCAGATGCTGGGAAGAGTAGGAGAACTCAGAAAGATTCACATCACCAAACCACTGCAATGAAGACCCTATTTAGGGAATGTGGAACCTTTGGCCTATTAAATATTTTAGCCTGTGACTTCCTTTAGCTCCACAGAGCATAGTTAATACTAAGGAAATGTGGGAATTGTAGTCCAAAAATATCAGACAGTGAAAAAGTTCCCCACCCCTGCCTTACTTAAGTTCTACTTGCCTGTCACCAAAAATAAAATAAAATAAAATAAAATGCTGGGTACAATTCTCACCCAGAACCTATTTTCAATACTAAGGCTTGCTCCAGGAACTGAAAACCCACAGAAGCATCTATGCCAGGGGTAGGGAACCTAAGGCCTGGGGGCCGGATGCGGCCCCCCGAGGCCTTTGGACAGGCCCCAGGCCAGTCCTGACGCCGACGCCGCCACCCCCCCGCCGCCCGCCATGATTATATTGATTATTGTTGTTATTACTTGTTCTTGGGGTTTTCTTGGCAAAATCTTCACAGGGGTTTTACCATGGCTTTTCTGGGGCTGAGAGAGTGTGCATGCATATTTTTTTATTTTATTTTTTAAAAAATATTTATTTATTTATTATTTTTGTTGCTTCGGCCCCCCAATTGTCTGAGGGCCAGCAACCCGGCCCCCAGCTCAAAAAGGTTGCCTACCCCTGATCTATGCCAATGCACCAACCTAGTAACCACAACAACCAATCCTTGTAGTTATAATTAAAGAGCTGGACATGAAACGTGGGTGGAATGTGCAATAATGCCATTCACCTCTTGTTTTAACCATTTTCCTAATTCACCAGGTTTTAAAGGAAGGTTTATCTCCAACGCTCCTAATCAGCCACAGTGGTATGATTCCCATCATGGTCTGCTAATGTCCCTCAATCAAGTTCACTGGATGATCCCACATTGTACCATTTACAGAAGACAGAGCAAGGCGAATGTGCTTTGAGTTTTTTGTAAATAAAATTCCCTATCACATGAGCATATAAATAGCAGAAATACACAAGAAGGGAATAACTGCTTCAGTTTCCATATATATATATCCATTTTTCTGAAGAGGGATGGGAATTACGCAGCTGTCCCGATGCTGTTGGACTGCAACTCCCAGTAGCCCTAGCCAGCAGGTGAAGTCCCAGTAGCCCCAGCCAGAGTTGAAGTTCAGCAATATGGCGCAGGAGAAGGGACACATAAAGAGCAGCAAGTTTTCCTCAATTGCCTAGAAAAGGTATTCACAGGATAGGTCAGGGTAGTGGTGTGAAACTTCTGGAAATTTTTGAAATGAGGAAAATACAGTTTTTCCATTTTTATTTTGGGGAAAAAATGGAACTTTAGAGGGGGTGATCAGAAAAAAATCCCAGTATTATCACCCTTTACAGATTTAACATCACGTTATTACTTTAGGAACATAAAATGCATTATGTATAACCAGGGTTATCATGCAATTACACTCAACCCTCCGTATTTGCGTCTCTGACTTTTGCGGATTTGATTATGCATGGATTTTATTAATATGTTCTCTCTAGGAATATCTACGTCCTCCGGTGCAACTCTATGGTCATTGAAGGACCTAGAGATTCCTAGAAAGAACACTCCATTCTTATTGCTGCTGCCAGATTAGAAGCAGCCAAAGGCTGGAAGTTAGGTGACCTCTCCGCTGAGAACTGGTGGTCTAGAATTTGGGATATGTGGTTGATGGAGAAACTGTCTGCTACAACAAGGTTTTGCATTGGCCACAAAAGGACTGATAGATTTCAAGAAGACTGGATGATCTTTATTGACTATGTTAATCATCACCCCCACCCCCCCACCCCAGATCCAACCTCCAACTTCACAGATCTTTGGACAGACACTCACTACACCTTGACAAGCCAGACTCTCTGGCTCTTGTTGAAAACTAATTTTTTGATTCTGCTGCAGAATAGCTACCCATCAGATACATACCTTGGCCTTGGTAGTTAACTGTTGTTTTTGTTGTTGTCACTGTTCTACAAACATTATGTGTTTTATTGTAAAAACTCAATAAAAATGTAATTAGAAAAAAAGGACAAAGAACACTCCCCTAGGCATGTGTAGCTCCTCCAGTGCAATTCTATAGTCAATGTCTGGCAGATATTGACCACAGAGTTGCACTGGAGGACTTAGAGATTCCTAGAAAGGTGTTCTCTCAGGTAAAAAACATATTGTTTTTGTTATTTGCATTTTTTCCACTTTCATGGGGGTCCTGTGCCCCCAAGCTCAGTGAATGTGGAGGGATGAGTGTATCATGTTTTATATATAAAAAGTACTGTTTATTCAGAAAATAATTTTAAAATTAGATTTACTTTTTAAAAGCGGGTTGGTTTTTTGTTTTATTTATTTATATTTAACAAATGGAGCTATAAAGTTCTGATATTAACAAAAATTAATTATTTTTTTAAGTGAATTCCAGGAGATGAAATTTACTCCTTTTGGGGCCACAAAAGAGGCATTTCAGAGGGATTGGAGGAGTCAGGGGCCACAAAAGAAGCCCCAGGTCCCTTGTTTTAAGGAGGTAAACTCACATTAAGGCCTATAGTCCAAATATTATTCACAGCAAGAGGAGATATATGGAGCAGGACTTTGATGGTCCCATTGCTGCTCAGGCCAAGAGCAGAGAAGCCAAGCAGCACTTTCAACAGAAGAGGATATATAATTCCAGGCCCACCTCCACCTCCATATCTTCCTGCATATATTCATATATTTTTCCATATTTTGGATCAGGATGATGGGAAGTTTGGGACACGCTGCTTCAAAACAACCCTCCCAAACACACCTGTAGGGCAAAAGCAGCCTTATTCGAAGACAGAATTGGGCAATTGGGCCTCTGTGGCTCCCCAGACTTTTTTTTCGACTGAATTTCTCACAAATCCATTCACACCACTGGCTATGCTGATGGGAGCTACAGTGGTTCCCAACCAGTCTAAAGCCATCAGACTTTGGATTCCAGAAGCCCCAGCCAGTTTGGCCAGCGGTCAAGAATTATGGGAGCTGAAGTTCAAAACATCCAAGGTTGGGAATTGCTGATCCAAGGGGCCACAGACAGGGTGACCAGATGTCCTCCTTTTCCAGGACATGCCCTACAATGCAACCTTCTGTTCAGGAGGAATTACAAAATGCCCTCCATTTTGAGCATGACTAAGAAGCGTGAATTTCCATTTATAAGAGTGCATCTGAGGAAGTAGACAATGCATCTGAGGAAGTAGACAGAAATCTACGAAAGCTCACGCTGCCAATTTCTTTCTTTCAATTAGTCTCAAAGGTGCTACAAGATCTCTCAACATACTGATTCTACAGACTAATAAGGCTATATCTTTGAATTCTCTCATTTATAGGAGTGTTCTTAGCTTTTATTTTGCAATGTCCTACATTTTTTCTTTGAATGTCCTATATTATATGAAGCCTTGTCTTCCTTTGAGGTTATGGCATCTGGTCAACCCTGGTTGCAGCTGTCCATTCTGTAGTAAGAAGAGTGGGAAGAAAGATGACCAGAAATAGGATGGAGTTGCCATTAGTGAACCTTAACCAACTTGACACTCACCAAACATGCTGGACTGCAACTTCCATCAGCCCCAGGCATCACTGTGATGATGGAAGTTGCACTCCAACATATTTAAAAGGCACCAGGTTGGGATGGGTTACCACTTCTAATCCTCCTCCTCCATCTTCTGGGCTAAGTGCCCAAAAATAAATAAAAGAAGAAACAGGTATAAATCCTCTTGCAGAGGGAGGATGTCTTGTTTACATTAAAGCAGGGGTAGGCAACCTAAGGCTCGGGGGCCGGATGCAGCCCTCTGAGGCCTGTGGACCGGCCCCAGGCCGGTCCTGCCACCACCACCACCGCTGCCGCCACCCGCCATGACGATATTGATTATTGTTGTTATTATTTGTTCTTGGGGTTTTCTTGGCAAAATCTCCACAGGGGTTTTGCCATGGCTTTTCTGGGGCTGAGAGAGTGTGCAAGCATATTTTTTTATTTTTTAAAAAAAATAATATTATTTATTTATTTATTTATTTATTTATTTATTTTTGGTGCCCCCCAATTGTCTGAGGGACAGCAAAAAGGTTGCCTACCCCTGCATTAAAGGGAACATTGGGCATCAGGAGACAATAGGCAGAAGGTGACACATTCCCCTTTATTCAAAATTTCTGGGTTAAATCCCTTCTGGTGGAAGAAAATACCAGGTTAAATTTTCTTTAACCCTAAAACATGGGCTCTGAATCCGACCAACTGCTATGTGAAAGAGGGGGGACACTCTGCACATGGTCAGAGGCACTTTGGCTGCATCCACACTGCAGAAATAATCCAGTTTCACACCACTTTAATCGCCATGGCTCAATGGTATGGAATTCTGGGAACTGTCATTTCTTGTGGCAGCAGAGCTCTCTGATGGAGAAGGCTACATGTCTCACAAAACTACAATTTGCAGAATTCCATAGCATTGAGCCATGGCAGTTAAAACTGTGTCAAACTGGATTATTTCCACAGTACAGATGCAGCCAATGTTGCAGATATTTCTCCATCACTGAAAAATAAAATAAAATAAAAGGTTCCAGAAGCAAAACAGTAGAAAGAGAACAGTTACAGGCAAGCCATGGCAACAGTCCATCTCAGCCAAATCTGGATTAAAAGGAAAGAGATGGAAATCAAAGGCTCTTCCTTCCTCACCAAGAAAGGAAGAGGTGCGGGAAGGGAAATTGTAGAGGCTGCATCTGCACTGCAGAAATAATCCAGTTTGAGACTACTTTAACTGTTCCGGCTCAGTGCTAGGGAATCCTGGGAATTGTAGTTTATTATGACACCAGAGCTCTCTGAAAGAGAAGGCTAAATGTTTCACAAAACAACAGTTCCCAGAATTCCCCAGCACTGAGCCAGGGCAGTTAAAACAGTCTCAAAACAGATTATTTCTGCAATGTGTTTTGGACCACAGAAGGCTAAATACCTCACAAAACTACACATCCCAGAATTCCACAGCACTGAGCCAGGGCCATCAACGTGGTGCCAAACTGGATTATTTCTACAGTGCAGATCAGAAGACCTATATGTGTCACTGTTGCAGATTGCCAGAAATAGTGCAAATTGAGTCCACTTTAAGGGTTAGGGTTAGAGAATCATGGGAACTGTACTTTACTGTGGCACCAGAGCTCTCTGACAGAGAAGGCTCAATGTCTCAGAAAAAAACAATTCCCATGATTCCCTAGCACTATCCCTAACCCTAAAAGTGGACTCAATTTGCACTATTTCTGGCAGTCTGCAACCCCCTGAATTCTACCCTCACAACACACAGTGAGCGTGGTTGTGAGGTATGGAAATCTTAATTTCCAAGTGGTGCCAAAACAAATCACCATTCCCAGAAACCTATACCCTCCATGGAGCCAGGACCCTTAAAGCGGTGTCACACCGGATTATTTCTGCAGTGCGGCTGTAAAAATAAATAAATAAATAAATAAATAAATTTAAAAAGAAAGGATTGATTACCCGTCCTGGAGTCGAAAGTAACCACAAACACGGCTACGATCTGGTCCTCCTCCACCTGCTCCGGCCCCTGGCCTTGCTGCGGTCCAGGCCCCGCCGGCTCCCCTTTCTGGCCTCCGCTTCCCGCCGCCCATGGAGGGCCTGAGCAGGAGCCTCCCCAGCCGCCCCCTTCGGCCGCCTCAGGGAGGGAGACTCCCGGGCCCTCGGCCCAAAACAAGAGCGGCGCGTCGTCGGCTTGCTCCACCATGGCCCAGCCAGGCAGCCGAGGCCGAGGAGGAGGAGGAGGAGGCGGTGGCGGCACGCTGAGGAGAAAGGCGGGCCTTCCCTTCTCCTCCTCCTCGCCTCGCGCCTTCCTTCCTTCCTTCCTTCCCCGGCTGTCCTGAGGGAGGCCCCTGGCCTGGGAGTTACCTCAGAGACGTCGCCAGGGCCTGCTACTCGACCTGGGCTTTCAGGCTTTTGAAAAGGAGAGTCTGGAGTTGGGCCTGTTTTACCTCAGAAACAAACCCCGTCTCCTTCCACGGAGCTCAGCCCTGTCTCTTTGCCCAGTACCAACCAGACTTGACTCTGCTTAGCTTTTGAGCTCAGATATTATGGGCCTTTGCAGACTGTCAGAAATAGTGCAAATTGAGTCCACTTTAAGGGTTAGAGTTAGGGGATCATGGGAATTGTGTTTTATTGTGGCACCAGAGCTCTCTGACAGAGAAGGCGCAATGTCTCAGGGGAAAAAAACAACAATTCCTATGATTCCCTAGCACTAAACCTAACCCTTAAAGTGGACTCAATTTGCACTATTTCTGGCAGTCTGCAAAGGCCCTTGGTGCCAGAAATAATCCAGCTTCAGACCACTTTAACTGTCCTCCTGGCTCAATGCTAGGGAATAATGGGAATTGTAGGGTTTTTTTTCTGAGACATTGAGCCTTCTCTGTCAGAGAGCTCTAGTTGCCATAATAAACTACAGTTACCATGGTTCCCTAGCACTGAGAGCCTTTGCAGACTGCCAGAAATAGTGCAAATTGAGTGTACTTTAAGGGTTAGGG
>CM034708.1:195123731-195145578 GCA_020142125.1 Phrynosoma platyrhinos
ATGGCTAATGGAGTGCACCAGGGAATTCCAAAATAAAATCAGTCTGTGCTCTACAGACTACAGCAAAGCCTTTGACTGCATAGACCATGAAAGGCTATGGAACGCCCTTAAAGATATGGGAGTGCCAACCCATCTAATAGTCCTAATGAGGAATCTGTACTCAGGACAAGAAAACAAAATGATGGCGAACAGATTGGAAGCAACCAATATACATTCCCATCCACAAAAAGGGAGACACAAGAGACTGCAGCAACTATAGGACCATAGCACGGATCTCCTATGCAAGCAAAATTATGCTCAAAATTCTGCAACATATCCAACCACACATGGCGAGAGAAATCCCAGAGGTCCAAGCGGGGTTCAGGAAAGGAAGAGGCACTAGGGATCACATTGCAAACATAAGATGTCTGATGGAGTGCACCAGGGAATTCCAAAAGAAAATCAGCATGTACTTTATAGTCTATAGTAAAGCCTTCGACTGCATAGATCAAAAAAGGCTATGGAACGCCCTTAAAGACATGGGGGTGCCACCACATCTGATAGTCTTGATGAGGAATTTGTACTCAGGACAAGATGCTACTGTCAGAACAGAATATGGAGAAACAGTATGGTTCTCGATTGGCAAAGGAGTCAGACAACTCCGTGTCCTTTCACCCTATCTGTTAAACGTGTATGCAAACATAAGAAAAGATTGTTTCTGCAGTGTTTCTTGGACCTGAGCCTCCCTTAACCAACAATGTTTGGGAGCAGCCATGTTTCAGATTTCAGGACCCCTGTATTTGCATCATGAGAGACTTTGAGAATGAGACCCAGAGTCTAAGCAAAAAGGTCCAAAACTCACTGCAGAAATAATCCAGTTTAAGATCACTTTTGCTGTCCTGGTTCAGTGCTAGGGAATCCTGGGAACTGTAGTTTATTGTGGCACCAGAGCTCTCTGACAGAGAAGGCTGGACGTCTCATGAAAATACATAATTGAGCCAGGACAGTTAAAGCAGTCTCAAACTGGGTTATTTCTGCAGTGTGTTTTGGACCAAAGGGACTTAAGAGTGAAACCCTGCAAAAGTCTGTTCACTCATTAGTAAGTACTATTGAATGGAGTTGAGCTTACTCCCAGGAAAAGTAAACAGGAGTCTGCACCCTGAGACTGTCTTTAAAAATAGGATTTAAAGGAGTAAACTTGCATAGGATCTTGTTGTGAGGTGTTAGTACTCTACTCTCAAATGGGGTAAGCTCCATCAAACAGCCGGAGTACCTTGAAGGCACCAGAAACTGTATGATCTCAAAAGCTAAGCAGAGTCAAGTCTGGTTAGTACTGGGAAGAGAGACTGCCAAAGAAGTCCAGGTGCTGTGGGCTGTATTCTAGAAATAAAAATTGAATGAAATTAAAGAACAAGAAACAAAAAGTAGAATCAAAATAAGAAAGCTAGAAACTTGTAAGACTTAGGGGCTCCAGTATAGAAATTGATTCTAAAAAAGGGGCTCTGTGAGTCAAAAAGGTTAGGAACCCCTGTTCTAGAGGAAGCAGGATGAACAGATGCCCTCTTTTTTCCAGGGCATGTCCTACATTTCAACCTTCTGTCCAGGAGCAATTCCAAAATCTCCTCCATTTTGAGCATGACTAACGAGCATTATAATAGTATTTTTAGCTTTTATTTTGTAATGCCCTACATTTCTCTCATACGTCCTACATTTTATGGTGCCTTAGTATCCTTTGTGGTTATGACATCTGGTCACCCTGAGAGGAAGGCAATGGCAAAAATTCAGTGGTACTTACTGACCAATTAATTCCCTTTGTCTGCTAGGGCTGTACTCCTAAAGCAGGCTCAGGAGGATGTGCATTTTAGGATTCTACAAAAAGATCACCTGGGCAAAACAGCTTGAGTAAAGATTTAAGATTGGACTGCAAATCCTAGAATCTATTGCAGTGTTTACTCATAATGGTGCATAATGCTGAACCCTAGCAGCATGATCTGTGTATTTATTCTTGCTAAGGAGTAAGTTCTGAGTAAACCAAGGTACTAGGAACGAAGTCCCTTTAACATCAGTAGTATTCTACTCAGCAGCAATTATTATCTTTATATCCCTCTATTCCCCAAAGATGGCACTCAAGGTGACAAGTAGGTTAAGAATTGTAGGAATGTTTCCACTAGTTTCCAGAGTTTTAAACATTTTTCAACTGTACTAGTTCCCATACCAATGCCTGGCAATTGAAACAAAGAAAACCCTGCTCTGCTCCTTAGGTACACCTATCAGTAGAGGTTTCTCCTTTTCCTCTACTAATGAGTTACAATTAATTTGAGCATCTCCATTAATTCAGAAATGCCCTGCTTTCAGTGCATAATGTGTGTCCAGTTTATCCAACTGAGCATCCTATTTTTTACTATCTTTATTTTTAACTGCACATTTTATGTCCAACTGCATGTTATTAAAAAAGAACCCAGAGGGCTTGGCAAAATGCCCTCAATAGATACCCTTTTAAAAAGAATTTACTACCTCCACCACTCTCTCTTCATTTCTATGCCCCCTTCACATGCCTTCTCCATCCAAAGCCAATCCATACCGCCACTCCAGAGAAGAAGATTGTAAGAGTGAAAGAAAAAGTTATTTTTCCTCATCTTTATTGCTTTGCATGTTCAGTGATGGAAGAGCTGAAGTGAGCATGAGTTTTTGCAGGATAGACCATGCTAAAAGCATGGCTAAGCAGGAAGCAGCTCTTCTTAAGTGCATTTGCAAAAAAACACTCCCTCCATTAGGTCCACGCTGGTGGTTTTAACAAGAAGAAGATAGCAAGAAATGGTCAGGGGTAATTCTAAACAAATGATGACTATGCTTTTAACTATTGCATTTTAATACTAGTGCATCCTGCATCTCAGTGGGTATAAATTCTGTGGGTCATTCAACAACGACAGAAAAACATGGGGCTTGGCAGAGAATGTTTGCTAGCTGGCTAAAGGCCTTTGCACCTGCATACAGCATAGACCCCTTTCTTCTGGGGTCTAAAGGTCCATGTAAAGGGGTTATTATGTAGAGCCTTTCTCTTGTCTAGCTTGTATATGGCCTGACTGACTCCAGCCCTTGTGTGAGACCAGCTGTGGCCTGAATCATTTATCCCTAATGAATATAAAGTCTGTGTGCAGCCTTGTCCTGTTCATGTTTGCCTGGGAAAGAGATCCACTCAGTTTAATAGGGCTTTCCCACCAAGTAAGTGTATGTAGAATGCCAGTTTTAACATAGCAATCTTGTCTTCAGGAGACATCTTAGGGTGAAAAACCCTTTCTTTAAATGACCAATTTCTTTCCTAAGGTAGAGATTTTTCTAAAAAGGTTTTTAATGACTGTTATTAATAACAATTCTTGGAATACTGGGTATTTTCTTTACACAAATGTGAGGAAAGGACAGTTCAAGATAGATTTCTGTAATACCATCTATTTTGTTGTTAACTGCCCTCGAGTTGATCTCAACTCATGGCAACCCGGTGGATGAGACATCTCCAAGACCCTCTGCCCTTCACTGCTCTGCTTAAATCCTGCAACCTCTTAATACCCGTGACCTCCTTAATAGAGTCCATCCATCTGGCATGTGGCCTTCCTCTCTTCCTACTTCCCTCCACCTTCCCCAGCATTATTTTTTCCCCAAAGAGCCCTCTCTTCTCATGATGTGTCTAAAGTACAACAGTCTCAGTTTGGTCATCTTTGCTTCCATGGAGGTTTCCGGTTTGATTTGCTCTAGGACCCATTTGTTTGTCCTTTGGGCTGTCCATGGGATCCTCAGCACTCTTCTCCAGTACCACATCTCAAATTAATTGATTTTCTTCCTATCATGTTTCTTAACTGTCCAGCTCTCACATCCATACATGATCATAGGGAATACGATGGCTTGTATGATTCTAACTTTTGTGCTGAGTTGTATATCTTTGCATTTTAGAATATTTTCTAGTTCTTTCATAGCCACCCTAATACCATATATACTCAACTATAAGTTAATCTTATGTATGAATCAAGGGCAGATTTTGGGGCCAAAATTAGGGATTTTGATATGACCCATGGATAAGTCAAGTGTAAAACTTTGGGTCATGTAACAAGGGATCTAAAAGATGAAGCAAAGGAAAACAATGCCAAAGAACATACAAAATTCCAGCAAGCATAACTGTTTGTGCTCATACTAAAAGTTGGATGGATGAGAGAGTAGAAGGAGGGGAGGTCAATGCTACTAGGGCAGATTGCATCCTTAACTTTCACCAAAGGATGGTTCCCTTTTTAATAAGAGTTAAAGTACAGTACTTACATTGACTTGTGCATAAGTCAACTCAGTTTTTGGGGTCAATTTTTTTTGACTAAAATTTCTAGATTTATACATGAGTAATACAGTATGTAAGAATTGAAAACCTCTTAACACCTAGTAGAGATCATCTATTGGGGGGCAAATCAGGGTTGTGAAAACCAGCAATTAGGAAAGCTGTGAGATAAATGCTTTTAAAAAATCAGATTGGTTAGGAAGAGCTAGTATTTAGGAAGCAGGTTTGATATAATATCCAGAGATGCATAGCTGAAATGTGCAGGCCTTTGTAATTTGGATCCACTGAATCCTGGTTTTGGGGGAAAGACAAGGAATAATTATGTTAATAAGGCCTTGCACCTACATTGCATATCCTTCAACATTTCACAGATGAAAACAGGAACCCAGAAACATCAGAGTGTGTTCAAGATGGTAAAGATTACTGATAAGGACAAGCCAGGAGAGGATGCAGCATTTTGCTTATGTTTGAGACTACTGGGAAGCAGATTTTGTCTCCTCTCCCCAACCCCACTGAGTCAGTTTTTGGTAAACTACTTTGATGCTTTGAACCCATATTACAACAATTGAAGTAAGCTGAGGTCAGAGGGAGAGGAGGAGACTGAAACTGGGACACTGACAAAGTGGGATGACCAAGGATTTATTGGGGGTCAGTTCCTGCCAAATTGGGATAGTCAAAGGGTATGTCATTGAATCCTTTCTTTTTCTTTGTAGCTACCATGGATGACTGGAATAGCAATAACAAACTGGTCCAGAGGCTGGATTTTTCAAGCTGTGGAGAAGACACAGAGTTGGAAGAGGACAACAGCATGCAAGAGGAAGAACTGAGACATGTCACCCCACAGAAGAGGTGGGAGTCTCAGACTTGGCGATCAAACTGTCCTGTTCCTGTTACACCACAGCAGCAACTAGATGATATCTCCCAGGATCTCCCAAAGTCTTCGGCAAGTCCTGTCAGGAAAGCCAAGGAATCTCGGAGAAAGAACATCATGCCTTTGGAGGATTACCCTGAGACTCCTTTGCACTATGTCACATGGCAAAAGCTGCAGCTCTGTGAAAGCCCCAACACCCCAAAGGTAAAATGGTAGCAGCATCAATAGTAGGTGAAATCCTGCATTACTCCTACCTAGAGTAGTCCCATTGAAATCAAATGGATGTAAATTTGTTGTGACTTAATTTGTTTCCGCGAGTTTATTGTAAGTAAAACTGATGTTGAATTTAGTCCAAAATATTTGTGCTTTCCTTTTATATTTCAAGTATCCAAAGTATGCCCTGTAATAGGTAATTCTCAACCTTTAACTTCAGTATGCTTAAAATGTTTCTAATGTGAATCTTTCACAGACTTTCTGGTTACTTCCTTCTCCTCTGTCTCTGACTCAATCTCCTGTTCTTATGGCTTTGAACTCTAGAGGTAGAGACTTTTGGTTCCCTTAGAAAGCTTTTAGGCATACTGTGCTAGCAGCTTCAAGCAGCAGATCCAAGGGGTGAAATGAAAGGAGATGGGGAGACGTCCTTGTGTTTTTTGTTTTCTGCCTCAGGCACCAAAAATCTTGGCTGGTCTTTGGTATATGCACCTTGACAAGTTATTTGGGCATGGGTTGGAGTGGCATTGCTGGTTACCTCTTACAAGTTCTGCAGCTTGGAGCTGCAGGAGTCTCCCTTCAGATTAAGCTGCCAGGTTGATTGCATCTATCATTCCATTAGGAAGGTCTATTACATATCTTCCAACATTTCATGGATGAAAACTAGGGATGCACATGTCCAAGCATCCTCAGAGTGTGGTCAAGATGTTGTTGTTATCTGCTATCAAGTCAACTTTGATTTATGGCAGTGGTTCTCAAATAGTGGGGCGCGCCCCCCAGGGGGGGCGCGAGGCTCCGTAAAGGGGGGCTCGTTACGGCTGGAGAGAGGGAGATTGTCCCAGCACAGTCCCAGTAGCAGCCCGCTGATTGGCCAAACCTGCCCATGTGATCGCGCGGGGGGCGCAAAATGTTTTCTTCTTTCCTGGGGGGGGGGCATGACAGAAAATAATGGAGAAACACTGATTTATGGTAATCATAAAGAGGAGACCTCCCAGTCACTTTGTCATCAACAGCCCTGCTCAAGTCTTGCAAACTCAGGGCCATGGCTTCCTTGATTTTTTTCTATCCACTTTTACTGATCAAAATGGCAAAAGTTATTAATGAAGAACAACACGTATGCTAGGAGAAGCTGCAGCAATTTGTTTTTGCCTGAGTTTACAGGGAAGGGTAAGATTCTGCCCCTCCTCTCCTTTTATGTTTCAAGGATTCCTGTTGAGTTAATTGAATGTAAATTATTTTTGCACTTTGAACTCAGTTTACAACAATTGGAGTAAGCTGAGAACAAAGGGAGAGAGTGGGGAGAAGAGAGAGAAACTGGGACATTTTGAAAGCAGTTGAAAAAGTGGAATGAGAGAGGATTAGCCAGGACTGTCCCTGCCAGTTGGAGGGTATACTGTTATAACATTGTGTGTCTGCAGCACCAATAAATGAATGGTTTACCTCAGGGGTAGGCAACCTAAGGCCCGGGGGGTCGGATGCGGCCCCCCAAGGCCTTTGGACCAGCCCCAGGCTGGTCCTGCCGCCACCGCCACCGCCTGCCATGATGATATTGATTATTGTTATTATTTGGGGTTTTCTTGGCAAAATCTCCACAGGGGTTTTGCCATAGCTTTTCTGGGGCTGAGAGAGTATGCATGCATATTTTTTAAAATTATTTATTTCTTTTTTAAAAATATTTTTATTTATTTTAATTTATTTATTTATTTATTTTTGGTGCTTCGGCCCCCCAATTGTCTGAGGGACAGCAACCTGGCCCCAGCTCAAAAAGGCTGCCTACCCCTGGTTTACCTTATCCTAGGAAGGATGGAGGGTGCTCCAGATTCCCTGATGTAGCCTGTGTAGTCATTGACGTTGACTGGGATCTCACCGCTGGTCACTAGAATTTCTTGGTTGCTCCTCTTAGCATTGCCACCTTCCCTTTTCAAAAACAATATGTGTGGATGCTGCTCAGAAGCAAAAAGAGGGGGCAGTGGGGAGGACTAGAGAGCCCTTACTAACATTATCTTGAAGCTGGAAACTACTTTATATCAACTCAGACTGTTGGTCCACCAAACTGAGAACATCCTACACTGACTTGCACGTGCTGCATCACTAAGGTCCAAAACACACTGCAGAAATAATCCAGTTTGAGACCGCTTTAACTGCCCTAGCTCAATGTTGGGAATTCTAGGAGCTGTAGTTTTATGAGACATTTGGCTTTCTTTGTCAAAGAGCTCTGGTGCACAATAAACTACAGCTCACAGGATTCCCTAGCACTGATCCAGGGCAGTTAAAGCTGTCTCAAACTGGATTATTTCTGCAGTGTGTTTTGAACCTAAATTACCTCATGTCCTTGATAACCCTCCCCGCAAACATGAAGATGGTACTGAAGATGGTACTTAAAATGATGAAGCCCAAAATGATTGCTGATGTGTTGATCGACTCAGTTATTAAAGCAATGTAAGAAGCCTGGACAGTGGTAAACATTATTTTTAAATATCTCTATTAGCTGCCATATATACTAGACTATAAGCTGACCTCACTTATAAGTCGAGGGTAGATCTGGGGGACAGAATTATGGATTTTGATATGACCCGTGGATAAATTGAGGGTAAAAGCTAGGGACAGGTAACAAAGGCTGTAAAGGATGAAGCAAAGAAAAACAATACCAAAGCAGGCACAGGGGAGGGGGGGCAGTGCTTCCAGGACAGGTTACACTCTTGCCTTTCACCAGGGGTTGGTTCCCTTTTTATAAGAGTTAAAGTATAGTACTTACATTGACTTGTGGATAAGTCTACTCAGGTTTTTTGGTTCAATTTTTTTGGCTAAAATTTGTAGACTTATACATGAGTATATACAGTATTCTGATTCTACAGGTCAGTTTTTCTGAAAGAGTAATTCTCCAGACGTGGTCCAAGCAACATCAATATTTTGTATACGTGCATGCTATAAGCCAGTCTTGAGTAAGCAAAATGTGCCCCTAATTTTTATTTTTATAGAGGGGGACATTTGACTCATTTAATGATAGTGCTTAGTAACTCCAGGAATGTGTCCCGTGCACAATTATAACATTTATGCACCACTTTGACTGTCATTGCCCCATTCTAAGGAATCATGGGATTTGTAGGTTGATGAGGCACTTAGAATTCTCTGCTAGAGAGGTCTAGTACTAGTGCGGTAAATAAATTGAAGTGCTTAATGAAACTTAAAAGCCAGGATTTAATAGAATAAAGCCTTCATGTTATTTCCAATTTAGGGTCACCTTATGAGCCTTTCTTAGCAACATTGGCTCTGAGAGATTGCCATTGGCTTCCTTTGAAGCTGAGAAAATGTGACTTGCCCAAGGTCAACCAGTGGATCTTCATGACTGAGCAGGGGATTGAAACCCTGGACTCCCAGAATCCGAGTCCCACACTCAAACCACTATATCATGTTGGCTCTTCTCCTTTTTCTTACAGTACCCAAGGAAAGTATGGCTTTTCCATGGAATTCACATTCCAAGGCCTTACTTCCAACATTCAATGCAAAAGACCCAAAATTATTGTATTCAGGTTAAGGAAGGAGAAAGAGGGGATCTCTTTCTTTCCCTGAGTGGGCTCGGGTCAAAGTGACCATGAGCAGCTAAAACAGTTGCCTCAGATGACAGCATACTGGGGTATGGGGATTGGAAGAAAGATGTTGGAGGACCTGGCCTACCATGCACTTCCTCAGCTATTGCTTTCAGCTGTATTGGAAGATGCTGTCCTATCACTGGTGTAGAAATTCAGCTGTCAGTCTTTTATCAGCCTCTGTACGTTGAATGGGAGTGGGGTGTCATCTTATCCTTTGCTTTGGAGAACAAAATGTCTTGGGATGGTCCTGAGCCTTGGGGATTTCCCTTTCGCTTAACTCTTCTACTCCTGTCGCCGTTGTCCATTTGCTTGCTGTCTGAGCCCAGTCTGTGCAACTGCATAGTTGAGAACACTTTTTTCCCACTTTTTTTTTTTTTACAACTCCTAGAATCCCACAACCAGTTTTGGCTAATAGAGCACTAGGATTTGTAGTCTCCCAAAATAAGTTTTCTAGTAAGGGGATCTGAGGTTGCTGCTACATCTCTTTAGTTTTGTTTATATGCAGTGGAATGGCAGGTGAATTTCTGAGTGCCAGGAAAATATGCTTAAGTTTTCTGTTGAGCACATTGGTACAATATGTATACCGCCCCCCCCCCCCATCAAAACCATCAAAGCAGCATTGCAGGAATAGCTTTTCTTCAAAGTAGCTTCTGTCACTTACTCGTCCCAGGCTCAGATGCAGAGTCTCTGCAGGCTATAAAGACACAATACTGATTGATTCTTTAATTGTGTTTTTGCTCTTTTAAAATTTGAAATGGAGCAATTTAGAAAATCCCCTTCATCTTCCTGCTTGTTAAGATGGATGTCTGGGAGGACTCCACCGGCATCTGCAGCTCCATATTGGGCTTTGCTGCCAAAAATATCCTGCTGTGAGTAGCATAGCTAAAGGAAGAACCTATTTTGACTCTCTGATTTTACAAAATCTCTGTGGCTGACGAAGATCCTTCTTGACAGGAAATCAAGACTGGTGATTGACTTTTGACGTTCCAGCTGCAATTTGTATAGATTTGTCCATTTTGTAACAGTGACAACAGCTTGACTGGAAGGTCCTTGCTTGAAGAAGATCCTAGATTCAAACCTCAACTACATAGCAACTGGTAGGGAAAGCAAGGCCAGCCTTAGGCAAAGGGTCAGAATTTTGTAGCCTTTTGGATGTTATTGGACTGCAAGTCCCATCAGTTCTAGCTAGCAAGCCCATGGTGAGGAATGCTGGGAGTCCAATGGCATTGGAGGGCAGCACTTTGCCTACCCTCTAATTTAGGTGAAGCATCCTCCATCCAGTAGTGTAATGATAAGTTTTAAAGTTCACACCTACATGTGGCACTTCCTGTAGGGGCACCCCAAGAAGAGCCCAAAAATGCAGACAATTGTCATTACCTGTCTAGCTAAACAGGTTCTACAAATGTTCATCACTGGGACCTTGTAAAGCCAGTGGGCCTTGCCCATTTAAAACCAAACCACTCTAGAATACTTTGGATCACAATAATACAGTGTTGCTGGGAGTCTTCACCCTAAAATGGAGCCTTCTCTTTGAAGAGGAAAACCTCTAGGGCCATCAGTTGTTTTTTGGCTTTCTGTTTATTGACTTCATTTTTTTTCATAAGCTCTCCCAAGACATTTGGCTTGCTAACTCCTTACTTTTTGGAAAGAGAACAGTAGGTCAGATGGCCTATGTGTGCTTTACAATATATTAGCATTTTGAATTCATAGCGTATATGACAAAGCACATTATGTTGTTATCACTGATGTTGGGAACCCAACAACGGTATTTATTTTAAAAAGAAGGCAAATAAGTTCTAGCTGCATTAAAGCCATTGCTTATGCATTGGATGGCTGATGTTAGCTTCGTTATTCTTAATTGCATAACACTGAAAACAAATGCCTAACCTATTGTTTTCCTTTTCGTCCCCATTCCTTTTTCTTTTTGTGTCATGTCATCTTTAGACAGTTCCTGCTTCAGGTTCACATATTGGAATCTTTCTGGTTGATGAGTAAGATATATAAATGTTTTCAACAGACAGTTATTGTTTTCAACAGACATTTATTGTTGTAGATCAGGCAGTTGCATAAAACAGGTGGTTTAGAATGTTCATTTATTTTCTTCTGTCTGTTTACTCTAGAGCCTCCTGAGCAAGACAGCTTTCCCTTCACCTGTGGGAAAATTCTCCCCCAAAGGGATGAGAAATTTGCGGTTCAACTCATGCACAGATGCTGAGGAGTCTCCCTCAACTTCCTTGGTTAACATTAATCCTTTTACACCTGATTCATATAGACAGATGATTTTCCATCCCTGTGGAAAGAGGAAAGCCAGAGGGGAGCTGTGAGTGTTGTCTTGTTTATGATTTTTTATCTCACTTAGAATGCAAAATGGAATAGTAGAGTAGCAATTTTGGAGTCAAACTCTATATGAAGAAGGTGTGCTCCCCAAGATGACCCTGTTTTCCATCACACAGTGGGATTTTATCAGAGATACATGTTTCATCAATCAGACTTGCAAATTCAGCTTGTGCTTACCATGCAACAGTTAACCCAAAGCAAAAACATATCAAGTACAAGACACAGAGGGAAGGAAAATGGCAGGGTGTATCTGACTGAGCTCAGGGTGGGTCTTCTGCAT
Source organism: Phrynosoma platyrhinos (assembly GCA_020142125.1). Lineage (NCBI taxonomy): Eukaryota > Metazoa > Chordata > Lepidosauria > Squamata > Phrynosomatidae > Phrynosoma > Phrynosoma platyrhinos. Next base: position 195,135,314 of record CM034708.1, read on the forward strand.
TTTTGTCTTACAACAACCCTCTTAAATTGAAAAATGATGTCTGGCTCAAGTTTTATGACTGAGTGAGAATTGGAATTGAATTTGAATTTAGGTTTTCCCAGTCCTAGTAAAACACTCTAATCACGTTACTATGATGGAGCTCTTCCTGTTGGAGATGCTCTTGGTCTAGGTTTTCAAGTAAAGATTGGACTAGAAGGCCATCCTCTCCAGTTTTTTACAAAGGCCTTTATGAACAATTCCTTATGGAAAGGTTCTGCAGAGGTTAGAATCTTTGCAAACCATCCTCTTAACCAAAGAGAACTCCTTTGCCTTGACTACAGGAAAGCCTAGTAAGTGCTGAGTTGATCAGTAAAAGCAGCTTTGGCCATGCTGTTTGGGAATGTTGGGAGTTGTAGTTTGACCCATCTGAAAGATACCAGGATGGGGAATTTCTTGGACTTGGCAAATCAAGATTCTAGTCCTACCAAGCCATGAAACTTCCTGTGTGTCCTTTTGCTAGTATCTCTCTCTTTCAGCTTTACTTACCTCCCCAAAGTGCATTTCTTTTTGAGTCCAAAACATATTGGTCCAGTCTACAGGAAAAGTCCTCTTGTCTCCTCCTTTTTTCTTCCTTCCCCCTTATTTTGTTTAAATTAAGAGTTATAGTGCATTAGTGGACTGGCATTATACTATATCTCTGCAAATAATTTTTTTTTAAAAAATTCAAAGGCAAAAATTGTCCTTGAGATCATAGAACCACACCAACAACCCATGCCCTGTTTTGTTTTTGTTTTGAAAGCCTTTGGAAGACCCCTAGTGAATATTCAAGAGATCACTACAAACAGCCCTCAACAAGAATAGAATTAGTGGTTGCAGAGGCAACAACAGCCAGCAAAACCCAAGGATATATACTGCAGAAATTCACGCTTTTTAAAACCAATTTAGAAGAACCTGGGGAGCTGTTTTGTTGTTGTTCCAAATGCAGGAGAAATTTCTTCATCTGCATACATAAAGGAGAAAATGTGCTTGCTGTTTGAAGTGATCTTTGCAGGTCTGTTTGATTGTGTAAACTTTTTCTTCCAGGTCATCTTAGGAGTTTTGGCTTTCACAAGCTGGGAATTGGATTTCTTTTGTTTAAAATGCCATACTGCTACACTTCTTGTGTTTGCAGATATAAAATAATTCAGCATTCAGAATAGATCCCAATGAATCTCCCAAGTTGAAGACAGTCGCCTTTGTGGTCCTAGACTGAATTTTCTTGTGGTTTCTGTTCATTTTACATGCAGACATTCATGTATAAATATTTTATAAAGCTAGAGTAGTTCCTGGAGCAAATGCTTAAATATTTAAATGGTGAGACTGAATGCTTGTTGACTATCTGTGAGTGCTAGGAGACCACTTCATGGGATTAATATTATTGTTTTAGGGATGATCCTAGGCAAAAGGGGGGCCCTATGGAGTTGGGCTTGCCAGCCAAGGTGAGTAATGTGTTTGCACAGGTACATAAATACCATTAGTTCTATGTGTGAAAGAGAGAACAGCTTGCTAACCTACAGCAGCAGACAAAGAAAATATTTGTTTCTGTGTGCCTTTAAGTAATTTCCGAGTTATGGTGACCCCAATCATGGGTTTTTGTGGGGTTGAGCGTATGTGACTTGCCCAAGGTCACCCCCAAAAAAGTATTATTGGAACATAATCATAAAGGCTCACTTCCTTCAATTTTAAAATGTCAGAAAAAAAACAGTGTATTTTGTCAGATGAGGGCCATGGGAATGAAACAGGAGTACAATTAGAGAACTCATTGCAATATTACACAATTTCTTATAAGGCTTTAAGTTGCAGAACCAATACACATCTGCAGCCATATTTAAATACAGAGCTTGGAAACAATTCTTCGTTCTTCATTCTGGAACGCAGTTCCCAAAATCCTACAGCTACTGTGACAATGATGGGAGATATAGATATAGATATAGACAGTTGATATTCTCTACTTTGAATCAAAAAGGGCAACAAATACCCAGCCTATGAGAATTGTTCTCTTTTTTTTTTTGTTTATTTCATACTTTATTGAAATCTAAACATATAAGTACTCATCCTTTGCTTCAACTAATCTTTGAATGTGGGCAATTTCTGACTATCTTGATGCTTTTGAAGTGCAATTCCCATCACCTCAAGGCCATAACAATTGATGGTGGGGAATGGCCAAACAATACCTGGACAACCAGTCTTGTAGAAAACCCCTTCCCAGGTCTAAGTATGATATAGCTTCAGATGACAAGTTAATAATGGGTGGGGGAAGATTAGGGCATTTGGGCTGAGCTGATGACTGCTGCTCTAAGTTACTGCTTGATGTTCACTTTCTCTTGTTCTTATTCTGCTGATATTCTGAAATATCATTGTTAGCAATCAAGTCTCTTTCCATGTGTAGCTCTTATTAACTGCGTTCACATACAGCGATAAACTGGATTATGGTTTGTTGCTGTTTCTAAACCCATTCCCAGCCAGACAACAATAGTTAGAAGCCATGGTTGCTTTTGCTGGTTTATGAGCTCAGTTATTTAAATCATGGCTTATTATTATCACTGGACCAAAAGCAATGGCTTAGTCTTGGCTTGTTTTTCCCCAGCTGCCTACCATGAAATAGAAGCTGATAAAAGGAGTCCCCGTTTCCCCCCAGAAATAGGGGAATTTGTTTGATCGTCTGCAGGACAATTCATAACTAAAGCAACAAAATGTGGTTGAGCATGATTAGGGTTTCCAGTTCAAGACTGTCTTGGGAGCTGAGGTTTCCAGGTCTAAATATTCCATAGAAACATACAGTTGGAAGGGATCACAGGTGTCATCTACTCATATTCCCTTCCATATTGGAATACACAACTAAAGCACTCCAGAGAAATGGCCATCCAATCTCTGTTAAAAGAGACCTCTAAAGAAAGAAAATCCACCACCCTCCAAGGCAGTCTTTTCCACTGTTGAACAGCTCTTGCTGCCAAGAAGGTCTTTCTAATGTTTCAGTGGAACCGCTTTTCTTATAATTTGAATCCACTGGTTCATATTCTAGTCTGAATACTGAACCAATTGTTCTCTGATGCAGGCAGGAGAATACAAGCTTGCTGTATCTTCTATATTAGTGGTTTTTAACCTTTGGTCCTCCTAATGTTTTGGAGTTCAATTCCTAGAAGTCCCAGCCAGCATGGCCAGTGCTCAGGAATTATGTCAGTTGAAGTCAGAAACATCTGGTAGACCAAAGGCTGAGAACTACTCTTCTACATGACATATCTTCAGATATTAATCAGATATTCCTATCATATTACTCGTCACTCTTCTCTTCTAAAAGTTAAACATGCCCATCTCCCTAAGCCCATGTTGGTGAACCTATGGCATGTGTGTCAGAGATGGCACGCGAAGCCATTTTGCCTGGCAGGTGGAGTGGGAAGAAGAGGAAAAGGTGTGTGCTTGTTCCTCCTCCTCCCAGCTGTCCCAGGCTTTCAGCTGCTTCCGAAGATGCAGCTGAAGGCCCAGGAAGGTCTGGGGGGGGGGAGTCCCACCCTACAATTCCCATTCCCCTTGGAAGTCCCGCCTCCGGCACTGGGTAACCAGTGCCGGAAGGCCATTTAGTTTGAGCCCTTGGTGCTTAAAAGGTTTGCCATCACTGCCCTAAGCCATTCTTCATAGGGCTTGGTTTCTTGACCACATAACAGATTACATTTTTACATTGTTGTTTACATTGTACATTGATGTTTACATTGTCACTTTCATTCAGAATCATAATAATAATTTCAGAATAAGACAGAAATGTGGTCAGATTTAGGGGTGAAGATATGAGAAAATGACATGGATTAGGAATGACTGCTTTGCTCATCTCTGCAATAGGTAAGCTCTTTTGGAGACTGAACCACTTCAGGATTCCTGTATCTGTATCTGTTCCTTGCCATGTAAACCTAAGTCTGTGAAAAGCTATTGTGACATGTTGAGGAGAAGGGTCCTGTAAGACAAGAAAGCTAGCCTAGCTAAACCTTTCTGATGAGTGTAGTATTCTATATGAAGGGGTTCATATCTGTTTGAGGCCAAACACCATCACCCCACTGGTATCCAGCAGTGGTACAGTACTATTGGGATTAGATAATCTCTCCCACTTTTTCTGCACATGTTGATCAGCTCTAAATGCTTTTGTCTTATCATTATTACCGCTGACTGTTTTGGCTACCAGGGGAGAAATTAAGCAATCACAAAGCTTCTAATTGAAAATCTAATGAAGACAAAGCTTTTTACATGGGGTTTTGGGAAGGAAGCAGAGAACCTTACTGAGTGTTAGATAAATATCTCCTGCAGTGCTGCCTGTCCCTATGTTATAGTGCACAAATCTCTCATCTGGCTCCCTTCCCCTTGAGTCAGTGCTAAGCACAATTACTACTGTTTACAAGATGGATTTTTGTTTTCCAGTAGGAATTGTTAAGTGATAAAGCAGCATTGCCCTCTTCTGGTAAGAGTTCAAACTGATTCTAAAGTGTAATACCTTTCTCTGAGAAAAACTGGGAATGACAAGCAGTCTTCTAACTGGTGTCTAAGTTTTGGAATGAGATTTCTACCACCCCAGCCTGCATAGATTTTGGTGTGCAGACTGGAGGAGGTGGGAGTTGTAGTTGTGCACATCTGGAGGGCACCAGGTTGGAGAAGATACAAGGGCATAGCTAATGACATGGGTGAACATACATAATTTTTAACCTTGACTCGTATATATAGTTATCTTGGTTAATGTCTCTACTTTCTTCTTTAAAAGACTAATGTTTTACTGATCAGTCAGTAATTTCTTTTCCAGTAAATAATTTTTCCAGCAAAGAAAATTGAGGTGATGCATTGTGTGTGTGTCTATGTTTTAAAAATATGAGACATAACTAACCATGGAGGAACCTAAATTGAGATATTGCATTATGGTGGCCTCTCCAAGTCTTGGAGGGCAATTTGTCTTGTTTGGTCTTTTTTTTCTTATCCACTTGTAGAGATTCCTATTGCGTGAAAGCAATATGGTTTCCCGTTATAAGAAGGAATTCCTGGAGCTGGAGAAAATTGGTGTGGGGGAATTTGGTTCGGTGTACAAATGCATCAAAAGGCTGGATGGGTGTGTTTATGCCATCAAACGTTCAAAGAGACCACTTGCTGGATCCTCAGATGAGTAAGTGAAACCAATCCCATGTGTTTGTGTCCTGCATGTATGCATATGCAGGTAAGCATATGGACAACTGTGATGGGTTATGACAATATCTCTTTCTAAAATACATTTAGAGGCAATACTTGCTTTTAAATTCCTCATACTACATTGCACATCCTCTAAAAAGGCTTTCTTTCTGCTATGTAGATTAGTGATGCTTAGATACTGAAAACAAAAGAGCAAAGGTAAATAGAGAAAGTAGATAGAGAGGTTTTTCTCCCTGTTCCACATTACTAAAATTAGAAACATCCAGTGAAGATAAATTCAGAGAGTAAGATAATAGGGACTACTTCTTCACACATCACATAGGGCTCTTTCACACTATGCAGTTGTAGCACTGTGATTCTAGTTTAATTTCTGTGGTTCCATCCTATAGAATCCAGGGCTTTGTAGTTTAGGGAGAACTATTGAGAATTTTTAGCAAGAGAGCTTGACTGCCTCACCAAACTACAAACCCCAGGTTTCCATAGGATGGAACCCATGCAGTTAAAGCTTTATAACTATGTAGTTGTGAAGGCATCCATAATTAAAATGATAGAATCCACTGCCACAAGATATAATGATGGCCACAGTTTTAAAAAGAGGTTAGGCCAGGGGTAGGCAACCTTTTTTACCTTCAGGCCGTTCCCGCAAAGTCCCTCCCGCCGCTGGGCCGAGGGGGGGGAACGGTGGTGCGTGCGCGCCCCACCCCGGCGCGCGCTGCCGCCACCACCATTTTGGAAATCAGAATGGCGGCCGCGACTCATTTGCACATGCGCAAACGCATCGCGGCCGCCATTTTGATTTCCAAAATGGCGGTTGCAGCACGCGGGGCCGCACGGCGGCAAAAATGCATGGCAGCGGCGGCGGCAGCAACCTGCCGCCTGGGCCGGTAAGTCTAGGGACCTGGGCCTTAACCGGCCCCTGGGTCGTAGGTTGCCGGTCCCTGGCAGTTGTATTGGAAAGAGAGGATATCAGTTCCTATGAATCTTGATACAGAAAAACCAAAATCCACAAAACAGTGGTCCAAAATACACTGCAAAAATAATCCAGTTTGAGACCGCTTTAACTACTGTGCTCAATGCTAGGGAATTCTGGGAACTATAGTTTTGTGAAATATTTAGTCTTCTATTCATAGAGCTCTGGTGCCACAATAAATATAGTTCCCAGAATTCTGTTGCACTGAGCGAGGGCAGTTAGAGCAGTCTCTAATTGGATTATCTGTGCAGTGTGTTTTGGACCAGTGATATCTTTATTGGGCCAACCAAAATGCACAAAATACATGTTGCAAGCTTTTGAAGCTCCACTGAATCATGATATGTCTATTATTACATCCAAAAGTAGAAGTAGCGGGAGAAACAACTGGTCCTTTCCAGATATTGCTTCACTGTTAAAGAAGTAAAAGGTAAAGGTAAACGTATTCCCCGTTGCCAAGGTTGTCAAGTCATGTCTGACCATAGGGAGTGATTCTCATCTCCGTTACTACTACTACTCTGTGATCATGTGGCTGGCATGATTACACAGAATGCTGTTTACCTTCCCACCGAAGTGGTACCTGTTTATCTACTTGCATTTTCATGCTTTTGAACTGCTAGGTCGGCGATGGGACTAGTGATGGGAACTCACCCCATCATGCAGCACCCGGGCCTCGATCTGTCAACCTGCCGATCTTGCAGTCAACAGAGTCAGCATCTTAACCACTTGAGCCACTGCATCCCGGCAGAAGTAATCCCCTTAAAAAAAAACCAATCAGCTTCATTTGGGCCCTTTCATACTACACATTTAGAGCACTATGATTCCATTTTAACTACACTCAAGCTCTCTGGCTGAGAATTCTAAATACCTCTCCCTACGTGCAAATTCCAGGTTTCCATAGGACAGAACCACATTTAAAATGGAATCATAGTTTATTGTGTGAAGGGGCCTTGGGACGATTAAAGAAGTCTACAGCAGTCTGTTTGGTCCTAGACAACAAAGATCCTCTTCCCTTGTTGTATTTTTCTTTCTTTCTCTATAGGCAAATGGCTTTGCGGGAAGTCTATGCCCATGCAGTGCTTGGCCATCATCCCCATGTGGTGCGCTACTACTCAGCTTGGGCAGAAGATGATCACATGATCATTCAGAATGAGCACTGCAATGGTAAGGAGATGTCCCACCCTTCCAATTTTTATTTAGTTCCAAAGTACCTAAGGTATCATCCTGAGATTCCAAATTCAAAAGTGTTGGGGTCCTTTTATTCAGAGCCATATTGTTTTTGTTTGCTGGAATCACTCATTAGCTTGTGTGAGGCCTTTTCCTATCAAAGCTTAGAAGATCACTTTCTTGAACTACAACTTCCCCACCCCTGAATCCAAGCTGCACAGTTCTGTGGGTTGTAGTCTAAGAAATGATCTTTTACTAAGCCCCTGTTCCACACGAGCAGAACAGTATGACCGCCAATATCTCAAAATTCCATTTCACATTGCCCAACGAATGGATGCCTGTTTAAAATCTAATAGGGTGTGCAAATGTGATTATACTCAATGCTGTTCTGAGAGTACTGTGATTGGAATGAGTACTAACTGATGCTAGACTGTGGAGCTGTCAAGGCTGATTATACTGTTTGGCAGAGTGAGGCAACTGCTTCAGGCAGCAGCTGCCAGAACGCAGCAAACAGCAGTCCCATGGCCTTACTTTTCTGGAGAAGAGAGGTTGTGTGTGTCACATAACTGGTCCAGCTTACAACTGAGCTTCTAATCTGGTGCACTGGTGAAGAAAACTCTCCTGTCCTTGGTCCTGAAGTAAAATTCATCTGGCATTCCATTTCATTCCTGTATATGGAATGGGGCTGCTTGGGAGGGCATTTTTATCTCAGGCAGCAAAATGTTTTGGGCCAGACTAGGCCTTGATATGGAAAATAAGCCATGTAATACATCATGGCATCAAGATGTGTGCCTCTGAAACATAAAATATGAAACAGATTTAGAGATAGCTATAGACTGATCTGTGCAAACAAATATATAATATATATAACTCAGATGCATGCACAAATATGTGTGTGTTTGTGTGTATAATATTTTACAAATATTATGTTTGTAATATATATATATATATATATATATATATATAGACATACATACACACACACACACACATTAGAGTTGATGTGGTGTAGTGGTTTCATTGTGGGTCTAGAACTCAGGGAGAGCAGGGTTCAAATTCCTGCTTGACTATGAAAACCCACTGGGTGACCCTGGGCAAGTCATACTCTTTCAGTCTCAGAGAAAGACCATGGCAAACCTCTTCTGACTAAATCTTGCCAAGAAAACCCTGTGATAGGATTGCTTAAGGTTGCCATAAGTCAGAAGTGACTTGAAGGAACACAATAATATGTACTTTATAAGTAGCAAAAATAAAACATAAAATATATTAAATATGACTAGAATTATGAATAAGACAAATGGGCATTTGACTTAGTACACTCTGAGAGCCAGGACTGGCTGTGACTCTCTATTAAGTTTCCTATAGTAGTGCTTCTCAATTTTTGGTCCTCCAGATCTTATGAACTTCAGCTCCCAAAGGTCCTAGCCAGCATGGCCAATGCTCAGGAAGCATCTTGAGACCAGAGTTTGAGAAACACTATGCTATGTGATGGGTCTGACACAATGTACAGAACCAGGGGTAGGCAAACTGTCCTCTTTAAGGGCCAAAGGACTTCAGCTCCCAGAATCCCAGGCTATTGGGCAACATGGCTGAGGCTTCTGGGAACTGAAGTCCCTTGAGACATGGAACCCAATTTTTTTTTTCAAAAAACACTACAATTAACTAACTTTCCCTGTTCCCCCCTGCTCCCTTGTGTTATGACAGGTGGCAACATGAGGCTACCATTTAAGTGTTGACAAGCAAATTGATATCTTAAGTGTAAGAAGGAATAATCTACTTCAGGAAGAAGGGATACTGCAGCCCTGCATGTTAACACTTGTTTTCTGCAGGTGGAAGCCTTCAAGATGTTCTTTTGGAGAACTTGAAGACAGATGATTATTTCAAAGAATCTGAGTTGAAGGAGATCTTGCTGCAAGTCTCCATGGGGCTGAAATACATCCACTCTTCTGGTCTGGTTCACATGGATATCAAGCCCAGTAAGCCTGTCTATTCCATAATGCACCAGGTGTCAAATAGTTGTGGTTGGCACTTAAAGAAAAGTGAGCTGAATACACAGGAGCAGGACGTTTTTTTGCCAACCTGGTATAGTCCTCTGAAAAGTTTCCACTGCGTCCCTATTGAAGTTTGTTGGAAGAAACCTATACATTCTCTTTCCCTTCATTATATAGATAGGGATTCCTATTTAGGTCTCTCTTTCTTTAAGACTGTTTCTCTCACAAGATTCTAAACAATTAATCTTACATAGTTTTTGTGGGTTTTTCGGGCTGTGTGGCCATGTTCTAGAAGAGTTTCTTTCTGACGTTTCGCCAGCATCTGTGGCCGGCATCCTCAGAGAAAACTGAAATGGAAGAGCATGGGTCTATATATACTGTGAGTTAATCTTACAGTTAGTTGGTGTGAATCTGACTGCTAGTCTAACATGTCTCTTTTCCGTCTTCCGGCTATATAAAAGATAGTAATGCTTTTTCTTTTTACCCAAACTATCTTTAGTTACATTAGGATTTATTTTTGTTATGTAATTATTTATTAAATCCATTATTATTGCTTTTAAGCTACAAATTACATGTTTGTCATCTTTCTAAGTCGGTCTTCATGATTTAGGAAGGCAAATTTAGATTAAAAAATATTCAGGGCCACATTTCTGCTGTTTTGCTAATGAAAGACAGACTCTAACAGGTTTATCTTTCTATATTTAAGTTTCCTTTAAAAAGGATTAAAATCCTGGAAACTTAAATTACACTCCACATTTTGGGGGGCTATGGGCCCAGTGGTGTCTCGGTCTAGACTCAGTGAGCTCTCAGAAGAGGTTCCACATTATTTTTAAACTGCTTCTCCTGAAGATACTGACTACAAGAAAGATTTTTTTTTCTACTCAATCAATAGAGAATGGCTTCAACTAATTTTAATAAATAATAATAATAATAAAATTTATTTGTATCCCGCTTATTGGCAACAA
>CM034708.1:195145678-195159604 GCA_020142125.1 Phrynosoma platyrhinos
AACGCAGGAGTCAAAAAACCCTAGGCCAGGATAATTAGTCTGGAAAGGAATGCCGGAAGAGATCCGTTTTGACAGCTTTCTTGAAGCTGTCTAGTGATGTCAACTGACAGATCTCGTCCGGCAGGTCGTTCCAGAGTTTGGGGGCAACAACAGAGAAAGCCCTCTGGGAGGTCGCCGCAAGCCTAGATTTTTGAGGCTACAGCAAGTTCCTCCCAGAGGACCGGAGAGCACGGGGAGGATTATATGGAAGGAGGCGGTCCCTGAGATAGCTTGGACCCAAGCCATTTAGGGCTTTAAAGGTAATAACCAACACCTTATACTGGGCCTGGAAGCTGATAGGCAGCCAGTGGAGGGACCTCAGAACCGGAGTAATGTGGTCCTTCCTAGATGTTCCAGAAATACACCTGGCTGCCATGTTTTCAACCAACTGGAGCTTCCGAACCAAGCATAAGGGTAGCCCCATGTAGAGCGCATTACAGAAGTCGAGGCGTGAGGTTACCAGTGCGTGCACAATGGTCTCGAGATTCCTTACTTCTAGAAAAGGGCGCACCTGGTGCATCAGCCGAAGTTGATAACAGCTGCTCCTGACCATCGCATTTACCTGATTTGTCTTCAGGAGCGACAAGTCAAGGAGCACCCCCAGACTGCGAACACAGTCACTGGAGGAGAGCGTGACCCCATCCTGGACTGCAGGTTGCAACCCAATTCTTGGTTTCGGGGCCACTATCGTGAGCACCTCCGTCTTGTCTGGATTCAGTTTCAATCTGTTTTTCCTCATCCAGCCCATTACCGCTCGAAGACATTCATTGAGAGAGGAGATGCCATTGGAATTCGAGGCCGACGAACGAGACACGGAGAAATAGATTTGGGTGTCATCAGCATACTGATAACACCCAGCACCATAACTCCGTATGATCTCACCCAGCGGCTTCATATAGATATTAAATAACATCGGGGACAAGAAAGCCCCCTGAGGGACCCCACAAGTGAGGTCCCTCTTACTGGAGCTACAGTCTCCGAGCAACACCCTCTGGGACCTACCTGAGAGGAAGGACCGGAACCACTGTAAATTTTAACCCAACAATGAATACTGTAATTTTAATTGGAACAAATTATAAAACATGGTCATGGAAAATGCAAATGTACTTGACTACTACAGAACTATTTAAAACAATAAATGAGCAGAGATCCACAGAAGCAGGAAAACAACAAAAACAGTTTGATGAAAATGCAGAGAAAGTAGCAGCTTATATTTGCTTATCCGTAGATCCCAGTATTGCTTACCATATTCAAGGTTTTAACTGATACAAAACAAATATGGGACAAACTACAGAATGTATTTAATTTTCTAAATACTTTTAATCAAACAGCTCTCATGATCAAACTTGTTAACACAAAGTTGCCTCATCCTCAGTTTTTAAACCAGTATATTAATGGCTTCATGACAACTTTGTCTGGAATTACAGCAGCTGGAAAATCCTTTCCAGAACATGCAAAACTTGGACTGTTTTTGGCAAATCTTCCAAAAAATTATTCTCCAATAATCAATGTTTACAAGTTAAAGGAGATGTTTCTTTACAAGATGCTATTGTTCAAATTGTTAAATTTCAAAATTTGTTGCAGTGGATTTGAAAAAGCCTGCCTTTTCTCCCAAGTCAAATAGAAACAGTTTTAACAAGTCAAAGCCAAGAGCTGAACTGCCAAGGCCTGAACATCAAAAGCAAAAGCAACTTTTAACTCTAAACAGAAATCTTCAAGCCATGTTGATATTGGTTTGATTCATGAACAATTATTTCAAATTGCTGGAGATAAATATAAAAACCAAAATTTTTCATTGATAGTGGAGCAAGTGCACATTAACGGGAAAGAATGTTTTATTGATTTTGATGCAACTAACTTTTCCTGTCTATCTTGCTAATGGTCAAGAAGTTTTTGTGAATCTGTCTGTTAGTCTAACAGCATCAATACTGGGTTAAACTCAATTAGATCTGCAGAACTGTTGCTTCTAAATTATAAGGAAACACAAGGCTCCCTTCTAATCGAGCCGTTTTACTGATGGTTTATTTCCACAACATGTAGAAAGCTGAAGCTAGTCTTTACGGAGTATGTTTAGCCTAGAGAAAAGAAAATGGAGGAGGGTACATGACAGAACTCTTGAAGTCCATGAAGACTCACATAAAAAAGGATAAAGGCTGGTTCTGGGCTGGCCAAGGGTGTGTTAGAGGTTCTGGACTTCAGTCACCAGAGGCTCAGTTTTAGTTGACTGTAGGAGAAATGCCTTGGCAGTAAGAGCAGGTAGGAATAGGAAAATCTTTATTACACTTAATTGGACCATTCGTCTGCATAGCTCAATACCGTCAATGCTTGACTGGCAGAAGTTTATGAAGCTTTCAGATTTTTCTGGACTTTACTTGCAAAGGCTGGAGATTGAATCTGGGACCTTCTGCATACAAAGTGTTTGTTCTTTCACTAAGCTACAGCCCCTCCCTAAAATTCAGCCATTTATCTGCATTGATATGGAGGGCTCTTCCTTTTTAAAAGCCTTAAAGGACAATGTGGATAGCTGTCTAGCTTTGGATTTCCTCAGCTAAGTAGATTAGTCTAGAGCAGCAGTCGGTAAACTACGGCCCGCAGGCCAAACCCGGCCTGTGGAGGCCTTGTAACCGGCCTGTGGCCAGTTCTGTTGCCGTTGTCACTACCGCGCGCACGCCACCGCCATCGACCTGCGCTCGTGCATGCATGCACATGGCGGAGTGCGCCATTTTGGAACGCAAAATGGCACTGGCATCGTGTGCATGTGCTCACGACACACGGCACCGTCTTGCGTTCCAAAATGGCTTCTGCCATTGTGCGCATGTGTGCGTGAGCGCGGGTGCCATTTTGGAACTCAAAATGGCACCCCACACTCATGCACGCATGCGCACGATAGCAGGAGTAGTGCGCATGTGTGTGCGTGCACACGTACATGAGCGAGCACGCACCTCCGGCACCATTTTTCCCCCCCTTCGGCCCGCCGACGATTGGGGGACAGCGGAACTAGCCCCACTCTCAAAAGTTATGCTGACCCCTGGTCTAGAGCATGGGAAGGTTACCTTTTTGGACTACATCTCTCAGAATCTCATAAGAGAATTTTGCAAGTTGTCATCTAAATGAACAACACTTTTTCACATTTTCAGCTTGACTGGGTCTATAAATGATGCCTTCAACTCTGTGATTCTGTGAAACCTAACAAAAAAGGGCCTATAATATTCTGATTACTAGAGAGACCTTTTATGCTTGAGGTTGGGGCTGTGACACTTAGAGCTATAAAATCAGCCAGAGCTCCAGCAGAAACCAAATTCATTGCCTACATGATAGCCCCTCATTTTCCTTTAGAGGAAACATGTTGCTCAGCAATGTGCAGCTACATGCTTGTGGAATGCAAGCTTTATTGATTGTTGCTGGTATAATTTATGTGAAAACATTGCAAACGTCAGTATTCTTGTTTCTTTTTGGTTTCAGGCAATATCTTTATATGTCACAAACTGCTTGCACTCACGGGTGAGGAGGAGAGTGACAGTGAAGATGATGGGTTTGCCTCTTCTAGCGTGGTATATAAAATTGGTGCGTAGCTTAAATGTTGCTATGCTTCTGGAGAGCATGGCATAAAGTGGTTTCCAACTCATTTTTAAAATGAGCTAGAGCCATTCCCCTTCTCTCTTGCATATTTTTCATCTCTTCTGTAGGACCTACTTGCTCCAAAGTGTGTATATGGGACCTGCTCAACAGATGGTCATGACAATGGGTTTGGTGGAAGGTTGCAGTATGGTGTAATGGTTGTAAATTCAGTGTAGAAAATAGGTTAAATAAAAATCGCTGCAGAATGAAAGTACATAACTGGATGTGAGTTTTCTACATGAAGATCATGTTTACACAACCTACTGTATAAGAATTTCAGAGGAGTCCAGCTGGATCAGACCAAAGGCCTCTTTGGTCCAGTATTCTGTACCACAGTAGCCAACTCAGCTTTTATGGGAAGCTGACCAGCTGAACATGAGCATGAAATCCTCCTGGTCATGTTCTCCAGCAACTGCTACTGAGACCCATACTGCCTGGTATTGGCAGTAATATATGATTTGATCATTAGGTTAACTTTTGCCCACCTGTCTTGCGTGTTGTAGGGTACAAGGTTCTTAAGGTGATAACATTTACATTTGCAAAGCACTCTATATTTTATCAAGCACTGTGTTTATGGTTATAGTTTGGTCTGTTATACACGATATACACAGATGTGCATGCATGCATGCACACATATGTATCTTGCACATCTCAGAGATTGGTAACTTCATCATTGCATGTAGTCTTTGCACTGATGCACATTATAGCTATTCAGTGCATAGCTATTATGTCCGATTTGTGTCTTGGGACATCATTCTGGTAACAGGCCTACCCATCATTAGCTAGGCATGCAGGCAAAGGCTTTTCATTCAAGTAGGCCTTCAGTAACTGACTAACTGATATGTACAAATCTATCAATTAATAAAATTAAATATTTTAATTTTGTTTAATCTTTTATTTATTACTGTTGGGGAGTTATGAAGATTTTTAGCTTATGCTTTAATACTAATACTAAGTTGTATTTACATTTGTAAACTAGCTCACTAGTTTCTCTCTCTTAGGAGATCTTGGACATGTGACATCCATAGCCACTCCACAAGTGGAGGAAGGAGATTGCCGCTTCTTGGCCAATGAAATCTTACAAGAGGTGAGAACATAAGAGACCTGCTGGTTCAGATTGTTACATAGGCCACCATCATGTTTCCCACCGTGGCCAACTGGATACTATTGGAAGTCCAAAGGGAGGACACAAGGACTAAATGTTGACTTACCAACAATGGCATGACTAGGGTTGGTGTCACCCAGTGTGGTAACACATGGTGTCACCCAGTAGGGAAAAAAAACTACATCCAAATAACAAATTTGCAATATATTGAGTTTTCTTTTCCACCCCCTCTTCTAGCCCTTGTGTACATTAGGCATATCTGATGCCACCCCACCCCACCTCAATTGCATCTGACTAAGATCAAGATCCTTGATGCATCTACACACAGAGACATAAATGGGCAGGCCAAATCTACACCAACCCACTTCCTCTGACCCAGGAGGGCCTGGTCTACCCTCATTCAAGTTGGCTCAAGCAGGTAGAGCTGGCTGTTCCATCACTATTGGCCTCATGGCTAGGCACCTCAGTCTACCTGAAGTGTTTGGCTATGTATAGCCACTTGACCTCAGAGCAATTTCACAAGTGGGGCTCAGCCAGGGAGGTGGCAACGGCTATGAGGAGAGAAACAAAAAAAAAAAAAAAAAATTCTCCTTGGGGCTGTCATTGCCTCCCTGGCCAATTCCCACTCACAAAGTTGGTTGTAGAATAAGTCTTATAGGATGTAAAACCTACCCTGGCTTGGAGCCCTCCAGGTGTCTTAGGCTACACTTCATTCCTAACTAGCATGTTTAAATTGGACCTGATGTAACCTGGATGCATTACTACTTTGTGGTGTAAAAACCCTAGCTTTTCTTGTTACTTCCTCCACAGCAATACTGCTATCTGCCCAAGGCAGACATCTTTGCTCTCGCATTAACTGTTGCTCTAGCAGCAGGTTGTGGGTCATTACCTGCCAATGGTAACATGTGGCACCACATCCGCAAAGGCAACCTTCCAGTAATCCCTCAGCAGCTGTCACGTGGCTTTACAGAACTGCTCAAGGTGAGCTTTCTTTCAGGGAGTGTGGGAAGAGCATTATATATTTCAGCAATAATATGAAATCTACCCCTTTCTCACTCTCTTCTACTTGTTTTGTCTTGATCTCAGTTTATGATCCATCCTGATCCAGTTATGAGACCATCAGCCACTACACTAACCAAACACCCTGTCCTCCGGCCTTCTCTTGGGAAAGCTGCCCAACTTCAAAAGCAGCTAAATGTGGAGAGGTTCAAAACTGCTATGCTGGAAAGGTAAAGTCCTTCAGTGGGGTCAAGCCAAGATGTTGTGGAGCTGATAGGAACCAGCAAATGAATATCCAGCAGCCAAACCAAAGTGTATATAGCATCTAACATTTCTGAAGTTATTTTGGCACACAATAAGACAGACAATCCTACAAGAGCCTTTTCCTGTAGTAGTAAAATAACGAATACCATGCTTTCACGTTGCCCCAAATCTGCTTCTTGAAGCTGCCGCCTCTGTCAGCCTCTGAGGCTGGATAAGTTACCTTTTTTCTTCCCAACTGTCCAAATTTTTCTTCCCAGTTTGTCCAGATAAGTCATCTGCTAAGTAACTTTTCCAAGTTTTGTTCTGCTTAATAATAAGGGAATCTCTGGCTTTACTCCTAAACAGCAAAGGAGGATTTTGCAAATAAGGGTACTGGACCTTTTCCTGGGGGAAAATTGCATTATAAATGCAATTTTAAGATTGGCTATAATCCTCCCTCCCTCCCTCCCTCCATGGCTTCCATTTTGCCCCCAATATAGAATTTGACATGCAGTGTTTCCATAATTGTCTTTTGGTATCATTGGCCAAAGAAGAAATGCTTCTTTATAATACCCTACACAAGCTGATTTTCCCATTTTAATTTGATACCTTGAAGTTCTATTGTTTTAAAGTGAGGAGGATCTGTGGCTGCAGTTGCTTTTCTATTCTATTTATATTCCACCTTTCTCTTGCCAAGGGACCCCAAAAGGTTCATAAGGCAGACAGGCCTAATGGCAGCAATTGCTTTTTAGAGATTGGAAAAAATAATTTCGGGAGGAAACCATTGCAAGGATCCCCCAGGCATTTTGGCCCCTGGCTATGCTGACTATGGTATCCTGGAAGCTGTAGTCTAAATAAGTAATTTTTTCCAATGTCTGCATCCTCCAGAAAAAAAATACACAAGAAATCTGGGGAAGAGCAGGGATAGGCTTTTTCCTCCAGCTTAATGTATTTGTCTCCTTCCGTTCAAAGGTGGGCATGAAACTCATGTATGTGTGCTAGTGTTAAGCTGCTAGGAAAGGGTAGGAAGGGTGGGAATCAAAAATGCTCCCTTACCACTATTGCTTCTTCAACTGTACTAGCTGCATGCCAAGGAGTAACCTTTGGTTCTGCATATGCATATGCACTTGTATTCTGGTGTCAAAAGTCACCACACTGTAGGATGCAATCATACTTGTGCACATGTTCAAACCTCCTTCATCTTGATCCTATGGAACCTTCTCACTTCCAATTTCCTAAACTTGAATGCCTGATGGGAAAACCATCATTCTGAGAAATATTCCTTCCAGTCCTTTGCAATCTGTGGGGTGATTTTGTTAATCATTGTATATTCTCTTTGTTAGGGAGCTGAGGGCAGCCCGTCTAGCTCAAACCTTCAAAAAGGACCAGGCCATGAAAAAGGACCTGTCTTTGGAATGTGCCAGGCCTCAAGAAACTGGAGCCAATTCAAAGCTTAAGAACAACAAGAAACGCCTGGTGGGAGGGAAAAATGCTCGGTCATTCAGCTTTACTGCAGGTGGCTACTGAGGACTGAGTTATTCAGTTTTCTCAGGTTATAGAAGCATATACCCCAGAGAAAAGTCTGAGACTGGGTTGTAGAGATTTTTCAGGTTACAGACGCATGTCCCAGAGAAAAGCCATCATCGTTGGCTTTTATTTTTTCCATCATGACAGCAAGTATGATGATGCTGAATCTCAATCTGTGAGCCGTCCTATTCTCATCATCTCTTTTCAAACTCAGTCTGTCCGTCCCTTTTGCCTCTGGACTTGACAGTCACAGCTGGTTTTATGGTGAGGCCAGTAAAACCATGAGGGTATAAGGTACAGAGATATTATGGCAGCTTCTTCAGACATAACATCTCTCAAAACTAATAGGATTCTCAGAAGAACATGTAACTTTATTTCCTTTCTCTCACTTTTATATTTGCCCATTTTAAGGTCTTTTTACATTAGTCACTTAAAAGAAAAAATATTGGAAATAGCTGTGTGTTTAAAGTGAATACATCTTAAGCAGTTGGATTCTTCCCACAGTTGGGGATGGGACTACTGTATATGAAGCTATGCCATCATTCTAAGCTTTAAGTCTCTTCAGGGCCAGAGAAACTTACTAGAGGGAGTGGTGACCTACAGCTCTCATTGACTCTAGCCAGCTTAGCATATGTTGAAGGATCATGGGGGCTACAGTCCTAAAATATCTGGACTGCAGTTACAGTGACCCAATCCTTCCCCCAAACAAGAGCAAAATCTATTTAATATTGGTGGTTTAAAAAAAAACCCAATACCTTCTTTGAAATTAACAAGTAGCTCTTTTGACAATAGGTGTTGAGGAAAATGTACCCTGGTTTGGGAACAGATTATCTCTCTTTCCTTGTGCAACAGCAGATAAGATACAGCCTGGCTGGGGCATGGAGGCCTTTATTCTTAATCGGTGATGGGTGAGTGGCTGACATACCTAATAAATAAAGGCTTGTAAGCATCTGAAGTGGGATGGATTTTTAAGCAAACTGGAATGGAGGTTTAAATGCTTTTTGGAATGCCTTCATTTTCAGGGGATTACATTATGTAAAGTGTTCATAATAAAATAAAGTAAACTTTATGCCCCTGTTATATGTTAGCTTCTGATATTGTTTCATGAACCAAACCAACAGCTCAATTGTCTTCTCTATTTGTAAGACTTGAGTATTGGGGCAGTATTTTTAGTGGGGGCTTCTAACATTTCCATCAACTGTATGAGTTCCCCAGACTTCCCACAACATGGCTTTAGTCCTAGCTGCTGGGCACCATAAACTTTTTTTACTGTTGTTTTTCATGTTTTTCTTTTTGTAAAAAAAGAAAAGCATATGATACTTTCAATAAAACTTGTAGTCTTGTTTATTTAACAATGTATGTGTGGGGGAATTTCTTTAAGATCATACAAGGAAAAGATTATGACTTTAGCTCCTATCACTTGAGTAATTTGAGGCTGGTTTTATAAATATATGTACCTCCTCCTCAACTGGCTACTGTCCAGATGTTTTGGCTTCCAACTTTCATCATCCCCAGCCAGTGGGAGCATGCTGGGTGGGATGATAGGAATTGGAAACCAACACATCTGGAGGGCAGCCAATTGTAGAGAACTGATCTAAATAATAATAATAATAATAATAATAATAATAATAATAATAATTTATTTATATTTCCCACCTCGATCCGTAGGGAGATTACAGAATAAAAATGAATACAGTGTATAAAATATAAGCAATAAAATAGTAAACTCAAAACAACAACAATAACTTATAAGAAAATATAATATAATATAATAAAAATAATAAAAAATAAAATAGTCAGTTGTCATCAAGAGTCTAGAAATCCAGAAGATCAGATGGATAGGCCCACCAGAAGAGCTCTGTCTTAAGATTCAGCAGCTGGCAGAGTTGGGAAGGCGATGCTGTCTCCGGAGGGTTAGGCGGCTGAAGAAGCCTCCCGCCCAGCCATAGGTGGGACTGACTCCTCTCTCAGGCTTCTCCTGGCGAGTTGCCAGTGGAGTTGAAAGTGGCAGGGGGGGGGGGAGTTAAAGTAGCCCTTTAGGTCCCTGCCCCAGTCCTCCAACTGGTGCGCTGCTGGGAGGCTGTAGATGGTGGTGGGGGCAGGCAAAGATCCTTGCCCCAGACCTCCAACCGATGCACTGTCGGGAGGCTGTAGATGGTAATAAATAAATAAATAAATAAATAAATAAATAAATGGCAAGATTGGTTTATAATGGATGCTGTGCATCTCATGTCCACTGAAGAGAATATACCTTTAGGTACAGTCTTAGTCCTCCAGGAGGATTGCAAGCCCTCCCTCCATTACCATCCGATGTCATCTGGGGGAGAGACACTAGGCCGAGCACCACCCAGCCTAGAATAAGAAGAACCCTTACTTCTTAAAGGATGGGTGGGATTTGGGATTTTATGTTTTGTTTATTGGAAATTGTAATGTTGTAAGCCGCCCTGATTGCTCTGCAGAGGGGCGGGATATAAATAAAAATTATTATTATTATTATTATTATTATTATTATTATTATTATTATTACAGTAATCATAGGACGTTATCACACGTGGCCCAGAAACTGAAAATGAGGCATCCCAAAAATAAACGGGAAATAAACCTTGTTTCCGCAAACATCATTACCTTAATTGCGAATTTACAGTAAGTGCATTGAACGTCCACACACAAGAGAAAAAAACCCGTAAACGTAGTAGAAATGAGCCTCTTGCACATGCGCAGATAGAGGAATGCTCACTGGAACCATGGCAACAGCAGGAAATGCTCCCCAATGCGCATTTGGCGATCACATTACGATAAATACATAATTACCATAATTACGTATTTGCATTTCCTCCAGACAACTGGATTACAAAAGATCTCTGTTAACACCAGTTTCTGTCCACTTTCTGCTCAGTTTCTGTGCAACGTCGTGTGAAAACACAGGGCACTAATCCAGTTTCGGTCTGGATTTTGTCTGGATTAACCAGCAGATTTGCCCCCGTGTGATAACGTCCATAGTAGGCACCAAAGGTGGGTATGGTTAAAAGTACATCAATATTTTAAAAAATCAAAACAAATCCAGCAAAAGTGTAGTTACATCTTAATGTGGGCTATTTTACAAAACTAGTAAAAATGGACTGGACACAACACAAATAATATTTAGAAAGTGGTGGGTATGGCTTGAAGGAGCTAGTGCATTTCCACTTTATTTTCAGTTTCTGGGCCACGTGTGATAACGTCCTATGTGAATAAACGTTCACATTCCCATTTTGTTGTTCACACTATTTTTTTTATTTGGAACTGCATCTCTGTGAGTTCTGTTGCTTACACATGTCACTACTGAGAATAAAGGTGGATTTTGACGATGCAAATGTATTCGAAACAAATTCAAGACCTGCAGTTTTATCCCAATTTATCCAAGACTCTGTTCATATCGGTTATTTATACTGCTGACAATGCAAATCTTAAAACTCAGAGGGAAAAAAACCAAGATCGATTATCCTTAGTTAAATGGGTTTTTGGCAGCCCTCCCCCCAAGCTTAATCGGATACATTTGGAATTCATGTGAACAACCCAGAATCAACCAGGATTATTTTCATCATCTCAATAACCCCAAAAGAGGCTCAAGGAAGAAAGTGCAAAGGCAGGCTTACAGCTGATTATTACCTGTTATCATGTACAGATGTGAGAGCTGTAGGCAAAATCTAGTATGGGAATTTTATTTAGCTCAAACTTGGCTTACAGAGCTGGACAGCAAAGAAAGTGGAGAAAAAGAAAATCATTATTTTGAGATGTGGTGCTGGAGAAGAGTACTGAGGATGCCATGGACAGCAAGGAAGACAGATAAATGGGCCCTAGAAAAGATCAAGCATGAACATTTCCTGGAAGCCAAGATGACTGAATTGAGGCTGTTGTACTTTGGCCATATCATGAGAAGGCATGAATCATTGAAAAAGACAATAATGCAAGGAAAGGTTGAGGGCAGGAGAAAGAGAGGAAGACTGCACACCGGATGGGTGGACTCCATTAAGGAGATCATGGGTATGAATTTGCAAGACCTGGGCAAAGCAGTGGAGAATAGGATGTCTTGGAGGGGCCTCATCCACAGGGGCGCCATGAGTCAAGAATGACTCTAAGGACGTTATCACACGGGGGCAAATCTGCTGGTTAATCCACACAAATCGCAAACAGAAACTGGATTTGTGCCTCACGTTTTCACACGACGTCGCACAGAAACTGGACAGAAAGTGGACAGAAACTTGTGTTAACCGAGATCTTTTGAAATTCGGTTGTTTGGAGGAAATGCAAATGCGAAATTAAGGTAATTTCGCATTTACCGTAATGTGAAAAGCAAATGCGCATTTGGGAGCATTTCCTTGCTTTTTCCCATGGTTCCAGCGAGCATTCCTCTATCTGCGCATGTGCAAGAAGCTCATTTCTAGTACATTTACGGGCTTTTCTCGCTTGTGTGTGAACGTTAAATTCACTTACTGTAAATTCGAAATTAAGGTAATTACGTGTGAAAGCCATTTGCGTAATCAAGGTCTATTTTCCGTTTATTTTCGGAATGTCTCATTTCCACTTTATTTTCGCTTTCTGGCCCACGTGTGATAACGTCCTAAGACAGCTAAAAGCAACAAGATTTTGTACACTTGTTTTGATCTTTATCCCCCTAACTTCTCCTAGCAAAATAAAGGGTAAGAGATTGTGGGGTTATTTACAGTCCACAATATTGGGTGAGCCCCAAGTAGTCCACTCCTCAAACTGATATTCCTTACCCAGGTCCAAAACACACTGCAGAAATAATCCAGTTTGAGACTGCTTTAATTGCCCAGGCTCAGTGCTAGAGCATCCTGGGAACTGTAGTTTATTGTGGCACCAGAGGTCTCTGACACAGAAGGCTAAATGATTCACAAAACTACAATTCCCAGAATTCCCTAGTATTGAGCCAGGGGAGTTAAAGCAGTCTCAAGCTGGATTATTTCTGCAGTGTGTTTTGGGTCTCAGTTGGCTATAACTGTGAGGGTTACAACTCCTGCCTTCCTCATGCTGCTACTATTTTGAGAGTTTCCTCTTTACAATAAACCTTAGTGGTGTGCATTTCCTTTTCCCTTTTGAAATGAATATGGTTGCCAAGGAAGACCTATCTCAAGACACTGAGATTTCAGGACCAAACCCCACAAATCAAGGGACAAACACTTGTTATGTCAAAGTGTATGGGACCTGGTGATGATGTTAAGCACCAATCACCATTGCACAGAATATACCATTCAAATAAGAGAGAGAGAGAGAGATCTAACACATTACTTTTCAAGATAGTACTCTCACCTTGAGATTCTTCCCCTTCTCCCTGGGAAGAGTAGCCAGGACTTAAGATATTGGAATCTTTATCTATTTTTATCTATTTTATCGACTTCATGTACAGCACTGTGTAAATCTACAGTGGTATATAAATAAAGAATAATAATAATAATAATAATAATAATAATAATAATAATAATAATAATAATAATAATAATAATAATAATAATAATAATAAATAATAACAACAACAACAACAACTCTACATATGAAGTACACTCATTTGGGGAATTTTGAAGAGCACATAGGCTACTTTTTGGTGCCACAACAAACTACAGTTCCCAGAATTCCACAGCATTGATCCATGGCATTAAAAGGTCCAAAACACACTGCTGAAATAATCCAGTTTGAGGCCACTTTTAACTGCCCCAGCACAATGCTAGAGAATTCTGGGAACTAGTTTTATGAGACATTTAGCCTCCTCTGTCAGAGATAGCTCTGGTACTAGAGCAAACTAGAATTCCCAGGATTTCCCTTGCACTGAGCCGGGGCAGTTAAAGCAATCTCAAACCGCTTTCTGCATTATTTCTGCAGTGTGTTTTGGACCAAAGTGGTGTCAAACCAGATTATTTCTGCAGTGTGTTGGTGGATTTATAGTCCAATGCTCAAACCACTATACCACACTGGCTCTTGAGGTTGGTATAGGAGAACGGGTTGTTGTTGGTTTTTACCAGGCAATCGGGGCGGCGTACATTATTATTATTATTATTATTGGAGGATAAAAAACAGGTTTTATTACATCACATGTTCACATCACTGCAAAACATGTAACAGATATTCAAAAGTATCCTGGAGATGTCTCATCCATAGGGTCACCATGGGTAGAGACTGATGTGAAATCAGTTAACAACAACAAAGAAGTTAATAGAATATAGGGCCTTTACAGACTACCAGAAATAATGCAGATTGAGGTCACTTTAACTGTCCTGGCTTCATTGCTAGGGAATCATGGGAACTGTAGCTTTTTTCAGTGACATTGAGCCTTCTCTGACAGAGAGCTCTTTTGCCACAATAAATTACAGTTCCCATGATTCCTTAGCACTGAGCCAGGA
>CM034708.1:195168243-195180133 GCA_020142125.1 Phrynosoma platyrhinos
GCGAGTTCTGTCAGATAAGAGTCAAGTCTTCTGCCACCTGCGCTCTAGCCGTTGTCCAACCCGCTTCATCCTCTTAAGCTCTGGCGTAAACCAAAGCCTACGGTTTGGAGCGGATTGGGAAGGGTGCTTGGGAGCGATTGTGTCAATAGCCCTGGTAAGATAGGTGTTCCAAGCATTAACCAGAGCTTCAACAGGATCACCGGCATTCCCAACCATTAAACCCTCTAAGGCTTTCTGGAATCCCACAGGATCCATTAGCCTTCGAGGGCGGACCATCCGAATAGGTCCACCACCCCCGGCGGGGCAGATATTGGCTCTAAGTTCCATCTTGACCAGGAAGTGATCCGTCCATGATAATGCGGAGGCATTTATCACCTCCACCCACGGATATTCCTGTTCCGTACTGAAGACCGCATCGAGTGTATGACCTGCACAGTGCGTGGGCCCGTTGACCAATTGGGATAGGCCCATGTTTGTCATGGTCTCCATGAACTCCCTAGCTGCACCTGTTAAGCTGGTCTCAAGCGGGATGTTGAAGTCCCCCAAGACTAAGAGTCTGGGGGTCGCCAGCAGCAGCACAGAGACCAGCTGTGTCAGCTCGGTCAGGGAGTCTGCTAGACAACGGGGTGGTCGGTAGACTAACAGAATCCCCAGACTATCCCTGGTTTTCAGGCTAAGGTACATGCACTCAAAGTGGGCTGTGTTCTGGACAGGTATCCTGGTCAAGGTCAGATGATTTTTATGAACCAGAGCCACTCCGCCCCCCCATCCACTTTCTCTCACCTGCTCACTTACAGAGTACCCGGCTGGGAGGGTCTGCGCCCATGTGGCTGCGCTATCCTCCCCCAGCCAGGTCAGCATCCTCATCCAGGAGAAGATCCTGGATGATATGAGTTTTATTTTTAACCGACCTGGCATTGCAGAGGAGCAGAGTGAGGTTCTGTGGAATGGTTGGTCTGCTCTCCAGGCCATTCTGAGAAACAGGGGGAACTGAAGGCAGGATAGCTACCAAACAGCGATCCCGCCTTCTTTTGTAACGTGTTCCATCTGTTACGACCATACCTTCCGTTCCCCTGCACGACTCCAATAGCCACCCCTACCGCAATCCCGGTGTCAGGAAGGGCAGTAAAACTCCAGGCCACAGTCCGAGAGGGAGTCCTCCTCCACGGCCAGAGCGCTGCTGTTGCCATAGCGTACAAGCGAGGGGAGATGTTCCTTGGAGGGCTTTATATGCCTTCCAACATCCCTTCGCTCCGCTGCGGTCTGCCCCAGCTGATGTTAATTAGGCTCAGCAGTCCAAGAGGGAGTCCTCCTCCAGGGCCCAGAGGATAGCAGTAGAGAAGGGCTGGGCAAGTGCCAAGGATCTTTCGCCCAAACCCAGAAAACTTCTACTGCTCCCACTGTCACTGTCACAGTTATCAAGATGCTCCCCAGAGGTGATAAGATTTGGGCGGGCTCCTGAGCTTCCTCCCAGCCTTCCCTCGGACCCGACGCTGTCGCTGCTACTGTGCTGCTGGAGGGGATGGTGCTGGGAGGGCTAAATACTCCCTCCCAGAGCCTCACAACTGCTCTGCTGCTGCGCCGCCACGCCTCAGGAGGAGATGGTGTTAGGAGGGCTCCTAAACTTCCTCCCGGCCTTCCCTCGGCCCCGGCGGTGTTGCTGCTGCTGCGCTGCTGGAGGGGGATGGTGCTGGGAGGGCTAAATACTCCCTCCCAGAGCCTCACAGCTGCTCTGCTGCTGCTGCTGTGCCGCCGTGCCTCAGGAGAAGATGGTGTTGGGAGGGCTTCTAAACTTCCTCCCGGCCTTCCCTCAGCCCCGGCACTGTCGCTGCTGCTGTATGTAGGAGGGATTGCATCTGTTGTCATGGATGGTATTGCTTCCCTCTCTTTATACTAGAAATAGACTTGCCTGAGTATCTGGAACAGTCAGTCAGAGTTATTTATCTTGCCATGAAAGCGTGTAGAATGGGCTTCCTTTAAACCAGGGGTGGGATTCATGTGGTTTCCCAGATGATGTTGGATAGCAGCCTCCAGTAGTGGTGATTCAAGCTGTGAGTTGTCCAATAACACCTGGAAATTTGCATGATCATCATACCTGCTCTAGCTGTATTGGACAACTCAGCTGCTTCTTCCAAAGAAGAGGAGCAGAGCAGGCATCAGCAGCAAAATCGCTACAACTGCACAAGGATGGCACATACCGATACCCAAAGACCAATCTGGGTGAAGGGGTATCAAGCTAGAGTCAACAGTGGCAATACATAAAAGCCTACAAGAAAGAGTACCTGCATTGTTCAGGCCATAGCGAAAGCAAGTCTTGCCCAGCTTCTGTAGAGGCCAGGACCTGTCTGTTGCACAGCTTACTTTGGCCCACTGTTCTTCAGAAGTGTCTTAATAGGAATGGTTGATTAATTTGTGGCCTCCTTAGATACACACAGTCCAATTTAGGGCAGGTGATAGGACAGAAGTATTATGGTGCTGCTAAACATGATGTATTTCTTGAGACTTCTGAAAAATGCAAGTTCCCAATTATGGCCTATTAATAATATCTGGTATGTCCTGCCAGTAAAACCTGATATAGAGATACATCTAAGCCATAATATAGGAACAGAAAGTGAAACGAGGACTGTTCTATGAGACATTGGTGAAATTGTATAGATTATTTCCCCCTTTTATGGGAAACACAGAATCCTCAAAGATGGTCGCCTAACAAGCCAGAAAGTCCCCAGTTCCAAACTTACCCTGGCTATAAACTCCCTGAATCTTCTTAAGCAAGTCACTCTCAACCTCAGTTGCTAATTTCGAGTGGGATGAGGGGATATGAATGTTTCCCTAGTTTGAAGGGGTATGTCAAGGATCACTGAAATATGCCAAATGTTTTTAATGTGTGTGGGTAGGCAACAGCAGCCTCTAGACTACAGATCCCATGATAGTTTACCATTTTTAAGCTATCTGAAATTTATGGGAACTGTAATTAAATGTGTAATCCATAGTTTGCCAGGCTGGCTACCTGAATCATTGTTAAGTCAGGCAGTAGACAGCCCCCCCCCCATCCTTGAAAGCCATTTTCCTTTTAAAGTAATTTAGAGGGGTCATTTAGGTCTAAATCTAAACATGGCAAAGCAAGCTAAGCCATGAAATACAATATACCTGGAGCTTGTTGTTCCTGATGGCACACCTGCTTGCAGCAATGATTAAACACTAGATAGGGGCCCACAGGTTCTTTTTCAGAGGCCAGACCTGATGAGACTGAGTGTCCTTTGCCAGTTTTAAATCCTTCCTGTCTTTCTAAATCTTCTGTGATTAATGAATTAATTGTTGAGCAGCATCTGTTAATGGCAGCACATAAAACACTGATTTAATGGTAAGGAGAGAATCTCAGAATTAAAAGTAAATGTTAACAATGAATCTGCTCACTGTTTGTTTTGGCTCCTGACAGTGCTCGGATCTACGTGGAAGGAAAAATAGACTATGGTGAATATATGGATAAGAACAATGTGAGGCGGCAAGCAACAACAATTATTGCAGGTAAAAATTTCCTATGCCAAAGTGGACAGTTTTGCCCAAATGTGCTTATTTTTTCTTGGGACAGTTTGATGGGTTTAACCAAAACAGAGTATTATCTTCAGTATCTTGGCTGTTCCACTTGGTGGCACTGCTGGGTGCTTGCTGCTCATGAAAGAACTACTGTAAGAAATACTTGGAGTGGAAACAAAATTCACATTCACTGAGGTTTTAAAATAAGATGATCCAGTTTGTGGTCATATAATAATAATAATAATAATAATAATAATAATAATAATAATAATAATAATAATTAATAAATTTATTTTTATCCCACCCCTCTGCGTCACACAATGGGGGCGGCTTACAACATTAAAATATACATTTCATATCCCACAGTTCCACCCACCCCTTAAAATACTATTAAATAATGACAATTTAAAACACACTTAAAATAATAATACAAATAAACAATAACTGCAGCAGAATCAGGGGAATAGGTTGGGCTGTCTTTTGATGGCCAGGATATCTATTCGGGAAAGGCCTGTCAGAAGAAGTCCGTCTTAACAGTCTTTTTAAAGCTGTTCAAGGTGGTAATATGACGGATCTCATCCGGCAGGCCATTCCATAATCTGGGAGCGGTTGCTGAAAAGGTCCTCTAGACGGTTGACAGTCTAGTTTTTATAGGCTGCAGCAGATTCCTCCCAGAGAACCTGAGTGTATGGGGTGGGTTATACGAGAGGAGGCGGTCCCAAAGATAGGTTGGACCCAAGCCATTTAGGGCTTTAAAGGTCTTAACCAACACTTTGTACTGGGCCCGGAAACTAATGGGCAGCCAGTGAAGTGATCTTAAGATCAGTTTTATATGGTGTTCTTTTCGGTGTTCCTGAGACCAGCCTGGCTGCCATATTCTGTACTGATTGAAGTTTCCGGACCAAGTACGAGAGTAGCCCCATGTAGAGTGCATTACAGAAATCAAGATGAGAGGTTACCAGCACATGCGCCACAGTTTCAAGGTCCCTAACTTCCAGGATAGGGCACAGCTGGCGTATCAGCTGAAGCTGATTACAGGCTCTCCTAACTGTCGCATTTAACTGATTTCTCATCTGGAGCGACGGATCCAGGAGCACCCCCAGACTGCAAACACTATCCTTAGAGGAGAGTGTGGACCCCATCCAGGACTGGAGGGTGCATCCCAATACCTGGTTTCGGGGCCATTAGTGTAAGTACCTCTATTTTGTCTGGATTCAGTCTCAATCTGTTTTTCCTCATCCAGTCCATTACTGCTTTAAGACAACCATTGAGAGGAGACATGCCATCTGAAGTCAAAGCTGAAGACCGAGACATAGTTACAAAGTTTAGCCAGCAAGCCTTGGGTCAGTTTCTCACTGCTGGCAGAAACTAATCAGAGTTTTTCAGTGCAAGGGAGCTTTGCATGAAAGCTCAAAAATATAACCAGAAATACTTGAATGTCTGGCCATACCACCGATTACAGGTTTCCTCCCAATTTCCTGCATTCTCTGTTCTCCCAGTTTTTTTCAAGGGAGCCTTTAAGGAGGGAGTAGTTAAGAAAAGAATAGGGAGGGAATCAGACATAAATAAATTATATGGTATTAATAGCATTATTTCTGATATGTCAGATATTGCACTTGTGTCTGCCACGTATGTTATAGTGACTTCAAGTGCGAGCCAGTCAGTTGTTCCAGACAAGAGGCTAAGCTTTGAACCTCTGGATGTTTTGGACTGCAGCCCCTACAATCCTTTATTGGTTAAACTGCTTGGCACTTCTTGGAGTAGAAACTCCAAACATCAGTAGGGTCAAAGATTCCCCGCTACTAGTGTAACAGCTTGAACCTACACAGGGTTATGTATGTCTCTGCCCCTTAATTTCAGCAATTTTAGCCAGACCTCATACATTTGTTGAATTTACATTCTGTTTTTCTGCTAGAAAATATTGTGGCCAGCAGTAGCAACTTTCAAATGTATTGGGAGCTGAGAGTTAGCTATATTACGTAGATGTTTGTAAGTTGAAGGTTGTGCTTATAATGTCTGAGACTGGAAGATACACATTAGGAAACCCTTAATGCTCTTTGAGTCTGAGTGGACTGTAGGAGTGGAGTGTTGGGGTAGTATAGCTTGTTAGTAGAACACTGGGTCCTAAGTTCATTTCTGGCATCTCTGGATACAAATATCATTAAGGCTAGGAAAGGACCCTCTCCCTCCAATCCTAGACAACCACTGCCAGCCAGAGTAGGCAGTACTGGAGAGCCAGTGTGGTGCAGCAGATAAGAATATTGGACTGGGATTTGGGAGATCCAGGTTGAATTAGTCACTCTCTATTAAAACTCACTAAGGGTCTTTACAGACTGCCAGAAATAATCCATCTTGAAACCACTTTAACTGTCCTGGCCCAGTGTTAGGGAATCTTGGAGATTGTAGTTTTTTCTGAGACATTGAGTCTTCTCTGTCAGAGAGCTCTGGTGCCACAGTAAACTACAGTTCCCATGATTCCCTAGCACTGAGCCAGGGCAGTTAAAGTGGTCTCAAGATGGATTATTTCTGGCAGCCTGTAAAGGCTCTATGTGATCTTGAGCCAGCCACAAACACTGAGTCTGTCCTTCCTCAACAAGTTGTATCAGGAAAGAGGATGGAGAGACATGTACTCATTGGGGGAAAGGCCAAAGATAAATGTAACAGTATAAATTATGCTCAGAAGAGATGCTTCCATCAAAATGAGAGTTAGCATCTTACTACACATAAGTCCAAACGTGCAGCTTTTCAAACTTATTTCTCATATTTTTGCTTTTCAGATAACATTATCTTCCTGAGTGACCTTCTTAAAGAAAAAGAATGAGGTGATCAGTTTTTCTACAGGCTTCAGATATACCTTTTTATTTTTGTAGTGTTTTCCTAATTCTGCAATCATGTTTCAGCCAATTGTTTCTTTTCCCTGATTAAAAAAATAAGTTTTTGTACAAAATCTCAAGGCATGTGTGTATTCTGGGTTTTTTGGGGATCTCTTCCAGCTTTCTTCCCCAACCATGCTCCATTCACACTTTTGACACCTGCATAGTTCATTCTTAATGGAAGTGAGAGGACAATAGAGGGCAAAAAATTCAAGAAATGAGAGGGCAGCAAGGAGAGAAAATATTGCTTATTTTTTCACTTCTCTAATATGACTGTTCTTAACATTGGCTTTATATGAGGGTTGTGACCATGAAAGTTGACAGAGTCTGGAGCCAGATTTCACTGTTGTACTCCCTACTGGTGCTGTGGTGATCAATCCTTTCCCCATCTTTTGTGGGCTCTTGATCTTGTGCTCAGGACCTGATGTGAGGACAGGGCGAGAATTATTATATACATCTTAAAGGTGCTACTTGGCTCCTCTTACAGTTTTGAAAATTTAGATAGATTTGGCTTCATGATGGCTCAAAGCCAAGCCAGAGTGAGGGCTCCTTCCTCTCAATCTGGCATGTGTTGTTCCAACAAGCATATAGCCAAGAAGTAGGTGAGAAGGGACTAACAATGCTTTTGCAAAACCTTTCCCATCTTCATCATATCCCTGCTTTCAGGCTAGAAAAAATGTTGTGCAACATTTCTGTCTAGAGCTATGGGCCTCAGTCATATCAGCGGTCCCAACTAGAACAGACTGATTGAATCAATTGCTGAATAGTAAGTCAGGACTTACATAAAACCTATTTTTTCAGTGGTTCTACTCTAGCAGTTACATTTTCATTTAGGCTTTGAATAGCTTATTCAAGGCTAGATGATAGTGGAGCTCATGGATTAATAGTACGTCTTGCTATAAGGGGGTTTGTATTCCTGTACCACTTACTCCTCATCAGAGAACCCTCACAGCATAGCCAAAAAAGTTGCTTTCCCAACCTGTGTATCCAATTGCTTTTCAGTCTTATGGACTGCTTGGTGGGGATTCAGGGAGCTGCAATCCAAAACAATTTTCCAGCCTGTGCTCTTGATCAAGTGCCTATTATATTATTATTCTGTCCATCACACAGCTTGAGAATGGAGACCTATTGATCACTGCACTTGCTGTGATTGGCTGTGGCTCTCTGAAGTGCTGCTATCTGCTGTCCTTTAACTGGAGTTCCAGTGATTGAAATGGTGACCATCAGCCCTGTGTTGTCTTTTTCTTTTGGTGTAGTGTGCTAGACATGGTGATTGTGGCCTATGCTTGTCCCCAAACTGCACTCCTCTAGTAGCACATTGAGTTTCATGACCTTTTATCTCCCAGTAAATTTTCTGCTCAGTGTTTATTCATGAATGAATTGTGCCATCCTTTCTTCATTGCTCTGTGGAGTTCTTCCCTTCCCCCTGACAAGTCAGAAGTATAGCTGTACCTACAACATGATACACCTTTGAAGCTTGGGTGAGTACTTGTAGAGGAACTGCACAGGTTGTTGCAGTAACAGTGGCTATGTGGAACCAAAATACTGGCAGTGTGACTCAAAGCATACTCTGGCCAATGTTTGCAAAGCATTCTTGAGCAATTTCGGATTGCATTTCTGTCTATTCCGCACCTCTTTAGCAAAGCAAAAACCTTATGACAGTTTCATAAATGGATACAAAATGTATGTCCCTCTAGAATGCATCTTGTTTGTCCCCAGCTGAGAACGTCTACAGCAGAGTAGTTAAGAAGTTGAGTTGTGAATCCAGAAGTTCCTAGTTTGAATTCTGCCATGATAATGAACTCAGTAGGTATGGAGCTTTTGTTCATGCACTCCCAATGAACAGTGTCTTAAGATAATGATGCCAATTTCCAGGGGTCCATGCTGGATTCTCCAGAACCTACTGTGGATCTCACTGCATCTGCCACCAAACTGATCACATGGAATTTGCTGCAGCTTGCATGTTCCCCATCTATGCCTTGCAATTAAAACTAGAAAATGCATATGAGGTGCTTAGAATGTTTGAAAACACTATACATATATATTTAGTGGTATATTGGATTTATATCCCTTTCTCTTAAAGTGATAGCATTAATGGAGGCTAAACTGATAAGATCAAATGTAAGAAATTAAAAACATCTAAAAAGATCAACAATAGGTACATTGGAGTACTATGGAAGGGTTTTTCTTTTTATTGTCAAATTGCCTGAATAAAAAGCTTTAAGCTAACGTCTGATATCTGATTCTATACTCCCTTGGTGATGGCTTATTTATTTTTAGCTATTATGGTTATTAGAGCAGTTGATAGATTTATATCCTCTGTGCAGGCAAGTTACTGTGTCTCGTGCTGTAGGGATTGTCATAGGCAAAACTATGCATAAACAAAAATGGAATTGAGTGTCCAGGTTAGACCTTCTCCCTCCTGTGAGTTTTGTTCATGTAGGCAGCTTGATCTGTAAATAGGAAGCATTTAAACCTGGAACCACAGGCCTAGTGAATTGTTAATAAATTGCTGAGGGCAACATTTGAAGGATCGAATGCAGGTCTGGTTAGTACCAATGGAATTCCACTGGGAGCCCCAGACTTAAGAGCAGCACTGTGCGTAGAATACAAAAAGGAAATGCAATGAAATTTAAAGAAACTCACCTAACAGAGAATGGGCATTAAACCGGATTGTGTGAAGTGATGCATTTGGGGACAAAATTACCCTAGCTACATAGAGTGGTGGAATCTGAATAGGTGGTAACTGACTAGGAAAGAGGGCTTGGGGTTGTGATGGATAGCTCACTGAAAATGGCTCAGCATGCAGTTACTGTGAAAATGGCAAAATCCACATTGAAGATAATTAGGAAAATAATTGAAAACAGAATTGCTAACAATGCTTGTATGTAAATGGTGGGTCTTCATTAGGAAAAGTACCACAAACAGAAACAAGTTTTACGTTTTAGGGAACCCCTGCATAAATATTATTGTATTTATAGCTTTTAAAGTTTTTCCCCTAGTCACAGGCACTTGCAGAACTCCTAGTGACCTCCTGTAGAACCCCAGGTTTCAAGGAACCCTTGCTGAGAAACCTTGGCTAGAATTACACATGTTGTAGAGAAAGTCATTCCCACCCCGGTCACACACAAAAGTTACAGAGTCTCACTCGCCGCACTAGTATCTGAGATCATCCAATGAAATGATATAGTGGCAGGTTCAGGTCAGATGACAAGTAGCCTTAAAAAAAGCAGCTTTATTGGGTCCTGAGACAGATTGTCCATCCAAGGTCCAAAACACTGCAGAAATAATCTAGTTTGAAACTGCTTTAACTGCTCTGGCTCAATGTTAGGGAATTCTGGGAACTGTACTTTTGTGAGACATTTAGCCGTCTCTGCCAGAAAGCTCCGATGTTACAATTCAACTACAATTCCCAGGATTCCCTAGCACTGAGCCAGGGCAGTTAAAGTGGTCTCAGACTGGATTATTTTTGCAGTGTGTTTTGGACCCAAGTTGCCTCTGTCACTAACCCTGCCCTTTTACCCTTGAAACCCCTTCCTTGTTCTGGTTCTTGGGCCCCCAGGTGACACTTTGGACTAGCAGATATACAGATTGTTGTGTTCAGTGTGGTAATATATGACTAATTCTTGTTAAGTTTTACACAAAATAAGGAGGTAGAATAAATAATTAAATTAAATTAAAATTAAATATTAAATAAAAAGGAGGTAGAAAATAAAAGCATTAAGTTAAACATCAAGTCTGTGTTAACTCTGGCACATCAGTTTAAATTGGATACATAGCTGCATTAGTTTGGAATATCAGTGGTAGCATAAGCTTTTGTAGGCTTGGTCTGCTTCCTCAGATGCAGTTGAAACTAACATTTCTCCTTGAACTCTTTCCACAGCCTCAGCTCTCATCGAAAGAAAATTCTCTTGTCACTTACTGCCAGTATCTATTCCTAACCCATTTCTCTATTCCTAATCAGCCCTCTCCTCTGATCTCCACAATATTTCATTCATTCCTGTCTGCCTCTGTCCCTGGTCCATTTTACACTACATAAATATAGTATTATTCCACTTTAACTGCCATGGCAACATCCCATGGAGTCCTGAGATTTGTAGCTTGCTGGGGCACAGAAGGAAATCTCTATACCCTCCCAAAACTGCTAATCCAAGGAATCCATAGGATGAAAACATGATAGTTAAAATAGAATTACAGAGCTATAACTGCCCCATCTCTGTTTTTACCTGGCCCTGTTTGTTTAACAGACAAGGACAATCTGGATCCCTAAAGTTATTTTATTGCTGCTAATGAAGTTTAAATTTTACAGGAAATTTAAGAGGCAAGAAGGGGAGTGACACTGAGATCCCTCCAAACCAACTAAACCTCAACAGAAACATCTGATACCAAATATAGATCTGTGATTCTAACATTGTCTCTTTTCTTCTCCTGTATGATTTTTAAAAATCTTTTTCTTGATGAAGTAGGCAGTGGAGCCTCAAAAGTGTGCATTATGTATTTTATATGTTTCAGTTGGCCAATAAAGGTATCACTAATTTTATTGGTTTTATGTTCTTTTCTCCATAGGGCTTCCTCAAGCATTCCAAATGTTGTAATTGGCTAGCTATATTCTGGTTTGGCAAGCTCTTCTCTATACAGGTACTTTATCAAAAGTTATAGAAAACATGCAAAAAAACAAAAAAAAAAACCCCACCAAAATGTTATCCAAAATGTCAAAGCACAGAGACAATCCTCATATAAACACAAACCCAGAAATAACACCAAACAAAGCTAAAATATATACCCCACTCACTTCCATGCCACCAACCTCTGGAGATGCCAGCCACAGATGTAGGCGAAATGTCAGGAATAAATTCTTCCAGAACACGGCCACATAGACCAAAACAGAAACAAAAAAAACCTATGGACACCGGGAAAGATTCTGGAGCAGATCATTAAACAGCAAGTCTGTGAACATCTGTAAAGTAATTCCATAATCACAAAAAGTCAACATAGATTTCAGAGGAACAAGTCATGCCAGACAAATCCGATCTCTTTTTTTGATAAAATTACCAGCTTGGTAGATGAAGGGAATGCTGTGGATATAGTATATCTTGATTTCAGTAAGGCCTTTGACAAGGTTCCCCATGACATTCTTGCAAACAAGATGGTAAAATGTGGGCTAGACAAAGTAACTGTTACATGGATTTGTAATTGGTTGACCGGCCAAACCCAAAGGGTGCTCAACAATGGCTCCTTTTCAATCTGGAAAGAAGTGACCAGTGGGGTGCCACAGGGCTCTGTCCTGGGCCCAGTGCTATTCAACATCTTTATTAATGACTTGGATGACGATATTGGAGGTATAGTTATGAAATTTGCAGATGACACCAAATTAGGAGGAGTAGCTAATACCCCAGAAGACAGGATCAAAATTCAAAATAACTCGAACAGACTAGAAGGCTGGGCCAAAGCTAACAAAATGAAATTCAACATGGAGAAATGTA
>CM034708.1:195180233-195190866 GCA_020142125.1 Phrynosoma platyrhinos
AGGGAACAAGCTTGTTTTCTGCCGCCCCAGAAACTAGGACCAGGAACAGTGGGTGCAAGCTCCAGAAAAAGAGATTCCATCTCAACATTAGGAGGCACTTCCTGACAGTGAGAGCTGTTCGACAGTGGAGCACACTCCCTCGGAGAGTAGTGGAGTCTCCTTCCTTGGAGGTCTTTGAGCAGAGGCTGGATGGCCATCTGTCAGGGATGCTTTGATTGGGAGTTCCTGCATGGCAGGGGGTTGGACTGGATGGCCCTTGTGGTCTCTTCCAACTCTATGATTCTATGGATGCTGGCCATGAAAGCCTTCGACTTCACAAAGCTAATATTTAGTTCCTGCACTTATATCCTGCCTTTCTCCCAAAAATCTTTAGAAGTCCACCACTTCTCATTGTTTAACCCTAGAAGAATCTTCACAATAAAGGGTCATCGCACAGTACATAGTTAAAACTCTGGAACTTGCTTCCATAACATATAGTAATGTTTGCCAACTTGGATAACTTTGAAAGTGAACTGAGAAAGTTCATGGATGGCTCATAGTAAGTATATATTGCCACCAGTATCTGAGGTTAAAATGCTAGGGAACATGAGTAGGAAGTTGCTATTGTATTCATGTGGACTTCCCACAGGGAAATGGCTGGCCACTGTGCGAAAAGAATGCTGAACCAGATAGGCCTTTGGTCTGACTCAGCAGGGCTCTTCTTATGTACATAAGCACTATTTTTAAAAATGCAATTTTCTGTCAGCATTCTGAAATTATACAGCCTTGCAAAATGTACCAGGTGGGTTTGGTTGTTCCCATCCCCTTAATCAGGAGAAAGTTTTGTAGCTGAGAGGGAGAACTTTTGCCACCCCCAGATGATGTTGACTTACAATTTCCATCATGCTGTACTAGTAGTCTGCTTGCTTTGGGGTTGATAGGAACTTGAATCTAACATTTGAAGGGTTACAGGACCCTTGACCCTGGCTTATAGGATCTCAACAGAAAGAGTATCAAAATCCTAGGATCTTGTTGACCCATCTGTGGGGTGGTGGGAATGAAGGATTAATAACATGAACCATTATTATTCACAATCTTCTAAATGTGTCCTGAATATGTGGGCTGTTGGCTTTTATTATATTCCCTCCCATGTTGTTTCTGCATTGGTAAACAAACAATTGCATTCTAGATATGCATCTCTTCACAACCCACTACTGCTGCTAACATGTAATCGGTGCTCATATTTAAATCATTGAAGCAAACACAGGGAATCGATTGTACCTTATACTGTTGATGATGTCGTTTTTTAAGTCAGAAAAGAAGACTGAGCTGTTGCCCTCTGAGGTCACAGTACTAAAAGGCTTGAAATCATTCCCATTTTCAACCTAATGTCACTCTGCTTTCTTTGTCTTTGTATGATTTGCTGAGCCCTTTACCTGTAAACATGGCTCAATTTTGATATTTCGGCCTGGAAAAAAACCATGAAGAAAGCAGTCTTCCAAAATTCATGTCAGCATAAACCCAAATAGCCTATGTATGTGTGCGTTTCGATGCTTGGTCAGCACCATGCAGGGATTATACTTAACTGTAGTAAATATTGCATTAAAACAAACAATGTTGTATCTATTATACTTTCCAGTAGCCAGGGTTAAATTGACCTAGTAAAACTGACCAAAGTTTAACTGCACTGCAGAAATAATGCAGTTTGATACTGTTTTAACTGCCATGGCTTAATGCTATGGGAGTCTGGGATTTGTAGTTGTGGCACCAGAGCTCTCTGACAGAGAAGGCTAAATATCTCACAAAACACACATGCACACAAGTCTGCTTTAGTTTGGGTTAGAAGAATTGGCACTATAGAAATCCAGATGTTCAGCTTGGAAGTTTAAGGAACAGCTGGGCTACACAAAGAAAATCAAAAACATTCTCAAGCAAAATCTCATTGTTCTGGCAATGACTACAATCTTGAGTCCATTTCTACATGTTCTGGGTTCTGTATATCAGTGGATCAGTGTGCGTACATTGTCGAGTGAGAACAGGGTTGCACTGTAAGTCCATACCTAACCAGGGACTTTATTAGCCTGATAAGAGGGTTCATGTGATTTTGTTCTTTTGTTATTTATTCTTATACCGTTCCAGTTCATTTGTGAGTAAGAGCTGAGCCACAGATGTTAATCTTCAGGGAGCAATAAGCAATACTCCCACCACCCCTACCATGCCATTATCTCTCTGCAGAGGGCATTCAAAAGTCAAAGTCTTGCCCAGGGCTCTTGCAGACGGGGAATACCTAAGGCAAACTAATTGTTACAAGATACTGTGTACAAGGGGCAGCTGCCCAGTTGCAGACCTAGTGAGAAGCAGACCCACAGTTTTGAAATAATGTCTATAAGTGAGATACCTTCCTATTCTATCCTATCCTATCCTATCCTATCCTACCCTACCCTACCCTACCCTACTCTATATCTGAGGATCTGAGAGTGATGTACAGTAAAACCAATTTCAATCACTTTAAAACGCCAAGAATTATTTTTAAAGACTAAGGAGCTCGTGAAACAATTTAACACTTAAAACAAGACCATTTAAAAACAGTTAAAACAATTAAAAATAATAATTTAAAGAATGTAAACCATAACATGTGCAAAATGGATAAAACCTAGCAGGCCTTAAAGGATTTTTTAAAAATGTGTTTTGTCTTGGCACTGGAATGAAATCAGCATTGGTGCCAGTCAGACCTCTAAGGGGAGTGTATTCCATAAGCTAGGTGCCAATGCAGAGAAGTACCTCTCCCATTTCCTCCCATGGTGTATTGTCCCCCAGGAGAGTTCCTCCAGGTGTATAGATACAAAAATTCCTAGCACTGAGGTCCCAAACCATTTAGGGCTTTAAATGTTAATCATCAGCTTGTTGAATTCAGAGTGGAAGCATATTGGCAGTCAGTGCAATTATTTTAAAACTTTGTTACAGAGACCTAAGAAGGCTGGCAGCGGGGAGGGAAAAATTGAGGGAAGGACTTTTTCCTCGGAAAAAATAGATTATAAAAATAAATTCTTTTTTAAAAAAAGTTTAATTCAAGTTTTCTATTTATTTCCTGCTCACAATCATTTCTAAAGAATGCTGTGCATTGGCACACTGGCTGGTGAGAGGGCCATATTCTCTCCATGTTCCAATTGCCATTGGTCTAAGAGGGAGAGAAGAGCTACTGGACTAATTAATTTCCTATCTGACTGCCGTTCCTTTTTCCTTTTTCCTTATGTGTCATGCCTTACTCTGAAGTTGAAAGAGTATGCCTTTCCAAGGTCACCTAGTAGATTTTATGAAAAGACTATGTTCAATATGAAAGACTTCTGTTTAAAATCGGGGTATTATCAGGTCTTTGGTTGAACAGCTATCTGTAAATCTACAAATAAAGTAACACCATTTACAACACTGGTGCTAATAACATGGTAAAGTTTAGTACATAACTATTTCTGAGTGTCTCACTTTGTCATTCTTATGTCTGACAATCTGTAAAAGCTAAGATTAGAAGCCATGTATGCTAGAAGTAATGCATAATGCTGAATCCTTTCTTAGACATCCTACAGCTGCTGGGTTTCTAAAATACATAATATATATAAGACATATTAATTGAACAAGTCACATTGCAGAAATGGCTACTTAGGCAAAGGAAATTTCCATAATTTGCAGCACCTCTTACTTTATGTCTGCAGCATGGGCAGAGTAAGAGATAGAAGATTATCCCATTCGTTTTAAAATGACTTATCCCCAATAAGCTTGCTGTTTTTGAAAAGTGGCCAGATAAGTACAGCTGGGATCCGAGCTGCATATGGGTTGCAGTTGCCCAGCCATGGCTGAGTGTTATAATACCCATTATTAAAATTAAACGTGACTTTATCCCATTTGAGATGATGATGATGATGATGATAATAATAATAATAATAATAATAATAATAATAATAATAATAATTTTTATTTTTATCCCGCCCCTCTGCAACGCAATCGAGGCGGCTTACAGTAAAACATCAATACAATAAAACCATCAACCCCCTTACCCACCCACCCATAAAAAAGTATTAAACTAAGAAGATTTAAATCATAATATAATCAATCAATAAGTAACTTTAAAATGAATGGGATAATCTCCATAGTGTTGCTCCTTATCAACATAATTTGGCAGTATGTGTATTGGTGCTTATGATGAAAAGGACTGATTTAAGCTACTGCTGCTAGTCTTTTGCTTTTTACCATGAACACCCAGAACTAGAAATCTAAGAGAGAGCTGTAAGTCTTAAAGTGCCAGCTGAAGTCTCAGGGAATTTCTCTGGGTCTCATGGGAAGAGAAGAACAGTTGGCTTTTATTGTGTCTTTATGAGGTGGCTTTAAATCTTGGGCATCCACTCCCAGCTGGCACTAGGGCTCAGCCTGAAGGTGTTTGTACATGTGCTGCGTCATATCCTGCAATGGTCCCATTTTGGCAGG
Source organism: Phrynosoma platyrhinos (assembly GCA_020142125.1). Taxonomy (NCBI): domain Eukaryota; kingdom Metazoa; phylum Chordata; class Lepidosauria; order Squamata; family Phrynosomatidae; genus Phrynosoma; species Phrynosoma platyrhinos. Next base: position 195,184,689 of record CM034708.1, read on the forward strand.
GACAGTTCCAATTAATTCTCTGTTGTCCCACTATTTCAGCTGCTTTTTAAATATACCAGTTTATCTATTCTTGGTATACATACCCCCTTTGAGTTCAGGTCACTGGAATTGTTGCCAACTGCACTCAAAATAGTTTGAACTCAATTAATTTAGCTGGTGGAGGGGAGAGAGGAGGCACTGGATCTTGCCCTTCCGAGTAGATTTAGGCCATAGTAGGTTCAGGCAAAAACTAGCTTTTGTGTTCTTCCTTTAATAAATTTTGCCATCTTGACTGCACTTTGATGTAGTGTGAGTTGTTTGCCTTCAAGTTGTTTCTGACATATGATGACTAAGGTGAACCCATCACAGGGTTTTCTTGGCATATTTCTTCAGAGGGGGCTTGCTGCTTTGCCACATGTGCATCAGTTTTCATCTGTGAAATGTTGGAGGGAATGATGTATTGTGTACACCAAGAAGCCTGAAGAAAAGGGAGAGGTGTGGAAGAGAGAAGGTGGTGACAATCCAAAGCAAGTAAAGGAGTGGGGCATTATCATTGCAATGTGTGAGTCTTCTTGCTGGATGACTTTCTGAAGCATTAGCACTGGGCATGGCAGAGAGGGGTGAAATTCTCTGAGATCTGGCAGTGAAACATTTACAAGGCCCAGTATCAGCATAAAACAGGGACAAGTTGCCCATGTGTCACATGTGCTGCAGGTAAGGTTATGCCGGATGGTCTTAGGTTTTGGCTCTGCAATTTTACCAAATGAGATACATACTATCCTATGTAAGTTGGTTTTATGTTGTTGTTGTGTGCCTTCAAGGTGTTTCCTACTTATGGCAACCCTAAGGCTTGGGGTTTTCTTGGTAAGTTTTGTTCAGAGTAGGTTGGCATTGCCTTCCCCTGAGGCTGAGGCAAGCGACTTGCCCAAGGTCACCCAGTTGGTTGCATGGCCAATCTGCGAATCGAACCTTGGTCTCCAGAGTTGTAATCCAACTCTCAAACCACCACACCATGCTGGCTCCAAGGAGGTTTTATAGGCCATGTTGTTGCTATATGCAATATAGGGGGAATGGGCACTTAATGGGCTAGTCCTATAACAAAGCAGGGTGAAGTGACTGTCTCAGATAATCTGATTTTAAGTTTTACGGAAGGACAATAGTTAATTATATAATAAATAATAAATTTCTGCTGGATTGTAATGTCATTGAAGGCAAAAGGTATGATTCTGATGTTCCACCTCATGTAGAAAGTAACTAGTAAGTTGGTCTTTTTGGATATTAGGCATCTTGACTTTCAGAGAGTGTAGGGAAGTATAGGGTGATCATATGTCCTGCTTTACAGAGAGTAATCTTCTTGATAGCCTACTGCATTTGAATGGTTATCCTACTCACACCCACTTTAAAGATAACCCTAAAAATGGAGATCAGGGTCTTAAAGATCCCTATCTCTTCTCTACACCAGTACGGCAGAGTGAGCAGATGCACAAATCACCTGGTCAGGTTTTTCCCTAAAGTGGTAAATTAGCACAAATCAGTGTCTTCTGGCTTAGGTCCAATTCTTTCTTCCTTCTAATGAATTTTTTTCTCTGACATAAGTAAGTGGCCATTCTAGGACACCATTTGCTGCTTTGCCCCAAAGGCCTTAAGGTTGGGCTTAGGCTGGTTTTGTGCATGCCATGTTGTTGCTATATGCCTTCAAATCGACTTTGACTTATGGCAACCCTAGCCTAAAATTTCCCACCATTGACACTACCTTTCTGCAGTGGTGGGATTGCATGCTCCTGTGAAACAAGAGGTTATGTTATTCTTTCCTTTAAGAAAGGCTTTCTATGGTGACATAGCTAATATTATCTTAGGAAAAAAGGTGTCATTATGTGTCATTTGTGTCATTATCACAAGGTCATTTGCACAAGCTTATACTGTAATTTTAAAACCCTCACCCAATAGATTTTGTCATCTTATCTAATATCTCTCAATAGGGTCTCCAGGGCCAAAATAACCAGATCAACCCAAACCAGCTCAAGTTAAACTTAACAGTAAAGGTGACTGAGGACAACTTTATCTGGTCCCCTTTTGTATTTTAATCTATCCCATTGCATTACCATTTACTAAAACCTGGGCCTTTTGAACTGAGTAGACTGTCTTTATTGCCTGAATAATATATTCACTAAAATCTATTCTCTTCAATATTCAAAATAAATAGTTCCAAGAAATATTATCAAACACTATCTCTGCATCTACACACACACACACACACACACACACACACACACACATGAAAATCAAAACAGTTTTTTCTTATTATGTATGATATTTCAAAAATTCAGTAATACTCATCATTAGTTGGGGAGACTTTAGTTAGGATTACAAGCTTCAGTTGGACTGGATGGCCCTTGTGGTCTCTTCCAACTCTATGATTCTATGAGTTATTGCAGGATTAACACATACTGTGCAGTCCTCACCCTCCCTTCACATCCTTCTCCTTGATTTTTTTTTTTACCATGTTGATGCAATTGCTTATACACAAGATGCAGCTGGGTCTGTATTTGTATGATACAGTGCCTGTTCTATTGTGGAGATTCAGCAGGTTGGCCTTCAGAATAACACACATTGCAAACAGGCGTGCTGAATTTTGCAATGTCTTCCTGAGAAAGAACGGCAGGGATGTTTGAGCCAGTTGTAGTCTTTGGCCCACCTCCAACCATTTTTGTGTATTTTCCAGTATGAGTTATGAGGAAACCTCCCCAACCCCCTACTTGCTCTTGTGCTTCACCAGAATGTTTCAGTTAAAGGGAATTGCAGGCAATGTGCCCAGTATGAGGCAGTTTGATAATGCATTTGAGTGAAATTTTGTAGACTGAAACTTACGGCACGGAACCCTATGTGGGGCTTGCCTTCCAGCCGGATTATCCAAATGTTTTAAAATTGTGAATGTAGATGTTGAATTTTAAATGTGGACTGTTTTAAAATGTGTATGTCTTATTTGTCCTTTTAAAATGTTGTACGCTTTAATTAATTTGTTGTTCCTCCTTGCCTCGATCCATGGGGAAAGGCGGGTAAGAAAATAACTACAACAACAACACCCTCATCAGCCAGAATGAGTGAACTGCTTCAGGCAGCAGGTTTTGGGTGTCATGAAAAGGCAGCACATTCTTAATTACTGAATTTATAGTGGCAGGGAGAAGGAGAAACACTTGTGGAATTCTTTTCTTATTCTTTTTGAAGGAAACTTAGGGCCTTTGCAGACTGCTAGAAGTAGTGCAAATTGAGTCCACTTTAAGGGTTAGGGTTAGGGAATCATGGGAACCGTATTTTATTGTGGCGCCAGAGCTCTTTGACAGAGAAGGCTCAATGTCTCAGGAAAAAAAAAAACAATTCCCATGATTCCCTAACCCTAACCCTAACCCTTAAAGTGGACTCAATTTGCACTATTTCTGGCAGTCTGCAAAGGCCCTTAGGTTTCACAGCATCTTCGTTGGTTTGGGTGCTGTGCAGCTTGACTTTCTCTGACCTCCTTCAGCAGCAAAAAGTCAAAGCCTAGACTAAGATATATGTGATAACATCAGGAAGGTGGAGCATGTTTTTTGTTCCATGTCTAATTTCTGCTTTCCGATGTCTCATTTTAGAGAATGAATTACCGATTCAGTTGAGACTGGGTGGTTCTTCTTTTAGCAAAAGAACACTAAGCCTTTTAAAAACACATTGGTAACCCACTTGTCCATGTACAGATTGAGGTACTGGCTGTACTGGGGTACTAATTATTTAATAGCTTTTTAATTGATATAGTAGTAGATATTTGCTTCTTTAATGCAGGGTTGGACAAGTGGCTTTCCAGCTATTGTTGGATACCATCAGCACAGACAATGGTGACATGCCCCCAATATTTCATAGATAAAAACCAGGATACATGTGGCCAAGCAATATCAGAGTGAGATCAAGACAGCAAAAATTATTAATGACGAAAAACAGATAAGCTAGGAGAGACTGTTGTAATTTACTTTTGCCTGAACCTACTGGGAAGGGCAAGATTTCACCCCTCCACTCCTCTATCCCCCTTTGAGTTGATTGACTACAAACTACTTTTGCAATTTGAAGTCAGTTTGCAGCAACTGAAGTAAGCTGAGGACAAAGGGGGGAACTGGGAGGAGGGAAACTGGTACATTTTAAAAGCAGCTGAAAAAGTTGGATGACAAGATTAATTGGGACTGTCTCTGTCAAATCAGGACAGTTGAAAAATATGTGGTGAAGGAAGATAGGACTTGGCAGTCCAACAATTGTAAAGGGTCACAAGTTACCCACTTCTTTAATATAAATGTTAGGGAGGACCTGATCCTTTTTTCTTGCCATTATGTTTGTATATACTAAAGTGACAAGTGTTAGAAAAGACCTATGTGTGCATTTCTCCCCTGATGCAGCATGTCAGTGTTCTGGAATTTTAAACAGAAATCAAAAGAAGGAAGTATTTATAGGGACTTCGAAAAGTCCCTAAACTTCTTACAGAGGTACACTTGTCCCTCCCCATTCGCAGACTTCGAGTCCGTAGTTTCGGTCCTTCGCAGATGGAAAGCGGGGAAAGACAAAATGGATGCATATAGTGTATCACTATTTAATTTTTTGTATGGCACCAAGCTTTTTATCAAATTTATGCAGTAATAGCTGGACTTTGAGTGCTGCTGTTCATGATTTCGGCTATTATGTTCCATTCCCTCATCAAGCTCCCTTTTCTATTCCCTTCCTCCCTGCTGCTGTCATCCAGCATTCTTTGGCCATGAAGCACATTACGTCCTCACTGTTTTTCAGGTCTTCACTTCTTATGGTTTCTCTCAACAAATGTTATGTACTTCTGCAAATCTGGTTTTCCCCTTGTGTACTAATACCTTACTTTTTTCCTGGGTAACATGGCCATTTTAGCTACAGAAGCAATAGCCGAGAGGAAAAACAATGCAGAAGGGGAGGAAAAAGCACAACGCATCACATTATGCTAATTAATTATAGTCATTTTATCAGATATAGGTAAAGATGAGAGCATAGCATATTTATAAAGCATCCAGTATAGTAGGATATTATGTGTTAGTGAGGGTAGTGTAGGGACAAGATTACATAAGATACATAGAATCATAAACCAAATACAGGAATACTGTTAAAAGGGAAAAATACTACATTTTACCACCTTGCAGGTAATTTTGTTAATGGAGTTTGAAATAAGAGGGAGCATTTCAGATCTCCCTGGACAAATTATTAAAATTGAAGTGATATACAAGTTGAGTATCCATTATTTTTATTGTTATTCTTATGTGTTGTAACTCTCCTCGATCTGCAGGGAGAGACAGGCTATAAATAAAATGTATTATTATTATTATTATTATTATTATTATTATTATTATTATTATTATTAATAATATCCGACATTCCAAAATCCAAATATTCCAGAATCCAAAATTGCCCACATGGGTGGCTGACATAGTGACACTTTTGCTTTCTGATGGTTCAGTGTACACAAACTTTGTCTAATGCACAAAATTATTAATAATATTATGTATAAAATTACCTTCAGGCTATGTTTATAGGATATATGGAACATAAATGTATTTTGTGTTTAGACGTGGGTCCCATCTGCACAATATCTCTTTATGTATATGCAAATATTCAAAAATGTGAAAAAAACCAAAATACAAAACACTTATGGTCCCAAGCATTTCAGATTAAGGGAGGCTAGACCTGTATAAAGAATTGATGTCTTTGTACAGCGCAGTACAACTGTATCAGCCATGCCTGACTGACAAGGGTGGACATGTTAAGGATAAGGCAATATTTCTTCTCTAGAAAAGCAGATATTAGAACATTAAACTGAACCAAGGTAAAGGCTCTGTGGTATTTTGAGGACTAGAGTAGTTCAGAGGCCAAGACTCTGGATCGTATGCTTCACTAGGACACAGAGGATGGGTTTAGTTAGGTAGGTTATGAGCAGAAATTCTGACTCATAAGGGCATCCAGACAGGTTCAGAGCTGAATCTCTCTGTCGAGGTTCACTCTATCCATTATGTAACTTTTACTGCCAGAAGCGCAGCAGTGAAGGATACCCTGCTCATCACAAGTCAATATCAGCCAAGTTAATTTCTAACCTGAGGTAGAAAATTTCTTCTCTGTCATTTCAAGTGGATGCGATGGCCAGGAGTGCTTGGTACCAACTTCGGTTGAT
>CM034708.1:195190966-195215441 GCA_020142125.1 Phrynosoma platyrhinos
TTATTATTATTATTATTATTTAAAATCATCATCATCATCATTGAAATAGCAATTGGTAGCTCTTTTATGATGCCCTAAATCTGCTGCCTGGGGTAACTGCCTCACCCTGACAGCTGTTGCACTGCTACCTGTACTTTTGTTCTTGTTATTTGCCAAGAAGTCAATTTCATTTTATGTGAATGGGGCATCTCCAAGCGTTCTTATCATCACTTGCCCTAATCAGGTCTTGTAAACCCAGGGTCAATAGCTTCCTTGACTGAATCAATCCATCTTCCTCTTTTCCTACTCCCTTTGCTGAGCATTACCATCATTTTGTTTCATTAAATGTCCAAAGTACAACAGCCTCACTTTAGACATTCTGGCTTCTAGCTGAGTACCTCTAGTTCAGGCTTGATCAGTACAATCTGTACTTTTTTCACAATGTGATTTATATATTATATTCCAGTTGTTTAAAGAGGTTCAAACATACTGCCTCAGATTGTTGGTGCTCTGTGCCTTCCGGTGGTTTCTGACATATGGTGATCCTAGGGAGAGCCTAGCTTGAATTTTTCTTGGCAAGATTTGTTCAGTGGGGGTTTGCCTTTGCCTTCCTCTGAGACTTAGCTAAGGTCACCCAGTAGGTTTCCATGGCTGAGCGGGGATTTGAACCCTGCTCTCCAAGGTTGTAGTCCAAGCTCAAACCACTACACCACACTGACTCTCAGGCTGCCTCAGATACTAAAATAAATGGACCTAAGGAGATTCAAAGAAGGAAAGAAATCCAATCCCATCCTACCCTTGCATCCTACCATGCTGTATCCTATACACCGCAACCCCATATACATACACATGAAAAGCCTTTTGGGGTGTGTATGTGTCACAGGTCACAGAAAGCTGGCCTTCCATGAATTTCCTTGTATTATCTGATCCTAGGAACCTGTCTCTGTGATCTTTACATCTGCCTTTTAAATTAGGCTAGTATATTTTTCCCTATTGGAGATGTAGGCTGGTTATGAAAGATACTTATCTGTGCTAAACCACCCGAAGACCCTTGCCTGAGATTTTAAACACTGCATAACTCTAGCTCTACTTGAAATGATGATGCCAGTTTTGAGCATTGTTAAGTATTTAGTTGGTCTAAAATGACTTTGGTGGATGTGAGTAAATTGCACTTGGAAAGTACAGAGAGAAAAGTCTAAAATCCAAAGGGAGGAACAGGAAAGGACAATGAACCATCCTTGTGTCCAATTTTCTGCAAATGATTTCCTACTGGAAGGATGTTTGTTAAAACGAGAACCAGAACAGAGAGACAGAACTTGCCCAAGGAACTTATTCAGAGCTTGATAATATTTTTGGACTACAACACCCATAATTGCCAACCTGGTGTTGTTCATCTAAAAAATAACTGATATTATCAAACTAAACTTTCTAAGCCTGGTGCCTTCCAGATGCATTGGACTACATTCTCTTCATCCACAACCAACGTGGTTTTAGATTGGAGAAGGCTTAAAAACACTTGAGACACACACATGCAGCATTATTAAAGTTCCGTAGAAAGCACTGCTTAAAAAACGGAAAAAACTACTCAGTTATTAGGCAGCATTTGCCAGCTTATTCTGAAGGATTCCTTTGACACTAAGACATTTGAAAGTGATTTTACTTCGGATATCAATTTAAGTTGGAATGGGGTTATGATGGATAAAAAAAACAAACAGATTTGAAGCAGGACAGGGATAGACAGATCGTAGCCCTCCAGAAGTTGTTCGACTTCACCTCACATCAGTTTTAGCCAGCATATTTTATGATGAGGGATGATGGGAGCTGCAGTCTGAAAAGACCTGGAGAGTCATAAACTGGCTACCTTTACTCTAAAGACACAGAAAACTTAACTTTCGTGCTTGTGCAGCCTGATCCCATGTTTGTTTATGTGGAAGGAAATCCCATGAAATTCAGCGGCTCTTACTTCCAGGTAAACATGGACATGATTGCAAATTCAGTTAACATTTCATGACTCTTTCTTTAAATGGAAGAGTTAGTCCTTACCTCCAGGAAAATAAATGTGAAATATCTTCAATTAATATTGGTGTAGTTGTACATAAAGACTACATTTATGTGGAGATTGATTTTATTACAGTTTGACAATAGTCAATGTTCTGTGGGTAGTATGTGACTTAGAACAGGCTGAACTGGGGATGCCTGCCAACACTAAACTGCTTTTTATCATTAATGCTTCTTGAAATGCTTCTTTAATGCAAACACACTCAAAGGTCATGTGAGGGCAGTTTTAATTTTGTTTGCAAAAGGATCTGGAATGCAAACTCCCTTTTCTGCTTTTGGCCTAGCACTTCAAAATTGATTCTTATGCCTGGTTGCTATAATCTTCACTTTGAAGGCAAACTTTAAGTACAGGTTGCTTTACTATTAGGCAGAGGATGTGAGACAGTTTGAACAGTATATGAGCAGAAAAGGGCCTTTCTGTTGGTTACTCTAGGGCAAGGGTAGGCAACCTTTTTGAGCTGGGGGCCGGTCCCCCGAAGTCCTCCCCTCCGCTGGGCCGAAGGGGGGGAAATGGTGACATGAGCGCGCGTGGGCGTGCACCCCCGCCACCACGTGCGACCTGGGCCGCCACTGCGCACGCTGCCCAGCTGCATCTGCGCGTGTTATGGTCGCCATTTTGGAGAACAAAATGGTGGCCACAATTTGTTTGCGCATGCGCAGTACTCCTGCGCATGCGCAGTACTCCTGCGCATGCGCAAACGCGTTGTGGTCGCCATTTTGGAAATCAAAATGGCGGTTGCGATGTGTGGGGCTGCACGGCGGCCAAAATGCGCAGCGGTGGTGGCGCGCGGCGGTGGTGGCAGGGGTCTGCCTGGGCCGGTAAGTACTGGGACCTGGGCCGGAACCGGCCCACGGGCCGTAAGTTGCCAGCCCCTGCTCTAGGGCTATGGATATTGTTCTACAGAAGATTAGGCTGAGCTTTGTTGTCTTTGTGTGCCTTCAAGTTGTTTTTGACTTACGTGATCCTATCATGGGATTTTCCTGGCAAGTTTCTGCAGAGGGAATTTGCCATTCCTATCCTCAGAGGTTGAGAGCATGTGACTTTCCCAAGGTCACCCATTAGGTTTCCACAGCCGAGCTGGGATTTGAACCCTGGTCTCCAGAATCATATTCCAGCACTCAAACCACTACACTATGCTGGCTTGCTTAGGCTAAGCTAGTCTAACCCAAAGCTGGTTAGGCTGATCTGTTCTATTTCTGCTGGCAAGCAAAGACTTAAAAAAGGAAAAAAAAATCCTCAAATGAATTTTTGGCTAATAAGTGGCTACTGAAGAAGGGTCTTCAAATGGTGAGAGTTCACTTTTCCCCTTCTTGTTATGCTATTAGTCTAGAAATTGGGTAAATTACCTGCCTTGATGGGGTTTCACCCCCACCCCCCCACCCCCAAAGAGCAAATGCACAGACAGCTGGGAATATCCCAGACCCATTTCTGTCACTTGATGCTGGAGGTGAACTCTGTGTGTTGGTTTTGCTGATCCACTAGCCACAGCCTTTCCTGGAGGTATAATATAGGCACAGTAGTTCATGTACTGGCAACTCCTTGATTAGACTATTGCAACATGCTCTACATGGGACTGTCCTTGAAGACAACTTGGAAGCTACAGGTTAAATAAAGTGCAGCATATTATTCATATTACACTTTCAATCTGAATTCAAGGCGTTGGTGATGACATGCAGAGCCCTAAATTGTTGGGACTTGGTGTTTGAGAGAGAGCTTCTCCCTATATATGTCTGCCTGAGGAGGATTCAGGTCTTCTGCAGGGTCCTTTCTCTGTGTCCCATTAGTATGGGCACAGATGTAAAAGAAGGCATTCTCTACTGTGATGTTCCAGCTGTGACAAATCCTCCACTTCAATGCCTGCTTTAAATGGTCTTATCCCGTCAGGGTGCTGTCCTTGGCCGAGTGCTATTCAACATCTTTATCAATGACTTGGATGAAAGATAGGGGCCGTGCTTATCAAAATTGGAGATGACACCAAATTAGGAGGATTAGCTAATACCTCAGAGGACAGCATGAATATTCAAAATGACCTTAATAGATTAGAAAACTGGGCCAAAGCTAACAAAATGAATCTCAACATGGAGAAATGTAAGGTACTGCACTTAGGGCGGAAAAATTAAATGCATAGATATAAGGTGGGGGACACGAGATTAAGTGTGAAAGGGATCTGGGAGTCCTAGTGGACCACAAGTTGAACATGCAGTTTTAAACATAAAATATGAGACCCCAAGGGTCATCCAATCCAGCCCCGCATTAGCCATGAGCTTTATAGTTTCTTTTACATTATTTCATCCCAGTTTGAGTGTTGGACTGTAACCCTGGAGACCAGGGTTCAATACCCAGCTTGGCCATAAAACCCACTGGGTGACTTTGGGCAAGTGACATGCTCTCAGCCTCAGGGGAAAGCAACGGCAAACCTCCCCTGAACAAATCTTGCCAAGAAAACCCTATGATAGGGTCACCACAAATTGGAAACGACTTGAAGGCACACAACAACAGCAGCAACTAGACAAGGTGGCACATGGAGCATGTGGTGATAGAAAAGTGACAAAGAATTGCATAGTACCACATGGTCTGCACCCTGTGCTACTGAGGTTGTTGTCCTGCTTTCAGTTGGTAGGATATTGTTCCATTGACATTGTAAATAAGTTTCCGCTACCAGTCCATGGAAAAGCAAAGTGGGCACACAGAGCTTACTTATCTTTCACCTTGGGCAGCAAAACACCTTGGCTAAGCCTGGGAAATAGGCATGGACTTCAAACACTAAAGAGCCATAGAGCAAGAACAGAAACTCCCAGCTGATGTCTTCCCTATCCAGATGGAAAGCTTCTTCTGCTTTTATCTCCAACCAATGTTTAAAATTTTACCCTGTATAGCACTGAGATGTGCTTGGCAGCCTATGAAACTGTGATACTGGGGCATGTTCCTGAGCTGGCTGACTTAAAAACTGAGCTGTATCCATGGTGGGGAAATGTTCAAGATGAGTAAGAATCACACTGGGCCCTGTCTACACTGCTTTGGCCCAAGCTATCATGTCCTTGCCTCAGTTTCCTTAGTTCCACTTGCTGCTGGAATGGAGCTCTTGAGATTGTTTGCAAAATCAAAATTGGCCTCAGACTGAAAAAGATTCCTTATTCCTACTGTTGAGCTTCCTAGGCACCTTTATTAAAGATAATCTATAATACCAGTGTGGCATAGTGGTTTGAGTGTTGGACTACAACTCTGGAGATCAAGGTTTGATTTCCCAGCTCAACCCATGAAACCCACTGGGTGACCTTGGGCAAGTCACATGCTCTCAGCCTCAGGTGAAGACAATGGCAAACCTCCTCTGACTTCCTACTTTTTCAGTGGCATGCCAGTTTCTCTCTCCTTAGCCCACTTACCCCCTTTATCCTCAGCTTACCCCACATTGCTGCAATCTGTATTCAAAATAATAATAATAATAATAAGTTTTATTTATAACCCGCCCCCTCTGCTCAGCAATTGGGGCGGCGTACATCAAATTAAAATAGTACAGTTAAGATCCAAGTTCTTACCCTTTACCCACTACCCTCCCCCCCTTAAAACAATATTAAACATGGTAGAGTTAAAATGCAAAAGTAGTTTGCCTTTAGTTAACACAGCCAGGGGAGGAGGAGATAAGGGGTGGAATCTTATCCTTCCCAGTAGAGTCCAAGGAAAGCCAACAACAATCTTCTCCTAGGTTGTATGTTCTCCCTTGTAATAACATCGCCATCTTGACCACACTCTGATGTTGCTCACTTTTCACCTGTAAAATGTTGGAGGGCTTGCTTTCTGACTGCAACTCTCATCATCCCTCTCTGTTGGCAATACTGGCCAGGGCTGCTGGAGCTCACTGAAGTCTGAAAAAATCCAGAGCAGTATTTTTAAAGCTATTTTATGTGAGGGTCTGGCTGAGATTCCTCGCTCTCAATGTGCCAGGGAACAGCACCATATTTGTGCCTGATGACTACAACTACAGCTCTTTATAAGAAACTAGAACTCTACTGGATTAGTCCAAAGGTCTATCTCAGGGGTAGGCAACCTAAGGCCCGGGGGCCGAATGCGGCCCCCCCGAGGCCTTTAGACCGGCCCAAGGCCGGTCCTGCCACCGCCGCCCACCATGATGATATTGATTATTGTTGTTATTACTTGTTCTTGGGGTTTTCTTGGCAAAATCTCCACAGGGGTTTTGCCATGGCTTTTCTGAGGCTGAGAGAGTGTGCATGCATACATTTTTTTATTTTTTTAAAAAAAAATTAAAAAAAAATTATTTATTTATTTATTTATGGTGCTTCGTCCCCCCAATTGTCTGAGGGACAGCAACCTGGCCCTCGGCTCAAAAAGGTTGCCTACCCCTTGACTATCTAGTCTAGCATCTTGGTGGCCATAGTGGCCAACCAGAAGCCCTGTGATGTCTATAAACCGAACACAAATACTCTTCTCTTGTTCTTGTTTCCCCAGCACTTTGCAATTCAGAGACATCCAGTTTCTAATCCTAGAGGAACACAAAACACATAACCTGACTATGGATCTTATCACACGGAGGCAAATTGCTTAAATCCCATGCAGAAACGGCATTTAAAAATCCGAAAAAGATGCACAAAAGTGGATTGTTTTTCAGATGTGTTTGTGTAAAGGAGAAATAATGTGACATTAATCTGAACCGAAAGTCACCGAAACCTGCTCCTTTTTATTTTCAGAAGTTCCCGAAAGTAAAAAGGAGCAGGTTTTGACAACTTTCCGTTCAGACTAATGTTGTGTTATTTCTCCTTGATGTCAACATTGTGTGAAAAACAACCCGCTTTTGCAGGTTGTTTTCACTTTAAATCCAGTTTCTGCATGGGATCCATTGTCCCGTGTGATAAACTCCTAGTAGGGATTGACACTTCTTCCCACAGAAGATCTGAAATTAAGGTGCCAGTAGGGGCAAAGTTGGTTTCACCAGCAACTCTGTACTATCTTATTGTTGTTGTGTGCTTCTAAGTCATTTTTGACTTATGGTGACCCTTAGGAGAGCCAACATAGTGTAGTAGTTTGAGCACTGGACTGTGACTCTGAAGACCATGGTTCAAATCCCAACTCAGCCATGAATGCCCACTGGGTGACCTTGAGCAACTCACACTCTCTCAGCCTCAGAGGAGGCAATGGACTACGACTCTGCCAAGAAAACCTGCCAAGAATACCCCATGGTAGAGTCGCCTTAGGGTTGCCGTAAGTCAGAAACGACTTGAAGGCACACAACAACAACAACAACAAAGGTGAACCCTAAGGCGGAGAGAATGTGACTTGCCCAAGATCACCAAGTGGGTTTCTGTGCTCTCTACAGCAGGATTTTTCCATTCAAGATACACCATACTGAAAATATGCAGAACTAAGGTTTGCTTACCATGTATTGCCTTTGTGCTCACAGAGGACGTTATCACACGGGGCCCAATCCAAACAAAATCCAAACAAAATCCCGACCGAAACCGGATTATTTGCCCGTGTTTTTACATGACATCGCACAGAACCCCGACAGAAAGTGGACAGAAAGTGGAAAGAACCAAGATCTTTTGAAATTCGGTTTCTTGAGGAATTGCAATTGCGCGATAAAGATCATTTTGCATTTACCGTAAGTATGATAACCAAATACATATTGGGGAGCATTTCCCCGTCATTACCCATGGTTCCTGCGAGAATTACTCTATCTGCGCATGTGCAGGAGGCTCATTTCTGCTACATTTACGGGTTTTTTTCTCTTGTGTGTGGACGTTCAATACACTTACTTTAAATGTGCAATGAAGGTAATGACGTTTGCGGAAACAAGGTTTATTTCCCGTTTATTTTCGGGATGCCTCGTTTCCACTTTATTTTCAGTTTCTGGGCCACGTGTGATAACGTCCATAACCAAGTCAGACAGATGATCATGCTTTACAATTTAACAGAAACAACATAGAAAGAAAAAGAAATCAGGAGAAGAAGGAAGGAAATAAATAAACATATTCAGGAACCAGTTCTTACATAATGGTTACATAATGACCAGGTTAACTGGTTGCTGCTACTGCCTACACCTCTGTATACCTTGGAGCAGGAAAAATGTGTCTGTTTAAGACAGTAATGACCTTGCCTCCACCATTTACACATTAGTAAACCCATTCCTTACTCTTGGATGTAAAGACGTCTTCCTTTCCACCTCTTATTTCATCTGACAACCCTAGGAGACATAACCCTTTAATGGTTAGGGTGGTATAGTGGTTTGAGCATTGGACTATGATGCTGGAGACCAGGGTTCGAATTCCTTCTCCACCATGAAACCCATTGGGTGACCTTCTGGGGGGGGGGTTGCATGCTCTCAGCCACAGTGGAAGACTGGCAAACCTATTATCCCCAATTATACTATATTATTAATATAACAGTAAGTAGTAGTAGTAGTTGTTACTATTATTAAGGTAATATAATTTTTATTGTTGTTTTGTTGTTGTTGTTGTATTATAATAATAATATAATAGAGAGCCAGTGTGGCATTGTGGTTTGAGCATTGGACTATGATGCTGGAGACCAAGGTTTGAATCCCGCTCAGCCATGAAACCCACTGGATGACCTTGGGCAAGGCACATGCTCTCAGCCTCAGGGGAAGAAGGCAACGGCAAACCTCCGCTGAACAAATCCAAGAAATCCCCATGGCAGGTTTGCCTTAGGGTCGCCATAAGTCGGAAAGGACTTGAAAGCACACAACCCACAAAGAGTGAATTAAAGGACCTGGATCCCTGTCCCTCATTTTAACTGGCAACTTTACTCTCTCATGTTCATTTAGGGTCAAATCATCAGATCTAATTCCACTCAGATCGTTGGAATAACTTTCTAAAACAGGTGGGGACAGACCTGGATTGAAAGTGAATAAAGAAGGGATGGTACTTATCCAGTGCATGCCTCATGTCTGCTGTTTGCAATGGTAGGAAAGCTCCTTTTTTCATCAATGCAAACTTGCTTTCCAAAGCAAAGAGCACACAATGTGTATGATTTTTGGGTCTGGAGCCAGTTGATATTTATTATGGGAGTCATGTTGTTAGACATGTTCTTTTCTGTGGCTGGTTTTATGTGTTGCATTGGTGTTTTTTTACCCTCATACTGGTGGTGTCAGGTCCTGTTCTGCAAAAGCATGCTTTATAATAGTTTCCATTCTGTGCTTTTTAATTTACTGCACACCTCTCAGAGACTCAGGGCCAAAACACACTGCAGAAATAATCCAGAGTAAGACTGCTTCAACGGCCCAGGCTCAATGCTAGGGAATTCTGGGAACTGTAGTTTTGTGAGACATTGAGCCTTCTCTGTCAGAGATCTCTGGTGCCACAATAAACTACAATTCCCAAGATTCCCTAGCATTGAGCCAGGGCCGTTAAAGTGGTCTCAAACTGGATTATTTCTGCAGTGTGTTTTGGACCCATAAGTCAGAAATGAATTGAAGGCACATGACAACAAACCATCTAATTTTATTTTAACAGCCTTAATGCTCTGTGGTGCTAGATTTGAAGGTTTTTGTGGTCTGCATGTAGTTATATTTTTATTGTTTTAATACTTTAGGGTTCTAAACTCTTTTAATATGTACTGCTTTTAAAGACTCTTCTCTTTTAAATTGCATTTTATTCTTTTAATGAGTTATGTGTTTTCATACTGTACTGGTTTAATTCTATTTTAATGGCCATTTTTGTATGTTTTTAACTGTATTGCTTTTTTTAAAAAATGGTATGCTGCTTTGTATCCCAGTTATGGGGGGGGGGGAGGGGAAAGCACTGATATAACTAAATATAATGAATAGATAAATAAATATCTCACAAAACTACAGATCCCAGGATTCCACAGCATGGAGCCAGGGCAGTTAAAGCAGTATCAAAGTGGATTATTTCTGCAGTGTAGGTCCAAAACACACTGCAGAAATAATCCAGTCTGAGACTGCTTTAACTACCCTGGCTCTGTGCTAAGGAATCCTGGGAATTGTAGCTTATTGTGGCACTAAAGCTCTCTGACAGAGAAAGCTAGGTGTCTCACAAAACCACAGTTCCCAGAATTCCCTAGCATTCTGCCAGGGCAGTTAAAGTGGTCTCAAACTGGATTATTTCTGCCCTAGCCCAGTGCTAGGGAATTCTGGGAGCTGTAGTTTTGTGAGACATTGAGCCTTCTCTGTCAGAAGTTCTAGTGCCACAATTTCTGCAGTTTTGGACTTGCATTGCTTTTTTAAAATTTGTAAACCATTTTGCATCCCAATTTTTTTTTTTGGGGGGGGGGGAAAGGGGAGGAACTAAAGTGCCATATAACTAAATATAATAAAATAGAATATGAAATAAAATAAAATATAAATAGATATTAATTTATATATAAATAGATATTATTTTGTATATAAATATAAAATAAAATAATAAAATATAAAATAAAATAAAATATAACAAAACTGCAGATCCCAGAGTTCCACAGCTCTATTATTTTTGAGTTCCTTCTGCCAGGATTATCTCCTCTTCCCTCAATTCTCTCCAAATGTTTGCTTTCTAAAGAAAGAAGGACTTTGCTTCCAAATCTTGTGTATGTTTAATTAACAAAAAGACAAGAGGAAGCAAAGAAAGGAAAAAACAGTCACAAAATAAATACAAACTTCCTTGGAATAAACTCCCTCCAGTCCTTGCAAAAGACCACCCACTCTCTCCATGTGAATAAATTAACCACAAGCCCCTCCCCTCGCCCCGCCCCTTTCCCCTAGACTTTTTTCAAACATTTTCATCTTTCTTTGAAGGAACAGGGCGGGGCTTCTCCCCAGGCTGTATTCTTGTCGCTCGTTCATTGGTTAGGCTCCCTGCCACTCTCCGAACGCTGCCACTCTCCGAACGTGGAAAGTTCAGGGAGAGCAGCGATTGGTCAGGAGCGACAAAGCGAACCTTTGCGAAGAGGGACCCAACTCCTCCCCTCCCTGGCTGACGTCACCGGGATTCCCCGCCCACATTCCACAGCTGGAGAGCCTTTGGAACCGACTTGTCAGAATGGAGAGCGAGGCCGAGAACGGGGGTGGGAGGGGGGAAAAAGGGAAGTCAGTGTGTGGGCTCTGATTGGTCGGGAGACTTCAGCGGCGTCTGTGATTGGTCGGAGAGGGGGGCGGAGCCACGCTTTGCGGGAGGGGGTTGGAGGGACGGCTGTGGCTGGTGTCAGTCTGAGGTTGGAGGTCTTGTGAGGAGGAGCTTCTTGGGAGTTTTGGCTGCCTGTTGCATTCTCAGGCGGGGCTTGCCTAGTCTGGGAGGGGTTGGCTGTTTGGAAGTAGGCAGGGCTATAGGGCGCAGCTGTGGGTGGAAGGTGGGCCACGAAAGTCTCTCTCTCCCTCTCCTTCTCCCTCTCTTCCCCCTCGTTGCCCTCTTTATTGGGTCGGAGCAGCCATGGAGGTCCTGGAAAGTGGGGAGCAGAGCCTGTTGCATTGGGACCGGAAGTTGAGCGAGCTGTCAGAACCGGTGGACTCCGAGGCCCTGCTCTACAACACGGTGAGGGATGGGGGTACACACAGGTAGACAGACCACAGGGGATGGGATGGGGGCCAGGGAAGGCAGGCAGGAAGGAAGGGTAGGGAGCTCCCTCAGCCCCCATCAGGGTCGCGTTTTTGACTGGGTCCCAGCCCCCATGACTGTTGGGTGGTTAATTGGGTCCAAGTCCCTATCACTTTTGGTTTGTTGACCAGATCCCAGCCCCTATCATTTTTGGGCCACTCTTTGGGTCCCAGCCCCCATGACTGTTGGTGTTCATGACTGGGTCCCAGCCCCCATGACTGTTGAGATATTGACTGGCTCCCAGTCCCTATCACTTTTGGGCTGTAGACTGGGTTCCATCCCCTATGACTTTGGGTGTTCATGACTTGAACTCAGCCCCCATGACATTTTGGGGGTTGACTGGGTCGTGTTTTTGACTGGGCCCCAGCCCCCATCACTGTTGGGGTGTTGACTGGGTCCAAGTCCCTATCACTTTTGGGCTGTTGACTGGGTTCCATCCCCTATGACTTTGGGTGTGCATGACTTGAACTCAGCCCCCATGACATTTTGGGGGTTGACTGGGTCGTGTTTTTGACTGGGTCCCAGCCCCCATGACTGTTGGGTGGTTAATTGGGTCCAAGTCCCTATCGCTTTTGGTTTGTTGACCAGATCCCAGCCCCTATCATTTTTGGGCCACTCTTTGGGTCCCAGCCCCCATGACTGTTGAGGTATTGACTGGCTCCCAGTCCCTATCACTTTTGGACTAATCATTGGGTACCAGCCCCCATGACTGTTGAGGTGTTGACTGGGTCCAAGTCCCCATCATTTTTGGGCTGTTGACTGGGTTCCATCCCCTATAACTTTGGGTGTGCATGACTTGAACTCAGCCCCCATGACCTTTTGGGTCGCGTTTTTGACTGGGTCCCAGCCCCCATGACTGTTGGGTGGTTAATTGGGTCCAAGTCCCTATCGCTTTTGGGTTGTTGACCAGGTCCCAGCCCCTATCATTTTTGGGCCACTCTTTGGGTCCCAGCCCCTATGAGTGTTGTGTTCATGACTGGGTCCAAGTCCTCATGACTGTTGGGTTGTTGACTGGGTCCCAGACCCTATCACTTGGGGATTGTTGACCGTGTTCCAGCCACCATGACTTTTGGGCTGTTGATTGGGTCCCGACCTCTAGGACTTTTGGTGTTCCCGAATGGGTCCTGGCCCCATGGCTTTTGCCTTGTTGACTGTGTCCCAGCCCCCATCACTTTTGGTGTTCTTGACTGGGGCCTAGCCACCATGGCTTCTGGTTGCTGAATGGGTCCCAGTCTGGGCTGTTGACTGAGTCCCAGCCCCTATGACATTTGGGTTGTTCACTGGGTCCCAGCCCCTATGACTCTTGGTGGTGTTCACTGGGTCACAGCCCCCATGACTTTTGGGGATGTTGACTGCATCCCAGCCCCTATCATTTTGGGGTTGTTAACTGTGCCCTAGCCCCCATGACTTTTGGTGTTGTCGACTGGGTCCCAGTCCCCATGTTATTGGTGTTGATGACTGTGTCTCAGCCCTTATGACTTTTGGCTTGTTGACTGGTCCCAGCCCCTATCACTTTGGGCTCTCAACTGGGTCCCAGCCCCTATCAATTTGGGCTTGTTGTCTGGGTCCCAGCCCTTATGACTGTGGTGTTGTTGAGTGGGTCCCAGCCCCTATCACTTTTGGTGTCGCCAGCTGGGTCCCAGCCCCAGTGACTTTTGTGCTATTGACTGGGTCCCAGACTCCATGACTTTTGGTGCTGTTGACTGGTCTAATTTGGAAGGTTTGTATCCCATCTTTTGATAGAGAGATGATCTTCAAAGGGGGTTAATACATACTGCAATCCTGCACTTCTCTGTTTTTGAGCTTTTTTTGGGGGGGGAGGGTAGTAAAAAAGCAAAATGTTTTAAGTTTTCTTTTCCCTCCCCCCAGTAAAGCGAGGGGAACTTTACTCTGTCTGTGGGTGGAAGAACAGCAAGTTTTGGTCAGTCCACATCTGGCTTCAGAAAGTTACCCTCTTATTAGCGGCCCTTGGGTATTCATTAAGTAGGTGGGGTTTCTTTTGGGATGATAAGCTGATCTGGCTTTGGCATTTCTTCACATTCTTTTTTTAAAAAATTGCTTTTGAGACTTTAAATCTTGCTCAGTGTTTTTTTTTTTTTTTTGTCTTTTCCTTTTCCTTTTAAAAGCCATTTAGTTCTGTCTGGTTAGCATTAGGCGTTTTACTGACATATGGGTAGGGAGAAGTTCTCCAAACTCGAAAAATGGAGGAGATGCTGAAGTTTGGAATTCCAGTAGGAAGGAGTAAAGCTGTTGATGCAATGGGGGAAATTAGGGCCTTTGCAGACTGCCAGAAATAGTGCAAATTGAGTCCACTTTAACTGCTCTGGCTCAGTGCCAGGGAATAATGGGAACTGAAGTTTATTGTGGCACCAGAGCTCTCTGACAGAATGCTCAGTTTCTCAGAAAAAAAAAATGCAATTCCCATGATTCCCTAGCACTGAGTCAGGGCAGTTAAAGTGGACTCAATTTGCACTATTTCTAGTAGTCTGCAAAGGCCCTTAGTCGAACATTTCTCAGTCTCTCCCAAGGCCTTTGTGTATATCTAATACTTCTCTTGCATCAGGACAGCCTGAGATAATTCCTGTTTCTTGAAAAGAAGCTATTTATATAACCTTTGATTGGAGTTTTCCTTCCTGTTTCTTCAAATAAAGAAGTTCCTGATAAGTTGCAGCAAGAAAAGTGCAGGCTCTGGGAAACATAATAATATGGTTTGACCTGTACTATCCCATTTGCCACCAGTTTACTGTCAGTAGGAGAGCCAATTTGGAAGACTCCTCGAAATAATATTTCTGATGATTCTGAAAGGATACTTGGGAAAGACGTGGTGAAAAAACAAACATCAGCAGTTGCCAGTTTATAACAGATGTTTGGTTGCCCTTGTTTTCCTTTGCTGGAAAATGCTTGCCATCAGCTTTAGCGGAACAAGGGGGGTTGCAGATTGCCAGAAATAGTGCAAATTGAGTCCACTTTTAGGGTTAGGGTTAGTGCTAGGGAATCATGGGAATTGTTTTTTTTCTGAAACATTGAGCCTTCTCTGTCAGAGAGCTCTGGTGCCACAATAAAATACAGTTCCCATGATTCCCTAACTCTAACCCTAACTCTAAAAGTGGACTCAATTTGCACTATTTCTGGCAGTCTGCAACCCCCCAAAGTCTCCATGCAGAACTTTCTTTCAATGTGTCAGCAAAAAAGGGTTAAGCAAGGAAAGAGTTATTTTATAATATGAAGGGAAGAATAATTCAGAGCATGTGAAGAATGCTCTGCCCTCCTACAAGAAATCATGACTTGTTTGTCTTGGAACAAAAAGCATTGGTGAAAGTCCGCTTTAAATGTGCTGTATAGTTTTTTCTCAGAGAGCCAACTTCTTAAAACTTTTAGGAAAGAAAACCTACCCCAACCATTCACTGTAAGGATAACACATTTTAAAAATTACTTTTTCCAGGGTAGGCTAGCGTAGAGGCTATATCAGGGGTAGGCAACCTAAGGGCCGGGGGCCGGATGCGGCCCCCCAAGGCCTTTGGACCGGCCCCAGGTCAGTCCTGCCGCCGCCACTGCAGCATGCCATGATGATATTGATTATTGTTGTTATTACTTGTTCTTGGGGTTTTCTTGGCAAAATCTCCACAGGGGTCTTGCCATGGCTTTTCTGGGGCTGAGAGGGTGTGCATGCATATTTTTTAAATTTTTTATTTTTTTAAAAAATTATTTATTTATTTATGGTGCTTCGGCCCCCCAATTGTTTGAGGGTCAGCAACCCGGCCCCCAGCTCAAAAAGGTTGCCTACCCCTGGTCTATATGTTGATAAAAGGAAAAGCCCTCCTTCCCCTGGTGCCTTTTAGATAGATTGGAGTGTAGCTCCCACCATTCCCAACAATGCTTACTAGGAATGGTAAGAGGTGTAGTTAACACTTTGGAAAGGAAACATCTGGTATATACTAATAGAAATCCAGACAACTCAAATCCTGTCTATATAAATTAGCAAGCCCTGAGGAAAGAGCAACTGGGCCTAAATACCCTAAAGACCCCAGATCCTGTCTGATCTTCGAACCTATGCAGGGTCACTCCTTGTTAGTACTTGGATGGGGCACCACCAGTGAATACTAGGCTCTGTTTCAGAGGAAGGAATTGGCAAAAACACCTATGAAAACTCTGTGAAATTCATGGGGTTGCCATCATGGGCAATTTGAAGACACATACACACAAGGAAAGAGCAACAAGTGACTTGGGGCAACAAATTCCTGCCTAATTTGAAGTAACATTTCAATGGGATAATTTTCCTAGCCCTGTGGCACAAAACACTATTTCTTAGCATTCTGGAGTGGATATGGGGGAAGTCAGAAATATTAGCGGAACATAATCCTTAATTGGCTTAGTTATTTGCCCTTTAGTTCTGTATGTTGAAGCATGTTGTTAGACCAAGCATGTTGTTAGCATGTTTAAGCATGTTGTTAGCAGATGATAGTCTTAACTCTTGGGAACAAACAGTGTGCCATTTTTAAAACGTGCTGAGAATACCTTCTTTGCGACTTCTCCTTTTGTAAGCAAGTCATCACTAGAATAGCATCCATACCAGTACCAGAGTTTGTGCACATTATTTACGGTATTTCATTTATGAATAGTGTCCACATTGGTACCAGAGTTTGTGTACATCATTTATTTAATTTCAACCAATATGGGACCCACAGCAGCTCACACTACAAGATTAAATTCATGATGACCACATGAATTTCATGGAGTTTTCTTAGATAAGCAATACACAGAGGTGATTTTGCCAGTTTCTTCACTGAATCCGCAGCACTTGGTATTCTTTGGTGGTCTCCCATCAGAGTACTACCTAGAGCGGACCCTCCTTAGCTTCCAAGATCAGATAGGATCTGTTGCCTTTAGTGTATTTAGGCATTAAATCTATGCATATAAATCTTAATCTATGCACATAATTTAATTTCTTCTTTGTTTATCACTAGAACCTCCTTTCAGTGCATCTCTGGCATGTATAATTGTAACTTATTAGTGTGATCAGGAATTGAACTTAGCTAGGCTGTATAGCTAAGAATTAGCAGCGATTCAGATTGAATCTTGTGGAGCGAGGTAAATGGGTTATAGTTTGTCCTATGATGGGAAGAAGTGTGTGTGTGAGGAGATCCACCAAAAATGCTAATATTATTTGTCTAAAAATCTCAAGGAGTTTCCAGCTTTTTCAAATATAATGGAGTAGTTACCACTCAGTCCTATGGAGAAGTGGAAGGGCTATCATTTAGGATAACATTGCAATGAGTGCAAAGGTTGCTCATTTTTTCTGATCCTGGATGTCTCCTGGAGGAAATGTAGAGGAAAAGAACGATGCCCCTGGACGGGATCTAAAATGCTGGATCTCTCTCTGAACCCAGTTCCCAGAATCTTTTAACTGGCAAGTTCACCATCTACACTGATTGCAGTTTTTTTTAAATTATAATTTAAAATAAACTTTCCAACTTTTGAGATTTTGCTAGTTAAATGCTACATGGACATATTGCTAGGAGAAAAAACTCAGAGTTCAGTAATAGACAACTTGCACGCAGAAGGTCCCAGGCTCAACCTGTGGTATCTCCATTTAGAAGGATCAGGTGGCAGATGTTGGCAGGAATATTTGCCGGACAGCTTGTGCCAGTCAGAGCAGATGATACTGTGATAGACTGACAAATACTCTAACCAGAGATAAGGTAGCATTGTGTGTCCTTTGTCCAGAAATCAAGACTAGATGCTGCAAACTTGCCATGTTTTGTTGTACAGAATTCTGCAGCATGTACAAAGGAAAGGACATGCTTAAAAGGGAAGATGCAGAGAAATAATTATTTTATTTAAAGATGAATACCTTAGTTTACAAATAGGTAAGATGCAGTCCTTCAGGTGTTAGACTGAAACTCTCACCAGTCCTCATCAGTAAAGGTTGATGGAAGTTACAAGCCAACAACACTTGGAAGCCACATGTTTCCCAGCTCTAATGGTAAGCCCCTGGCCTGGCTGTACCAAGTCAAACTGCAGATGGAATCCGCCCCCCCTTTACATAAATAAGTAGAAAATCCCTGTATATTGATGCCAGCAAAGAGATCCTTCATCTAACTTTTACACCTAACATGTTAATGTTCTCCATAGAAATGTTATTTTCACCATAGAAAGCCTATTTGCATGTATTCCTCACAGAGGAGGGACGGGATATAAATAAATATGATAGCCGTGTTTAAATATTGGAAGGGATGTCATATTGAGGAGGGAACAAGCTTGTTTTCTGCTGCTCCAGAGACTAGGACCCGAAACAATGGATGCAAGCTGAAGGAAAAGAGATTCCACCTCAACATTAGGAGGAACTTCCTGACAGTAAGGGCGGTTCGACAGTGGAACACACTCCCCCGGAGAGTAGTGGAGTCTCCTTCCTTGGAGGTCTTTAAGCAGAGGCTGGATGGCCATCTGTCGGGGATGCTTTGATTGGGAGTTCCTGCATGTCAGGAGGTTGGACTGGATGGCCCTTGTGGTCTCTTCCAACTCTATGATTCTATGATTATTATTATTATTAATCACTTCAGAGTTAAACTTAGTATTCTCCCAGTCTTTCCATAATTATATGCATCCAGTTATCTGGAAACTTATATTATTCTTAGTTCAATAAAATTTCAAAACTGACTTTTTAAAAACAGAATTTCCAACGTGTTAAAGATGTTTCAGTTTTAGTGGCAGTCCAGATGTTGTGCTTTATATAATTGTAAAAATGTGAGAAGATGCTACTGTCTGCCTTTCATCACTTGACACTTCTTGTATTACCTTATCCAGTGTATTTCTCCTGGAGGGGGATATGGTGAGGTTTGTGAGCTAGCAACAGAATTAGCACAGGGAATTTTTTTTATGAAGCATTGTGTTACAAGGAAAATGGTTGAGATTGATTTCCAACACAGTGTTAATCCGCTGGAATTCCTTCCCCCTTGCATGAGACTTTCAAATACTGGAATGCAAACTCCTGCTGAATACTTTACCAGGCTTGACCCATACAGCCAGCCATTAGTGGGAGAAACTTTCAGTTGCTTGCATGTAATCTTCATTTTTTTTTTTTTTGTAACCGAGGGCCTTTGCAGACTGCCAGAAATAGTGCAAATTGAGTCCACTTTAACTGCCCTGGCTCAGTGCTAGAGAATCATGGGAATTATATTTTTTTCTGAGACATTGAGCCTTCTCTGTCAGAGAGCTCTGGTGCCACAATAACCTACAGTTCCCATGATTCCCTAGCACTGAGCCAGGGCAGTTAAAAGAAGTCAAGAGTGATCTTTTCTGGCAGGCCTTCTCTGAATAACATCCCGGCCCAAAAGAAATAGTATAAGGAGAAGACAATGACTCCGGCTCTTAGTTGCCTCTGCCAAGCTGCTATTTGTATTGTTTGTTTTATCTTGTATTTTAATTTTGTAATAGTTTAATATATTTCTAAGGGGCGGGTGGGTTGGGAATGGGTTGTTGGACGTGTTTTAACTTGTGATGTATTTTAATTTGTTATATGCCGCCCCAATTGCGCTGTAAAGGGTCAAGATAAAAACTATTATTATTATTATTATTGGGGTAGATAGAATCTTGCCTGCTATGAAATAGGTGTTCCAACTGTTTTGTAAAAGATACTGGTCCTGAACCAGCAAAAATGGGTCACGAAGACAGTATTGTTGCAGCTAGTAGGACTCAGGTCACTACCAACCAGAACTTGGGAAAGCGGCCCTGTTAACTCAGAATTCTGGGAGTTGTAGGCCCCAAAAGTAACTTCCAAGTTATGTTAGTAATTGTTGCTGTATTTATTGAAGAATAAAATTTGAAACTATGTCATCTTGAGTTATCAAATCCGTATGATTAGTACACAAATTCATCCTACTACTCAGTAGGATGATAGCGGGTTTGCTGTACTAAATGAGAACCCAAATTTCATCATACTTGGGACAACCTGGAATGGGTCTGGATGTTGTATGGGAGTAGGTATCTTGGAAACAATGGCCATGTGCCATATAGGTGCATTTATGGACTGATTTTTGTAGACAGGAACAATGCAACTATTTGTAGCATTTTTTGGACTTGCATTTGTGTTTGTGTTCTGAAACATCACCCTTGACTGTTGACCAATGCAGTTCTTTTAAACCAGGGGTAGGCAACCTAAGGCCCGGGGGTCGGATGTGGCCCCCTGAGGCCTTTGGACCAGCCCCAGGCCGGTTCTGCCACCGTCCCCTGCCTCCGCTGCCGCCCACCATGATGCTATTGATTATTGTTGTTTTACTTGTTCTTGGGGTTTTCTTGGCAAAATCTCCACAGGGGCTTTGCCAAGGCTTTTCTGGGGCTGAGAGAGTGTGCATGTATATATATATTTAATTTTTTAATTTTTTAAAAAAAATATTTATTTATTTATTTTTGGTGCTTCGGCCCCCCAATTGTCTGAGGGACAGCAACCCGGCCCCTAGCTCAAAAAGGTTGCCTACCCCTGTTTTAAACAAAGGAGATCTCAAAGCCACTTTCTGATATGACATTATGTGGAATTCCCTTGAACTCATTAGATTTAGCTAGATGCTAGCCTGCCATTTAAAAGTGGGGGGAAAATTGGGGGAACATATACAGTGGAATGTTTCATACTTGTAAAGTACAGATACACTTGCTGGAAAGTAGAAACAAAGACTTCACCTTGTTCATCAGAGAGTCCAAATTTAGCTTCTGAGCCCTGAATTTCTTTTCCTTCCTTGGAATGGCAGCTGAAGTCTGCAGGATAAAGAACTCTTTATGTTGAGTTGGAGTCTCTGCTACCACAGAGAGGCCCTGAAGGAGATGAATCCAGGTGCAGAAAGTTAGAACGCGACTTAGGAAGGGGAGGGAGTTTTAAGGAAAAGCACATAACATTTAATAATGCAACTTTTCATTTCTCAGGCACTTGAGCAGTTTTGCTTCAGTATGCCAGTGTATGTAAGAGGCATTTAGATATATGAGACACATTGTATTTTAGCTGCGGAATCCTAAATGAAATTGAAAAACAAAACACAAAAGTGTGAAGTCGTAGGCTTTCATGTCTGGCATTCATAGTTTTTTGTGGGTTTTTCGGACTGTGTGGCCATGTTCTAGAAGAGTTTCTTTCTGACGTTTCACCAGCATCTGTGGCTGGCATCTTCAGAGAATACTGGAATGGCAGAGAGTGGGTCTATATATACTATGAGACCCCGGCAATAGCAATAGCACTTAATATTTCTATACCACTTCACAGTGAGCTAGGCACTGTCTAAGCAGTTTACAATGTGTAAGCCAGGGGTCGGCAACCTACGGCCCATGGGCCGGTTACGGCCTGGGGCCCCACGCTTGCTGGCCCCTGCCGCCGCCGCCTGCTACTGCTGCTGCTAGTTTTGGCCGCGGCTGTGCATGTTGCGACCGCCATTTTGTTCTCCAAAATGGCGGCTGTGATATGTGTGGCGGCGGTGGCGGCGTGCACAGCGGCGGCAGCACGCGTGGGGGGTTGTGCGCGGTGGTGGGGGTTGTGCGCGCGCGAGTGTGAGCGCGCACACCGCCATTGCCCCCCCTGGCCCGCCGGAAGGGATGACTTAGGGGGGACTGGCCCCCGGCTCAAAAAGGTTGCCTACCCCTGGTGTAAGCCAATTGCCCTCAACAAGCTGGATACTCATTTTACCAACCTGCGAAAGGATTGAAGGCTGAGTCAACCTGGAGTCCTGCAAGATTGAACTCACAATGTTGTGGCTGCAAAATGGATATTTAACCACTGCGCCACCAGGGCTCCTACAACAAGTAGTTTACAACAAGAAGGCATACAACAACAATAGCAAAGTAGTTTAATTGTATTTTAACAATAGCTTTTTTATGTTTGACCTATACAATGATGTGTATAGGTTTTAAGTTTCTGTAACCTATTTTGAGTTGCATTTCTGGGAGAAAGGTGAAAAATCAGTAACAACAATAATACTGTGTATATCTATTAGGAGGAAGTTCCCTGAGCCTGCCTTTTAGGTATGTGGGTGTATGCAGGGTGGGTGCACAATCAAGGGCTGCACATGTGCTGCCTGTGAAGTCAATGGAAACCCAGCCACTTTTGCCTATACACACCCAGGGTGTTTCGGGTACGCAAACACTGTTACTTACCTTCTAAAGCTGGGTGAACAGGAGAAGCAAACGTGAAGGTAATGGATTTTCTGCCAAAAAAGTCTCACACCCCTGATGTGGGGGTAAAATTTTAATGCTGCTATCTTGCCTTAAAAAAAAAAATATCATTGATAATTTTCTCTTTGATGGTTTCTGCCCACAGTTCATGTGCTAGGGCTTTTTTTGGTGGGGGTATTTTTCAGGGGGAAGCTCTCATTGTGTGTGTGTTGTGTGCCTTCAAGTCATTTCTTCTGACTTATGGCAACATTAAGGCAAAGCTATCATTTTTTTTTTTTGCAAGATTTGTTCAGAGGAGGTTTGCCATTGCCTTTCCCTGAAGCTGATTTGTCCAAGCTCACCCATTGGGTTTCATGGCCAAGCTAGGAATTGAACCCTGGTCTCCCAGAGTCATGGTCCAATACTCAGACCACTGTACGATGCTGGCCCTCTTTAGACATCCCAATATCATCTTAGTCTCCCCTGATAAAATAACTGGTGCAACACACTTGGCTTTTAAGTCAGTGTTCAGAATACAAATGATGTGTGTCCTACAGATATTGTGAAGGCATATGTTGGAAGACATATAATTTTGATGCCACAGGTATTGGCGCTTTATGACAAAGTAGAGATGCACTTCTGTGTAAATATTTCAGATAACTGTACTTAACTGCTGGGGAAAACTGGTAGAGCTTATTATGATATTGCCCTGACCTTCTACTTTCACCTGCACATCACCTTGCAAGCATGAGGACTAGCACCATAATTTATAGATTACAAATCCCTTGCAGTAGTATAACTGTCAGAGTGAAACATATTAATGTTTAAGTAATGGGTAGTCCTTTTATTACTTTCCCTTTGCTACTTTTCATTGTTTTTGTGACCTGACCTAATTTCAAAGTCATCCTGTTTAAAGCACTTCTTGTAAATTTGGTAAATCTTCATGGTTGACATCTGAGTAAACATCCTCCATGGAAGCACAGATGCCTTTATTAAATGTCTCACTTTAACACTGAACAAGCACTTTAGGGCTTCATTGAGAAAAAAATTGCTTTACTTAAGATTCTTATGTCCCTTTCCCTTTACAATTAACTGTATTTTTTAGGGTTCATTGAGGAAAAGGAAAACTGTTTAAACCCGTTTTAAGGTTCTCAATGTGGATACGCCCTTTAGAATGGCAAAACTGGCCAGTAACTCAAGTCCCTTCCTTTCAAATAATAGCAGTTCTGCTTATGTAAGTAAAATAAAGGATCAACACACATTTAAATCCTTTTACAGTGTTGATCCTGTGCTGGCCAACCAATGTCAACATATCGATACGGATGGGAAACTGTGATCTTACATTGCTTTAAGGCAATGGGAAGGTCAGGTTCCTTGTTACCAGGAACTTGTAAATGTCAAAGGATTACCTGAGTATTTGAGTCAAGCCTCTTCCTCATGATGTGGTTTTTAAAAATTAAGTTTTTTTTTTTAAAGCACAGCTTCTGTATTTCAGTTACATTTGTATATATGCACTGATGATATGCTGGATGGGCTAAAAATGAAATGTATGGTAGTGAAACTGGAGTGGGTATTTGGCATATTAACCAAAGGACGTGTGTCTTATGTACAGTATGTGTATCTCTCAGCCTGCCACTAGGCAGAGTGGGGCAGGTGATCCCTAGTGTTATGAAAGGGATGCAATTTAATTAATCAGGGGTAAAGCCAGCACTAGGCATATTTAAAGTAGACACATTGAAAGGAATGAGATTTGTTAGTCACAACTATGCCACATTGACTTAAATGGACCTACTTTAAGTTGGAGCAATACTGGAGTTAGTGACTACTGAATTTTTATTGCCAGGAAGAGGGAGAGGCATTTGTGACATTTTCTGTCTCAGGTGCCAAAATTCATGGCTGGCCTTAGGTATTATTATTTCATGATATCCCACTTTTTCCTCAGCCCTGGGGCTCAAGGTAGCTTACAAAAATTAAAACAGATACAGATAAAAACTTACATTGCTAAAAACATACAGAAGTTAAAATGCAATCACATCAGCAATAGAATTAAAGCCATTTAAAACACATCCATTAGTATGGTACACTTTTAAAAGACCTTTTTGCACCCAGTTAACTTAGCAGGGAGAAGAGGAGTCTGAATCTTGCCCTTCCCAGTAGGCTCAGGCAAAATCAAAGTACTGCAATCTCTCCTAACTTGTATGTTCTTCTTCATTAATGAGTTTGCTATAAGGTTGCTGTGAGAAAGTCGATCCAAGTACAATATCTCATAGCCCTGAGCTACTTGAAGAAAAGGTGGAATACAAGAACTGTGTTTCAGGATTTCTTGAGGACCACCTTATCTCATATGAACCTTTTGTTAGGTTCAACCATCTTTATGGAAACTTCTTTATATACCACTTCCAAAAGAACAAGACTAGCAGTGGTTGACGCTAGTCAGGCCTTTTCTGCACAAGCACCCTAATTTATATTTCCTCTGAATATATTATAACTTGTAATATAACTTATACAATTGAATGTAATTTAACTTCTCATTGTTTCTGGTTGATTAAGATTAATCTTTAATTCTTGTTCTAATATGTTTGTAATTTCATTGGCTTGGATTATTCAAAATGACCTGTTAATCCTGAACTTTGGTCTACAAATGCTTCCACTGACAAATAAGTACAGTAATTCAGGTGGGATCTAGGAGCTGTGTTATGTGGATGGTGCCACAGGGCTCTGTCCTGGGCCCAATGCTATTCAATATCTTTAT